>CM026267.1:21949322-23149322 GCA_014851425.1 Senna tora | reverse complement strand
CACCTTCTGAATGTTGAATCATGAAAATATCTATTTTTTCTTTAGGACTCTAGTCACCATAGTATTCCTAGGCAACACTAGTTTCTGCGTTGGAAAACAAGGTTTTACTGGATTTATTTAATATTTTTACTAAATCACTTTAACTCTAGATATGCTTGTGGTGATCATGTGAAGATAGGTGGTCCAATTCTATTATATCAAAGAACCATTAACCAAGAAGCCTAAATTCCTAGTCACCCTAAGAAGTATGAACTTAGAACATTATCTCCAAATTTCAATGAGCTTCAATCTTATACATTCCTTACATTTTGATGTCTTATTATATTCAATATATAGGATTGTCTTTCAAATTCTTAAGCACGTCTTCCATAAATGTTGTGAGGAATTATGTTGATGAATGATCTTAAGAAACTCATTATGTTGCAAATCCTTTTTTATCAACCTTAATACTATATCACTGATAACTCATAGTCTATATTTAATTATATATATATATATATATATATATATATATATATATATGACCTTTTTTTATCATTAGGTATATATGGATTGACTTTGTAGTTCATATGCATAACACACAAGGAATTTGTTTTGTTTAGTTTTCATTAATGTATTCAATATCTTTGTAACTAGCTTGACTAATCATTATAGGCTCATATTAAGAATATCCAAGCTGATAAGGATATAGAGAAGATTGCTATGGTTTTGCGGTGCCCCTCCTTGTTTGTATGTAAGGCACTATAAGTCTATTTTTTGGCTTTATTAAAAAGATATTCCCTTTAAGAAATGGGCTTAACATAAATAAGACTAAAATATTATTAGTTCTTCCTGGTTGGCTGTGATTGGTATGATTATAGTAGTAGAGTACATTGTTGACTATGCCATCTGATTTCACGTGTTTCAATGCTTTGTTATTTAGCTAGAATAGCATCATTTTTAGTATTTCTCCAATCATAAAATCTCATAAGTTGAAGTTGGTTTAGTTGTTTGCTTTAAAAGTTTGTTAATCACTTGAACTCATGATGTAGTTTTATATAATTATTTGGCGTTATTTAACTAGACTAGCATCATCTTTTGTTTAACTTGCTTTAATACTCTGTTATTGAACAAGTGACTGTAAGCACAAGTTGACATATCTTTCATCATCACTTTGGTTTGCTTTCATTTTTTGTTATCCATTTTAGCAAAAAAACAAAAAAAGATATCTATTTTGGCAAAAAACACATTTTGACCGTCGCTAAAAATTAGTTTTTTCTAGTGTAAAATGATATCTATTTTAGCAAAAAAAAATTAAAATGAACGAATTCGACATTTATATCACATTTGTTTTAACTAGAAAATAAGTGGAAAAAATTCAAATTTCTCATAATTATAACGATAAATGTTAATTTTGTTATATTAATAATTAAAGCTTGAAACAGGCTGTAATGAGTACCCATATAACACATTTTGAAATAATAACGCGCCATTGAATCAGAATAAGTGCTTGCATAAATTTTTATAATTATAACTTTACAAGCAAAATGTGCAAAGGTTCTTTTATATTACATTTTTTTAATTTTATAAAAGTAAAAACTTCTTTCATATTAAATTTTTTTAGGGAACCAGAACGGTGCCATGGAGACTTTATTCAATGAAAATCAAAACGGATGACGTTCAAAATAAAACGATGGATGCAAGTAGTCCACCAATTATTGTGGTTATTGTCTTTTGCAAAAGAAACTAAATAATGAGCAGCATTATTACAAGCTCTAGGAACCCAAAAAAAAAACGAAAACTATCACTATAAGAAAATGTTGATTTAACTACGGAAAATTTTTCTAGCTAATTAGCTACGGATTAGCTAGGGATAAAAATCCCAAGCTAATTTGGGAAAAAATTTTGGCTCGAAAAGGCGGAAAAATTTTGCTATGGAATGGCAACCATTTTTTCCGTAGCAAGAGTTTCTCCAATTTTAGCTACGGATTTTTCTGTAGCAAAAGTTTTTCAAATTTAGCTGCGGATTTTCTACGGATTTCCCTAGCTATTTTGGTAAAAACGTTTGGCGCGAAAAGGTGGGAAAATTTTGCTATGGAATAGCTACGGAATAGCTATGGATTTCTTCCGTAGCAAAAGTTTCTCAGTTTTAGCTACGGATTTGCTACGGATTAGCTAGGGAGAAAATCCGTAGCAAATTTGGTAAAAAACTTTGGCGCGAAAAGGCTAGTTTTTTTTCTGTGTTTACTTTGATAACTTAATTACTGAGTTGGATTTTAGCTTATGGGCTACTCAAAAATATATTTGTATCTAGAGCTGTCAAAACGGGCTAGCCCAGCTCGACTCGGCTCGAGCCCGTTTTGGCCCGCAATAGACAGGGCTGAGCTATGCTGGCCCGTTTTTAAAATGGGCTGAGATTTTCTCAACCCGGCCCAACCCTATACGGGCTCAGGGCTGGCCAAGCCTGTTTCAACCATTTTCTTTAAGGGTCGGGCTAGGCTAACCCGTTTTGTACGAGCTTAACGGGCTACCCCATCAGGCCAAGCCCATTTTGACGGCTCTATTTGTATCAAACGGCTAGATTTCTTTTTGTCTCCCATAGGGATCCTCTTATTAAGAGCGAGCTCATAAGCACTGTCGGGACCTAAATATAGGCACCTCTTCCATCGAAAATTTGAACATGAGGAGACGAAGATCTATAGTGAGACCCAAAAACATTTGTTTGAGAGGAAGGATATTAACTTAGGAGTAGTAATTTCTAAAGATCGGCTCTAAAAAAATTCAATTTTTTGCGGAAAGAGTCAGATCTAATAGGGTGTCAGAGATCTTATTGTGGACTATGACAATCAAATTTGTTCCATGGATGAAAGTTGAGGTTAGGGAAATGGAAGGGACGACCCAAGGAATAGAAGAGTAGAGAAAAAGATTAGATTGAGGCCTTGTTTGTGCTAGCTTGTATAGACAATGGTTTACCTTAATTTATGAGTTAGGTTCCAATATAGGTAGAGAAATATTAGAGACTAGAGAAGAGAAGAGATGAAGATTATAGGCTAGGGTGTTTTTTGCCTTGTTAAGGAGGGTATATATACCTCAGGTCGAGGAAAAATGGATCCTTTTCATGTAAGAAAAGTTACCATTTTGTCTTCGACCTAAGGTATATATACCCTCCTTAACAATGTAAGAAACCCTAGCCTATAACCATCATATCTTCTTTTCTCTGGGTTTCTTATATTTCTCTACCTATATTGGAACCTAACTTGGTAATTAAGGTAAACCATTGTCTATACAAGCTAGTCCTCTTTAATCGGGTACAAATATGGCCTCAATCTAGTTTTTCTCTCTACTCTTCAATTCCCTGAGTCCCTTGTATTTCTCAAACCTCAACATTCATCTGTGGAACAAATTTGACTGTCATAGTCCACAACAAAATCTCTGACCCCCTAGTAGATCTGACTCTCTCCGAAACAAATTGAATTTTGTTGGAGCCGATCATAGAAATTACTACTCGTCAGGTAATATCCTTCCTCTCCAATAAATGTTTTTGGGATTCACTAAAAATCTTCATCTTCTCATGTTCAAAGTTTCTATGGAATAAGTGCCTACATTTAGTTCTCGACAGTGTTTTTGAGCTCGCTCCTGCTAAGAGGATGCTTAATCTAGCCATTTGATAAATATTACTTTTGAGTAGTCCATAAGATAAAATTCGACTCAATAATTAAGTGATCAAAGTAAACACATAAAAAAATAACTAGCATATAATCTTACTCTCTTCTCTTCCCTGCCTCCGTTCGAATCACCTACTCATAGTTCGTTCCCAAAAAAGGAAAATGATTAAATCTAGTAAGCGTTTTAATAGTTTTTGTTTTTCTTGGGTTCCTGGAGCAAGTAATAATCCTGCCCATTATTTAGTTTCTATTGTAACCGGCAATAACCAGAATAATTGGTGGACTAGTTGTTTTCCTCGTTTTATTCCCGACGTCATCCATTTTGATTTTCATTGAATAAAGTCTTCCAAGTACCGTTCTCATTCTCTAAAAAAGCGTAATATGAAAGAATTTTTTAGTTTTGTAATAAATAAAAAATATGAAAAATAAAAGAAGCCTTTGCACATTTTGCTTCGAAATTTAAGATTATAAAAAATTATGCAAGTACTTATTCTAATTCAGTGGTGAGGATAAAATGGTAATTTTTCTTAATAGTTGAGTTAGTGTATGCACTAGTCCAAAACATATATAAATCAAGTTGATAGATATTTGAAACCCCCAAATGGTTGAAACCATTTATGATTGTTAGAAGGATTTGGATCCTTTTAATGTAAAAAAAATGATAGCATTATGTGAGAAGAGAGATTGACACAAAATTAATTCAGTGGTAGACCTTATATATATATAATGGAAACCATAGGTGAATAGTATTTTTTCGCTGTATATTTATACTTTAATTTCAATGCTCTTTTATTTAGCTAGAATAGCATTGTAACTACGGAATATTCCACCTTGGGACACGTGGCACTGACCTTCTAGAAGGCAGGCTTAAGCACTCGATAGAGGCACGTGGCACCACTCATCTACCAGTTACGTGGCCCTTACCCACGACATTTTACGGAGAATCCCCTCAACCAGACGTGGGAACTCTACAAGCCTCGTGGGACGACCCACGTCCCACGAGGTCGTGGGTCGAGCACGATCTCTCCACACTCGAGTATAAATAGACTCTCACCCGGGGGACTAAAGGGGAGAGAACAGAACGTAACCTGAAGGATTATCCCACCTAATCTACAATATCACACACATACTCTCGGTAACCTGAGTACCCTCAGATACCTCATGCAATCCCTCTGCGCACCACGAGCTCCGCCGTAAGCTCTGTCTAAGTTAGCCACCGTCGAGCTCATCCCCCTCTCAGAGTGCACCATTTACAGGGCTTCCAGCAGCCCCTAGAGACCCTAGCTCTCTCCCACTAAGGCAACCTCTCAAGAGCAGTTTGCCCGCCCGGAGTACCTTAGGCACGTCTTAGCCGCACACGGCCCAATAGAGGTAACACCTTGCCTAACGGCTCTTATAGACGTCAGAATGACAAACTACATTGACTTTGATCCCTCCAGAAGGGTATGTAGGAACGTAGGTGCATCACCTAAGGACAAGTCCCCCAAGGTTAAGACCCCTTGTGGTCCTAATTACAAATTACAATTGTCTGAGCCAAAAAGACAGTTACAGTGGCGCCCACCGCGGTCTTATTCAACCCACAATGCCTTGTGCGCTCTGCCACTGAACGACATATCTTTTTTGTGGAGTAGGAGTATATACCTAATACTCAGAAACCCGTATTTGTTTTCGTCTTGTATACAAGTTACACAGGACACGATACATCATGACTGACTCGAACGTCCCCGCAACCACGACCGACGCAGGTAGCCGTCACGGAAACCGTGGTCCAGAACCCTACACCCAGAGAGGAAACTTGCCCTCAACACCCGTATGGCATGCTGCACGTCCCTTGCCCCACAACCGGCGGTCAGGAAATGACAGAACCAGCAAGGAACTCGCATGACGCTGATATTGCCCGCCTCGAGGCAGGAGTAGCGGCTCTACGTCAACAGCGTTGGGAAGAGGACAGGAACCTCGCCCCAGTAAACGCGAGCACCAAATTACCACTAATGCCACACGGCGCGACAGCAGGGACCTCCAGCGACCCTACCAGCTTGCCCGCAATTCAGTTCGGGAGTTTACCAATGGAGTTCACACGATTATCACTGACAGCGCCCGTACCCCCGGCAGTGATCCCACCAGGACCAACCATGGTGGCCGGACAAGCAGCGTGACCCGTCACGAACTATCCGCGACCACCAGCCCCAAACTATCCCCCAGGATCCTACGTCCACATGCCATGGGCAGCAGCCTACAACCCGTACGCCGCCTGCGGTGCGAATGCATACCAGTGGCCCACGTTCGACTTCCAGGGAAAAGGTAGACATCCCTTCACCCAGCAAATCATGAATGAGCACGTGTCCATGGGTTTCAAAATGCCATTCCACATAGAGCCTTATGGTGGAGAAACCGATCCACGAGATCACTTGAACACCTTCAACTCGGCCATGTCGATATTGGGCATGACGGACGACCAACAGTGCCGAGTCTTCTCGGCGACCCTAAAAGAAGCTGCCCTAAGATGGTTCTCGCTGCTGCCTACCAATTCGATCCACAGCTTCGAACAACTGGCGTAAAACTTCCTCACACAGTTCGCCAGCAGCAAAGAGTATCAGAAAAATGAAGACTCCTTCATCAGTTTCCACCAGGAGGAAGGAGAAACCCTGCAAGCCTTCCTGGCCCGCTTCACCAAGCTCTCACTCAAAGTCCGAGGCCTCCAGGACATCGTCGCCATCTTTGTCATGAAGCAAGGCCTTCGGTGTTCACAATTCTACGGGGAACTTACCAGATGCCCCGTCTCCACCTTACAGGAGATTATGGACCGTGCAAAATGGTTCATTCAAGAGGAGAACGCTCAGATCGCCAATGACAAGATGAGAAAGTTCTTGATAAGCAGGGCCGACATGGAACGAGCAGAAAAGAAAAAGGAAAAAACGGCGACAGAGAACAAGGCCCCCAAGGAGAAAAGCAATAAGAAGAGGTCACCTCCTCGACTGCGAACGCCCCCAGGGTACGGTTCACAAGCTACACTCCCTCAACAAATCCCATGTTGGGGTGCTAGAGTAAATTTATCACTTAGCCATGCTCAGCTTTCCGCCTCAGGTCAAAACATGGAAGACAGGAAAAGCGGTAGACAAGTCCAAGTACTGCCAGTTCCACAAGGATTAAGCGCATGAAATCAACGATTGCATCCACCTAAAGGATCCGATTGAGGACCTAATCCGGAAAGGACAGCTCGGAAAATTCATAAAGTAAGAAAGCAGGGCTAATACCGAACACCCCCGAGAGGCCGATGATCAACCGCCTACCCGCGGGGTTATCAACGTCATAGCAGGCGGACTGCAGAGAGGGACCTCCTCGCTGCTGCAAAACAAGAAGAGGATGGAACGCTCCATACTCGCCCTCGATTACGCTCCGAAGCACAAGAAGAGGAGCGAACTCAAAGGGGATCCCATCACCTTCAACCTCACCAACCTAGAGGGACCAGTCCATGACGATCCCATGGTGGTGACCATCGTAATCGCCAACTACGAAGTCAAGAGAGTCTTGATCAACCAGAGATCTTCAACAGACGTTCTCTATTTCAACACCTTCAGAAAACTCGGGTTGAATGAAGCCAGCCTAAGGCCATTCCCCCACACACTGATAGGGTTCTCAGGAGCCCAGGTTCCAGCAGAAGGAATCATCACTGCCCGAACAACCTTGGGCACCTTACCAAAGGTCGCGAGCCTTGATGTAGACTTCATCATCGTCTCAACACCATCAGCATACAATGTGATCCTAGGGCGACCGTCCCTAAACAAACTCAGAGCTGTAGTGTCTACCGCACAGCTCATAATGAAGTTCCCAACACCCCACGGGGTTGGAGAAATCATGGTGGACTAATAATTGGCACGAGCATGCTACGCCGCAAGCCTAACCAAGACTATCAAGGTCGCCCGCCTTGGTCCCAGAGAAACACGCGAGGAACCCCCCGAGGGTAAAGAGTCAAGAGAAAAGAAGCCAGAGTCCGCCCACCCGGACCTAACCTCCGCCTAGACTCTGAACGCACTTCGCATTCTCACACCGTCTTTAGGCCAAGTCGCATATGTCTCTACTTCGAATTTAGGATTTTCAGCCTGACTAAGGCTCGCCTGACTTAGGCAATCCGAATGTAATCATTTTGCTTACCTTCAGCCTAACTAAGGCTAGCCCGATTAAGGCTGCACGAATGTAACCATTTTGTCTATTATTAAAGTACTCCTTTTCAACTAGAGAACAAGACTTCGAATTTGCAAAGTACTCGCGTAAGTCCTACCACAGGACAATGGGCTCGACCACCCCAAGAAATGCTAAGCGCCCCCAGGGCTAAGCTAACATTTCCCCCAATAACGCAGTAAAAACCCCTTGGGTGCGAAAAACACAAAACGAACATTCG
The DNA here is from genome assembly GCA_014851425.1 of Senna tora. Lineage (NCBI taxonomy): Eukaryota > Viridiplantae > Streptophyta > Magnoliopsida > Fabales > Fabaceae > Senna > Senna tora. The sequence continues at coordinate 23,141,279 of CM026267.1, read as the reverse complement.
ACAAACCACGCTAGCAAATCGCAAACAAACTGTCCTTGATCACACGGTACTCATGCAAAATAGTCATTTCACCCAGATGTAAAGAGATGACTACAAAAAGAGAAACTGCAACCATACATAACTTTTTGCCCAGAAGTAAAAAGGGAAGCAGGAAAAACTCTTTGCAAAAAATCATTCTCATTGGATGCCAAAAATGAGAGGGCGTCCGCCCATTACAAAGGGTAAACACCCTAAAAATTACATAAACCTATTCTTGGGCATCCCCAAGATCTAAAAGGCCTCGCCCCTAGCAGGCTCCGCAAGGCCAACACCTTCCCATGACCCCTGCTTGGTGGCTTCAGCTAGCTGCTGAGAAGTAGGTCCAATCCCTGGAGTTCGCCCGCCAATTCGAGACAACACCTGGTTCTCCACTAGGCGGTCGGTCAGCTGACGAGGAATAGCAAGATTCAATGGAAGGTTAGTTTCCACCGGCCGCGAAGCTCACCCTCAAAAAAGTCCAAGGAAGGATGCAAGGAAGCCACCCCCTCCGCTAGAAATCTCTCCCCACGGAGACGCTCGAGCTGCTCGACCTCCAGAAGCATGCCATACATCCTCTGCGCAGGTAACTCCCCTGGAGATCGGCGACGTCGGCAACTTTGTCCTCGGCCGCCAGCTGACCAGAAATGTTCTCAGAAGCACGAGCCTCCGCACCCCGTAAAGCTTGACGGAGAGAATGCAACTCCTGTCGGCGTTTCTCAGCATCCTCCCGACAGACGGCCAGCTCCTGGCGAGCTTTCCCCAACTCCGAGCGATGGAGCGTGACCTCGGAAGGGTGCGCAGCCTCAGCCCTGACACGGGCAACCTCGTGAGTCAAGGACTCGATCTTGCGTCCCTGGTCCTCACACTCCAACTTCTTGGCGGACAGCTGCCCTGCACGTCTGCCAATCTCTTCTTGGAGACCTCCAGAGCCTAGCTCTTGGAGGACGCAACACTGGAAAACTGATCCTGGTCGCGACGAATCTCACCCTACAAAAAGCAAAGTCAGAAACATGAGTCAAAGCAAAATAAGGAGAACACCATGACGAAGGAACTCACCACACGCTTCTCCTACTCAAAACCGGCCTGGTGGAAGTCAGCCAATGCCTCAGCAACCCGGTCGAAGCCTCGAATAGCAAGATTCGTGGGAGAAGTATCCAACCCCCTGGCTTTCCTCTCCTGCATCTCCACGGGGAACCGCCTGCCCAACGCCACCAGCTCAAAGGACAATCCCCCTTCCGGTGGCCTAAAGGGTTCAGAAGGGTCGACGCTCGACCCTGGAACAAGATCTCTCGGGGCAACCGTTTGACTCGCCACGACATTCCCTCTATCTGAGAGGGCTCTGGCCTGCACGGCCGCATCACCAGACTCCGCAACTTCCTCAGCTGCAGGTTTGCCCACTGCAGTCTGAGGCGCGGGAGAGTCTCCAACAGACTCCTCAACAACCACCCTGACCCTCTTAGTGACATGCTGATCGACCCCCTCAACAGGGCTGAGGACGGGAGGACGAGTGGATAGAATCACCTCATGGGTGATTGACGAACAGGAGCGAAAGTGGGAACAGAGGCAGGAACAAAGGCAGGGACAGAGGCAGGAACAGTATCTCCTACCGGAGCCTCCACCTATACATCCCCCCAGTTAGAACTCCACCGTGCGACTTGCAAAGAAAACCGCAACTCCACACCAGAAGGGCGCTTCTTCAGAACTCCTTCCTTGCTCTTGGACAACTGGGCCGCAAAGGCTCCTCTCTTTTCCCCCTCCTGGGGTCGACTCCCACCGGCCTTCCCGTCTTTCTTCCTCTCCTCCCACGGAAGAACCTCCTGACGGCGCTCCCTCACAGAAGACGAAGGCACGGGCAACTATCCTTCCCTCTCGCCACCAGCAGGCACCACAGCAGGGACGTCGGCGGTAACCTTTGGAGAAAGGCCCTGTTGACAATTCTTCTTCCCCGTACTCCGACTGACGTCGCGAGTACGGCTCAAAGGGGGAGGAGGAGAAGAAAAAGGAAGATCCTCCAAATCAGTGTAGTCGAAGGGGTAGAAGCTATAATAATCACCTCCACCAACCATTGTTAAAGCTTGACAGAAGCAAGAATCAGAAAGAACAAAGCAAAGGCAGGGAAAACAAAGGCAACGGAGAAAGGTGAATGCAAATCTAAAGTCACAAACTTTCGAACGCTGGATATTTATAGGATACCTAGAGGCGCGACGATTCAAAAACATTAACCCCCTTCTATCCCGCAACGGATAAAACCTATTATCCTCTACAATCAAGCCCAGCAACAACTATTCACTCCAACCGCACACGTGGAAAGAAAGGATGGACAAGATGCACAGTCGGGGCAACAGAGAGACAAAGACTGAAAAGCCCTCGAAAATCCAAGAGTTGCCTCGAGACACCTGAGCGCCTTTTTGAAAAACTCTCTGCCCAGGCTAATGATGGCTGCCCTCGGAAACGAACATGCATTTAATCAAGCAGAAACGGCGGCAAAACACCCAAAAGTCAGTGGCACCCGTTCAAGCTCTGACACGTGGCACCTGCTACAAGCCCGCTCTTTCAACAAACAACCCTCAGCAAGAAATCCATCGTCAGCCACTGACCACGGATAAACATAGCTAGAGGAGAGCCTTTCAAAATGACCAAACGGCCCCTAACATTTGGATTTTTCCGACCAGCCCGCGAAGGGCATTTCGGGAAATGCCCCTCTGAGCAATGATGACTCCACCTCGGTAAGTCGTGTACTTCCTGCAGAGACTGCTCAAAAACTTGCTAAGGAAGTCAAGCATCCAGCCATCAGAAACGGGACACATGTCCTCTCCAAAGCGTCTCCTTCTCCACGGAACGATCCGAGAGAACCCACTTCGCGCGTCAGATGACCACCTCCCAAGACCGCAACTCTAAGCGGACGAGCTCTCCCATGAGTAATGGTAGTGCAAAATTCCTAAGTATCTTACAGACAAGGGAACTTAAGTCCACGAGCGCCCGACACCCGTAGACTTGGGGGACTTATGTAACTAAGGAATATTCCACCTTGGGACACGTGGCATTGACCTTATAGCAGGCAGGCTTAAGCACTCGATAGAGACACGTGGCACCACTCATCTACAAATTACGTGGCCCTTACCCACGTCATTTCACGGAGCATCCCCTCAACCAGACGTAGGAACTCCACAAGCCTTGTGGGACGACCCACGTCCCACGAGGTCGTGGGTCGAGCACAATCTCCCCACACTCGAGTATAAATAGACTCACCCGGGGGACTAAAGGGGAGAGAGCAGAACATAACGTAACATGAAGGATTACTGCATCTAATCTACGATATCACAAACATACTCTCGGTAACCTGAGTACCCTCAGATACCTCACACAATCCCTCCGTGCACTACGAACTCCACCGTAAGTTCCATCTAGGTCAGCCACCAGCAAGCTCATCCCCCTCTCGGAGTGCACCATTTACAAGGCTTCCAGCAGCCCGCAGAGACCCTAGCTCTCTCCCACTAAGGCAACCTCCCAAGAGCGGCAACAAGTACCCTCAAATTGCATTGCATGCATGCAACAAGTTGCTTCATAGACCAACCATTTTACTAAAGTAAAAACTTCTTCCATATTACATTTTTTTAGGGAACCAGAACGGTACCATAGAGACTTTATTCAATGAAAATCAAAACGGATGACGTCCGAAATAAAACGATGGATACAAGTAGTCCACCAATTATTGTGGTTATTGTCATTTGCAAAGGAAACTAAATAATGAGCAGCATTATTACATGCTCTAGGAACCCAAAAAAATGACAACTATCACTACAAGAAAATGTTGATTTAGCTATCCCTAGCTAATTAGCTACGGATTAGATAGGGATAAAAATCCCTAGCTAATTTGGTAAAAAAATTTGGCGCGAAAAGGTGGGAAAATTTTGCTATGGAATAGCTAAGGATTTTTCTGTAGCAAAAGTTTCTCCAATTATAGCTACGGATTTGCTACGGATTTTTCTGTACCAGAAGTTTCTCTAATTTTAACTACATATTTGCTATGGATTTTTCTGTAGAAAAAGTTTCTCAAATTTAGCTACGGATTTCCCTAGGTAATTTGGTAAAAAAGTTTGGCGTGAAAAGGCGGAAAAATTTTGCTACGGAATAGCTACGGATTTCTTCTGTAGCAAAAGTTTCTCAATAGTAGCTACGAATTTTGTTAGCTAATCCCTAGCTAATTAGCTACGGATTAGCTAGGGAAAAAATCCCTAGCTAGTTTGGTAAAAGCTTTGGCGCGAAAAGGCTAGTTTTTTTTTCTGTGTTTACTTTGATAACTTAATTACTGAGTCGGATTTTAGCTTGTGGGCTACTAAAAAATATATTTGTATCTAGAGCTGCTAAAACGGGCTTGCCCGGGCCAACTCGACTCGAACCCGTTTTCGACCGCTATTGATAGGGCTAGGATACGTTGCCCCTTTTTAAAATGGGATGAGATTTTCCCAACCTGGCCCAGCCCCATACGAGCTTGAGGAGACGAAGATCTATAATGAAACCCAAAAATATTTGTTAGAGAGGAAGGATATTACCTGAGGAGTAGTAATTTCTAATGATTGGCCCTAACAAACTTCAATTTGTTGCAGAAAGAGTCAGATCTACTAGGGTGTCAGAGATTAGGGAAATAGAAGGGACCCAGGGAATAGAAGAGTAGAGAAGAAGATTAGATTGAGGCGTTGTTTGTACCTGATTAAAGAGTGCTAGCTTGTATAGACAATGGTTTACATTAATTACTGAGTTAGGTTCCAATATAGGTAGAGAAATATTAGAGACCCAGAGAAGAGAAGAGATGAAGATTATAGCCTAGGGTTGTTTTTTACCTTGTTAAGGAGGGTATATATACCTAAGGTCGAGGAAAAAATGAATCCTTTTCATGTAAGAAAAGTTACAATTTTGTCTTCGACCTGAGGTATATATACCCTCCTTAACAATGTAAGAAACCCTAGTCTATAACAATTATCTCTTCTTTTCCCAAGGTTTCTTATATTTCTCTACCTATACTGGTACCTAACTCATTAATTAAGGTAAACGATTGTCTATACAAGCTAGTCCTCTTTAATCTAGTACAAATATGACCTCAATCTAATCTTTCTCTCTACTCTTCAATTCCCTGGGTCCCTTATATTTCACTAACCTCAACATTCATCTGTGGAACAAATTTGACTGTCATAGTCCACAGCAAAATCTCTAACACCCTAGTAGATATGACACTCTCCGAAACAAATCGAATTTTGTTAGAGCCGATCATTAGAAATTACTACTCCCTAGGTAATAATATCCTTCCTCTCTAATAAATGTTGTTGGGATTCACTAAAGGTCTTCGTCTCCTCATGTTCAAAGTTTCTATGGAAGAAGTGCCTACACTTAGTTCCGGACAGTGCTTTTGAGCTCGCTCCTACTAAGCGGATGCATAATCTAGCCATTTGATAAATATTACTTTTTAGTAGTCCATAAGATAAAATTGGACTCAATAATTAAGTGATCAAAGTAAACACATAAAAAAAACTAGCATCTCATCTTCCTCTCTTCTCTTCCCTGTGTCCGTTCTAATCACCTACTCATAGTTCGTTCCCAAAAAAGGAAAGTGACTAAATCTAGTAAGCATTTTAATCGTTTTTATTTTTCTTGGGTTCCTAGAGCAAGTAATAATCTTGCCCATTATTTAGTTTCTATTGTAACCGGCAATAACCAGAATAATTGGTGGAGTAGTTGTTTCCCTCGTTTTATTCCCGACGTCGTCCATTTTGATTTTCATTGAATGAAGTCTTCCAAGTACCGTTCTCATTCTCTAAAAAATGTAATATGAAAGAATTTTTTAGTTTTATAATAAATAAAAAAATGAAAAATAAAAGAAGCCTTTGCACATTTTGCTTGTAAATTTATAATTATAAAAAATTATGCAAGTACTTATACTGATTCAGTTGGAATTATTCTTTCAAAATATGTTCTATGGATACTCATTTCAGCTTGTTTCAAGCTATAATTAATAATATAAGAAAACTATCATTTATAGTTGAAAAATTCATTCTTTTTTTTTTGGTTGCTAAAATATGTATAACTTTTAGCAATATATTATTATGATCCTAAAAGACAAAAAGTTATATGTCATAACTTAAAATATTTATTAGTTGGAGGTTGGGTGTCGTGAAATAAGCTAATCCCTTATACTTCTAACGTGACAAATTAAAGTTTGAAATTTTGTTAGACACTTGCTTATTTTTCGTGACCAATATTTTAAAGCAAACTTGCATATGATAGATAATAATTAAAAAGTTCAAATTACAAAAAAAAAAAAAAAATTAACAAATAATCAAGATTCTCTCATGTAAGAAAATAATATAATTGTGTCATGTGAAGAGAAAGATAAATAAATAATGAAAATATATCAGTCATGTATGGTTTCCATTATATATATATATACATTTTAATTTTATTTAGATCACTTCCACATTCAGTAGGAGTAATGATTTTTAAGATCTGAAGAATTGAGTATGCATGAGAATCCTTCTCATCAGAGTCTGGCACTACAAAAAATGTTCAATAGGTGGTGACCTTTAGGTGGCGACTAAAAACATTGTCACTGAAAGTTACATTTTAGTGGCGACTAAATAAAGTCGCCACCATTTATGTTTCTTATATCTTTTTGGTGGCGACAAGAGGAAGTCACCACCCAATGTACTATATTCGGTGGCGACCTTGAAAAGTCACCACTGAAACCTCTAACCCTTCATTACATTCAGTGGCGACCTTGCAAAGTCGCCACCGAAACGTTTAACCCTTCAACACATTCGGTGGCGACCTTGAAAAGTCCCCACCGAAACGTCTAACCCATCATTACATTCGATGGCGACTTTCTTAGGTCGCCACCAAAACGTTTAACCCTTCAACACATTCGGTGGAGACCTTGAAAAGTCGCCACCGAAACATCTAACCCTACATTACATTCGGAGGCAACCTCAGAAAGTTGCCACTAAAACGTTTAACCCTTCAACACATTCGGTGGCGACCTTGAAAAGTCGCCACCAAAATGTCTAACCATTCATTACATTCGGTGGCGACCTTGAAAAGTCACCACCAAAACGTCTAGCCCTTCAACACATTCGGTGGCGACCTCAGAAAGTCGCCACTGAAACGTCTAGCCCTTCAACACATTTGGTGGTGACCTTGAAAAGTCGACTATGAAACGTTTAACCCTTCAACACCTTCGGTGGCGACTCTGAAAAGTTGCCACTGAAACGTCTAACCCTTCATTACATTCGGTGGCGATCTCAAAAGGTCGCCACCGAAACGTCTAGCCCTTCATCACATTCGGTGGCGACCTTGAAACGTCGCCACCGAAACGTCTAACCCTTCATTACATTCGGTGGCGACCTCAGAAACTCGCCACTGAAACGTCTAACCCTTGAACAACTTTAGTGGCGACCTTGGAAAGTCGCCACCAAAATGTTTAACTCTTCAACACATTCCGTGGCGACCTTGGAAAGTCACCACCGAAGGCAGAAAACAAAATAAATATATTAGAATGAAATTATATAACAAAAAGTAATATATGGCTCAGTGGTTGCTGTGGACAATACAATGCATCATGTCCCGACGACTAGAGGCGGAGGTCCAGCAACCGGGGACCGAGGTTTGGCAGTCGGCGGCGGTGGTCCGGCGGCCGGCGACAGAGGCCTTCACCGGCCATTGAAACATGTGGTAAAGTCGCCACTGAAACATGTGTTTCAGTGGCGACATAAGTCACCAATAAAAGATATGCCATGGCATTATTTGTGCTACATCAGTGGCGACAAAAGTCGCCGCTGAAAAGTAAATATTTGGTGGCGACCACATTTAGTCGCCACCGAAACTTTCGGTGACGGAGTTATAGGTGGCGGCCTTGTGGCGACCTAAAAGTCGCCACCAAAGATTTTTAGTGGCGACTATTTAGCATTGGGAGGCGACTTTAGTCGCCACCGAGTGTCAGATTTTTTGTAGTGTGGAACGTGTTTGATAATTGCAGATTTAGTATCTACAAGAATAAATTCATAAAAAAAATTGGGTTTTTTGGATGAATTGTGAAATAAAATGGAATCCCCGAAGGGAATAATTTTGAGGCTAGCATTTGGGGGCTTTTCTCTAAGAAAGATTTTTCTGCTTGGAATATGTTCATAGATCTTTCAGTCTTTTGGACATATACAGCTTTTGGGGCTGAAGAAGGGATCAAAACTAAAGTAGATGAAGAGCTTGCTCTAGTTATTTGTTGGGATTTTTGTTCTATGGCTTGGGCAAGTTCTTCTTCAACAGGAATATCTGCTCAAGTTTTCTTTGGTAATTTATGATGTTTTTGGTTGGATTGGAATGCTAATAGGGTTTGGATTGGTAATGCATAATCACTTGGACTTTGGATTGAATGAGTTGATGACTCATTTTTTGTGGTTTGGAGGGTTGATGACCCTAGAACAATACTTTTTTTCAAGCTGGGCCTGAGACAATTTTTATTGTGTCTTGGACTTGATTTCTTCATAGGATATGCCCTTTCCTTTATCTTTATCCTTCTTTCGTGGCATTATTTTCCCCGTAAAAACTCCCTCGTTAGGGAATCTGGGAGAGAATTCTAGAATCATTTTAAATACTCAATTTCGAAATCAAATATGCTCAAAATTGCTTGCCATCTAGCAAAAATTTGTTTTGATGCATGATTTTTAACATCCTTTTTAAAAACATCTTTGCCTGACTTGCAATCAACCCTTATTAAAAATTTTTGATTTAATAAATCACTTTGAAACATCTTTTGGACATGCTTTTTTATTTTTTTTAACAACAAAAGTGTGATCATCTGTCCAAGGAGGAGGATTTTCTTCAGACGATCATGGAGGGGTTTAATAATGTTATTTAGGTTTGGGATGAAGTCAGAGACATAATTTAAGCAACCTAAAAACTGCTGGAGTTGGGTTTTGTCAAGGATTTGATCGGGGAATTTATTTGCAAATTGGATGGCTCGATTAATTGGGGTAATTGTTCCCTGGTAAATATCATGACCAAGGAATCTTATTTTAGTTTGAAATAGACTAATTTTGGATTTTGAAACAGTTAAGCCATTTCTTTTGATCACACTTATAAAATTATGAAGATGTTTAACATGCTGGTGTATGGATTCGGAATATACCAACACATCATCGATATAGAGAATAATGAATGTAGTGTAAGGATTAAAAATTTCATTCATTATTCTCTGAAATTCAGAAGGGGCATTCTTTAAACCAGAAAGCATTTCTCCTTGATGATCAGTAGCATCCCTGATCCTGCTCTCAGCATTAAGCCAACCCGTCATGTTGTCTAGGGTGCGGGCCTAAGCATTCCTCAAAGCTTCACGAAGAGAATGCAACTTTTGCCTACATTTTTCCGCGTCCTCCCGACGAACACATATCTCCCTGCGAGCCTTCTCTAGCTCCGACCTCAGGAACTTAAATTCGGTAAGTTGATCACTTTTGGCTTTGAGACGAGCGACTTCGTGAGTCAAAGACTTCAAATCATCACTTTTATCCTCGTATTCCTTCTCCCTCGCTGACATTTGTCTGCACACTTCTTCAAGATGCTTCTAAGTAAGGTCAAGAACCCTACACGTAGAATCCACAAGTTTGAGAAGCTTATCATGATGCGAACGAAGGTCGCCCTAGACAAAGCAGGAAAATACTATTAGCGATAAACACATACGCTAATTAGTTCAAACAAAAAATGGGGAGTACATATTGCTTGCTTTTCCAACATAGTCCCAGCTTGGTAGAAGTCAGCCAATGAGTTGGCGACATTGTTAAAAGCACGAAGAGAGACGCCCATGGGATTCGTATCTAGTTCCCTAGTATCCCTCTTGTTTATGTCAACGGGAAAGCACTTGCCAAGGGCTACTAGGGCAAAGGGGGCACCTCCCCCGGTGAACCCTCGGTCTCTGACGGCGTACCCTTAGTCTCTAACAAAATATTTTCTGGAACAGCACCTCTAGAAGCAGTGGCAACCATTTGAGTCACCACAACATTCTCAGCAACACGCCAACTATAGCCACCCGCCGTTGAAACACTCTCATCCACGATAACCAACCTTAGGAGAAGAACCTCAAGAGCAGCAGCAACATTCTGTTCAACCGCTCCTTCCACTCGGGGCCTCTTGCTCGCTGGCTCCTTAGCACCCCATGTAGAGTGTGGAGAGGAAGAGCTCAATAAAATCACCCTCAAGGGCGAGTGATGAGTCTTCTCCGAAGAAGGAAAAGTACCCCCCACCGAAGCAGTAGCCCTAGTCTCCACCAGAGTAGCCTCCTGATGCACCACTGAAGACGGAGGAACTTGAGAAGGATGTCGAGAATCCGTCTTCCTAGATTCACCTTCTTTATGATTCCCTCATTCTCTCCTCTTCTCTTTCCTCCTCTCTTTTAGATGGGGATCCTTCTTCTCCTGATAACGACATCCGGTGGTGGCACTCGAACCTTGCCTCCCATCACCTCCGGCGGTGTTACTCGAGCTTAGCCTCCCTTCAGCCCTCCTATCAGATGTCCCAATATGCACTCCGGTATCCTTCTCTTGGATGGGAGAAGAACCCTGTCTTGGCCTCTTCTCTCTACCTAGGGTACTACCCCGAGAACGATTAAGAGGAGGAGGATGAGAGGAGAAATCCTCTAAATCGGTGAAATCGAAGGGGCACAGCCTAGCGATCAGCAAACCTTGAATCAAAGAGGACAAGAAGAAAACGAAAAAAGAGGAATCAAAGGAAGACAATCTCACTTTCATCTTCGTTGGCCATGGCGGAATACAAACAAGCAAGCAAGAAACATCGATGCAGATAGAGAAACGGAGAACTCTTTGAGACGAAGGGACTCTCGAAAGTAAAAGGTCAGAAAGATTGAAGGTAAATACTAGTCTTTCCCTTTTTCAATCTTGAAAGTATTTATAGGGAGCTGGAGGCGCGACGATTCACATCGCAGCACCCCTCGAAATCCGCAACAGAAAAGAAGTAATTATCACCTGCATCAAATAATGGTCCAGATTCAAAGCCATCGTGTCACAATCAGAAGACATAAATGCCCTTGGATCGGAAGCCCAAAAGACCTTCAAAAGGTCCCAGGGGTAAAAAAGGAACTCCAAAGGCAGCAGCTAATGATGGCACCTCTTGGAAATACGCGGACATTAATGGAGAAAACGACTTCACAGGTAACATTACGAAACATCCGAAACGACAGCAACTGACAAGATCTTGACGCATGGCTCCTCCCCTCTGAAGTAATCTCCAAAGAAACACGGACCATCCCGAGCGCACACTCGACCACTCCGATTCTTCGCGATTAAGCGGTCGATCCTGGTATGAGGAGACAGAGTTCGTTACATCCGTCGACCCTCGTGTCTAAGAAAAAGTCCAGAAAGCCCCTAACCTTTCAAATCCCCTCGAAGCCTTCCAAGAGAATCTCCGGAAAGTCACCTTCCCTACAATGGTGAAGTCTCCTCGGAAAGACGCGAATGTTACTTCGAAAAGTGCTCGAGAAACTTGCTTGGGAAAGTCAAGCGAATGGCCTTCCAGATCTGGACACGTGGCATCCTTAGCTACCCACTCCTGAAAAACTCCAAAGCAGCTCAAGTGCACGCTTGACCGCCCTGTCTCCTATGATTAGCAGTCAATCTAGCTCTACGAACAATTCATGGTGGGCGACCTCGATCCCAATGTTCTGCAAAAGGCAACTTAAGTCCACGGGCACCCAGCACCCATAGACTTGGGGGACTTATGTAATTCCACAATATGCCCTCCTATGGGCACGTGGCACCGGCCTTCTAGAAGGTTTACCATACCTCAGATCAGTGACACGTGGCACCACCTGATGGACCCAGACGTGGCCTCTCCCCACAATCACCCGCATTGGAGACGTGGGTTAACTCTCCAGATCGTGGGTCGAGCTCAAGGCTCAAGAACGTGGGTGGACCACGTTCTCTCCTACTCCGTGTATAAATACCCCTCATTCAAGGGACTAAAGCAAGGACATTCCATAAGCAAGAGAAAATACACGCCGAACATCTCACAACACCATAAGCCTGATCAATCACATTACAAGTTTAAGCTATCAGTGCTCATTTTCCCTCGCTGGATACATCTATAAGTTAAGGATTGAATATTTGAAGTGAGAATGGTTGATAATATGAAACTACCGTAGAAATTTGATGTTACATAATAGATAAATGAAGTTACAGACTTCAATACAAAATTTGATTGGAATTGTAAATAGTTAATATTAGTAATTAGAAATTTTTCTTGTGGGCACTGAAAATATAATGTCAGATTGTAAGGAGGAGAATTTGGAAGTAATGTAGCACTAGAAGAATAGGATTAAGTATAGCCACAGTTAGATTATTGCTTGAATCAAGAATTTTAAGAATTCCTGAAGTCATTCAACTTAATTGGTTATTTTGAATTGTTGCATTGATAACTTGTGTAATATGTCAATAGGTGTAATACCCGGGAAATTTTTCGAAGTTCAAAATAAAATAAAAGGGAAAGAAAGGAAGTAGAAAATAATTTTTAGGATTTAAATCAGGACCTAAGAAATTGGAAACCTGAATTAAATAGGGCAAAAGGGATAATGTAAGACCCCGGAAAATTTCGAGGCTTAAAGAATGATTTATTTAGAATTTCGAGGATTTAAGAATGATTTATTCCGGGGCTAGGAATTAAAACATTATAAGGAATTTAGAAAAATCATGAAAGTTAAGAGAAACCGGAAAGGAACAGGGAAATCTTTCGAAGTTTAATATAAAAAAAAAAGATGAAGGAAAGAAGTAAATATTTTTATTGAATGAATTCAGGACCTAAGAAAATAGAAACCTAAAATAAATAGGAGTGGGAAGAAAAGAGGAAGTAAATATTTTTATGGTAATTGAACTTAGAAAAGGCCTTAGAGCTAGGTTATGATCTAATCATGGGTGTGGGTATTAAATAAAGATGAAAAAGATCTCATAAATTGATTACTGAGTCATAGGGAGGTTCACACTACCTAGTTAAAGTTAGTTTAGGATAGAAACGGGTAGATAGAGTCAGAATCCCAGCTGAAAGCTCGAGAAGAGAAACAAGTGAGAAAAGATTTGCCCGTCGAGGCCATTGCCATAGCCTGGCACTAAGGTCAGTTAAAGATTAAAAGATTTGCCCGTTTTGGCCATTTCTCTAGCCTGGCACTAGGGTCAGTTAAAGATTAAAAGATTTGCCCGTTGAGGCCATTTCCCTAGCCTGGCACTAGGGTCAGTTAAAGATTAAAAGATTTGCTCGTTGAGGCCATTGCCCTAGCCTAGCACTATGGTCAGTTAAAAATTGAAAGATTTGCCCGTTGAGGCCATTGTCCATTCTGAGATACATGGACCAGTTGAGTGACTTATAGTTTTAAGATGATATGTTAACTGTGACTATTTGTTTATGAGAAGCATGATAGAGGAGCATGATCCGTAGGTTTATCGTTGATTTTATGTTATATTAATATCGCCTGATCGTAATATAACATTTGATAAACTGGATTTTCATGCGCATGTGATTGTGGGTGTTTCCCTTTCCCAGCTGTAGTGGTACCCGCCGTTACGCCGAGGATGAGAAGCTTCTGACTGAGTCTGTTTGACTCACTACCTCTGCTTCAATGTTTCAGATACAGGTATCGTGCAGGCATCGACGCCCAGACAGAGATACGGACATCAGACCATCCTTTACGCACTAGTTCGCGTGGATGGACACTTTTTGTTATTTTGTCTCTTTCGGTTGTAAATATTATAAGTTGTAAGAGTTGTCTATATATATTTACAGCTTTTGATATGTACCTACTCTAGACTGTCGGCTTCACATGTACTTAAAGACAGGGTCCATTTTGGGGATAAACTAGGATATATGTATGAGTATATAAACTTTTGCATGTGAATAGGATAGATCGTATGTATTGAAACGTACGGTCAATATGATATGAATATTTATATTATGAGTGTTGATATATATATATATATCTAAACACTGGGCTGAGCTGAAGAGGTATTGAGCGAACCATGGATTGCAGGTTAATTAGGCCACCAGTAAGGTGTGGCCACTATTATGATATACATATTGATTGTATAGCAGGGAAGTTATAGTTAGGTTTATACGGTAAGGCTTACGGGTTTAGAGGTAAAAGTCTATCCTCGTGCCGGTCACGTACTCCCGATTTGGGGTCGTTGTAATACCCGAAAATATTTAACTAGCACCATTAATTAAATTAAATGAATTAATTTAAAAGCGGAAAGTGAGATAAAAAAAATACACACTAGCCTATCACTTATCATGTTGTAAATATAATTTCAAAAATCCTAATATTCGTATATTTCTTTTTAATTATTATTACATCATATTTCTTTTCTTTTTTTTTCTTTTGTGATATGCATATATTAATTATATATATATATGTGTGTGTGTGTGTGTGTGTGTGTGTGTAAAAAGAGAAGAATAAAGAAAAGGAATAAAAGAGAAAAAAGGAAAAGAAACAGAGCGTGAAAGGGATGGAAAACGCGAGAGAGAGAGACCCGCACGGAGAGGCATCACGTCAACGGGAAACACACGGAGGAAGCAAGGAGGTGACCATGCGTGGGTGCTCGAACGTGCGAGCCGGAGTCGGAACAACGCCGTGCCGTCCGCCGGAGCTAATAGCCGTCGTGGTGGCTAGAGAGAGAGAGTGACGGGTTAGAGAGAGAGTGACGGGTTAGAGAGAGAAAACGAAGGGAGAGAGCTTCCACGCCAGAAACTCGCCGGAAAACGGCGTTTCTTCGTCGGGGATGGTGGCTGGGAGTCTCCTCTACTCCATATCGTCCTTCTAACCAGTTGAATCGAGGTGAGAAGTCCCGAAACTCTCAAACCCCAATTTTATCAATTTTAGGGATTTTTGGAAAGACCCCAATTGATTGAATCTGAGTATTCTGAGTCCTAAATTGAAGTATTTGCATGTTAGGAAGTGAGTTGGAAGCTTAGGAACCGGAACAAAATTAAAGGAATTTATCCGGGTTGGAAAACTAGTAGGAAAATATGATTGGTAATGTTTAAGGGTGTTGTGGACTGATTTGGGGTGCATTGAGAGGTTGGATGGTAATTATATAATTGTTAAAAAAATTATTGGAAAGTACTCGGGTTTTAATCCCTCGTACTCACCGTCTCACCCGGAACCCAACTCGGGGAAAAAGAGACAATTTTCCAATTTTACGGGTGCCCGGATATGTGTATGCATATGTAGGTAAAGTGTTGAAAGTTATTTCGGTAAATGGAAATTTTGGACAAGTAGGATTTATGGCTCTCTTGAGCCATAAATTCAAGACTTGGGTAATGGAAACTTCGCATGTACACATAGAGGTGGAATTGCGTAACCTTGCATTCCCAAATCAAGGCTTCCGAATAGTGTGATTAGGCAAGGGTTGGACACGAATAGAAGCATGCTAGGTGTTCCAAAAACTAGTTGAGGGCATTCCAAGCCAACAACTAGTCTATGGAATTAATTAGAGAGAACATGAGCATTAGTGAATATGATATATGCTAATTGCCTGACCACTTAATATATGGAAATTCAAAATCTGTTACAAGCATATGTGATTGTGATTGGCTCCTTTCCCCCAGTTGTAGTGGTACCCGCTACTACACCAGGGATGGGAAAGCCTCTCACTGATCCCGTTTGACTCACCCCAATGTTAAATGTTACAGACACAGGTGGTATAGGCATCGGGAGCGCTTCCACTTCATCTCAGGGAGGCGGACAGACATAGAGGCCGAACGCATTGTTCGCGTGGGTAGTATTGATACATGTATTTTGTCAGGATGTATATGTATATGATTCTTTTGGTATAGCATTGTTTTGTACAGTTGCTATATACATATATGTATATGTCACACTCTAGAATTGTCGGCTTCATACAGATTAAAGATTGGTCTTGTTGTTGGGAATATAGGTTGTGATATGATGAATATCATGTGTATATATATATATATGAATGTGCCTTCTGCATGTGAATAGGATAGATCACACGCACTGAGCGTGTGGTCAATATGTAAATTTTATATATATGTGTGATTGAATACTTGGTTGTGTGAAAATACGGCTTCCGCATGCGAATAGGATAGATCACACGCATTGAGGCTTGTGATCAATATGTAAATTATATGCAGGCGTGTGATTGAATATATATATTTGACTGTACACAGGAAATTCTGCATTTGAATAGGATAGATCACCCGCCTTGAAGCGCGTGATCAATATGTATATTATATGTACGTGTGATTGATTATGTGTATATGTATAGACTGAAGCGGCGTTGAGTGAGCCGTGGATTGCGTGCTACTTAGTTCATCGGATAGGGATGGCCATATATACTATATATTGTGTGTATTAGAAATGGGTAGTTATGCATATATAAAAATGTCAATCAGGGATTAGAGGCTTACGGGATAGGAGAAATCCTACCTCCCGTGCTGGTCACGGACGCCAATAGGGGGTCGTGACAGTCGTGACAATAGGTACCTTGGAAGTGATCCTTATGTTTAGAAATTCCATCTAGCCTGATGAAGCCCTTAGTCTTTATCGGCATTTGTCACGACCCCCATTTAGAGGACCGTGACCGACACACACACAGGGAATATCCCTCTGCCTGTAAACCTTATCACCTAATTGACAGAATAGCTATTATTGAAAAATACATTCACAAGCATTATAATACCATGGCTACACCGAAATGGTGGCCTATCCTAGGCAAGCAAATCAACGGCCAGTGCCGCTTCAGGATATAGATATAGGAATACACACATAATATATAACCTGTGTACTGGCTACACATCCGAAGATGCTACCTATCCTATTCGCATGCAATAGATATATGTATATATATATTTTGGAAACAAGTTTTCCTTACATTGTAATCTAACGGATCCTGATCTTTAAGGTGTGTGAAGCTGACAGTTCTAGATTTAGTAATACAATATAATTGGGTACGTCTACCCTTTACTTTATGATACAATAAAAAACTAAATAAAACTACGATTACAATTTATTCACCCACATGAACAAGTTGTGGGTATTGGAAAGTTTTGCTTGTCCCTCGTTCCACCGAGACTTCTTCCACCTATACTTAACCTGTCTCTGTGTAGTAAAAATGAGGGGTGAGTCTTAACCACGCGACTCAGTGAGAACACTCCCATCCCCGGCGCAAGGCGGGTACCATGGCGCTGGGATTGGGAGTCCTACACAACCACATGCAAAAACAACTGGTTACTATTAATTAGCATGCATTCTTGGCAACCACACAACACAGAAATTTCACCCATACACTCACATGCATTTAATAAATGTAAACATGTAGCAATTTATTCCACGTCATCAATCAACAAGTAAACATGTAACATATAGTGCCGGCTTTTACTTACTGGTCTTCTCACGTTTCAGCATGTCTGAATCAAACAAGACGTGTGGTGACGTAATCCTGTACGTTACCACTACGCTGCACAATCAGCAATTATATGCAAACACAGGCAATTTGTACATACACACAGATGCTAAACATACATCTACTTAATCTCCCAAACTCTGGGGTATCTACTAGCCACTACGTGGGTTTCCCACTTCGAACCCATGCACTCGGGTTGCTGGCCACCACGTGGCAAAACATACTTAACCCATTCACTTGGGTACTGGTCACCTCGTGACAATTCTGTTAATCAAACAATACTTAACCCATTCACTTGGTACTGGTCACCTTGTGACAATTCTATTAATCAAACACAATCTATCTCTATCTATCAAACAACTGACGCATAGCCACCAAGTGGCACGTCCTGACCCCTAACTGCAGGGCAATAGCTTGAGCCCACTCGTCCATTACCCAACCAGGCCACATAGCGGGCACGGCACGACGTCTCGAAGCATGGCCACTGACACACCCTGGACCAACTTCACAGGATGATTTATATTTTACTAGGTTTGGCTCACGGTTCACCCGTATGTTCCTCTCGTGTCTCCTTACCTTATTCTCACATATTAATAGGATTCTTTGTATCTTTCCCAAAGGATCAACAATTATTCTCCTTATTAATATGGACGAGTATCCTTAACAGGATATAACTCATATACTCGTCCAGATGCACTCTCTATCCTCAAGCTATCGTCATAGCAATATAAAACCTTTCTGACCCTATTGCCAGGATAGGGCAATGACCATCGTCATGGTGATTATAAAAACTGAGGTCTCAAGTGCCATTTGACGTTGTTCTAGTCGATGTCTCACATTGCTAGCATAACCAAATCCGAAACCCACCAACAACTCCCTTTGCATGATTATAATTTAAGTCACCGTCGTGACGGGTTTTCAAATAAAAGCTTAGTCCTTCCGTACAAGGACTCTTGCCACCGTCGTGGGAAAATGTTTAATAAAAATACTCATCATGCCTCCGGAGTGTATGAATTGGATTTGTAACACACCAATCATAGCAAACAATATACTCTACTCCTATGTCTTCCTATCTGAGCTACTTTCTACAACCTATTCTCTAGTTCTTTTATTCCTTTAATATTCTATACCTCTAGCTAACACATATCAGACAAGCAGAGAATGTACATAATCATGTAATCCACACAAGCATACAACCCTAGGAGGAGAAATGGAAGAACCCTCACCTTGGCCAACCTTCCATGCAATCCTCTCATGTAACTTTAGTCTCCTCGGAGTCCTTGTTGCACTCTATTGCGCGTCATTGTCCCTATAAGAACAACATTTACTTCATTAAAGTTATTACTTAGCTTAACTTGTTATTTATCTCTCCATTACTCTCACCTGTAGTCCATGGTCGCCACAGAGCCAAGCTCTTGGTCTTATTGGACTTCTCTATCCCAACTTATGCTTATCCTTCCTCGGACACTTGACTTACTCGAATATAACACTCTACTTGAGTGTTTCACATACTTGGATTTGAGTATTAGACCTCTATCTAACTTGTATTCGCATCTTAGGAAGCTTATCTAGTTTGGTTGGATGGAATCCTAATCTTAGGAAGGTCTAAGCATTTTGATTCAACTTGTGTTCTTCCTCGGGTTCTAAGAAGTCTAGTTTCTAAACCACAATACACCTCTAAATCATCCTACTTAAGGTTTCCTAAATATTTATGAGGGAAGAAGGTTGAAATTTTAGAAATTGGATTTCATTGTTCCGCAAGCTTCCACCTTGAGAAACAAGAAAGTACCTAAATTAATTCTTGATGCTTGATAGCGCATTTAGAATTATTCTAGGGTGTTTAAGATTGAAAAGAAGAGGTTTGGAGCCCTCAACATCACTCTTAGAGTGTATTTGGGCAACCCGAGCAGGGACCTGGCATGTTAAAGTCAAGGTTCAACCTTAGTAACCTCGAGCCAACTCTTCACGGGTCTTGTTCAGCTAATATTCCAACCATATAATTTCAATAATATCAATCCAAGCCTATTTACTCAAATCCAAGTTCAATCCTAATTATCAATAATTTCCCCTAATTTGGAAATAATTATAATTTCAATAATATCAATCCAAGCCTATTTACTCAAATCTAAGCTCAATCCTAATTATAAAAAATTTTCCCCAATTTGGAAATAATTATAATTTCAACTGCAAATCCTTCCAAATTTGAATTTGGGCAAATCCGAGAATATAAGCTTGATTCCTACCCCAACTAAGTGTTCAATAACACTTTCTAGGAGTCAATCTACCCTCGAAACAACTCAATCGAAGAAATCTCTAAAAATGGAGAAATTGAGGGTTTCAAATGAAATTGGGGTCACCAACCTTGATTCGATTGGTGAGAGGTGTGGAAGATATTGTAGTCGAGCTCCGGTGGTTGTGGCCGGCATCGGACCGCTCTCCTCCGACGAGTTTTCTGGTGGCTTCGTCCCTCTCACTCTACCTTCCGTTTTCTCTCTCTTCTCTTTCTTCTTCCTCTCTTTCTTTCGCGTAACCCTCTCTTATCTCTCTTTTCTATTCCTTTCCTTTTTCTTCCTTTTAAATAACACCACGCGCCCCTTTTTTTATGTATCCCCTTTTTAATATAATTAAAACAATATATATATATATATATAATAAATAATTAAATAAATAATAAATAAATAAATATAATTAAACATAAATTAATTAATAATTAAATAAATAATAACTAATATATATTTTTAATTTGATCCCTCTTCCCTATTTAATTCAAGTTCCCAATTTTTTAGGTCCCGAATTAAATCCAAAAATTATTTTCTGCTTCTTTTCTTTCCCTTTTTATTTTATTTTAAGCTTCGAAAAATTTTCTCAGGCATTACAATCTTTGAAAAAATTTTGTTTTCGATTTATTTTAACCTTCATATATATAATTTTTCTATATTATTTTTAAAGTTTTAAATTCCTAACCCCAAAATAAATCATTCTTTAATCCTCGAAATTTTTCGGAGTATTACATCATTACTATGAGTTGATGATACACGCTATAATGCGCTTTATGGTTTTTATATTTCTCTCAACCTCTTTCATGATATGTTTTTTATGTTATACTTCTGCATGGGCTTTGGATAAGCCGTCTGATAATTGTTTACTTGGAAATATGGATATTTTCTATCCGATATTTTATTTACCTTTGGATATAATTGTATGGCAGTACCTTTGGAACATTATGAGCTTGAGAAATATTGTTGTTGTAATTGTTTCTTAGACAAATTAAAATTATTTGGGACATGACATGATATTTGGGTGTTTATGAGAATTACATTTCGTGAAGTGCTTTGGTGGGAGGAACTCTTTATGGAACACTAGTGCTACAGCTGTATCTATAGGCACTACAAAAAAATAGGTATTTCTCGGCTCTTTTTTGGAGCCGCTTCAAATAAAGTGTCACAAACTAAATCATTTGTTGGCGCTTTAGTAAGTGTCACGAAATGATTTAGTGTTCTGACGCTTATTTTCTTTTTCTGACGCATTAGGCGTCAATAGTTTAAAAATAAATATTTTATTTTTTTGTTTATTATTTAAGGGCAATTTAAAAGTGTTGTAAATGTAAAATTAAAATTTCTTAAACTTTTGTTTGCAGTTGTTGACGCTTGTAGAGTGTCGAAAATGTCAAAATTAAATTGCAGGAACTTTGAAAATGTCACTATAATTTTTTTTATTGAGATATAAGAATAAAATTTTAAATTTATGTCCTGCATTTTACGCACTTTATAAGTGCCAGAATGTACCTATAAAAAAAGTGGTAGAATGTATAATTAAAATTTTATTCTCGACACTTTAAAAGTGTTGTAAATGTAAAATTTAAATTTTTTAAACTTTTGTTTGCAGTTGTTGACACTTGTAGAGTGTCAAAAATGTCAAATCGATTAAAAATCCAATCAGTTTAGGCCTACGTTGCGATTTTTTTATAGCAAAAAAAAAATTATATTGTAACTTAAAAACAAAACAAACAGAAACAAAAAGACTAGGCCTCCTTCATGAGTCACGATGGACACAATCCTCAAAATAAAAATATAAAAACAAAAAAAAAATTGATAAAGAATAAATTTTCATATTTGAAAAAAATTCAAATGATATATAAAAGATATAAAACTAAGGGGGTGTTTGGTATTACTGCCAGTTTTTAGATTTCTGTTTTTTGAAAACTGAAATCTCTGTTCTGTTTTCTAATTTCTGTTTTTTTATTTTATATCTTCAGTTTTCTATATTAATAAAATAACAGAAAATAAATATTTATGGAAGTTCAAAATATACTTACGTGGATGTTTTGAGAGTAAGAAGATTCATGCACATTCATGGTGGGTTGTGAGTAGACCGGTGGTGATGGTATGCGGTGGTGGTTGGTCGGTGGTGAGTAGTTGTGGTGGGTGGTGGTTGCTGGTGCTGGTGAGTGGTGAGTGGTGGTGGCAGGTGGTGGACGTGGTTAGAGGTGGTGGTAGGTGGTGGGTGGTGGGTGGTGGTTGGTGGTAGTGGCAAGTGGTGGTGGTGGACGTGGTTGGTGGTGGTGGTAGGTGGTGGGTGGTGGTGAGTGGTGTTGGTGGGTGATGGTGACGAGTGGTGGTGGTGGTGGTGGTGGGTGGTGGCTGATGGTGGTGGTGAGTGGTGAGTGGTGGTGGTGGTGGGTGGTGGTGGTGGTGGGTGGTGATTGATGGTGGTGGTGGTAGGTGGTCATGGTGGTGGTTGGTGGTGGTGGACGTAGTTGGTGGTTGTGGCATGTGGTGGGTGGTGGTTGATGGTGGTGGTGAGTGGTGGTGGTGGTGGGTGGTGGTGGCGAGTGGTCGTGGTGGTGGTGGTGGATGTGGTTGGTGGTGAGTGGTGGTGGTGGTGGTGGACGTGGTTGGTGGTGGTGGCTGGTGGTGGGTGGTCGTGGTTGTGGCTGGTGATTGATGGTGGTGGTGAGTGGTGGTGGTAGGTGGTCATGGTGGTTGGTGATGGTGGCGAGCGGTGGTGGTGGATGTGGTTGGTGGTTGTGTCATGTGGTGGGTGGTGGTTGATGGTGGTGGTGGGTGGTCGTGGTGGTAGACGTGGTGGGTGGTGATTGAAAAAAAAACTGAAATGAAATTTGTGGAAACCACATTTTGTGGTTTTCCTATATGGTGTTTTATGTTTTCATATTAAGTCCCAAATTAAATATAAAACTCATTCAGCCAAACAAGTTTTCAGTTTTTCTTTCCGAAATAAAACTGAACACCACAACAATACCAAACACCCCCTAAAATTTTCGTTTTAGGCCTATGTCTACATATGCTTTTTTTAAAAAAAACATATCTAAATTTTTTTTAATTATGTTTTGCGGCATTTTAAAGTACCAGGATGTATAATTTAAATTTTATTCTCGACACTTTAAAAGTGTAATAATGTAAAATTATTAATTTTTTAATTTTATTTACTTTTTTAACGCCTTAGAAGTGCCCTAATTTATAAAAAAAATCCCATTAAATTTACCCTCCATGTGGCGCCCAAATATTTTAAGGAAAAAACTAAGGTAAAGTTCAATAGGTGCTTGCTATCAAGTTCACCAATCATAAATTGTATTTTTACACTCTCTCTCTTCTTTGATTGGTTGTATAATTTATTGTCTTTTATATTCTCTCTCTATAATGATTGGTTATACAAAAAATTTTTGTCACATGTATAATTTTTATTGGAGAACTTGATAGCAAGCACCTAATAAACTTTACCTTAGTTTAGTCCATATTTTAATCCCACATTATTTTGGCGGCCCAATCTATTTTCCCCAATATACTTTTCTAATGCTAAATTTCGCAAAAGCCTTTTTCTCTGCGTGCCCTAACTCTATTCTCTTCTCAACTCAAGGCTGAAGGTGGACGTTGAGAAGAAGACACGATCGAATTGGCGGTGAAGGAGGAGGTTGAGGTCGCCATAGTATTGGTATCAACTACTGAGATTTGAATCCAGAGAATGTCCGCATTCAGCAATCCGGCCACGTGCGCAAACAGGTTCCCTCAACTCAAAGGCTGAGTTTGCTTTGCTTCGATTCCAAGCTCTCAAACAAGCTCTATGGAAGGTTATTAGGACTGAAATAAATGATCATGAAATTTTCTTGACTTGCACAGAATTACAAAGTTTGATTTTTCATATCTGAGCATAATACACATGAATATCCCCCTGTAGTAAATTTAATTTGTGTAAATTTGTGTTTGTTTTTTGCTAACTGTGTGGCTGGATCTTCCTTCTGCTGATCACTAATGTTTTTCTATTTGTTGTGGGGTCGATTGTTCTTATGTGCTGAGAAATCAGGATATACAGTTAGACATTAGATTCAAATCTCAGAGTATTATTATGAATGTTTTATCTTCCTAACTTATATGATTTTTTTTATTGTATATCTTTCTCATAGACATTCACATAAATATGTTTCTTGGATTTTCTTGTTGAATGTAAAGCATCCACATAAACACACCAAAATAGAAGGAGAAGGTACATCTCAGTTTTCATGTAGTTGCTGATTGCTTAAAATTTTAAAATCATTTATGTGATGTTTTTTTCCTTTTCTTACTAAAAATGTTAGTATCTATCCTAATTGGAATTGAAAGAGGTGGTCTAGATATTTTTCTTTTTCTTTTCATGTCTTAGCATCTGATTCTCATTCTGCAAAGTGGAAAAGCCTCTCTTCCAGCTACGAATTCTTCTTCTCGTAATCTTTAACCTTTGCTTCCAAATCAATCAAGTATGCCTTTTAATTCAATTATTAATTAATTTAATTAAATATAAATTAATTAATAATTAAATAAATAATAACTAATATATATTTTTAAGGCAAAAGTAGCTTTCCTACCCCCAACGTTTGGGTGTCCTGTCAGTTTCGCCCCTAACGTTTTTTCGCTATCAATTGTACCCCTAACGTTTTACGTTTCTGCCAATGTCACCCTTTTCACTAACACCGTCAAATATTTAACAGTTTTTGCTGACGTGGCATCCTATGTGGCAAAACGTTTTTTTTTCTGTCAATTGTACCCCTAATGTTTTACATTTCTACCAATGTCACCCTTTTCACTAGCACCATCAAATATTTAATAGTTTTTGCTTATGTGGCATCCTATGTGGCAAAAATATCTGAGTTGGCATATTTTTTTTCACACCAGATTTTTTACTCATCTTTTTCCCATCAAAACCGTGTCGTTTTAGCCTCACCATATTCCTTTTAAAATATAACTCAAACGCACGTGTCATTTTGCAGACAAAAACATCGGAGACATTACCCATTGTCTACTTTGTCGGAGACGTTACCCTAAAATAGAGAATGGATAATGTCTCCGATGTTTTTATGAGCAAAATAGCGCGTGCGTTTGAGTTATATTTTAGAAGGAATAGGCCGAGGTCAACAAAAACTGTTAAATATTTCGGAAAAAACTATTAAATGTTTTGCCACATAGGATGTCACGTCAGCAAAAACTGTTAAATATTTGACGGTGTTAGTGAAAAGGGTGACATTGGCAGAAACGTAAAACGTTAGGGGTACAATTGACAGCGAAAAAACATTAGGGGCGAAACTGACAGCACCCCCAAACGTTGAGGGTAGGAAAGATACTTTTGCCTATTTTTAATTTGATCCCTCTTCCCTATTTAATTCAAGTTCCCAATTTCTTAGGTCCCGAATTAAATCCAAAAATTATTTTCTGCTTCTTTTGTTTCCCTTTTTATTTTATTTTAAACTTCGAAAAATTTTCTCAGGTATTACAATCTTTGAAAAAATTTCCTTTCCGATTTCTTTTAACTTTAATATATATAATTTTTTTCTATATTCTTTTTAAAGTTTTAAATTCCTAACCCCGAAATAAATCATTCTTTAATCCTCGAAATTTTTAAATAAATCATTATTTAATCCTCAAAATTTTTCGGGGTATTACATTCGTCCCCCCTTAAGAAATTCGGTCCCCGAATTTCATCTCCTTCGTGGGGTTGTTGGCTTGTTGCCATCCCTTGGCTCAATTTCATCTATGGTTTCCCTCAATGTGGAAGTTTTATCGTTTTACCCTACGGTTCATGTTTTTCTTCCTAGAGGCTCAAGGTCTCTACACATTCTTTTTGTGATCGTTTGTATTTCTAGTTTCGTAGTTAACCACCCCTTCACGAGGTGTTAACTGATAGACTCCATCTGTCGTCGTATCCTTCCCCGAGGATACCTAACTTTCCTAGTTTCAATTCACTTTGTGCTACTAATTTTGCAATGGAGTGTCTGGCACGTACCACATGCCATGCTCCAGTTTAGTTCTCCGAGGAGTTAACTGTTGCCTTCTCTAATGAGGCTTACCTTGACTCAATCTGCTTGTCCGACTAGCTACCTTCGTAGTGACTTCTTATATCCGTCTTGGAACACACCAAGAAACTAGCTATTTTCAAAGCACACTAGGTTCTATTTCTGTAAACTCAAACTGACGAAGTACTCCCCTACATCGGAGTCCCCGTATCTAAGTATCCTCTACTGCCAAGCAGCTACCCTTCTGCTGGTATTCCCCCGATATATTCTTTGTAAACGACTTCTCCAGAAAAGTCCGTTTACAGCTTATTACACCCTTTACTCTACATCTAGACTTACTGCTTACATGGCATACACCCTACGTAGGTGTTCATACTTTGTGCCATCAGTGTACCCAACCCTTCCGAGGTTGTTACACTCACTACCGACTCGGTTTACCTTACTCGTGTCCTAACAAAGCTAAATGCCATGGCATTAGCATAACTAGATGCCTACATACCCTTGGGAAGGGATCAAAGTCCACGTAGTTCGTCATGATGACGTCTATAGGTGTCGTTGGGCAAGGTGGTTACATATATCGGGCCGTGTGTGGCTAAGACGTGCACAAGGTACTCCGGACAGGCGAGCCGCTCTTAAGAGGTTGCCTTACAGTGTGAGAGCTTGAGTCTCAGAGAGCTGTTGGAAGCCTTATTAATGGGATACTCCGGGGGCGGAGATAAGTCTGCCGGTGACCGAACCTGGTTGTGCGTAAGTGATAATACCGATATTTACCCCTGTATCTTTTGGCATTTGACAAACTTTTGTTGAGTTTAAAGAGTCATTATGCATGATTTAATGTTATTCAAGGGCACTTAAGGACTTAAATAAGAATATTGGTAATTCCATGTTTTTATTGATTAAATTGCAATAATTCTCTAGTTTTACTAACTTGAGAGCCTCACAATTGTTTCTAGTTGATTTGTAGGTCAACTAGCTTGAGGAATAGCAAGGATTCAAGTGCTAGAGGTCGAGAAAGAAGCTGGAAAGCGAAGACGGTACAAGATTTGAAGCTTAGAGGCATTTTTGGGCCTGTTCTACTGTTCCACCCGCTGCCAGCGGGTAGCCTTGCAAGCTGGCAGCGGGTGGACCTCAGTTTAAAGGGAAAACACGCGTTTCGAGTAATCCACCCGCTGCCAGCGGGTACACCATATTTGCACAATTTTGTCGCGACTTTAAGAGCTGAAACGTATTGTGGGCCCACTTTCTCAGCATTTTACCACAAGGGGAGCATCCTAGGTCGTATTAGAAGGAATATTCAAATGTTTTGGAGGCCCTTAACCTAATTTGGAGAAAAACCCATTCACATTCTAACACATTCATCAGTCAAGCTCTCATCCTCTCAAGTCTCTCTCACATTTCCAGCCACACTTACCATTTTCTCTTCATCTTCTCCACTCTCCACACCGATTCAGACCAAATTCCAACAACCTCCATCATCATCCATGGCTAAGCAAGGGTTGGAGGAGCTTGGTGAAGCATTTCTCCCATCCATGAGTGGCTAAATCTCTTGTTCTTTGGAGGATGATGATTTGGGCTTGAGCTATGGCATTCAATAGGGAGTTTTTCTTGTTTTCCTTCTACTTCTCTTTATGGATTCATTTTTATCTTGTTGATATTGATGAGTTTGTATTGATTGTGGTTCCATGGTTGTGGAATTTAATTAGGTTGTAGTTGGATATTAGGAATTTATATAGACTTGTGATTTGTATTTTGATTCTCCCATTGTGGGTTTTGATTACATTGGATTTGGTTGAATCTTATTGTAATTTTTGATTCATTGTGGAAGCCACTCTAATGTTAATGGTAATTGTTGAGTTGAATTCTAGTCTATGTTAAATTCCCCATTTGCTTCATTGATGGTATTTGATTAGGCTTGTTAATTGTCCGGTTGGTTAATTGCATTCTCTAATTAAATTACCTAGGTTTAGTGGTCACTAAACTACTTTAGGAAATGGCCTTTCATTGATTAACTCCACAATTTTTGATAGCAAGTATAGCCCAAAGCATTCTCCAACAAAGCATATTCATCTCATTTCATTCACCTCAATTTACTTTAGCTTTTAAAATATTGAAAATCCCAAAAAGTGTTAGTTCTAGTTTCATTTAGTTGCATTTAATTCCATTTAGTTTCATTGCACACCAAGTGTTTGTTAAATTGCCTCAAAGACATCCCTTTTTGTGTTAATTGTGCATATTTGTCCATAGATTCCTTAGGCTCCACGAGAGAGAATCGACCTAGGTTGTGCCACTAGCTGCACTTTCTAGTATTTATTTGATTGGTGCCGGCCTCGCGACAAGGCCGCGTTCATCAGTAAGGCAGAGCTCGGGATGTGTGATGGATGTTGTGTAAAGTGTCTGAGAGTGCTCAGAATGCCTGCTAGGTGGTTATGGGTAACGTTCTCTAGAGGTACTTTAGATGTCTCGGATCTTGTGTTGTTGTCCTTGATCACCTGTCCTTTAGTCCCCTGGGTGAGGGTCTATTTATACTAAGGGTGGGGAGGACGTGCTCGACCCACCTTCTCGTGGGACGTGAGTCGTCCCACGATGCCCAGGGAATTTCCACGTCTCGTTGAGTGGGAGTCCTCACGAGAGGATGTGGGCAAGGGCCACGTAAGTGGCAAGTAAGTGGTGCCATGTGTTGCTAGCGTGTGCTGCTGCTAAGCTTCTGGAAGCTTAGTGCCACGTGTCCCAAGGCAAAATATTCCGTAGTTATAGTTATATTATACAACCAAAGCTAATTACCAAGCAGTTTTATCATATCTTAATATAATCCATCTAATGAAATAATCAACTAAGTTAAGTTTTAGTCTAATAAAATTAAATTGATTCAGTTCTTGGACAAGTCCACTAAACACCTAAATATCATGAAATAAACCAAAAACCAACCATAATGTGGCTAAAAGATATTTAAAGCATTAAAAATGAATGTAATAAACGTCCCAAATAACTCTATTTTATAGAGTTATCATGGACCACTTTGAAAAATGTATGTAATTCAATTAAAACAAAATTTTAGAGTTCTTTTGTAGTTTAGTTTGATTTGGTAGGCTCAGAATTCCATTTCTTTATATATTTTTGTTCGTTGCTTAACGTATAAGAGTGATTGACTTGGGGGAATTGGTTTAGTGGTGAGAGTTGAGAAACGTGTAGGGACATCAAACTCAAACCAACTAATATCAATGCAATGTAACAAGTTGTAACCTTCTATTTTGTGCTTCTGTTTTGGGTCAACAAGCTAAAGCATGCCTCACTTACTCTCATCATCATGTGTATCACATTCCATCCCCCCTCTTGTTTCCATTCCACCAAACGTCTTTTTGTTCTTTTTCCCTTCCTTTTTTTTTTTTACTTTCTTCATTATTTACTTCCCATGTTTAGTTAACTTGTTCACATTAATTCATCTTTTCAAACTCTTGTTTACTTTCTACTTTTCAATTTCATTTGCTGCCTTGTACCTATGGTTCCTCTAGTTTTAAAAAGTTATATCCACCTTCTTTTTTATTTGTCATTAATGATACTTTTTTCTGGTCTTGTGTTATTTTTCCAATTGTTGAAGCTATACTTTGAATCTATTTATACTAATATATGATTATATTTGTGTCACGACCCCCATTTAGAGGACCGTGACCGGCACAGACACAGGGAATATCCCTATGCCTGTAAGCCTTATCACCTGATTGACAGAATATCTATTATTAAAAATACATTCACATGCAGTATCATATCATGGCTACATCGAAATGGTGGCCTATCCTAGGCAAGCAAATCCACGACCAGTGTCGCTTTAAGATATAGATATAGGAAAACACACATAATATATAACCTGTGTACTGGCTACACATCCGATGATGCTGCCTATCCTATTCACATGCAACAGATATATGTATAGATATATATATATATTGGAAACAAGTTTTCTCAGTATCGCAATATAACTAATCCTGATCTTTAAGGTGTGCGAAGCTGATAGTTCTAGATTTAGTAATAAAATCTAATTGGGAACATCTACCCTTTACTTTATGGTACAATGATAAAGTAAATTAAATTACAATAACAATTTATTCACCCACATGAACAGGTTGTGGGTTTTGGAAAGTTTTGCTCATCCCTCATTCCACCGAGACTTCTTCCACCTGTACTTAACCTGCCTCTGTGTAGTAAAAATGAGGTGTGAGTCTTAACCACGCGACTCAGTGAGGCCTCTCCCATCCTCGGCGAAAGGCGGGTACCATAGCGCTGGGAATGGGAGTCATACACAACCACATGCAAAAACAACTGGTTTCTGTTAATTAGCATACATTCTTGGTGATCACACACCAACAAATATTCCACCCAACCACTCACATGCATTTAACAAATATAAACACGCAGCAGTTTATTCCACATCATCAATCATCAAGTAATCACGCAACATATAGTGCCGGCTTTTACTTACCCATCTTCTCACGTTCAACATGTTTGAAGTTGAAAATTATTTGTGAACTTATCCATGATTTTGAAGTTGAAAATATTATTTTTATCATAAAACAATCGTGTCTTGGCTTGTCATGTTTCAGTTATAGCATGTGTTGTCTACTCACTGGGTGGTTTTCCACTCACCCTACTACTTCTTCATTTTCTCAGATAATAGAGTAGGTATTGTGTCTCCTTCATGCGTTGCAGCAGATCCAGTAGATTTAATTATTTTCATTTTTATTAAATTTATTTTTCTTTCAGAAAGAAAAATAAATTAAATTAAAGAATTATAAGGTCAAAAATAGAATAAAGAAGAAAGTAATAGGGGATATTTATAAATTTTCTAAGACCTAAAATAAAAGAGGATATAACAAGTAAATAAGTTTTTGTAATAAAATATATATATATATATAATATATATAATATCTAATAATAAAATATATATATATTAAAATAACGGGGGGGGGGGGGGAGCAAACTGTGACCCCCCATCCCTTTCATTAAACTAAAAAATAAAAAAAAAAAAGAGAAAAGGAGGAGCAGTAAGCAGAAGCAAAACGCACAAACCCCCATCCCATTCATTAAACACACATAAAAGAAAAAGAAAGCAGCACAAGCAACCCGAGCAGCCATCACACACCCTCAAAACAAAAAAATAATAATAATAATTTTCTTTTATTTATTACTATTCGTAAAGAGGGGTCCAAATCGTGACCCCCCATTTATGCAAACACGAGCAGAAAAAAATAGAGGGCAGTGGCAAAAGCACGCGAGAACAAACCGAGAAGGAGGAGGAGCAAGCCACGGCGGGTTCCGGCCGGAATCACATCGGAGAATGCGTCCCGCCGACGATGAGGGCCACCGGAGTCCGTCTTTTAACACACACAAGCTCCCCATCCGATTGAATCAAGGTGTGGAAGCCCCAATCTTTGAAAACCCCAATTTCTCTAGTGGGTGTTATTGGAAGCTTAGTAAGGTTCAGAATCGAAGTTAAACCGTAGGATTTGACCGGGTATGGAAATTAGGAAAATTTAGTTAGAAAATTCCTATAAATTGAATTATTGCTAGTTGGATGCATGTATAGGATTGGATTGGAGTAGTGTAGGTGTTCTAATTGCTGGAAACATACAAGAGAATAAAGCCCGGGTATTTACCGTTTCAACTGGAACCCAATCCGGTGAAAAAAGAGGCGAAATACTAAGCCACCGTACAGTAAGGAGCTGAGCGGTGGATTGGACACCTTGGTCTAGTCCGTGGGGGACACCTAAGACCCAATAAATTGGTCCCAATGCTCTAATTATACCTAATTATATTTTTATATATAATTAAAGAGGTAGTAATTAAGCTTTTACTCAGCGAATAAGGGAGACGGTGGGATGAGTAAGCTAGAGCCTCTTTTGAACCTTGAATTTAATTCTTTTATTAGTTAAATACCCATATGAACACATGAAGAGAAATTTAGACAAGTGGAAATCTCTAACCTAAGCAATTAGAGGTTCTACATGGCTCAAAACTGTGAAAGTCGAATATGGGGCATTCTGGACTGTCAGAAAGAGCAAATAAGACGACGTAACGAACTAAATAACTAGTTCTTGGAAAATAGCTAGAGGGTGCATAAGCATTAGCATGACACGTGCATGGTAGATGCTTAGCTACGCGTTTTAAATTTCTTAAATATAATGTGTATAGCGCACCACAGAGTGATGGAGCTTCAGGCACTCCGAGGTGAGGGGCTCTCCCGTCCCTGCCCCATAGGGTTGGATGACTACGTGGAAATGTGGTTTGCTCTATTTTTTGTAATTATTATATGAATTTATTTATATGAATAAATTTGTGCTACACGTGTATGATTGGTAAGTAAGCAGTCAACGTGCAATAGTGTATGTGCTTATATGATTAGTCTCAAGTATATATGTGCTACAGGTGGTTCAGGGATCGTGAACGCGTCCACTTCTTCTCAAGGAGGCGGACAACTCTGAAGACCGCACGCATAGTCCGCGTGGGTAGCGTATTTTGGTTTATGTAAATAAATCAGGATGAATATGTATATATATGACTCCTTTTTGGATGTAGCTTTTGTACATATACAACTGCTGTATATATATGTCGAACTCTAGTATTGTCGGCTTCATACAAATTAAAGTTAGGTCATGGTATTGGGACTTTAGGCTATGATATAGCGTATATCATGTATCTATATATATGACTTTCGCATGCGATTAGGATAGGTCACACGCCTTGAGGGGTGTGATCAATATGTAAATTTTATATATATGTGTGACTGAATACTAATTGTATGAAAATATGACTTCCGCATGTGAATAGGATAGATCGCACGCATTGAGGCGTGTGATCAACATGTAGACTATATGCAAGCGTGTGATTGAATATATGTATGACTGTATACAGGATTTCTGCATGTGAATAGGATAGATCACCTGCCTTGAAGCGCGTGATCAATATGTATATTATATGTACGTGTGAGTGATTATGTGGATATGGATGACGATAAATACTATATATTGTTTGTATTAGAAATGGATAGTTATAAACATGTGAAAACATCAATCAGGGATTAGAGGCTTACGGGATAGGAGAAACCCTACTTCCCGTGCCGGTCACGGACATCCGATAGGGGGTCGTGACAAACTTGGTATCAGAGCTCGGTTTACTTTAAACTATATGAAGCCATAGGTATGACCGGGTGTCGGTTTACGCCTCGTTGTGAACCCGGGCGCAACGTGGGAGTAAAAAGGCACTTGTGGAAGCACCCACAAAATTGTGTCAGCCTTTCTTTCTACTCTCTTTGATATGAATTATCATTGATATACGTGTACGCATTAGGTGTGGTCCTCGTGCAGTACAGGGATGCCACCAATCACGAGACAGGCTAGGGTTGGAGGGAGAACTCCTACTGAAATTGATCAAGAATCAGTTCGGGAGGAGGGAATGCCCAGCCGAGGCCGAGGTAGAGGTCGTGCTCGAGGTCGAGGGAGAGCACAAGTGAGAGGGGAAGAGAGGAGGCAGTCACCGGAACCTCAAGTAGAGACAGGTGCACCTTCTGTGGCAGAAATGCTCACAGCAGGATTTCAGGAACAAAGAGAAGAGATGACGAGACAAATACAGAGGGAAGTACGCCGGTTAGTAGTCGACGAGGAAGAAAAGAAGAGAGAGTTCCGACCAATCAGGAAATGGATGTTGTTGAGGAAGAGGACAGAGAATGGCAACAACCACAGGAAGCGCCTCGTGATCCACGGGTACCATCCAGAGAGCTGCCAATTTCAAAATTTCTGAAGCTTCATCCACCCACTTTCTGCGAAACTAGTGAGAAAGAGGATCTGCAGTACTTTGTGAGAGACATAGTCAGAATTGGGAACATGCTGAGGTGCTTAGGGCATGAGTTGGTGGAGTTGGCCTCATTTCAACTGAGGGGAGCTGCTAGAGTATGGATAGAGTCCGTACAAATGAGGTATTCAAGAAGGGTGGCACCAATGACCTGGGAAGATTTTCAGAGTGAATTCCTGGGTCGATTTCTATCTGAAGGCACCAAAGATGCAAAGCGTCAACAATTCGAGGAGTTGTGGATGACGCCTAACATGACCGTGACGGAGTATGAGTTACTTTTTACGGAACTGGCTCAATTCTCACCTGAGTTAGTTCCTGATGAAGAGGCGAGGATCAAGAGATTCATACAGTCTCACGGAGCTGTTGTTTACTGCTTTGCTACCCCAGAGAAGACAATTTGAGACTTTAGTTCAAGCCGCAGACTGTGCTAGAATGATTGAAACCAGGAAGAGGTACAGGACTTCTATTGATCCCAAAATCAAGTTAATTATAGGCAGTGATAACCAAGGAGGTGGAAGTAAGAAGAGGAAGACAACAGGTGGAGGAGCAGGATGCTTAGGGTCCGCAGGAGAACAATCCTCAACTACCACCCATGAAGCAGGTACAAGAGCTAATGTTCAAGGGGAACAGAGAGTGCAAGGGGGTGGAAATGCCGGTAAAACAAGGCCCCAGTGTGCTACTTGCGGCAGATTTCATTTTGGAATATGTCGGAGACTGACAGGTGGATGCTACAACTGCGGCCATGTGGGCCATATGGATAGAGAGTGTCGAAATAGAAAGGAAGGTACAAGTTTGAGAAGTAATCCGACGCCGAGGGGTACACCTATTTCAGCCCCACCAGTAAGAACCGTACCACCACAGACAACAAGTACAGGTGCAGCTAGAGGTCGTGGTGCAGGATCTAGTGGCAGAGGGCCAGGGGCAGTAGGTGGGGGACAAGCACAGGTATTTGCACTTTCTCAACAGGACATTCATGCATCGAATGCGGTTGTGACAGGTACCCTTATTGTTTGCTCTCTTGAAGCACGAGTTCTGTTTGATTCTGGCTTCACTCATTCCTATGTGTCGCATGCATTTGCCTCTAAATTCAACAAAAGTCCGTCTAGAATGAAAGAGACAGTACTGGTCTCTACTCCATTGGGAGAATCGGTGCAAATAGAGTATGTGCACAAGTCTTGCATCGTGGACGTCAATGGTCATGAGACTATGCTAGACCTTCGGTTGTTGTGTATGGTTGATCTGGATGTGATCCTTGGAATGGATTGGTTGTCATCTTGCCATGCAATTGTGGATTGCAGGGCTAAATGTTTGAAATTTAATATGCCAAACGAGGAGCCTTTTGTGATACGGGGTGACGGGGCCACACTATATCCAAACTTGATATTGGCTTTGAAGGCATCCAAGTTACTTACAAAAGGATGTAAAGGGTACTTGGCATTGGTTAAAGATACCACGAAAGCAGTACTTTCACCGACTCAAGTACCAGTAGTGCGAGAGTTCTTGGATGTATTTCCAGAAGAATTACCGGGGTTGCTGCGCAATCGTGAGATTGAATTTGAAATTGAGCTGCAACCTGGCACCCAACCTATCTCCACACCACATTACCGGATGGCTCCGAAAGAGTTGAAGGAGTTACAGACACAATTGCAAGAATTGCTTGACAAAGGTTTTATAAGACCCAGCTTCTCCCCTTGGGGTGCACCGGTCCTTTTTGTGTAGAAGAAGGACGGATCGTTGCGGTTGTGTATCGATTACCGAAAGTTAAATAAGGTGACGATCCGCAATCAATACCCACTGCCGAGAATAGATGACCTATTTGATCAGTTGCAGGGTGCGAAGCGGTTTTCCAAGATTGATTTGTGATCTGGTATCACCAATTAAAGATTCGAGAATTAGACATACCTAAGACCGCATTCCGGACCCGATGTGGACATTACGAGTTCTTGGTGATGTCTTTCGGATTAACTAATGCTCCTGTAGTGTTCATGGACATGATGAACAGGGTCTTCAAGCCATTTCTAGACCGATTTGTCATTGTCTTCATTGATGACATCTTGGTCTACTCTAAGAATTCTGAAGAACATGCAGAACACTTGAGATTAGCCTTGCAAAAGTTGAGAGAGGAGAAATTGTATGCTAAGTTCTCTAAGTATGAATTATGGCTTGACAGAGTTGCCTTTTTGGGTCACGTGGTATCATCAGAGGGAATCCACGTTGATCCAAGTAAGGTAGAAGCGGTGAAGAATTGGTCCCAGCCTACCTCAGTTACTAAAATTCGCAGTTTCTTGGGCTTGACCGGATACTATAGGAGATTTGTGTAGGACTTCTCTAAGGTTGCTGCACCTATGACTAAGTTAACACAGAAGGGGGTGAAGTTCATATGGGATGATAAAGTGCGAGCAGAGTTTTCAGAAGGTGAAAGACAGTCCCACTATCGCTCCGGTGTTGGCATTACCTGAAGGCACAAGAGGGTATGTGGTATACTGTGAGGCGTCGAGGATCGGGTTAGGGTGTGTCTTGATGCAGCACGGCAAGGTGATTGCGTATGCATCACGACAACTGAGGAAACATGAGAAGAATTACCCGACTCACGAACTTGAGATGGTTGCTGTAGTGTTCGCTTTGAAAATATGGAGACATTACCTGTATGGTGAGACGTGTGATATTTATACAGACCATAAAAGCCTCAAATACATTTTCGGGCAGAAGGACCTGAATTTGAGACAACGTCAATGGTTAGAGTTTTTGAAAGACTACGACTGCACGATCTTGTATCATCCAGGAAAGGCTAATTTGGTAGCCGATGCTCTGAGTCAGAAATCCATGGGCAGTCTTGCTCATATAAGTGAAGAAAGAAGGCCGTTGATCAGAGATTTGCACGAGCTAGAACAAACGGGGAATCATTTTGAGATTGGGAGTTCTAACTCGCTTTTAGCTCATTTGCAAGCTAAGTCGTCTCTGGCAGAAGAGGTGAAGGCTAGACAGGATGAAGATACCGACCTCAAGCAAATCAAGGATACTGTAACTAAAGAGAAGGGGGACGACGTCCAATTCTCTATTGATGATTTCGGGATACTTTGGTTGGAGGGACGGTTGTGCGTCCCTATGGTTGATAACTTGAAAGAAGGAATCCTTGAAGAAGCACACCGGACAGCTTATACGATCCATCCGGGAGCTAATAAGATGTATCATGACCTGAAACAACTGTATTGGTGGAATGGCATGAAAATGGATGTTGCAAACTATGTAGCCAGGTGTTTAGCATGTCAGCAAGTCAAGGCTGAACACCATAAGCCCGCCGGAACATTACAACAGATAAAAAAACCTGAGTGGAAATGGGAGAGGATAACTATGGATTTTGTAACAGGGTTGCCAACATCACAACGTAGATTTGATTCGGTTTGGGTGATAGTGGATCGCATGACTAGGTCCACGCACTTTCAGCCAGTTAAGACCACTTACGGAGTGAGTCAATATGCACAGATTTATCTATCAGAAATCGTTAGATTGCACGGTGTGCCAGTGTCCATAATATCTGATAGAGGGCCACAGTTCACTTCCAGGTTTTGGAAGTCATTGCAGGAAGTGTTGGGAACTAGAGTTTATTTGAGTACTGCGTTTCACCCAAAGATCGATGGGCAATCAGAAAGAACCATTCAGATTCGGGCGTGTATTATGGATTTCGGCGGAAGTTGGGAAAGGTATTTACCTTTGGCGGAGTTTGTGTACAATAGCAGTTATCAAGCAAGTATTCAAATGGCACCTTTCGAGGCTTTGTACGGTCGTTGGTGCAGATCCTCGATTGGGTGGTTCGAGGTCAGAGAGGCTAGTCTAATCGGCCCAGAATTGCTACAAGATGCATTGAAGAAGGTGAAGTGCATAAGGGAGAGATTGCTGACGGCTCAGAGTAGGCAAAAGTCTTATGCAGACAATCGGAGGAGAGAACTTGAGTTTGCCATTGGTGGACGGGTGTTCTTGAGAATATCGCCGATGAGAGGTGTGATGCAGTTCGGTAAAAAGGGAAAGCTAAGTCCTCGGTATATCGGACCGTTTGACATCCTAGAACGAGTTGAGAATGTGGCGTATCGGTTGGAATTGCCTACAGAATCGGAGGGAGTACATCCTGTGTTTCATGTATCGATGCTTCGGAAATATCTTCCCGATCCCTCGCATGTAATCCAATCGTAAGACGTGCAACTAACCAAAAATCTGACGTATGAGGAGGAGCCAGTGGAAATCTTAGATCTGCAGTTGAAGAAGCTCAGAATTAAAGAGATTCCATTGGTTAAAGTCTTGTGAAGAAATCACTCGACCGAAGAAGCTACATGGGAGGTCGAGGGTGAGATGCGCAGGACGTATCCTCATCTATTTCAAGACTAAGGTTAGTATTTTATTTGAAATTTAGGGACCGAATTTCTTAAGGGGGAAGATTGTAATATCTGAGATATTTAGATTTAATTATTTTCATTTTTATTAAATTTATTTTTCTTTCAGAAAGAAAAATAAATTAAATTAAAGAATTATAGGGTTAAAAATAAAATAAAGAAGAAAGTAATAGGCGATATTTATAAATTTTTTAGGACCTAAAAGAAAAGAGGATATAACAAGTAAATAAGTTTTTCTAATAAAAATATATATATATTAAAATAATGGGGGGGGGGGGGAACCGTGACCCCCCATCCCTTTCATTAAACTACAAAATAAAAAAATAAAAAAAAAAGAGAAAAGGAGGAGGAATAAGCAGAAGCAGAACGCACACACCCCCTTACTAATAGCAGAAGCAGAGCAGCCATCACACACCCTCAAAACAAAATAATAATAATAATTATTATTTTTTATTTATTACTATTAGTAAGGGGGCGGGGGCAAATCGTGACCCCCCCATTTATGCAAACATGAGCAAAAAAAAAATAGAGGGCAGAGGCAAAAGCACGCGAGCACAAACCAAGAAGGAGGAGGAGCAAGCCACGGTGGGTTCCGGCCGGAATCAAACCGGAGAGCGCGTCCCGCTAGCGGTGAGGTCCACCGGAGTCCGTCTATCAACACCCACAAGCTCCATATCCGATTGAATCAAGGTATGGAAGCCCCAATCATTCAAAACCCCAATTTCTCCAATTTTGTGTATTTTAGGAATTCTTCAAATACTTCCAATCGGGGCATTCTAGGGTTAAATTTGAGCATAGTGGGTGTTATTGAAAGCTTAGTAAGGTTCAGAATCGAAATTCAACCGTAGGATTTGACCGGGTATGGAAATTAGGAAAATTTTGTTAGAAAATTCCTATAAATTGAATTATTGCTAGTTGGATGCATGTATAGGCTTGGGTTGGAGTAGTATAGGTGTTCTAATTGCTGGAAACATACAAGGTAATAAAGCCCGGGTATTTACCGTTTCAACCGGTACCTAATCCGTTGAAAAAAGTGGCGAAATACTAAGCCACCGTACAGTAAGGAGCTGTGCGGTGGATTGGACACCTTGGTCTAGTCTGTGGGGGACATCTAAGACCCGATAAATTGGTCCCAATGATCTAATTATACCTAATTATATTTGTATATATAATTAAAGAGGTAGTAATTAAGCTTTTACTCGGCGAAAAAGGGAGACGGTGGGATGAGTAAGCTAGAGCCTCTTTTGAACCGTGAATTTAAGTCTTTTATTAGTTAAATACCCATATGAACACATGAAGGGAAATTTAGACAAGTGGAAATCTCTAACCTAAGCAATTTGAGGTTCTAAATGGCTCAAAAGTGTGAAAATGGAATATGGGACATTCTGGACTGTCAGAAAGATCAAATAAGATGACGTAACGAACTAAATAATTAGTTCTTGGAAAATAGCTAGAGGGTGCATAAGCATTAGCATGACACGTGCATGGTAGATGCTTAGTTAGGCATTCTAAATTTCTTAAATATAATGTGTATAGGGTACCACAGAGTGATTGGAGCTTCACGCACTCCGGGGACTGATCAGGAGGGCCAACGAGGTGAGTGGCTCTCCCATCCCTGCCCCACAGGGTTGGATGACTACTTGGAAATGTGGTTTGCTCTATTTTGTGTAATTATTATATGAGTTTATTTATATGAATAAATTTGTGCTACACGTGTATGATTGGTAAGTAAGCAGTCAACGTGCAATAATGTATGTGCTTATATGATTAATCTCAAGTATATATTTGCTATTGTGGCTCATTGAGCCTTATATGTTACCGTGGGTAGGATAGTGTCGTGATTTCATATGTGAGAGTTCAGTAACATTAGAAACCAATCATATTGATCGTCACTTAAAGATCTCATTCGTATGGTTTATTGAGGAAAACTGAACCTAGGTTGTTAAATGTGAGTGAGACTGCTATGTATTTCATAGGTATGATTCTTGCTTCCTAAATGTCAATAATATTATGTTAATTGTTAAATTACTAGAAAATTTATATTGGGAATATGCTATTTTGGTTGTTAGGCTTACGGGATTCTAGGGTGTTTCTTGGATTTCGTGTTAGTCATGTGCCTAGTTTTAGGTCATGAGATCTTTTAGGGTGTCAGAGATATTGTCGTGGACTATGATAATCAAATTTGTTCCACGGGAAAAAGATGAGGTTAGGGAAATAGAAGAGACCTAAGGAATACAAGAGTAGAGAGAAAGATTAGATTGAGGCCACGTTTGTACCTGATTAAAGAGGGCTAACTTGTATAGACAATAGTTAACCTTAATTACTAAGTTAGGTTCCAGTAGAGGTAGAGAAATAAGAGAAATATAAGAGACCCAGAGAAGAGAAGAGAAGAGAAGAGAAGAGATGAAAATTATAGGCAAGGGTTTTATACCTTGTTAAGGAGGGTATATATACCTCAGGTCAAGGATAAAATGGTAATTTTTCTTAATTGTTGAGTTAGGGTATGCACTAGTCCAAAACATATATAAATCAAGTTGCTAGATATTTCAAACCCCCAAATGGTTGAAACCATTTATGATTGTTAGAAGGATTTGGATCCTTTTCATGTAAAAAAAATGATAGCGTTATGTGAGAAGAGAGATTGACACAAAATTAATTCAGTGCTAGGCCTTATATATATATATAATGGAAATCATAGGTGAAGGGTATTTTTTCGCTGTATATTTATCCTTCTCTTCACATGACACAATTATATTATTTTCTTACATGAGAGATTCTTAATTAATTGTTAATTTTTTTTCTAATTTAAACTTTTTAATTATTACCTATCAAATGTATTTTTTAAAAGATATTGGCACGTGTCTCTAACAAAATTTTAAACTTTGATTAGTTACCTTAGAAGCAAAAGGGATTAGGTCATTTCACGACACCCAACCTCCACCTAATAAATATTTTAAGTTCTGGCATATAATTTATTGTCTTTATGGATCATAATAATATATAACTAAAATTGATATCTATTTTAGCAAAAAAAAAAAGAATGAATCCAACATTTATATCACACTTTTTTAACTGGAAATTAAGTAAAAAAATTCAAATTCTCATAATTAAAACTATAAATCATAATTTTCTTAAATTATTAATTAAAGCTTGAAACAAGCTGTAATTACCCTTAAAACACATTTTGAAATAATAATGCGCCATTGAATCATAATAAGTCATTGCATAAATTTTTATAATTATAACTTTACAAGCAAAATGTGCAAA
Organism: Senna tora; assembly: GCA_014851425.1. NCBI lineage: Eukaryota > Viridiplantae > Streptophyta > Magnoliopsida > Fabales > Fabaceae > Senna > Senna tora. Next base: position 23,100,036 of record CM026267.1, on the reverse strand, counting down.
GGCTTCTTTTATATTACATTTTTTCTAGTTTGGTAAAAGTAAAAACTTCTTTCATATTACATTTTTAGAGAACCAGGACGGTACCACGAAGAATTTATTCAATAAAAATCAAAACGGACAACATCCGAAATAAACGAGGGATACAACTAGTCCACCAGTTATTGTGATTATAGTCTTTTGCAAAAGAAACAAAATAATGGGGAGCATTATTACATGCTCCAAGCACCCAAGAAAAACGAAAACTATTAAAACGCTTATTAGATTTAATCATTTTCCTTTTATGGGTATGGACTATGAGTAGGTGATTAGAACGAAAATAAGGGAAGAGCACAGAGGAAGATGAAAGACTATTTTTTATGTGTATACTTTGATGACTTAATTATTGAGTCGGATTTTAGCTTATTGGCTACTCAAAAATATTTTTGTATCAAATGGCTAGATTTTTTTTTGTCTCCCATTGGGATCCTCTTATTAGGAGCGAGCTCAAAAGCACTGTCGAGATGTAAATGTAGGCACCTCTCCATTGAAAATTTGAACATGACGAGACGAAGATATATTGTGAAACGCAAAAACATTTGTTGCAGAAGAAGGATATTACCTGAGGAGTAGTAATTTCTAATTATCGAATCTAACAAAATTTAATTTGTTGTGGAGAGAGTCATATCTACTAGGGTGTCAGAGATCTTGTTGTGGACTATGACAGTCAAATTTGTTCAATGGACAAAAGTTGAGGTTAGGGGAATAGAAGGGACCCAGGAAATAGAAGAGTAAAGGGAAAGATTTGATTGAGGTCAAGTTTGTACATGATTAAAGAGGGCTAGCTTGTACAGACAATGGTTTACCTTAATTTCTGAGTTAGGTTCTTGTATAGGTAGAGAAATGAAAGAGTCCCAGATAAGAGAAGAGATGAAGATGATAGGCTAGGGCTTTCTACCTTCTTAAGGAGGGTAAATATACCTCAGGTCGAGGACAAAATTGTAATTTTTCTTAATTGTTGAGTTAGGGTATCGACTAGTCCAAAATATATTTAAATCAAGTTGCTAGATATTTGAAACCCCTAAATGGTTGAAACCATTCATGATTGATAGAAGGATTTGGATCCTTTTCATGTAAAAAAACCATAACAGCGTTATGTGAGAAGAGAGAGACACAAAATTAATTCAGTGGTAGGCCTTTTATATATATATAATGGAAACCATAGGTGAGTGGTTTATTTTCATTGTGTATTTATCTTTCTATTCACACTACACAATTATATTATTTTCTTACATAAGACAATCTTGATTAAATGTTTTTTTTTTGTAATTTAAAGTTTTTAATTATTATCTATCAATTGCAATTTTGCTTAAAGATATTGGCCACTAAATATAAGCATGTGTCTCTAACAAAATTTCAAACTTTAATTTGTCACTTTAGAAGCATAAGCGATTAGCTTATTTCACAATACCCAACCTCTAACTAATAAATATTTTAAGTTATGACATATAATTTAATGTCTTTTAGAATCGTAATAATATATAGCTAACACTACAAAAAATAAATAAATTTTTAACCACAGTTATTTAACCATGGTCAGTATAACCGTGGTTAGATTTTGGAGAAGCTTGAAGAACCTTGCGCCGCATCTTTCTCTTCCTCTTTTATCTTCTCCTTCTTTTTCCTTTTTCTCTCCCAATGAAGAACCCTAGAAATCTCAATCCCCTATTCGTCGGCTGATTCCCCTCTCCATTCCTTCCAACTTCATCTTCTCAACTGTAATGTTCATTTTCTCCCTTCGCGAAACAGAGCACGCTGGAACGATTGAGTTTCACTAGCACGCGAAACCCTTGAAGCACGATGGTGGCCGACGGTTTAGCTTGGGTTTAGGGTAGATTGATTTGAATTCTCTCTCTTCAACCATGGTAATTCTCTGTCCGATAGATTTGTTCGTAGAACGAATTTTCTTTCGTGAGGTTTTGACATGTACTCACTGCCACTGGTAAGCATTAGGACTTACTGATAGTTTTTCGTTATTTACCTTCCTGAAATTTATTGTGTGTAGAAGCACTTGACATGCTCTATAATTTGTTTGGCCAATTTTATTTATTTGTTAGGGTGGTTGCTAGACTAGCATTTGATTTATTGTGTATCCTTTGAATTTGTTTGCTTATTGTATTGCCACTCTAAATATTCAAATTGAATGTTATTCAGTGTTTGTAAAATAATCATTATGTGTAAAACCTAAAGCTCATAATGAATATGTACATCTTGGTATTTTCTTTTTGCAATGTTCCCAATTTGAACCATTTACTTTTTGGCATGTATAAATGGCAATTCCAAGATTACCTAATGTCCCTGCTATAGAAAACAGAGCAAAAATATTCAAAGATATTATGCATTGTTTGTTTTGGATAATATGCTTACTTATGCAAACCTAGATATTACCTAAGTCAATTGTAAAAACTGTGTAGCCTAATATGATTTTCGTTTGAATAATTGTAGCTCCTGTAAAAGCTTCATTTATTTTTGTTTATTTGTATAATCTGGAATGGTTACTTCTAGCTTGTTCATTGTACTTATTACGTTCCAATAACATTATTTCTATATTCTGTAGCTTGTTTTTGTTATCTTACTAAAGAAAGGAATAATTTAGCTATACATAAAGAACTTTGGTGCTCCTGTTTGAACCAGATTGAAACTTCCAGGAATTGTGCTAAAGTTTCTACCAGTGAAGAACGTCAGTCCTTTGTGCAGAACCTTGATCAGGTTCGATTTTTGTTCATAGGCAATCTTTTATTTTTTTTTATACAGTAGAAATTAACTAGTCTCATTATGAGTCTATATATATACAGTTTAGATGATAATTAAGTACCAATGATTTTTTTAATTATTGTTCAATGGTGATAGGTTATCTATGTTTATCAAATTGCGTTTTCTTCATGGTATACCAATATAGTACTCTGTAATATGTATGATATTTCGGTGTGGTGGTTGATTATTGAAATCATTGAATCGTTGATTAAAATTTACATATTTCAGGTCAGAGGTTGGCTGGATTGGTTGGAAGCCTTGCATATTTCAGGTCAGTTTTTGTAGTCCTTGTCTTTGACAAATTAGTCAAAGTTTATATATATATATATATATTCTTAGGGATGAAGACAAATGGAATTAACACTAGCTCTCCCTACCAGTTGAACAAATCGGATGTGGTCTTATACTGTTCTAATTGCCATATGATATAATTGTTAAAAAAAACATGATTTGGTCTCTTTTTTTGTTTTAAAATGTGACATGACTATCTCCTAGTTCCTAACTTCCTATGTTTTGGTATGGGTTTTATTTGTGATTAAATAAAACTCAATAGTTTTGATTCTAAAGCTGTTTGAGATACCAATGCATTAAACTCTTTGAGGAGCTAAACAATTATAATCATTACTAATTGGGTTCACTTTGCTATCAGATTTATCATTTTGTTATATATATATATATATATATATATATATATATATATATATATATATATAGCACATGAGTAATGAATTACAATTTTGATGTCCTAACTTTATATCTTTCTATAATCTTCCTTCCACCTTCTGAATGTTGAATCATGAAACTATCTATTTTGTCACGACCCCCTATCGGATGTCCGTGACCGGCACGGGAAGTAGGATTTCTCCTATCCCGTAAGCCTCTAATCCCTGATTGACATTTTCACATGTTTATAACTACCCATTTCTAATACAAACAATATATAGTATTTAGGGTCATCCATATCCGGTGACCAAAGTAGCGTGCAATCCACGGCTCGCTCAACGCCGCTTCAGTCTATACATATACACATAACCACTCACACGTACATATATTATACATATTGATCACGCGCTTCAGGGCGGGTGATCTATCCTATTCACATGCAGAATTCCTGTATACAGTCAAGGATATATTCAATCACACACCTGCATATAGTTTACATATTGATCACACGCCTCAATGCGTGTGATCTATCCTATTCACATGCGGAAACCATATTTTCATACAATCAGGTACTCAGTCACACATATATATAATTTACATATTGATCACACGCCTCAATGCATGTGATCTATCCTAGTCGCATGCAAAAGTCATATATGTATATAAGTGACATATGCTATGTCATAGCCTAAATCCCCATCACCAAGACCTAACTTTAATCTGTATGAAGCCGACAATGCTAGAATACGACGTACATATATACTGCAACTGTATCTGTACAAACGCTACACCCAAAAAGGATTCATAAACATATACATCACAACATATGTACGTAATCAAAATAACTACCGACGCAGACTAAGCGTACGGTCCTCTGATCTGTCCGCCTCCCTGAGAAGAAGTGGACGCGTTTCCGACTCCTGAACCACTTGTTTCTGAAACATGTAAATAGGGGGTGAGTCGAACAGACTCAGTGAGAAGCTCCCCCATCCCTGGCGTAGCAGCGGGTACCACTACAGCTGGGGGAAGGGAGCAACCACAATCACATGCGCATGAAACCGATTTATATTATGATCTTTAACATGATCAGACAATCAGTAAATCATATTCACAATTTAAAATCCTATTACATGTTTCTAACATATTTATTAACCCGCATGTAAATCAATCATAAACATATAACATATGATTCCATAGTTAACATATACTTGTGCACACATGCACTCACTTTCTGTCTCCCGCATTACACTAAGAGAAATACTGGCCCGAAGGCAATATCATGTACGAACCTGGTTGACCACACCAGGATCTTTCTGACTCCAAGGCACGCTTAGAGTAATAGCCGGCAACTTGTCTGACCTCGGTTAAACCAAGGCAATGGCCACTATGTGGCAAGCTTACTGTTAACTGAATCCTGTCTGTCCGACCAGGATAACCGACTCGATCTACCCAAGCTAACCTGAACAAGTTCAAACAACCTATTCGACCTTAAAGACGCCCTATTAATAACTAACTGAATATTACACGTGTGAATTAGCTAGGCCTAGTTTCCCCCTTTTCAATTATGCATCACTCTCACTCACACTTAACAACCTAGGTTCATTTTCCTCAATGTACCTTACGGTCAAAACCTTTGCACGATGATAATTAAGTGGGTTCCTAATATTAATAAACTCTCACATATGAAATTCTGACTCAATCCTACCCACGGTATCATATAAGGCTCGGTGAGCCACAATAGCACATATACACCTTGCGATTAATCATATAAGCACATATACTATTGCACGTTGAGTACTTACTTGCAAATCATACACACGTAACACAAATCTATTCATATAAATATATTACATATATCAATTTGCACAAAATAGAGCAAACCACATTTTCCATGTAGTCATCCAACCCTGTGGGGCAGGGATGGGAGAGCCCCTCACCTCGTTGGCCCTTCTGTTCAGTACTCGGAGTGCCTGAAGCTCCAATCGCTCTGTGGTGCCCTATACACATATATATTTAGGAAATTTAGAATGTGTAAATTAGAATCTAAAAATGCGTGTGTCATGCTAATGCTCATGTACCCTCTAGATATTTCTAAGAACGAATTATTTAGTTCCTTACGTCGTCTTATTTACTCTTTCTGAAAGTCCAGAATGTCTCATATTCCACTTTCAAACTTTCGAGCCATTTAGAACCTCTAACTGCTTAGGTTAGAGATTCCCACTTTTCTAAATTTCCCTTCATGTGTTCATATGGGTATTTAACTAATAAAAGAATTAAATTCACGGTTCAAAAGAGGCTCTAGCTTACTCATTCCACCGTCTCCCTTATTCGCCGAGTAAAAGCTTAATTACTACCTCTTTAATTATATATAAAAATATAATTGGGTATAATTAAAGCCTTGGAACCAATTTAGCGGGCCTTAGGTGTCCACCACGGACTAGACCAAGGTGTTCAACCCACCGCGCAGCTCCTTACTATACGGTGGCTTAGTATTTCGCCTCTTTTTCACTGGATTGGGTTCCGGTTGAGACGGTAAATACTCGAGCTTTATTCCCTTGACTATTTCCAGCATTTATAACACCTATACTACTCCAATCAAAGCCTAAACATGCATCAAACTATAAATTTCGAATTTATAGCAATTTTCTAGCTAAATTTTCCTAATTTCCATACCCGGTCAAATCCTACGGTTTCACTTCGATTCTGAACCTCACTAAGCTTTCAAAAACACGCACTAAGCTCAACTTTAACCCCAGAATGCCCCGATTGGAAGAAATTGAAGCATTCCTAAAATACCCAAAATTGGAGAAATTGGGGTTTTGGGAGTTTGGGGCTTTCTCACCTTGATTCAATTGGGTAGAAAGCTTGGTGGGGATGAAAGAAGACTCCAACCACTTTTTCCGGTCACCTGCGCCGCTTCTCTGGCGTGAATCCGGCCAAAACGTGCTTCCCGTGGCTTGTTCTTCTTCTTGCTTCTGCGTGCGTAGGCTTGCGTTTTGCTCCTCCTTAGGTTTCTTTTTTTTTAATGTGCGTTTTGTGTGTGTGTGTGTGTGGATGCCTCTGATTCTTATATTTTCTTTCTTTTCTTTTCTTTTCTTTTTAATGTGTGAGTGTGTAAGTGGGAGGGGGTCACGGTTGCCCCCCCCCATAAATTCTAATATATATATATATATATATATATATATTATTATTAGATATTATATATATATATATATATATTCTTTTTTTAATCCTCTTTTTCTCTTAGGTCCTAAAAAGAATACTTAGATTTCCTATTTTTCTCCCCTTAATTTTATTTTATCTTTAAGTTAATTTATTTTTCTTTCTGAAAGAAAAATAAATTTAATAATAATGAAAGTAATCCAATCTAAATATCTCGGATATTACATATTTTTTCTTTAGGACTCTAGTCACCATAGTATTCCTAGGCAACACTAGTTTCTGGGTTGGAAAACAAGGTTTTGCTGGATTCATTTAATCTTTTTACTAAATCACTTTAACTCTGGATATGCTTGAGGTGATCATGTGAAGATAGGTGGTCCAATTCTATTATATCAAAGAACCATTAACCAAGAAGCCTAAATTCCTAGTCAACCTAAGAAGTAAGAACTTAGAACATTATCTCCAAATTTCAATGAGCTTCAATCTTATACATTCCTTACATTTTGATGTTTTATTATATTCAATCTATAGGATTTGTCTTTCACATTCTTAAGCACGTCTTCCATAAATGCTGTGAGGAATTATGTTGATGAATGATCTTAAGAAACTCATTATGTGGCAAATCCTTTTTTATCAACCTTAATACCATATCACTGATAACTCATAGTCTATATTTAATTATATATATATATATATATATATGACCTTTTTTTTATCATTAGGTATATATGGATTGACTTTGTAGTTCATATGCATAACACACAAGGAATTTGTTTTGTTTTGTTTTCATTAATGTATTCAATATCTTTGTAACTAGCTTGACTAATCATTATAGGCTCAGATTAAGAATATGCAAGCTGATAAGGATATAGAGAAGAATGCTATGGTTTTGCGGTGCCCCTCCTTGTTTGTAAGTAAGGCACTATAAGTCTATTTTTTGGCTTTATTAAAAAGATATTCCCTTTAAGAAATGGGCTTAACATAAATGAGACTAAAATATTATTAGTTCTACCTGGTTGGCTGTGATTGGTATGATTATAGTAGTAGAGTACATTGTTAACTATGCCATCTGATTTCACGTGTTTCAATGCTCTGTTATTTAGCTAGAATAGCATCATTTTTAGTATTTCTCCAATCATAAAATCTCATAAGTTGAAGTTGGTTTAGTTGTTTGCTTTAAAAGTTTGTTAATCACTTGATCTCATGATGTAGTTTTATATAATTACTTGGCGTTATTTAACTAGACTAGCATCATCTTTTGTTTAACATGTTTTAATACTCTGTTATTCAACAAGTGATTGTAAGCACAAGTTGACATATCTTTTATCACCACTTTGGTTTGCTTTTATTTTTTGTTATCCATTTTAGCAAAAAAAAAATATTTCTATTTTGGCAAAAAACACATTTTGACCGTCGCTAAAAATGAGTTTTTTCTAGTGTAAAATGATATCTATTTTAGCAAAAAAAAAAATTAAAATGAACGAGTTCGACATTTATATCACACTTGTTTTAACTAGAAAATAAGTGGAAAAAATTCAAATTTCTCATAATTATAACGATAAATGATAATTTTGTTATATTAATAATTAAAGCTTGAAACGGACTGTAATGAGTACCCATATAACACATTTTGATATAATAACGCGCCATTGAATCAGAATAAGTGCTTGCATAAATTTTTATAATTATAGCTTTACAAGCAAAATGTGCAAAGGTTCTATATTACATTTTTTTTAATATTATAAAAGTAAAAATTTCTTTCATATTACATTTTTTTAGGGAACCAGAACGGTACCATGGAGACTTTAATCAATGAAAATCAAAACGGATGACGTTCGAAATAAAACGATGGATACAAGTAGTCCACCAATTATTGTGGTTATTGTCTTTTGCAAAAGAAACTAAATAATGAGCAGCATTATTACAAGCTCTAGGAACCCAAAAAAAATGGAAACTATCACTACAAGAAAATGTTGATTTAGCTACGGAAAATTTTTCTAGCTAATTAGCTAGGGAAAAAAAATCCCTAGCTAATTAGCTACGGATTAGCTAGGGATAAAAATCCTTAGCTAATTTGGGGAAAAAATTTGGCTCGAAAAGGCGGGAAAATTTTGCTATGGAGTGGCTACCGATTTTTCCGTAGCACGAGTTTCTCCAATTTTAGCTACAGAGTTTTCCGTAGCAAAAGTTTCTCAAATTTAGCTACGGATTTCCCTAGCTAATTTGGTAAAAAAGTTTGGCGCGAAAAGGCGGGAAAATTTTGCTATGGAATAGCTACGGAATAGCTATGGATTTCTTCCGTAGCAAAAGTTTCTCAATTTTAGATACAGATTTGCTACGGATTAGCTAGGGAAAAAATCCGTAGCTAATTTGGTAAAAAACTTTGGCGCGAAAAGGCTAGTATTTTTTTTCTGTGTTTACTTTGATAACTTAATTACTGAGTTGGATTTTAGCTTATGGGCTACTCAAAAATATATTTGTATCTAGAGCTGTCAAAACGGGCTAGCCCGGCCCAACTCGGCTCGAGCGCGTTTTGGCCCGCTATAGACAGGGCTGGGCTATGCTGGCCCGTTTTTAAAATGGGCTGAGATTTTCTCAACCCGGCCCAGCCCTATACGGGCTCAGGGCTGGCCAAGCCTGTTTCAACCATTTTCATTAAGGGTCAGGCTAGGCTAACCCGTTTTGTACGAGCTTAACGGGCCAACCCATCGGGCCAAACCCATTTTGACGGCTCTATTTGTATCAAACGGCTAGATTTTTTTTGTCTCCCATAGGGATCCTATTATTAAGAGCGAGCTCATAAGCACTGTCGGGACCTAAATATAGGCACCTTTTCCATCGAAAATTTGAACATGAGGAGACGAAGATCTATAGTGAGACCCAAAAACATTTGTTTGAGAGGAAGGATATTACCTTAGGAGTAGTAATTTCTAATGATCCGCTCTAAAAAAAATTCAATTTGTTGCAGAAAGAGTAAGATCTAAAAGTGTGTCAGAGATCTTGTTGTGGACTATGACAATCAAATTTGTTCCATGGACGAAAGTTGAGGTTAGGGAATTGAAAGGGACGACCCAAGGAATAGAAGAGTAGAGAAAAAGATTAGATTGAGGCCTTGTTTGTGCTAGCTTGTATAGACAATGGTTTACCTTAATTACTGAGTTAGGTTCCAATATAGGTAGAGAAATATTAGAGACCAGAGAAGAGAAGAGATGAAGATTATAGGCTAGGGTGTTTTTTGCCTTGTTAAGGAGGGTATATATACCTCAGGTCGAGGAAAAATGGATCCTTTTCATGTAAGAAAAGTTACCATTTTGTCTTCGACCTAAGGTATATATACCCTCCTTAACAATGTAAGAAACCCTAGCCTATAACCATCATATCTTCTTTTCTCTGGGTTTCTAATATTTCTCTACCTATATTGTAACCTAACTCGGTAATTAAGGTAAACCATTGTCTATACAAGCTAGTCGTCTTTAATCGGGTACAAATATGGCCTCAATCTAGTCTTTCTCTCTACTCTTCAATTCCCTGGGTCCCTTGTATTTCTCAAACCTCAACATTCATCTGTGGAACAAATTTGACTGTCATAGTCCACAGCAAAATCTCTGACCCCCTAGTAGATCTGACTCTCTCCGAAACAAATTGAATTTTATTAGAGCCGATCATTAGAAATTACCACTCCTAAAGTAATATCCTTCCTCTCCAATAAATGTTTTTGGGATTCACTAAAAATCTTCGTCTTCTCATGTTCAAAGTTTCTATGGAATAAGTGCCTACATTTAGTTCCCGACAGTGCTTTTGAGCTCGCTCCTACTAAGACGATGCTTAATCTAGCCATTTGATAAATATTACTTTTTAGTAGTCCATAAGATAAAATTCGACTCAATAATTAAGTGATCAAAGTAAACACATAGAAAAATAACTAGCATATAATCTTACTCTCTTCTCTTCCCTGCCTCCGTTCTAATCACCTACTCATAGTTCGTTCCCAAAAAAGGAAAATGATTAAATCTAGTAAGCGTTTTAATAGTTTTTGTTTTTCTTGGGTTCCTAGAGCAAGTAATAATCCTGCCCATTATTTAGTTTCTATTGTAATCGGCAATAACTAGAATAATTGGTGGACTAGTTGTTTTCCTCGTTTTATTCCTGACGTCATCCATTTTGATTTTCATTGAATAAAGTCTTCCAAGTACCGTTCTGATTCTCTAAAAAAGCGTAATATGAAAGAATTTTTTAGTTTTATAATAAATAAAAAATATGAAAAATAAAAGAAGCCTTTGCACATTTTGCTTCTAAATTTATAATTATAAAAAATTATGCAAGTACTTATTCTAATTCAGTGGTGAGGATAAAATGGTAATTTTTCTTAATTGCTGAGTTAGTGTATGCACTAGTCCAAAACATATATAAATCAAGTTGATAGATATTTGAAACCCCCAAATGGTTTAAACCATTTATGATTGTTAGAAGGATTTGGATCCTTTTCATGTAAAAAAAATGATAGCATTATGTGAGAAGAGAGATTGACACAAAATTAATTCAGTGGTAGGCCTTATATATATATATATATATATATATATATAATGGAAACCATAGGTGAATAGGATTTTTTCGCGGTATATTTATACTTTAGTTTCAATGCTCTGTTATTTAGCTAGAATAGCATTGTAACTACGGAATATTCCACCTTGGGAAACGTGGCACTGACCTTCTAGAAGGCAGACTTAAGCACTCGATAGAGGCACGTGGCACCGCTCATCTACCAGTTACATGGCCCTTACCCATGTCATTTCACGGAGAATCCCTCAACCAGACGTGGGAACTCTACAAGCCTCGTGGGACGACCCACGTCCCACGAGGTCGTGGGTCGAGCGCGATCTCCCCACACTCGAGTATAAATAGACCCTCACCCGGGGGACTAAAGGGGAGAAAACAGAACAGAACAGAACGTAACCTGAAGGATTACAGCATCGAATCAACGATATCACACACATACTCTCGATAACCTGAGTACCCTCAGATACCTCACGCAATCCCTCCATGCACTACGAGCTCCGCCGTAAGCTCTGTCTAGGTGAGCCACTGGCAAGCTCATCCCCCTCTCAGAGTCCACCATTTACAGGGCTTCCAGCAGCCCCCAGAGACCCTAGCTCTCTCCCACTAAGGCAACCTCCCAAGAGCGGCTCGCCCGCCTGGAGTACCTTAGGCACGTCTTAGCCGCACACGGCCCAATACAGGTAACACCTTGCCTAACGGCTCTTATAGACGTCAGAATGACGAACTACGTGGACTTTGATCCCTCCAGAAGGGTACGTAGGCACCTAGGTGCATCACCTAAGGACAAGTGCCCCAAGGTTAAGACCCTTTGCGGTCCTAATTACAAATTACAATTGTCTGAGCCAAAAACGATATTTACAGTGGCGGCCACCGCGGTCTTATTCAGAGCCCAATGCCTTGTGCGCTCTGCCACTGAACGACATTTCTTTTTTGGGGAGTAGGAGTATATACCTAGTACTCAGAAACCCGTATTTGTTTTCTTCTTGTATACAGGGTACACAGGACACAATACATCATGATCGACTCGACCGTCCCCGCAACCACGACCGACGCTAGCGCTCTAAGGCGCAGCACGAGAAACCTATAGGGATCGGCCGAAGCGGTCATAACTGAGGTAGGCGGATCAAGCGCAACCCAGCCTCAGGGTTCCTCAATGACGCAGGTAGCCATCGCGGAAACCGTGGTCCAGAACCCTACACCCATAGAGGAAACTTGCCCTCAACACCCGTATGGTATGCCGCACGTCCCTTGCCCCACAACTGGCAGTCAGGAAATGACAGAGCCAGCAAGGAACTCGCAAGACGCTGATATTGCTCGCCTCGAGGCAGGAGTAGCGGCTCTACGTCAACGGCGTTGGGAAGAGGACAGGAACCTCGCCCCAGCAAACGCGAGCACCCAATTACCACTAATGCCACACGGCGCGACAGCAGGGACCTCCAGCGACCCTACCAGCTTACCCGCAATTCAGTTCGTGAGTTTACCAATAGAGTTCGCACGATTATCACTGACAGCGCCCGTATCCCCGGCAATGATCCCACCAGGAGCAACCATGGTGGACGAACAAGCAGCGTGACCCGTCACGAAATATCCGCGACCACTAGTCCCAAACTATACCACGGGCTCCAACCTCCACATGCCATGGGCAGCGGCCTACAACCCGTATGCCGCCTGCGTTGCGAATGCATACCAGTGGCCCACGTTCGACTTCCAGGGAAAGGGTAGACATCCCTTCACCCAGCAAATCATGAATGAGCACGTGTCAATGGGTTACAAAATGCCCTTCCACATAGAGCCTTATGGTGGAGAAACCGATCCACGAGATCACTTGAACACCTTCAACTCGGCCATGTCGATATTGGGCATGACGAATGGCCAACAGTGCCGAGTCTTCTCGGCGAACCTAAAAGAAGCCGCCCTAAGATGGTTCTCGCTGCTGTCCACCAATTCGATCCACAACTTCGAACAACTGGCACAAAACTTCCTCACACAGTTCGTCAACAGCAAAGAGTATCAGAAAAATGAAGACTCCTTCATCGGTTTCCACGAGGAGGAAGGAGAAACCCTGCAAGCCTTCCTGGCCCGCTTCACGAAACTCTCACTCCAAGTCTGAGGCCTCCTGGACGCCGTCGCCATCTTTTTCATAAAGCAAGGCCTTCGGTGTTCACAATTCTACGATGAACTTAACAGATGCCCCGTCTCCACCTTACAGGAGCTTATGGACCGTGCAAAATGGTTAATTCAAGAGGAGAATGCTCGGATCGCCAAGGACAAGATGAGAAAGTTCCTGATAAGCAGGGCCGACATGGAACGAGCAGAAAAGAAAAAGGAGAAGACGGTGACAGAGAACAAGGCCCCCAAGGAGAAAAGCAATAGGAAGAGGTCACCTCCTCGACTGCGAACGCCCTCCAGGGGACGGTTTACGAGCTACACTCCCCTCAAAAAATTCCATGTTGGGGTGCTAGAGTAAATTTATCACTTAGCCATGCTCAGCTTTCTGCCTCAGGTCAAAAGACGGAAGACAGGAAAAGAGGTAGACAAGTCCAAGTACTGCCAGTTCCACAAGGATTAGGGGCATGAAACCAACGATTGCATCCACTTAAAGGATCCGATTGAGGACCTAATATGGAAAGGACAGCTCAAAAAATTCATCAAGGAAAAAAGTAGGGCTAATACCGAACACCCCCAAGAGGCCAATGATCAACCGCCTACCCGCGGGGTTATCAACGTCATAGCAGGCGGACTGCAGAGAAGGACCTCCTCGCTGCCGCAAAACAAGAAGACAATGGAACGCTCCATACTCGCCCTCGATTACGCTCCGAAGCACAAGAAGAGGAGCGAACTCAAAGGGGATCCCATCACCTTCGACCTCACCAACCAAGAGGGACCATTCCATGACGACCCCATGGTGGTGACCGCCGTAATCGCCAACTACGAAGTCAAGAGAGTCTTGATCGACTAGGGATCTTCAGTAGACGTTCTCTACTTCGAAACCTTGAGAAAACTCAGGTTGAATGAAGCCAGCGTAAGGCCATTCCCCGGCACACTAATAGAGTTCTCAAGAGCCCAGGTTCCAGCAGAAAGAATCATCACTGCCCGAACAACCTTGGGCACCTTACCAAAGGTCGCGAGCCTTGATGTAAACTTCATCATTGTTTCAGCACCGTCAGCATACAATGTGATCCTAGGGCGACCGTCCCTAAACAAGCTCAGAGCGATCATGGTGGACCAAAAACTGTCGCGAGCATGCTACGCAGCAAGCCTAACCAAGACAGTCAAGGTCGCCCGCCTTGGTCCCAAAGAAACACGCGAGGAACCCCCCGAGGGTAAAGAGCCAAGAGAAAAGAAGCCAGAGTCCGCCCGCCCGGACCTAAGCTCCGCCTAGACTCCGAACGCACTTCGCATTCTCACACCGTCTTCAGGCCAAGTAATCATTTTGCTTACCTTCAGCCTAACTAAGGCTAGCCCGACTGAGGTTGCACGAATGTAACCATTTTGTCTATTATTAAAGTACTCCTTTTCAACTAGAGAACAAGACTTCGAATTTGCAAAGTACTCGCGTAAGTCCTACCACAGGACAATGGGCTCGACCGCCCCAAGAAACGCTAAGAGCCCCGAGGGCTAAGCTAACATTTCCCCCAATAACGCGGTAAAAACCCCTTGGGTGTGAAAAACACAAAATGAACATTCGAAAAACCACGCTAGCAAATCGCAAACAAACCGTCCTGATCACACGGTACTCATGCAAAAAAATCATTTTACCCAGATGTAAAGAGATGACTACAAAAAGAGAAACTGCAACCATACACAACTTTTTGCCCAGAAGTAAAAAGGGAAGCAGGAAAAACTCATTGCAAAAAATCATTCTCATTGGATACAAAAAATGAGAGGTTGTCCGCCCATTACAAAGGGTAAACACCCTAAAAATTACATAAACCTGTTCTTGGGCATCTCCAAGATCTACAAAGGCCTGGGCCCTAGCAGGGTCCGCATGGCCAACACCTTCCGACGACCCCTACCTGGTCGCTTGAGTTAGCTGCTGAGAAGTAGGTCTAATCCCTGGAGCTTGCCTACCAATTCGAGACAACACCTGGTGATCCACTAGGCGGTTGGTCAGCTGACGAAGAAAAGCAAGATTCAACGGGGGGTTAGTTTCCACCCGGCCGCGAAGCTCACCCTCAAAAAACTCCATGGAAAGATGCAAGGAAGCCACCCACTCCGCTGGAAATCTCTCCCCATGGAGACGCTCGAGCTGCTCGACCTCCAGTAGCATGTCGTACATCCTCTGCGCAGGTAACTCCCCCTGGAGATTGGCGACGTCGGCAACTTTGTCCTCGGCCACCAGCTGACCAGAAATGTTCTAAGAAGCATGAGCCTCCGCACCCCGTAAAGCTTCGCAGAGAGAATGCAGCTCCTACCGGCATTTCTCAGCATCCTCCTGACGGACGGCCAGCTCCTGACAAGCTTTCCCCAACTCTGACCTCGAAAGGGGGCCTAGCCTCAGCCCTGACACGGGCAACCTCGTGAGTCAAGGACTCGATCTTGCGTCCCTGGTCCTCACACTCCAACTTCATGGCGGACAGCTGCCCCCGAACATCTACCAATCTCTTCTGGGAGACCTCCAGAGCTTGGCTCTTGGAGGACGCAACACTGGAAAACTGATCCCAGTCGCGACGAATCTCCCCCTACAAAAAGCAAAGTCAGAAACACGAGTCAAAGCAAAATAAGGAGAACACCAGGACGAAGGAACTCACCACACTTTTCTCCTACTCAAAACTGACCTAGTGGAAGTCAGCCAACGCCTCAGCAACCCGATCGAAGCCTCGAACAGCAAAATTCATTGGAGAATTATCCAACCCCCTGGCTTCCCTCTCCCGCATCTCCACGGGGAAGCGCCTGCCCAACGCCACCAGCTCAGAGGACAATCCCCCTCCGGTGGCCTAAAGGGTTCAGAAGGGCCGACACTTGACCCTGGAACAAGATCTCTCGTGGCAGCCGTTTGACTCGCCACTACATTCCCTCTATCTGAGAGGGCTCTGGCCTCCACGGCCGCATTATCAAACAATGCGACTTCCTCAGCCGGAGGTTCGCCCGTTGCAGTCTGAGGCGCCGGAGAGGCTCCAACAAACTCCCCAACAACCACCCTGGCCCTCTTAGCGACAGGCTTATCGACTCCCTCGACAGGGCTGAGGGCGGGAGGACGAGTGGATAGAATCACCCTCATGGGTGATTGATGAACAGGAGCGAAAGTGGGAACAAAGGTAGGAACAGAGGCAGGGACAGAGGCAGAAACAATATCTCTCACCGGAGCCTCCACCTGTACATCCCCCCGGTCCAAACTCTGCCGTGCGACTTGCGAAGAAAACTGCAATTCCACACTAGAAGGCCGCTTCTTCAGCACTCCTTCCTTGCCCTTGGACAACTCCACCGCAGAGGCTCCTCTCTTTCCCCCCTCCCGGGGTCCACTCCCACCGGCCTTCCCGTCTTTCTTCCTCTTCTCCCTCGAAAGAACCTCTTGACGGCGCTCCCTCTTGGAAGACGAAGGCTCGGGCAACTGTCCTTCCCTCTCGCCACCAGCGGGCACCACAACAGGGATGTTGGCGGCAACCTCCAGAGAAAGGCCCTGTTGACCATTCTTCTTCCCCCTACTCCGACTGACGTCACGAGTACGGCTCAAAGGGGGAGGAGGAGAAGAAAAAGGAAGATCCTCCAAATCAGTGTAGTCGAAGGGGTAGAAGTTATAATCATCACCTCCACCAGCCATTGCTAAAGCTCGACAGAAGCAAGAATTAGAAAGAACAAAGCAAAGGCAGGGAAAACAAAGGCACGGAGAAAGGTGAATGCAAATGTAAAGTCACAAACTTTCGAACGTTGGATATTTAAAGGATACCTAGAGGCGCGAGGATTCAAAAACATCAACCCCCTTGTATCCCGCAACGAATAAAACCTATTATCCTCTACAATGAAGCCCAACAACAACTATTCACTCCAACTGCACACGTGGTAAGAAAGGATGGACAAGATGAACAGCCGGGGCAACGGAGACACAAAGACTGAAAAGCCCTCGAAAATCCAAGAGTCAGCTCGAGACACCTGAGGGCCTTTTCCAAAAACTCTCTGCCCAAGCTAATGATGGCTGCCCTCGAAAATGAACATGCATTTAATGAAGGAGAAACGGCGGCAAAACACCCAAACGTCAATGGCACCCGTTCAAGCTCTGACACGTGGCACCTGCTACAAGCCCGCTCCTTCAACAAACAACCCTCAGCAAGAAATCCACCGTCAGCCACTGACCACGGATAAACATAGCCAGAGGAGAGCCTTTCAAAATGACCAAACGGCCCCTAACCTTTGGATTTTTCCCACCAGCCCGCGAAGGGCATTTCGGGAAATGCCCCTCTGAGCAATGATGACTCCACCTCGGTAAGTCGCGTACTTCCTGCAGAGACTGCTCAAAAACTTGCTGAGGAAGTCAAGCATCCAGCCATCCGAAACGGGACACGTGTCCTCTCCAAAGCGTCTCCTTCTCCACGAAACGATCCGAGAGAACCCGCTTCGCGCGTTGGACGACCACCTCCCAAGACCGCGACTCTAAGCGGACGATCTCTCCCATGAGTAAAGGCAGCAAAAAATTCCTAATTATCTTACAAACAAGGGAACTTAAGTCCACGGGTGCCCGACACCCGTAGACTTGGGGGACTTATGTAACTACAGAATATTCCACCTTGGGACACGTGGCACTGACCTTCTAGCAGGCAGGCTTAAGCACTCGATAGAGACACGTGGCACCACTCATCTACTAGTTACGTGGCCCTTACCCACGTCATTTCACAGAGCATCCCCTCAACCAGACCTGGGAACTCCACAAGCCTCGTGGGTCGAGCATAATCTCCCCACACTCGAGTATAAATAGACCCTCACTCGGGGAACTAAAGGGGAGAGAACAGAACAGAACGTAACTTGAAGGATTACAGCACCTAATCTACGATATCACAAACATACGCTCGGTAACCTGAGTACCCTCAGATACCTCACACAATCCCTCCATGCACTATGAACTCCGTCGTAAGCTCCATCTAGGTCAGCCACCGGCAAGCTCATCCCCCTCTCGGAGTGCACCATTTACAGGGCTTCCAGCAGCCCCGAGAGACCCTAGCTCTCTCCCACTAAGGCAACCTCCCAAGAGCGGCTCACCCGCCCAGAGTACCTTAGGCACGTCTTAGCCGCACACGACCCAATACATGTAACACCTTGCCTAACGGCTCTTTTAAATGTCAGCATGAAGAACTATGTGGACTTTGATCCCTCCAGAAGGTTACATAGGCACCTAGGTACATCACCTAAGGACAAGTCCCCCAAGTTTAAGACCCCTTGCGGTCCTAATTACAAATTACAATTGTCTGAGCCAAAAACGACAGTTACAAGCATTATTTTTAGTATTTCTCCAATCATAAAAGCTCATAAGTTGAAGTTGGTTTAGTTGTTTGCTTTAAAAGTTTGTTAATCACTTGATCTCATGATGTAGTTTTATATAATTATTTGGGGTTATTTAACTAGACTAGCATCATCTTTTGTTTAACATGTTTTAATACTCAGTTATTGAACAAGTGATTGTAAGCACAAGTTGACGTATCTTTTATCATCACTTTGGTTTGCTTTCATTCTTTGTTATCTATTTTAGCAAAAAAAAAAAAAAGATATCTATTTTAGCAAAAACACATTTTGACCGTCGCTAAAAATGAATTTTTTTGTTGTGTAAAATGATATCTATTTTAGCAACAAAAAAAAGTAAAATGAACGAGTCCAACATTTATATCACACTTGTTTTAACTAGAAAATAAGTGAAAAGAAAATTTAAATTTCTCATAATTATAACGATAAATGATAATTTTGTTATATTAATAATTAAAGCTTGAAACATGCTGTAATGAGTACCCATAGAATACATTTTGAAATAATAACGCGCCATTGAATCAGAATAAGTGCTTGCATAAATTTTTATTATTATAACTTTACAAGAAAAATGTGCAAAGGTTCTTTTATATAACATTTTTTTAATTTTATAATGTGTGAGTCTATGATGCAACTTGTTGTATGCATGCAATGTAATTTCGGCTGATAGGATTGTGACATGTAGATAGGATGACTTGAGATACAATGCAATTTTCCACGTGTCAAAATCCTATCGGCCAAAATTGCATTGCATGCATGCAACAAGTTGCATCATAGACCAACCCTTTTATTAAAGTAAAAACTTCTTCCATATTTCATTTTTTTAGGGAACCAGAACGGTACCATGGAGACTTTATTCAATGAAAATCAAAACGGATGACGTCCGAAATAAAACGATGGATACAAGTAGTCCACCAATTATTGTGGTTATTGTCTTTTGCAAAATAAACTAAATAATGAGCAGCATTATTACATGCTCTAAGAACCCAAAAAAATGACAACTATAACTACCAGAAAATGTTGATTTAGCTATCCCTAGCTAATTAGCTACAGATTAGCTAGGGATAAAAATTCGTAGCTAATTTGGTAAAAACATTTGGCGCGAAAAGGTGGGAAAATTTTGCTATGGAATAGCTAAGGATTTTTCTCTAGCAAAAGTTTCTCCAATTATAGCTATGGATTTGCTACGGATTTTTCTATACCAAATGTTTCTCTAATTTTAACTACAGACTTGCTACGGATTTTTTCGTAGCAAACGTTTCTCAAATTTAGCTACGGATTTCCATAGCTAATTTTGTAAAAAAGTTTGGCGCGAAAAGGCGGAAAAATTTTGCTATGGAATAACTACAGATTTCTTCTGTAGCAAAAGTTTCTCAATATTAGCTACGAATTTCGTTAGCTAATCCCTAGCTAATTAGCTACGGATTAGCTAGGGAAAAAATCCCTAGCTAATTTGGTAAAAAGCTTTGGTGCGAAAAGGCTAGTCTTTTTTTGTGTGTTTACTTTGATAACTTAATTACTGAGTCGGATTTTAGCTTGTGGGCTACTAAAAAATATATTTGTATCTAGAGCTGTCAAAACGGGCTTGCCCGGTCCAACTCGACTCGAGCCCGTTTTGGCCCGCTATTGATAGGGCTGGGCTACGTCGGCCCATTTTTAAAATGGGCTGAGATTTTCCCAACCTGGCCCAGCCCTATACGAGCTTGAGGCTGGCCAAGCCTATTTCAACCCTTTTCATTAAGGGTCGGGGTAGGCTAACCCGTTTCGTACGAGCTTAAAGGATCGGCCCATTGGGCCAAGCCCATTTTGACGGCTCTATTTGTATCAAATGGCTAGTTTTTTTTATGGTTTCCCATAGGGATCCTCTTATAAAGAGCGAGCTCAGAAGCACTATCAGGAACTAAATATAGGCACCTCTTCCATCAAAAATTTGAACATGAGGAGAAGAAGATCTATAGTGAAATCCAAAAATATTTGTTAGAGAGGAAGGATATTACCTGAGGAGTAGTAATTTCTAATGATCGGCCCTAAAAAAATTCAATTTGTTGCAGAAAGAGTCAGATCTACTAGGGTGTCAGAGATTAGGGAAATAGAAGGGACCCAAGGAATAGAAGAGTAGAGAAAAAGATTAGATTGAGGCCTTGTTTGTACCTGATTAAAGAGTGCTAGCTTATATAGACAATGGTTTACCTTAATTACTGAGTTAGGTTCCAATATAGGTAGAGAAATATTAGAGATCCAGAGAAGAGAAGAGATGAAGATTATAGGCTAGGGTTTTTTTTACCTTGTTAAGGAGGGTATATATACCTAAGGTCGAGGAAAAAATGAATCCTTTTCATGTAAGAAAAGTTACAATTTTGTCTTCGACCTGAGGTATATATACCCTCCTTAACAATGTAAGAAACCCTAGTCTATAACAATTATCTCTTCTTTTCTCTGGGTTTCTTATATTTCTCTACCTATACTGGAACCTAACTCATTAATTAAGGTAAACGATTGTCTATACAAGCAAGTCCTCTTGAATCTGGTACAAATATGACCTGAATCTAATCTTTCTCTCTACTCTTCAATTCCCTGGGTCCCTTTTATTTCTCTAACCTCAACATTCATCTGTGGAACAAATTTGACTGTCATAGTCCACAACAAAATCTCTGACACCCTAGTAGATCTGACTCCGAAACAAATTGAATTTTCTTAGAGCCGATCATTAGAAATTACTACTCCCCAGGTAATAATATCCTTCCTCTCTAATAAATGTTTTTGGGATTCACTAAAGCTCTTCGTCTCCTCATGTTCAAAGTTTCTATGGAAGAAATGCCTACACTTAGTTCCCGACATTGCTTTTGAGCTCGCTCCTACTAAGCAGATGATTAATCTAGCCATTTGATAAATATTACTTTTTAGTAGTCAATAAGATAAAATTCGACTCAATAATTATGTGATGAAAGTAAACACATAAAAAAACTAGCATCGAATTTTCCTCTCTTCTCTTCCCTGTGTCCGTTCTAATCACCTACTCATAGTTCGTTCCCAGAAAAAGGAAAGTGATTAAATCTAGTAAGCATTTTAATAGTTTTCGTTTTTCTTGGGTTCCTAGAGCAAGTAATAATCTTGCCCATTATTTAGTTTCTATTGTAACCGGCAATAACCAGAATAATTGGTGGACTAGTTGTTTCCCTCGTTTTATTCCCGACGTCGTCCATTTTGATTTTCATTGAATAAAGTCTTCCAAGTACCGTTCTCATTCTCTAAAAAATGTAATATGAAAGAATTTTTTAGTTTTATAGTAAATAAAAAATGACAAATAAAAGAAGCCTTTGCACATTTTGCTTGTAAATTTATAATTATAAAAAATTATGCAAGTACTTATTCTGATTCAGTGGCGAATTATTCTTTCAAAATATGTTCTATGGATACTCATTTCAGCTTGTTTCAAGCTATAATTAATAATATAAGAAAACTATCATTTATAGTTATAATTATGAGAAATTGAATGTTTTTTAACTTACTTTCCAACTAAAAAAAGTGTGATATAAATGTTGGATTCATTCTTTTTTTTTGGTTGCTAAAATATGTATAACTTTTAGCAATATATTATTATGATCCTAAAAGACAAAAAGTTATATGTCATAACTTCAAATATTTATTAATTGGAGGTTGGGTGTCGTGAAATAAGCTAATCCCTTATACTTCTAACGTGACAAATTAAAGTTTGAAAATTTGTTAGACACCTCCTTATTTTTCGTGACCAATATTTTTAAGCAAAATTGCATATGATAGATAATAATTAAAAAGTTCAAATTACAAATAATCAAGATTCTCTCATGTAAGAAAATAATATAATTGTGTCATGTGAAGAGAAAGATAAATAAGCAATGAAAATATATCAGTCATGTATGGTTTCCATTATATATATATATATATATATATATATATATATACATTTTAATTTTATTTCGATCACTTCCACAGTCAGTAGGAGTAATGATTTTTAAGATCTAAAGAATTGAGTGTGCATGAGAATCCTTCTCATTAGAGTCTGGCACTACAAAAAATGTTCAATAGGTGGCGACCTTTAGGTGGCAACTAAAAACATTGTCATTGAAAGTTACTTTTCAGTGGCGACTAAATAAAGTCGCCACCATTTATGTTTCTTATATCTTTTTGGTGGCGACAAGAGGAAGTCGCCACCCAATGTACAATATTCGGTGGCGACCTTGAAAAGTCACCACTGAAACCTCTAACCCTTCATTACATTCGGTGGCGACCTTGCAAAGTCGCCACCGAAACGTTTAACCCTTCAACACATTCGGTGGCGACCTTGAAAAGTCGACACCGAAACGTCTAACTATCAATACATTCGATGGCGACTTTCTGAGGTCGCCACCGAAACGTCTAACCCATCATTACATTCGGTGGCAACTTTCTGAGGTCGCCACCGAAACGTTTAACCCTTCAGCACATTCGGTGGCGACCTTGAAAAGTCGCCACCGAAACGTCTAACCCTTCATTACATTCGGTGGCAACCTCAGAAAGTCACCACTGAAACGTTTAACCCTTCAACACATTCGGTGGCGACCTTGAACAGTCGCCACCAAACCGTCTAACCATTCATTACATTCGGTGGCGACCTTGAAAGGTCACCACCAAAACGTCTAGCCCTTCAACACATTCGTGGCGACCTCAGAAAGTCGCCACTGAAACGTCTAGCCCTTCCACACATTCGGTGGTGACCTTGAAAAGTCGCCACTGAAACGTCTAACCCTTCATTACATTCGGTGGCGACCTCAAAAGGTCGCCAATGAAACGTCTAGTCCTTCATCACATTCGGTGGCGACCTCAGAAACTCGCCACTGAAACGTCTAGCCCTTCAACAACTTTAGTGGCGACCTTGGAAAGTCGCCACCGAAACGTCTAACCCTTCATTACATTCGGTGGCAACCTCAGAAAGTCACCACTGAAACGTTTAACCATTCAACACATTCGGTGGCGACCTTGAAAAGTCGCCACCAAAACGTCTAACCATTCATTACATTCGGTGGCGACCTTGAAAGGTCACCACCAAAACGTCTAGCCCTTCAACACATTCGGTGGCGACCTTGAAAAGTCGCCATCGAAACGTCTAACCCTTTATTACATTCGGTGGCAACCTCAAAAAGTCACCACTGAAACGTTTAACCCTTTAACACATTCGGTGGCGACCTTGAAAAGTCGCCACCAAAATGTCTAACCATTCATTACATTCAGTGGCGACCTTGAAAGGTCACCACCAAAACGTCTAGCCCTTCAACACATTCGGTGGCGACCTCAGAAAGTCGCCACTGAAACATCTAGCCCTTCCACACATTCAGTGGTGACCTTGAAAAGTCGCCACCGAAACGTTTAACCCTTCAACACATTCGGTGGCGACTCTGAAAAGTCGCCACTGAAACGTCTAACCCTTCATTACATTCGGTGGCGACCTCAAAAGGTCGCCAATGAAACGTCTAGCCCTTCATCACATTCGGTGGCAACCTTGAAACGTCGCCACCGAAACGTCTAACCCTTCATTACATTCGGTGGCGACCTCAGAAACTCGCCACTGAAACGTCTAGCCCTTCAACAACTTGAGTGGCGACCTTGGAAAGTCGCCACCGAAACGTCTAACCCTTCATTACATTTGGTGGCAACCTCAGAAAGTCACAACTGAAACGTTTAACCCTTCAACACATTCGGTGGCGACCTTGAAAAGTCGCCACCAAAACGTCTAACCATTCATTACATTCGGTGGCGACCTTGAAAGGTCCCCACCAAAACGTCTAGCCCTTCAACACATTCGGTGGCGACCTCAGAAAGTCGCCACTGAAACGTCTAGCCCTTCCACACATTCAGTGGTGACCTTGAAAAGTCGCCACCGAAACGTTTAACCCTTCAACACATTCGGTGGCGACTCTGAAAAGTCGCCACTGAAACGTCTAACCCATTATTACATTCGGTGGCGACCTCAGAAAGTCGCCACTGAAACGTCTAGCCCTTCCACACCTTTAGTGGCGACCTTGGAAAGTCGGCACCGAAACGTTTAACTCTTCAACACATTCAGTGGCGACCTTGGAAAGTCGCCACCAAAGGTAGAAAACATAATAAATATATTAGAATGAAATTATATAACAAAAAGTAATATATGGCTCAGTGGTTGCTGTGGACAATACTATGCATCATGTCCCGGCGGCTGGAGGCGGAGGTCCAGCAACCGGGGACGGAGGTTCGGCAGCCGGAGGTGGTGGTCCGGCGGCCGGCGGTGGTGGTCCGGTGGCGGTGGCCTTCACCGGCCAGTGAAAAATGTGGTATCTTTCAGTGGCGACCAAGTCGCCACTGAAACATGTCTTTCAGTGGCGACATAAGTCACCAATGAAACATGTCTTTCAGTGGCGACATATGTCGCCACTAAAAGATATGCCATGCCATTATTTATGCTACATCAGTCTTTTTTCGCCACTGAAAAGTATATATTTGGTGGCGACCACATTTAGTCGCCACCGAAACTTTTGGTGATGGAGTTATAGGTGGCGGCCTTGTGGCGACCTAAAAGTCGCCACCAAAGATTTTTAGTGGCGACTATTTAGCATTGGGAGGCGACTTTAGTCGCCACCGAGTGTCAGATTTTTTGTAGTGTGGAAAGTGTTTGATACTTGCAGATTTAGTATCTACAAGAATAAATTCATATAAAAATTAGGTTTTTTGGATGAATTGTGGAATAAAATGGAATCCCGGAAGGGAATAATTTTGAGGCAAGCATTTGGGGGCTTTTCTCTAAGAAATATTTTTCTGCTTGGAATATGTTCATAGCTCTTTTAGTCTTTTGGACATATACAGCTTTTGGGGTTGAAGAAGGGGTCAAAACTAAAGTAGATGAAGAGCCTGCTCTAGTTATTTGTTGGAAATTTTGTTCTATGGCTTGGGCAAGTTCTTCTTCAAGAGGAATATCTGCTCAAGTTTTCTTTGGTAATTTATGTAGTTTTTGGTTGGATTGGAGTGCTAATAGGGTTTGGATTGGTAGTGCATAATCACTTGGACTTTGGATTGAATGAGTTGATGACTCACTTTTTGTGGTTTGGAGGGTTAATGACCCTAGAACAATACTTTTTTCAAGTTGGGCCTGAGACAATTTTTAGTGTGTCTTGGACTTGATTTCTTCATAGGATATGCCCTTTCCTTTATCTTTATCCTTCTTTGGTGGCATTATTTTCCCTGTAAAAACTCCCTCGTTAGGAAATCTGGGAGAGAATTCTAGAATCATTTTAAATACTCAATTTCGAAATCAAATATGCTCAAAATTGCTTGCCATCTAGCAAAAATTTGTTTTGATGCAAGATTTTTAACATCCTTTTTGAAAACATCTTTCCTTGACTTGCAATCAACCCTTATTAAAAATTTTTGATTTAATAAATCACTTTGAAACTTATTTATACACAGGACAATTGCAAGCATCTCTTTTTTTATGGTGGAATAGTTTTGGTGGGTTCTTTTCCAATGCTCGGAAATAAATGCAATGCAAACCTCTTTTTCATGCATCTTTTGTTTAAGGATACCTCCATATCCTATGTCTGATGCATCAGTTTCAACTATTTTAAATGCATGAGGGTCAGGTAAATATAGGCATGGGAGATTTTGGACATGCTTTTTTATTTTTTTTAACAACAGAAGTGTGATCATCTGTCCAAGGAAGAGGATTTTTCTTCAGACGATCATGGAGGGGTTTAATAATGTTATTTAGGTCTGGGATGAAGTCAGAGACATAATTTAAGCAACCTAAAAACCGCTTGAGTTGGATTTTGTCAAGGATTTGATCGGGGAATTTATCTGCAAATTGGATGGCTCGATTAATTGGGGTAATTGTTCCCTGGTAAATATCATGTCCAAGGAATCTTATTTTAGTTTGAAATAGACTAATTTTGAATTTTGAAACAGTTAAGCCATTTCTTTTGATCACACTTATAAAAGTATCAAGATGTTTAACATGCTGGTGTATGGATTCGGAATATACCAACACATCATCGATATAGACAATAATGAATTTAGTGTAAGGATTAAAAATTTCATTCATTATTCTCTGAAATTCAGAAGGGGCATTCTTTAAACCGGAAAGCATTTCTCCTTGATGATCAGTAGCGTCCCCGTTCCTGCTCTCAGCATTAAGCCAGCCCGTCAAGTTGTCTTGGGTGCGGGCCTCAGCATTCCTCAAAGCTTCACGAAGAGAATGCAACTCTTGCCTATGTTTTTCCGCGTCCTCCCGACGAACACATATCTCCCTGCGAGCCTTCTCCAGCTCCGACCTCAGGAACTTAAATTCGGTAAGCTGACCACTTTCGGCTTTGAGGCGAGCGACTTCGTGTGTCAAAGACTTCAAATCACCACTTTTATCCTCGTATTCCTTCTCCCTCGCTGACATTTGTTTGCACACTTCTTCAAGATGCTTCTAAGTAAGGTCAAGAACCCTACACGTAGAATCCACAAGTTTGAGAAGCTTATCATGATGCGAACGAAGGTCGCCCTAGACAAAGCAGGAAAATACTATTAGCGATAAACACATACGCTGATTAGTTCAAACAAAAAATGGGGAGTACATATTGCTTGCTTTTCCCACATAGTCCCATCTTGGTAGAAGTCAGCTAATGAGTTGGCGACATTGTCAAAAGCACGAAGAGAGACGCCCATGGGATTCGTATCTAGTTCCCTAGTATCCCTCTCGTTTATGTCAACGGGAAAGCATTTCCCAAGGGCTACTAGGGCAAAGGAGGGCACCTCCCCCTGTGAACCCTCGGTCTCTGACAGCGTGCCCTTAGTCTCTAACAAGATATTTTCTGGAACAACACCTCTAGAAGCAGTGGCAACCATTTGAGCCACCACAACATTGTCAGCAACAGGCCAACTATAGCCACCCACCGTTGAAACACTCTCATTCACGACAACCAACCATAGGAGAAGAACCTCAGGAGCAGCAGCAACGTTCTGTTTAATCGCTCCTTCCACTCGGGGCCTCTTGCTCGCTTGCTCCTTAGCACCCCATGTAGAGTGTGGAGAGGAAGAGCTCGATAAAATCACCCTCAAGGGCGAGTGATGAGTCTTCTCTGAAGAAGGAAAAGTACTCCCCACCGAAGCAGTAGCCCTAGTCTCCACCAGAGCAGCCTCCTGATGCACCACTTAAGACGGAGGAACTTGAGAAGGAAGTCGAGAATCCGTCTTCTTGGATTCACCTTCTTTATGATTCCCTCATTCTCTCCTCTTCTCTTTCCTCCTCTCTTTCAGATGGGGATCCTTCTTTTGCTGATAACGACAACCGGTGGTGGCACTCGAACCTTGCCTCCCATCACCTCCGGTGGTGTTACTCGAGCTTGGCCTCCCTTCAGTCCTCCTATCAGACGTCCCAATATGGACTCCGGTATCCTTCTCTTGGATGGGAGAAGAACCCTGTCTTGGCCTCTTCTCTCTACCTAGGGTACTACCCCGAGAACGATTAAGAGGAGGAGGAGGAGAGGAGAAATCATCTAAATCGGTGAAATCGAAGGGGCACAATCTAGCGATCAGCAAACCTTGAATCAAAGAGGACAAGAAGAAAACACAAAAAGAGGAATCAAAGGAAGACAATCTCACTTTCATCTTCGTTGGCCATGGCGGAATACAGACAAGCAAGCAAGAAACTTCGATGCAGATAGAGAAACGGAGAACTCTTTGAGAGGAAGGGACTCTCGAAAGCAAAAGGTCAGAAAGATTGAAGGTAAATACTAGCGTTTCCCTTTTTCAATCTTGAAATTATTTATAGGGAGCTGGAGGCGCGACAATTCACATCGCAGCACCCCTCGAAATCCGCAACAGAAAAGAAGTAATTATCACATGCATCAAATAAAGGCTAAAGCCGTCCAAAGACGCGCCAAGAGGAACGGTCCAAATTCAAAGCCGTCGAGTCACAATCAGAATGACGTAAATGCCCTTGGATCGGAAGCCCAAAAGACCTTCAAAAGGTCCCAGGGGTAAAAAAGGAACTCCGAAGGCAGCAGCTAATGATGGCACCTCTTGGAAATACGCAGACATTAATGGAGAAAACGACTTCATAGGTAACATTACGAAACATCCGAAGCGACAGCAACTGACAAGATCTTGACGCATGGCTCCTCCCCTCTGAAGTAATCTCCAAAGAAACACGAACCCTCCTGAGCACACAGTCGACCAAAGATCCTGGTCTGAAGAGACGGAGTTCGTTACATGCGTCGACCCTCGCGTCTAAGAAAACGTCCAGAAAGCCCCTAACCTTTCAAATCCCCTCGAAGCCTTCCAAGGGAATCTCCAGAAAGTCACCTTCCCTGCAATGGTGAAGTCTCCTCGGAAAGACGTGAACGTTACTTCGAAAAGGACTCGAGAAACATGTTGGGAAAACCAAGCAAATGGCCTTCCAGATCTGGACACATGGCATCCTTAGCTACCCACTCCTAAAAAACTCCAGAGCAGCGCAAGTGCACGCTTGACCGCCCCGTCTCCTACGATTAGCAGTCAATCTAGCTCTACGAACAATTCATGGTTTACCAGACCTCAGATCAATGACACGTGGCACCACCTGATGGACCCAGACGTGGCCTCTCCCCAAAATCACCTGCATTGGAGACGTGGGTTAACTCTCCAGATCGTGGGTCGAGCTCAAGGCTCAAGAACGTGGGTGGACCACGTTCTCTCCTACTCCGAGTATAAATACCCCTCATTCAGGGGACAAAGCAAGGACATTCCATAAGCAAGAGAAAATACACACTGAACATCTCACAACATCATAAGCCTGATCAATCACCTTACAAGTTTAAGCTATCAGTGCTCATTTTCCCCCGTTGGATACATCTGTAAGTTAAGGATTGAATAATTGAAGTTAGAATGGTTGATAATATGAAACTACGGCAGAAATTTGATGTTACATAATAGATAAATGAAGTTACAGTCTTCAATACAAAATTTGATTGGAATTGTAAATAGTTAATATTAGTAATTAGAAATTTTTCTTGTGGGCACTGAAAATATAATGTCAGATTGGAAGGAGGAGAATTTGGAAGTAATATGGCACTAGAAGAATAGGATTAAGTATAGACACAGTTAGATTATTGCTTGAATCAAGAATTTTAAGAATTCCTAAAGTCATTCAACTTAATTGGTTATTTTGAATTGTGTTGATAACTTGTGTAATATGTCAATAGGTGTAATACCCGGGAAATTTTTCGAAGTTCAAAATAAAATAAAAGGGAAAGAAAGGAAGTAGAAAATAATTTTTAGGATTTAATTCAAGACCTAAGAAATTGGAAACCTGGATTAAATAGGGAAAAGGGATAATGTAATACCCCAAAAAATTTCGAGGATTAAAGAATGATTTATTTAGAATTTCGAGGATTTAAGAATGATTTATTCCGGGGCTAGGAATTAAAACTTTATAAGGAATGTAGGAAAAGCATGAAAGTTAAGAGAAACCGGAAAGGAACTGGGAAATCTTTCGAAGTTTAATATAAAATAAAAGATGAAGGAAAGAAGTAAATATTTTTTTTGAATGAATTCAGGACCTAAGAAAATAGAAACCTAAAATAAATAGGAGTAGGAACTAAATTAAAATATTATTAGTTATTGTTTATTTAATTATTAATTAATCTATTTTTATTATGGTTATTTTAAATATTTAAGAATGGGCTTTTTTTGGGAAATAAAAAGAGGAAGAAAAGGAAGTAGGAACTATTTTTTTTGGTATTCCATTTGGGACTTAAAAGAAAATAAAAATTTAATTGGAAAGAGGAGGGATTAAGTTGGAGGTATTTTTCAACCTTTTCTTTGGTATTATTATCATTATTAATAATATATTTATTTATTTTATACTATTTTCAGATTTTATTATTATTATTAATATATATTAAATATTAAATAAAATAAAGGAAAGAAAATAAAAAGGGAAAAAGAGAGAGGGGGAGTGTTACGGGGAAAGAAGAAGTAGGGAAGAAAGAAAAAGAAAGGAAAGGAGAGAGAGGGAGCTAGGGCTTGGAGGTGGGAGGAAATCCGGTGGGAATATCGCCGGAATCCGGTGAGCCGGAGTTGGAGGAGGAGCTTAAGATCCTCCTCGTCTCAATCTCTCGAGTTAAGGTTGGTACAGCACCCGATTATCTCCAAGTTCCCATTTTCTTTATTTTTTTCATTTTTGGAATTGAGTTGAGAACCCAAATTTGGGCGGATTTGAGGGTAGAATAATGTTTCTAAAGTGTTCTTGAACACTCATCGGGGTTAGGATTTGAGGCTAGATCGTTGGATTTGGCTGGATTCGAAGTTGGAAGAGTTTGGGGTTTATAAAACCCATTTTTCTCAATTTGGAACAATCAACGATTCGGCGACGAATCGGAGTTGGATTTGAGTTGTAGGACTTTCTAAATATACTATATATGTAGGAGAACAAGACCTGTGAAAAGTGGAATCGAAGCTGGATCGGAAGAAGGCCGAAAAGGTGGCCGAAACAAGCCACAGCACAGCAAAAACGCTGTTGTACTGCGAGCTGGCGCTGCGGAACCCAAACCGGCGCTACAACGCCCACTTGCTGGTTGGCCAAGGGCGACCAAGGCAGCACCTTGGTGCCGCAGTGCCGGAATGGGCGCTGCAGCGCCCGGTCCCTGCCTGGCTTGCCCCAAGCCCATTTTTAGGGTGAATTGAGACCTCCAAACCCCCTCTCTTCAATCCTAAACACCCTAGAACACTCCTAAACAGGACAAATTACTGTTTTGGTCCTCAACGTTTGCACGAAGTTTAATATTGGTCCTCAACATTTCAAAAAGTTATTTTATGTCCTCAACGTTTTTTTAATCAAAATTGGTCCTCCAGCA
Source organism: Senna tora (assembly GCA_014851425.1). Classification (NCBI taxonomy): domain Eukaryota; kingdom Viridiplantae; phylum Streptophyta; class Magnoliopsida; order Fabales; family Fabaceae; genus Senna; species Senna tora. The sequence goes on along the minus strand of CM026267.1, from coordinate 23,068,552 downwards.
TAGCTCCGTCTGGTTTTTTTGGTTCAATGCTGACGTGAAAGACTTATGTGGTACACCCTCTCTCCTACGTGTCATATTTGGATGACATGGCACCCTTTCTCACTCAAACTCAGCAAAACGACGCCGTTTTGCATCACTTCTCTCTAACTCTAACTCAGCAAAACGGCGTTCGTTTGCTGAGTTGGAGTGAGAGAGGGTGTCATGTCATCCAAATATGACACGTAGGAGAGAGGGTGTACCACATAAGTCTTTCATGTCAGCATTTAACAAAAAAAAAACCAGACGGAGCTATGCTAGATGACCAATTTTGACAAAAAAAACGTTAAGGACCTAAAATAACTTTTTGAAATGTTGAGGACCAATATTAAACTTCGTGCAAACGTTGAGGACCAAAAGAGTAATTTGGCCCTCCTAAACATGTTTTTGAGAATTAATTCACTTTTCGAGGATTAAATCATTCTAAGTACCTTCTTGTTTCTCAAGGATGGACACTTGGGAACAAATTAAGTCTAACTTTGTGAATTGCAACCTTATCCCTTCACAACCTTCAGGAAACCTTAAGTTGGATGAATTGGAGGTATATTGAGGTTTAGAAACTAGATTTCTTAGAACCCAAGTAGGATAAATTGGAGGTATAATTAGGTTTAGAAACTAGATTTCTTAGAACCCAAATAGAAACACAAGTTGAATTAAAATGCTTAAACCTTCCTAGAATTAGGATTCCTTCCAATTAAGTTAGATAAGCTTCCTTAGGTGCGAATACAAGTTAGATAGAGGTCTAATACTCAAATCCAAGTATGTGAAACACTCAAGTAGAGTGTTATATTCGAGTAAGTCACGTGTCCGAGGAAGGATACGCATAAGTCGGGATAGAGAAGTCCGATAAGACCATGAGCTTGACTCTGTGGCAACCATGGACTACATGTTAGAGTAATGGAGAGATAAATAGCAAGTTAAGCTAAGTAATAACCTTAATGAAGTAAATGTTGTTCTTATAGGAACAACGGCACACGATTGAGTGCAACAGGAACTCCGAGGAGACTAACGTTACAGGAGATGATTGCATGGAAGGTTGGCCAAGGTGAGGGTTCTTCCATCTCTGCTCCTAGGGTTGTATGCTTATGTGGATTACATGAGTATGTCCATTCTCTGCTTGTCTGGTATGTGTTAGCTAGAGTTATAGAATGTTAAAAGAATAAAGGAACTAAAAAATAGGTTGTGGAAAGTAGCTTAGATAGGATGACATAGAAGTAGAGAGTAATTATTTGCTATGATTGGTGTGTTACAAATCCAACTCATACACTCCGGAGGCATGATGAGTAATTTATTAAATCTTTTCCACGACGGTGGCAAGAGTCCTTGTACGGAAGGACTATACTTCTATTTTGAAAACTCGTCACGATGGTGGCTTAAATTATAATCATGCAACGGGAGTTATTGGTGGTTTTCGGATTTGGTTATGCTAGCGATGTGAGACATTGACTAGAACAAGGTCAGATGGAACGTTATACCTCAGTTTATATAATCACCATCACAATTTTCATTGCCCTGTCCTGGTAACAGGGTCAGAAAGGTTTTATATTGCTATGACGATAGCTTGAGGCTCAGAGAGTGCATCTGGATGGGTATAAGAGTTATATCCTGTAAAGGATACTCGTCCATATTAATAAGGAGAAGAATTGTTGATCCATAAAGAAAGATAGAAAGAATCCTATTAATATGTGAGACATCGACTAGAACAACGTCAGATGGCACTTGAGACCTCAGTTTTATAATCACCATGACGATGGTCATTGCCCTATCATGGCAATAGGGTCAGAAAGGTTTTATATTGCTATGACGATAGCTTGAGGCTCAGAGAGTGCATTTGGACGGGTATATGAGTTATATCCTATTGAGGATACTTGTACATATTAATAAGGAGAGGAATTGTTGATCCTTCTGGAAAGATACAAAGATTCCTATTAATATGTGAGACGAAGATAAGGAGACACAGGAGGAACCTACAGGTGAACCGAGAGCCTGATCTTGCAAAAGAGAAATCATCCTGTTGAGATGGTCCAGGGTGTATCAATGGCCAGGCTTTGAGACGTTGTGTCGTGCCCGCCATTGTGGCCTGGTTGGGTAATGGACAAGTGGGCTCAAGCAATTGCTCCGCAGCAAGGGGTCCAGACGTGCCATGTGGTGGCTATGCGTCAATTGTTTGATATATAGAAGTTGATTGTGTTTGGTTAACAAAATTGTCACGAGGTGACCAGTACCCAAATGAATGGGTTAAGTATGTTTTGCCACTTGGTGGCCAGCAACCTGAGTGCACGGGTTCGAAGTGGGAAAGCCACGTAGTGGCTAGTAGATACCCCAGAGTTGGGGAGATTAAGCAGATGTATGTTTAGCATGTGTATGTACAAATTATATGTGTTTGCATATAATTGCTGATTGTGCAGCGTAGTGGTAACGTACAGGATTACGTCACCACACGTCTTGTTTGATTCAGACATGCTGAAACATGAGAAGACTGGTAGGTAAAAGCTGGCACTATATGTTACATGTTTACTTGCTGATTGATGACGTGGAATAAACTGCTGCATGTTTACAGTTATTAAATGCATGTGAGTGTTTGGGTGAAATTTCTATTGTGTGTGATCACCAAGAATGTATGCTAACAACAGTAACTAGTTGTTTTTGCATGTGGTTGTGTATGAATCCCAAACCCAGCGCCATCGTACCCACCTTGCGCCGGGAATGGGAGAGTCCTCACTTATTCGCGTGGTTAAGACTCACACCTCATTTTTACTACACACAGACAGGTTAAGTACAGGTGGAAGAAGTCTCGGTGGAACGAGGATTGAGCAACACTTTCCAAGGCCCACAACTTGTTCATGTGGGTGAATGAAGTGTAATTGTAATTTAATTTACTTTATTATTGTATCATAAAGTAAAGGGTAGACGTACCCAATTAGATTGTATTATTAAATCTAGAATTGTCAGCTTCACACACCTTAAAGATCAGGATAATTATTCTGCGAAATAGGGAAACTTTGTTTTCAAAATATATATATATATATACATATATCTGTTGCATGTGAATAGGATAGGCAGCATCTTCGGAGCTAGTACACAGGTTATATATATATTATGTGTGTTTTCCTTTACCTATATCCTGAAGCGGCACTGGCCGTGGATTTGCTGGCCTAGGATAGGCCAACATTTCGGTGTAGCCATGATATTATAATGCATGTGAATGTATTTTCAATAATAGATATTCTGTCAATTAGTTGATAAGACTTACAGGCACAGGGGTATTCCCTGTGTCTGTGCCGGTCACAGTTCTTTAAACAGGGGTCGTGATAGATAAAATTGGAATTTATTTTTCAGCCTTACTTATTTAATATTATTATTTTTATATATTAGAAAATAAAAGAAAATAAAAATTTAATTGGAAAGAGGAGGGATTAAATTGGGGATATTTTTTCAAACTCTTCTTTAATATAATAATTATTATTATTTAGTTAATGTATTATTTAATTATTTATGTATTTTTATTATATATATATATATATATTATTTTAATTAATTATGTTAAAAAGGGGAGTGGGGTGCCGTGGGAATAAGAAAAGAAGAGAAGAAAGAAATAAAAGAATAAGGGAAAGAGAGAGAGACGGGCTAAAAGAAAGAAAGGGGAAAACGAGAGAGAGTGAAAGAAGAGAGAGAAGGAGAAGAGGCGTGGAAGAAGAAGAAGAAGAAGAAGAAGAGGTTGGTTCGCCAGAAAAGTGACCGGGGAGAGGTAGCTGATGCCGGAAAAAGTCACCGGAGCTCGGGTACGACGTCTCCTACACCTCCCACCAATCGAATCAAAGGTTGGTAACCCCAATTTCATTTGAAACCCTCAATTTTTCCATTTTTAGGGATTTCTTCGATCCACCTTCGATTGGATTGTTTCGAGGGTAGATTGAGACCTAGTAAGTGTTCTTGAACACTTAGTTGGGGTAGGAATCGAGATTATATTCTCGGATTTGCCCAAATTCGAATTTGGAAGGATTTAGGGTTGAAATTATAATTATTCCTAATTTGGGGAAATTGTTTAAAATTAAGATTGAGCTTGGATTTGAGTAAATAGGCTTGGATTGGTATTATTAAAATTATATTGTTGAAATATTAGCTGGACAAGACCCGTGAAGAGCTGGTCCGAGGTTACTAATGTTGAACCTTGACGCTAACGTGCCGGGTCCCTGCTCAGTTTGCCCAATTACACTTTAAGGGTGATATTGAGGGATCCAAACCTCTTCTTTTCAATCTTAAACACCCTAGAATAATTCTAAAAATGTTATCAAGAATCAAGAATTATTTTTGGTACCTTCTTGTTTCTCAAGAATGGAAGCTTGCGGAACAATAAAGTCCAATTTCTATAATGGCAACTTTATTCCTTCGTAATTATTAGGAAACCTTAAGTAGGACAATTTAAAAGTATATTGAGGTTTAGTAACTTGAATCCAAGGCTCCAAAATCAATTCAAAGTGAGCGGTAATTGTACGAAACCAAGTGTGAAGCACTTGAGACTCTCATGGAAGAGAGGGAAGACGAATAAGACCAAGAACTTGGTTCTTGGTGATGTCTAGGTGCATTCATAGGCACGAGCATACCATACGCATATGAGTTTCATATAGTTAAGATTGTTAACCACGTGAATGCTATTGTTAGGAAACCACGATTCGTCTGGAGTAGGAGTTACTCCAGGACAAGCACAAGGAAGCCATCCAGGTGAGGGGTTTCTCATCCTTGCAATATAGGGTTGATTGAGGATGTGGATATGTGGTTTGCCTACTTGCCTATTTGTAAGATTTATTTAGTGGTTAACATGCTATTGCTGTCCCTAAACTGCTATATATGAAAGTATTTGTATATGTGTGTTTGACTACAGGCAAAGAGGTACTGGAGTGTATCCATGTGATGACATGAGATACGTCGAACAGTACAAGCAATGGGGTAAGTTGTTGATTGAGTCCAAGGTTTGGGTTACCTTATTAAGTAGAAACTCATCAAAGAAATCGTAAATAAGTTGTCGTAAACGTCGACGTTTTATGGTAATTGAACTTAGGAAAGGCCTTAGAGCTAGGTTATGATCTAATCATGGGTGTGGGTATTAAACAAAGATTAAAAAGATCTCATAAATTGATTACGGAGTCATAGGGAGGTTCACACTACCTAGGTAAAGTCAGTTTAGGATAGAAATGGGTAGATAAAGTTAGAATCCCAGCTGAAAGCTCGAGAAGAGAAACAAGTCAGAAAAGATTTGCCCGTTGAGGCCATTGCCCTAGCCTGGCACTAGGGTCAGTTAAAGATTAAAAGATTTACCCGTTGAGGCCATTGCCCTAGCCTGGCACTAGGGTCAGTTAAAGATTAAAAGATTTACCTGTTGAGGCCATTTCCATAGCCTGGCACTAGGGTCAGTTAAAGATTAAAAGATTTTCCCGTTGAGGCCATTGCCCTAGCCTGGCACTAGGGTCAGTTAAAAATTGAAAGATTTGCCCGTTGAGGCCATTGTCCATTCTGAGACACATGGACCAGTTGAGTGATTTATAGTTTTAAGATGATATGTTAAGTGTGACTGTTTGTTTATGAGAAGCATGACAGAGGAGCATGATCCGTAGGTTTATCCTTGATTTTATGTTATATTAATATTGCCTGATCGTAATATAACATTTGATAAACTGGATTTTCATGCGCATGTGATTGTGGGTATTTCCCTTTCCCCAACTGTAGTGGTACCCGCCGCTACGCCGAGGATGAGAAGCTTCTCACTGAGTCTGTTTGACTCAATCCCTTTGCTTCAATGTTTCAGATACAGGTATCGGGCAGGCATCGACGCCCGAACAGTGATATGGACATCAGACCATCCTTTACGCACTAGTTAGCGTGGGTGGACACTTTTTGTTATTTTGACTCTTTCGGTTGTACATATTATAAGTTGTAAGAGTTGTGTATATATATTTACAGCTTTTGATATGTACCTACTCTAGACTGTCAGCTTCACATGTACTTAAAGACAGGGTCCAGTTTGGGGATAAACTAGGATATATGTATGAGTATATAAACTTCTGCATGTGAGTAGGATAGATCGTACGTATTGAGACGTACGGTCAATATGATATGAATATTTATATTATGAGTATTGATATATATATCTATACACTGGGCTAAGCTGAAGCGATTTTGAGCGAACCACAGATTGCAGGTTAATTAGGCCACCAGTGAGGTGTGGCCACTATTATGATATACATATTGATTGTATAGTAGGGTAGTTATAGTTAGGTTTATACGGTAAGGCTTACGGGTTTAGAGGTAAAAGTCTATTCCCGTGCCGGTCACGTACTCCCGATTTGGGGTCGTGACAATAGGTACCTTGGAAGTGATCCTTATGCTTAGGAATTCCATCTAGCCTGATGAAGACCTTAGTCTTTATCGGCATTTGTCACGTCCCCCATTTAGAGGACCGTGACCAGCACAGACACAGGGAATATCCCTATGCCTGTAAGTCTTATCACCTAATTGACAGAATAGCTATTATTGAAAAATACATTCACATGCATTATAATACCATGGCTACACCGAAATGATGGCCTATCCTAGGCAAGCAAATCCACGGCTAGTGCCGCTTCAAGATATAGATATAGGAATACACACATAATATATAACATGTGTACTAGCTACATATCCGAAGATGCTGCCTATCCTATTCGCATGCAACAAATATATGTATATATATTTTTTTTGAAACAAGTTTTCCTTGCATTGTAATCTAACGGATCATGATCTTTAAGGTGTGTGAAGCTGACAGTTCCAGATTTAGTAATACAATTTAAATGGGTACGTCTACCCTTTACTTTATGATACAATAATAAAGTAAATAAAAGTACGATTACAATTTATTCACCCACATGAACAATTTGTGGGTCTTGGAAAGTTTTGCTTGTCCCTCGTTCCACTGAGACTTCTTCCACCTGTACTTAACCTGTCTCTGTGTAGTAAAAATGAGGGGTGAGTCTTAACCACGCGACTCAGTGAGAACTCTCCCATCCCCAGCGCAAGGCGGGTACCATGGCGCTGGGTTTGGGAGTTATACACAACCACAAGCAAAAACAACTAGTTACTATTAATTAGCATGCATTCTTGGTGACCACACAACAACGGAAATTTCACCCATACACTCACATGCATTTAATAACTGTAAACATGCAGCAGTTTATTCCACATCATCAATCAGCAAGTAAACATGTAACATATAGTGCCGGCTTTTACTTACCGGTCATCTCACGTTCCAGCATGTCTGAATCAAACAAGACGTGTGGTGACGTAATCCTGTACGTTACCACTATGCTGCACAATCAGCAATTATATGAAACCACAGGCAATTTGTACATACACACAGATGCTAAACATACATCTACTTAATCTCCCCAACTCTGGGTATCTACTAGCCACTACGTGGCTTTCCTAGTTCGAACCCTTGCACTCGGGTTGCTGGCCACCACGTGGCAAAACATACTTAAGTCATTCACTTGGTTACTGGTCACCTCGTGACAATTCTATTAATCAAACAATACTTACCCATTCACTTGGGTACTGGTCACCTCGTGACAATTCTATTAATCAAGCACAATCAATCTCTATCTATCAAACAACTGACGCATAGCCACCAAGTGACACGTCCTAACCCCTAACTACGGGGCAATAGCTTGAGCCTACTCGTCCATTACCCAACCTAGCCACATGGCGGGAACGGCACGACGTCTCGAAGCATGGCCACTGACACACCCTGGTCCAACTCCACAGGATGATTTCTCTTTTACTAGGTTTGGCTCACGGTTCACCCGTAGGTTCCTCCCGTGTCTCCTTACCTTATTCTCACTTATTAATAGGATTCTTTGTATCTTTCCCAAAGGATCAACAATTCTTCTCCTTATTAATATGGACGAGTATCCTTAACAGGATATAACTCATATACTCGTCCAGATGCACTCTCTGAGCCTCAAGCTATCGTCATAGCAATATAAAACCTTTCTGACCCTATTGCCAAGATAGGGCAATGACCATCGTCATGGTGATTATAAAAACTGAGGTCTCAAGTGCCATCTGACGTTGTTCTAGTCGATGTCTCACATCGCTAGCATAACCAAATCCGAAACCCACCAACAACTCCCTTTGCATGATTATAATTTATGTCACCGTCGTGACGGGTTTTCAAATAAAAGCTTAGTCCTTCCGTACAAGGACTCTTGCCATCGTCGTGAGAAAATTTTTAATAAAAATACTCATAATGACTCCGGAGTGTATGAGTTGGATTTGTAACACACCAATCATAGCAAACAATATACTCTACTCCTATGTCTTCCTATCTGAGCTACTTTCCACAACCTATTCTCTAGTTCTTTTATTCCTTTAATATTCTATACCTCTAGCTAACACATATCAGACAAGCAATGAATGTACATAATCATGTAATCCACACAAGCATACAATTCTAGGGGCAGAGATGGAAGAACCCTCACCTTGGCCAACCTTCCATGCAATCCTCTCATATAACTTTAGTCTCCTCGGAATCCTTGTTGCACTCTATTGCGCGCCGTTGTCCCTATAAGAACAACATTTACTTCGCTAAAGTTATTACTTAGCTTAACTTGTTATTTATCTCTCCATTACTCTCACCTGTAGTCCATGGTTGCCACAGAGCCAAGCTCTTGGTCTTATTGGACTTCTCTATCCCAACTTATCCGTATCCTTCCTCGGACACTTGACTTACTCGAATATAACACTATACTTGAGTGTTTCACATACTTGGATTTGAGTATTAGACCTCTATCTAACTTGTATTCGCATCTTAGGAAGGTTATCTAGTTTGGTTAGATGGAATCCTAATTTTAGGAAGGTCTAAGCATTTTGGTTCAACTTGTGTTCTTACTCGGGTTCTAAGAAGTCTACTTTCTAAACCTCAATACACCTCTAATTCATCCTACTTAAGGTTTCCTAAATATTTATGAGGGAAGAAGGTTGAAATTTTATAAATTGGATTTCATTGTTCCGCAAGCTTCCACTCTTGAGAAACAAGAAAGTACCTAAATTAATTCTTGATGCTTGATAGCGTATTTAGAATTATTCTAGGGTGTTTAAGATTGAAAAGAAGAGGTTTGGAGCCCTCAACATCACTCTTAAAGTGTATTTGGGCAACCCGAGTAGGGACCCGGCACGTTAACGTCAAGGTTCAACGTTAGAAACCTCGGGCCAACTCTTCATGGGTCTTGTTCAGCTAATATTTCAACCATATAATTTCAATAATATCAATCCAAGCATATTTACTCAAATCCAAGTTCAATCCTAATTATCAACAATTTTCCCCAATTTAGAAATAATTATAATTTCAATAATATCAATCCAAGCCTATTTACTCAAATCCAAGCTCAATCCTAATTATCAAAAATTTTCTCCAATTTGGAAATAATTATAATTTCAACCGCAAATCCTTCCAAATTCGAATTTGGGCAAATCCGAGAATACAATCTTGATTCCTACCCCAACTAAGTGTTCAAAAACACTTTCTAGGTCTCAATCTACACTCGAAACAACTCAATCGAAGAAATCCCTAAAAATGGAGAAATTGAGGGTTTTGAATGAAATTGGGGTCACCAACCTTGATTCGATTGGTGGGAGGTGTGGAAGATATTGGAGTCGAGCTCCGGTGGTTGTGGCCGGCGTCGGACCGCTCTCCTTCGTCGAGTTTTCCGGCGGCTTCCTCCCTCTCTCTCTCTACCTTTCGTTTTCTCTCTCTTCTCTTTCTTCTTCCCCTCTTTCTTTCCCGTAGCCCTCTCTTATCTCTCTTTTCCATTCATTTCCTTTTTCTTTCTTTTAAATAACAACACACACCCCTTTTTTTTGATATATCCCCTTTTTAATATAATTAAAACAATATATATAATTTCTACCAAAAAAAACAATATATATATATATATATATAATAATAATAAATAATTAGATAATTAAAATAATTAAATAAATATAATTAAATATAAATTAATTAATAATTAAATAAATAATAACTAATATATATTTTTAATTTGATCCCTCTTCCCTATTTAATTCAAGTTCCCAATTTCTTAGGTCTCGAATTAAATCCAAAAATTATTTTCTGCTTCTTTTCTTTCCCTTTTTATTTTATTTTAAACTTCGAAAAATTTTCTCAGGTATTACAATCTTTGAAAAAATTTCCTTTCTGATTTCTTTTAACTTTCACATATAATTTTTTTCTATATTCTTTTTCAAGTTTTAAATTCCTAACCCCGAAATAAATCATTCTTTAATCCTCGAATTTTTTGTGGTATTACATTCGTCCCCCCTTAAGAAATTCGGTCCCCGAATTTCATCTCCTTCGTGGGGTTGTTGGCTTGTTGTCATCCCTTGGCTCAATTTCATCTATGGTTTTCCTCAATGTGGAAGTTTTATCGTTTTACCCTACGGTTCATCTTTTTTCCTAGAGGCTCAAGGTCTCTACATATTTTTTCTGTGATCGTTTGTATTTCTAGTTTTGTAGTTAACCACCCCTTCGCGAGGTGTTAACTGATAGACTCCATCTGTCGTCGTATCCTTCCCCGAGGATACCTAACTTTCCTAGTTTCAATTCACTTTGTGCTACTAATTTTCCAATGGAGTGTCTGGCACGTACCACATGCCATGCTCTAGTTTAGTTCTCCGTGGAGTTAACTATTGCCTTCTCTAGTGAGGCTTACCTTGACTCAATCTGCTTGTCCGACTAGCTACCTTCGTAGTGACTTCTTATTTCCGTCTTGGAACACACCAAGACACTAGCTATTTGCATAGCACACTAGGTTCTATTTCTATAAACTCAAACTGACGAAGTACTCCTCTACATCGGAGTCCCCATACCTAAGTATCCTCTACTGCCAAGCAACTACCCTTCTGCTGGTATTCCCCCGATATATTCTTTGTAAACGACTTCTCTAGAAAAGTCTGTTTACAGCTTATTACACCCTCTACTCTACATCTAGACTTACTGCTTATATGGCATACACCCTACGTAGGTGTTCATACTTTGTGCCATCAGGCGTCAATAGTTTAAAAATAAATATTTTATCTTTTTGTTTATTATGTAAGGGCATTTTAAAAGTGTCGTAAATGTAAAATTAAAATTTCTTAAACTTTTGTTTGCAGTTGTTGACGCTTGTAGAGTGTCGGAAATGTCAAAATTAAATTACAGGAACTTTGAAAATGTCACTAAAATTTTTTTTTATTGAGATATAAGACTAAAATTTAAAATTTATGTCCTGCATTTTATGCACTTTATAAGTGCCAGAATGTAGCTATAAAAAAAGTGGTAGAATGTATAATTAAAATTTTATTCTCGACACTTTAAAAGTGTTGTAAATGTAAAATTTAAATTTTTTAAACTTTTGTTTGCAGTTGTTGACGCTTGTAGAGTGTCGAAAATGTCAAATCGATTAAAAATCCAATCAGTTTAGGCGTACGTTGCAATTTTTTTATAGCAAAAAAAATTATATTATAACTTAAAAAAAGAACAAACAGAAACAAAAAGACTAGGCCTCCTTCATGAGTCACGATGGACACAATCCTCAAAATAAAAATATAAAAACAAAAAAAAAACTTGATAAAGAAAAAATTTTCATATTTGAAAAAAATTCAAATGATATACAAAAAAAGATAAAACTAAGGGGGTGTTTGGTATTACTGCCAGTTTTTAGATTTCTATTTTTTGAAAACTGAAATCTGTCTTCTGTTTTCTATTTTCTATTTTTTTATTTTATATCTTCAGTTTTCTATATTAATAAAATAACAAAAAATAAATATATATGGAAGTTCAAATATACTTACGTGGATGTTTTGAGAGTAAGAAGATTCATGCACATTCATTGTGGGTGGTGGTTGGTTGGCGGTTGATGGTGGTGGTGATGGTACATAGTGGTGGTTGGTCGGTGGTGAGTAGTGGTGGTGGGTGGTGGTTGCTGGTGGTGGTGAGTGGTGAGTGGTGGTGGTGGTGGTGGTGGACGTGGTTAGAGGTGGTGACAGGTGGTGGGTGGTGATTAATAGTGGTAGGTGGTGAGTAGTGGTGGTAGGTGGTGGGTGGTGGTTGGTGGTTGGTGGTAGTGGCAAGTGGTGGTGGTGGCAGGTGGTGGGTGGTTGTGGTGGTGGGTGGTGATTGATGGTGGTGGTGGTAGGTGGTCATGGTGGTGGTTGGTGGTGGTGGACGTAGTTGGTGGTTGAGGCATGTGGTGGGTGGTGGTTGATGGTGGTGGTGAGTGGTCGTGGTGGGTGTTCGTGATGGTGGGTGGTGGTGGCGAGTGGTCGTGGTGGTGGTGGTGGACGTGCTTGGTGGTGAGTGGTCGTGGTGGTGGTGAGTGGTGTTGGCCAAGGTGAGGGTTCTTCCATCTCTGCTCCTAGGGTTGTACGCTTGTGTGGAATACATGAGTATGTACATTCTCTGCTTGTCTGGTATGTGTTAGCTAGAGGTATAGAATGTTAAAGAATAAAGGAACTAGAAAATAGGTTGCTGAAAGTAGCTTAGATAGGAAGACATAGGAGTAGAGAGTAATTGTTTGCTATGATTGATGTGTTACAAATCCAACTCATACACTCCAGAGGCCTCATGAGTATTTTATTAAATCTTTTACACGACGGTGGCAAGAGTCCTTGTACAGAAGGACTAAACTTTTATTTTGAAAACACGTCACGACGATGACTTAAATTATAATCATGCAAAGGGAGTTATTGGTGGGTTTCAGGTTTGGTTATGCTAGTGATGCAACACATCGACTAGAACAACGTCAGATGGCACTTGAGACCTCAATTTTATAATCATCATGACGATGGTCATTGCCCTATCCTGGCAATAGGGTCAGAAAGGTTTTATATTTCTATGACGATAGCTTGAGGCCCAGAGAGTGTATCTGGACGGGTATATGAGTTATATCCTGTTAAGGATACTCGTCCATATTAACAAGGAGAAGAATTGTTTATCCTTCGGGAAAAATACAAAGAATCCTATTAATATGTGAGACTATGGTAAGGAGACACGGGAGGAACCTACGGGTGAACCGTGAGCCTAACCTAGTAAAAGAAAAATCATCCTGTGGAGTTGGTCCAGGGTGTGTCAGTGGCCATGCTTCGAGACGTCGTGCCGTGCTCGCCATGTGGCCTAGTTGGGTAATGGACGAGTGGGCTCAAGCTATTGCCCCGCAGCAAGGGGTCAGAACGTGCCACTTGGTGGCTACGAATTAGTTGTTTGATAGATAGATATTGATTGTGCTTGATTAATAGAGTTGTCACGAGGTGACCAGTACCCAAGTGAATGGGTTAAGTATGTTTTGCACGTGGTGGCCAGTAGCCCGAGTGCATGGGTTCGAAGTAGAAAAGGCACGTAGTGGCTAGTAGATACCCCAGAGTTGGGGAGATTAAGTAGATGTATGTTTAGCATCTGTGTGTATGTACAAATTGTCTGTGTTTGAATATAATTGTTGATTGTGCAGCGTAGTGGTAACGTATAGGACAGCGTCACCACACGTCTTGTTTGATTCAGACATGCTAAAACGTGAGAACACCGGTAAGTAAAAGCCGACACTATATGTTACTTGTTTACTTACTGTTTGTTGACGTGGAATAAACTGCAGCATGTTTACAGTTGTTAAATTCATGTGAGTGCTTGGGTAAAATTTCTGTTGTTTTGTGATCACCAAGAATGTATGCTAACAATAGTAACTAGTTGTGTTTACATGTGGTTGTGTATTATTCCCAAACCCAGCGCTATGGTGCCCACCTTGCGTCGGGGGTGGGAGAGTCCTCACTGAGTCGCGTGGTTAAGACTCACACCTCATTTTTACTACACAGAGACAGGTTAATTATAGGTGGAAGAAGTCTCGGTGGAATGAGGGTTGAGCAACACTTTCCAAGACCCACACTTGTTCATGTGGATGAATAAATTGTAATTGTAATTTAATTTACTTTATCGTTGTATCATGAAGTAAAGCGTTGACGTACCCAATTAGATTGTATTAGTAAATCTAGAACTGTCAGCTTCACACACCTTAAAGATCAGAATTAATTATACTGCGATACAGGAAAGATTTGTTTTCAAAAAATACATATATATATATACATGTTGCGTGTGAATAGGATAGGCAACATCTTCGGATGTGTAGCCAGTATACAGGTTATATATTATGTGTGTTTTCCTATATTTATATCTTGAAGCGGCACTGGCCATGGATTTGCTTGCCTAAGATAGGCCACCATTTTGGTGTAGCCATGAATATATTGCATGTGAATGTATTTTCAATAATAGATATTATGTCAATTAGGTGATAAGGCTTACAGGCATAGGGGTATTCCCTGTGTCTGTGCCGGTCACGGTCCTCTAAACGGGGGTCGTGACAATATGCCTCTACTTCTTAACATCTATCTCTACGGCATATGGTTCAGCCACTTTGCCCTTCCATATACCGCATCCTGATTTTCTATTCCGTAGACTTCTACTTCTATACTGTGGCATACATCACCTCTTTTCTGTTTACTTTCTAGGAAGGACAACTCACTTCCTTCAGCCATAGCATACCGCACAATCATGACCCATTCACGTGGTCATCTTCCTGTCGGTCTCATGCCTCATGGCCCTATTTATTCTTGTCTGTAAACTTTCCATTTCAATCGCCCCATGGGCTTACTTTCTTATCTACACGCCAAGTCTTTTCTTTCACTTTACAAACCATTCCTAGCCTGAACTACCATTCACTGCATATTTCTATTCTAGTTGCATTCATACTATACTCAAACAACTTGTGCCTATACCATAGCACACAATGCGCCACTAACAAAGCAGACGCATCGTCTTATTTAACACCTGCAAAACAATCACACATTGTAGCACATTCCTGCCTACAATTCAACCAAATGTGTCTGTGTCTAGGTAGCATCCTCCATTGATGTTTCATTTCCCTATTAAGGCATCCTAAGGTTCCCGGGGTCACTGCCACCCCACCTTACGCCTTAGTGTTCATCGGCACTTGTTTACTGTACATGTTATATGCTTTTCATAGAATTTCACATACAAATTCTATGCCTAAAGCGATGACTCGAAAGAATTTATGACTCAACATCCTGAGCAACCTCACAAATGCCCGTCGGAACCACCATTACGTCCGGATTCATAATGGATATCCCGACTAACACCCGAGACTACTAGTTAGCTTCACACCCTTAAAGAATAACCAGGCTCTGATACCAAGTTTATCAGGACCACCCGTTTAGAGGACCGTGACCAGCACATACACAGGGAATATCCCTATGCCTGTAAGCCTTATCACCTGATTGACAAAATATCTATTATTAAAAATACATTCACATCCAGTATAATACCATGGCTACACCGAAATGGTGGCTTATCCTAGGTAAGAAAATCCACGGCCAGTGCCGCTTCAGGTCTATAGGAAAACACACATAATATATAACTTGTGTACTGGCTTCACATCCGAAGATGTTGCCTATCCTATTCACATGCAACATATATATGTGTATATATATATATTTTGGAAACAAGTTTTCCCTATATCGCAATATAACTAATCTTGATCTTTAAGGTGTGCGAAGCTGACAGTTCTAGATTTAGTAATACAATCTAATTGGGTACGTCTTCCCTTTACTTTATGATACAATGATAAAGTGAATTAAATTACAATTACAATCTATTCACCGACATGAACAAGTTGTGGGTCTTGGAAAGCTTTGTTCATCCCTCGCTCTACCGAGACTTATTCCACATGTACTTAACCTGTCTCTGTGTAGTAAAAATGAGGAGTGAGTCTTAACCACGCGACTCAGTGAGGACTCTCCCATCCTCGGCGCAAGGCGGGTACCATAGCGCTGGGAATGCGAGTCATACACAACCACATGCAAAAATAACTGGTTACTAATAATTAGCATACATTCTTGGTCATCACACAACAACAGATATTCCACCCAACCACTCACATGCATTTAACAAATATAAACACGCAGCAGTTTATTCCACATCATCAATCATCGAGTAATCACGTAACATATAGTGTCGGCTTTTACTTACCCGTCTTCTACGTTCAGCATGTTTGAATCAAACAAGATATTGTGGTGATGTAATCCTGTACGTCACCACTACACTGCACAATCAACAATTATATACAAACACAGACAATTTGTACCTACACACAGGTACTAGAGCATACATCTACTTAATTTCCCCCACTTTGGGTATCTACTAGCCGCTACGTGGCTTTTCTACTTCGAACCCGTGCACTCGGGTTGCTGGCCACCAGTTGGGAAAACATACTTAACACATTCACTTGGGTATTGGTCACCTCGTGACAATTCTATTAATCAAACACAATCAACTTCTATCTATCAAACAACTGACCCATTGCCACCAAGTGGTACGTCTTGACCCCTCGCTTCGGGGCAATAGCTTGAGCCCACTCGTCCATTACCAAACTAGGCCACAATGGCGGGCACGGCACGACGTCTCAAACCATGGCCACTGACACATCCTGAACCCACTCAACAGGGTGATTTCTCTTCTACAAGATCAGGTTCACGGTTCACTCGTAGGTTCCTCCCATGTCTCCTTATCTTGGTCTCACATATTAATAGGATTCTTTGTATCTTTCCCGAAGGATCAATAATTCCTCTCCTTGTTAATATGGTCAAGTATCCTCAATAGGATATAACTCTTATACCCGTCTAGATGCACTCTTTGAACCTCAAGCTATCGTCATAGCAATATAAATTCTTTATGACCCTATTGCCGGGATAGGGCAATGACCATCGTACTCATGTAATCCACATAAGCATACAACCCTAGGAGTAGAGATGGAAGAGCCCTCACCTTGGCCAACCTTCCATGCGATCCTCTCCTTGTAACTTTAGTCTCCTCGGAGTTCCTATTGCACTCTTTTGCGTGCCGTTGTTCCTATAAGTACGATATTCATTTCATTAAGGTTATTACTTAGCTTAACTTGTTATTTATCTCTTCATTACTCTCACGTGTAGTCCATGGTTGCCACAGAGTCAAGCTCTTGGTCTTATTGGACTTCTCTATCCCGACTTATGCATATCCTTCCTCGGACACTTGACTTCCCTATCTAACTTGTATTCACATATAAGGAAGCTTATCTAGCTTGGTTGGAAGGAATCCAATTTTTAGGAAGGTCTAAGCATTTTAATCCAACTTGTGTTCCTACCTGGGTTCTAAGAAATCTAGTTTCTAAGCCTCAATATACCTCTAATTTATCCTACTTAAGGTTTCCTAATAATTATGAGGGAATAAAGTTGAAATTTTAGAAATTGGATTTCATTGTTCCTCAAGCTTCCACTCTTGAGAAACAAGAAGGTACTTAAAATAATTCTTGATTAATATTCAGAATTATCCTTGGGTGTTTAAGATCAAAGAGAGGAAGTTTAAAACTCTTACGTCACCCTTAAAGTGTATTTAGGTAACCCGAGCAGGGACCCTACAAGTTAACGTCAAGGTTCAACCTTAGTAACCTCAGGCCAACTCTTCACGGGTCTTGTGCAGCTAATATTTCAAACATAAAATTTTAATAATACCAATCCAAGCCTATTTACTCAAATCCAAGCTCAATCCTAATTATTAACAATTTCCCCAAATTAGGAATAATTAAAATTTCAACCCCAAACCCTTCCAAATTCGAATTTGGGCAAATCCAAGAATATAATCTCGATTCGTACTCCAGCTAAGAGTTCATGAACACTTTCTAGGTCTCAATCTACCCTCGAAACAACTCAATCGAAGGTGAATCAAAGAAATCCCTTAAAATGGAGAAATTGAGGGTTCGAATGAAATTGGGGTCAGAAATATTCAAGCAAGTGGAGAATATTGATGTCACATTTGGAAAAAATCCAAATTTGGATGCCAAGGGAAAAGAAAGAGGAAAAGAACTCATAAAAGTAAGGAAGGAAGTAAACCTCAATGGAGAAAGAAGAGTATATTTTTCATCTTCCTTATTGGGAGTCAAATTTTATAAGACACAATTTAGATTTGATGCACATTGAGAAGTGTGATAATGTAATCTACACATTACTCAATGAACCTGATAAGACAAAATATCATCTTGCTCGAAAAGACTTATGTGTCATGGGTATTCGGCAAGATCTCTGGCCAGATAACAATGGCAAGTTTTCTCAGGCTTTGTACACTATGACCAATGCAGATAAGGATAAATTTTTATGTATTTTAAAGAACGTGAAAGTTCCATATGGTTATTCAAGCAATATATATTTAGATGTGTTGATTTGAAGAATTGGAAACTATCTGGATTAAAGAGTCATGATTCTCATATTCTTATGGAGCAATTGTTGCCGATAGCTATAAGGAATGTGTTACCTAACCAAGTGTGTGCAATTATAATGGAGTTGTGTTCAATTTTTCGACAAATTTGAAGTAAAGTGCTAAGTGTTTTAGAATTAGATAATCTTCATAATCGAGTTGTTGAATGCTTGTGTCACCTGGAAATGTTATTTCCTCCATCGTTCTTCACTATTATGATGCATTTGATAGTTCATCTAGTTGATGAAGCAAAGCGTGGAGGTCTTGTTCATAGTAAATGGATGTATTTTGTAGAAAGGTAAAATTCATTACTTTATCTTTTACGTAGTTTCAACACATATTTTTTTGTTGTAATATGCAAAAGATGATTGACTTTAATGCATTTACATTTTGTAGATATTTAGGAGTTTTAAAGTCCTATGTACATAATAGGGCACAACCTGAAGGATCTATAGCTGAAGGCTACATTGCCAAAGAATGCTTGACATTTTCATCAATGTATTTCAAACGAATTGAGACAAGATTCAATCGCCCTGCATGAGTTGATGATGAAGGTAATGAAGGAGAATCATCTTGCATTGAATCAATGTTCCCTCAAATAGGCAAGCCCGTTGGAAGTTCTTCACATTTTAGGCTCATAGATCAATGAGAAAGATTCTTTTGGGCAAGTCTTGGGGAAGGAGCAACCTGGAAGAGTAAGAGGTTTAGGCTTTGACCCTAGCCCAACCCAAGTATTCGGAGTGACTACAAACAGAATTGGTAGCATTCCACTGGATTGTAGTAATGGTATTAATGTTGTTCTTCAAGAAGAGGTTTCTAGATTGAAATTAGAGCTTCAAGCTGCAAATCAGGACTCCAATGACTTGGAGAAAGAAATCAAGTATGTAACTCGACGGTCTGAGGACAAGGACAAAAGAGTGATGGGTGCTCTGAATTACATTTTCAAGAATCTCCCTGGAGGTGTACCTTCTGAGTTTGTGGATTTGTTAAATTCCCAGGTTAGTAAAAGAAATACAAGCGACATAGATTTGAAAAACATGTACATGTAAAGTAGTAAAGAAGACCAAGAAGCAAAGTCTCTTTTTCCTTGAAGATCATATTATACAATTTGAACACTCTTTTTGTTGGCTGTGTATATGTTGGATTTAGAGAGTAAGGTCTAACGAAACTCCATAAACTTTTCCTGGATTTTTCATGATTAAATTTTTCGATTTAGCATTCATAAAAAATATTTGTTGTGCAAGGCTGTGTCTGTGTATTTATCACACAGATGATGGAATATTATTAATATGCATTACAACAAATGGGTTGTGTCTCTATTTTTTAGTTATTGATATGTCTATCACTCTATTGGTGGTAGATGCCAATTAGTGGCTATAAAGTCCCACCCAATTAGCTTAGTGCCAAACTGATGACAGTGCCTCCATTTGCGAATGACAATTCCAATTGAGTATTATGTAAGGTTTAACCGTCTAATTGGATTGATCATCAATAGACTGTAATTGGATAATGACACAGGAGGTATTTTTAGGAATATATATATCTATCAATTTCTATCAGTTGAGTTTGTTTGTTTTTCCACTTCTTATTGTTCTTTTGTAGTATTTGTTGATGTTCTCTCATTTCTTTGCATAAATGTTTATTTGATATATGAATTACATTTATTCGATTAAAAAAATACTCATAGAAATAAATCTATTAACTTTTTTAGGAACCTTCATCATCATGACAACGCCAAACTTCACAGGGCTAAGATTTCATTCCAATAGATGGGTAACATATTTTGATAGGTATATGTAAGTGTACAGGATTCATGTATGCTTTTTAACAATTGTTTATAAAAATTATTACTCTATCATGCATATGAAAATATTCTCACAAGTTTTTACATTCATTATTGCAGGTATGACTTGATTGTAGTTGGTTGATTTTGCTTCAAAGGACTTAGCTTTTCATTCTTAATTAGCTTTTTGAAATGTATGAAGTTTGGTGACAATATATTGGTTTATTTTATTTTTTAGCTTTTGTTTTTAGTTTAAAATGTATGAAGTTTGGTGTTAATTTGGAATTTTTGGAGAATTTTAGTAATTAAATATGTTTGGTTATTAGAAACTATATAAGAAACTATTTTGGTAACTTTATAACTTTATAATGTTTTTTATGCAAGTAAAAAATATTATATTTTGAAAAAAAAATAAATATGTCGTTTTATGACGCTTCGAAAGCGTCCCCAATATTATGGCACTTAGAAAGCGCCACTAAGTGAGTGTTTTGGATGACCATCTACAAAGCTTTCTCGACACTTTAAAAATGTCGTTAAAATATTAACAGCGTTTTGAAAGTATCATGAGAGTTTTAACTTTGAGGTGCTTTCTAAGCGTCAAAAATCGTCGACACCTTCAAAGTGTTAGAAAATGTTTACAATTAGGGGCACTTTAGAAGCGTTGTGACTCTTTCGACGCGTTAGAATTGCCAAAAAAGTTATCACCTCCTGGCACTTTCAAAGTGTCATTAATAACATTTACCGGCGCCCGTTTCAACGCTTGCCATAAAGCGTCGCTATATGACGTCACTACACATCATTTACCAGCGCTTTGTAAAGCGTCAGGAAATTAATGAGTTTAGTGGCGCTTTAAGCGTGTCATAAATGGTAAAAAAAGTGTTGCTAAAGTGTTGTTTTGTGGTAGTGAGCCCTATGCGCGCATAGGTGTAAACCTCAGCTAGCAGAGGCTAGGTGATGCTAGCCCTGTGTGTGGCCACACACGTGGAGTGTATGTATATATATGTATTATTAAGTGATTTGATATATCGATATTGTCATATTTCAATAATATGTATTATTAAAATTATTTGTGAACTTATCCATGATTTTGAAGCTGGAAATATTATTTTTATCATAAAACAATCGTGTCTTGGCTTGTCCTGTTTCAGTTATAGCGTGTGTTGTCTGCTCTCTTGGTGGTTTTCCAGTCACCCTACTACTTCTTCATTTTCTCATATAATAGAGTAGGTACTGTGTCTCCTTCATGCATTGCAGCAGATCCAGTGGTGAGCCCAACTTTATGCCGTTGGGCATTCATTATTTAAAAACCTTTACCTGTATTTTGACTCAAGATGTCGCTCTATATTTGATAGGTAGGATTCTTGCATCCTAAATGTCAATAATATTATGTTAATTGTTAAATTACTAGAAAGTTTAGATTGGGAATATGCTATTTTGGTTGTTAGGCTTACGGGATTCGAGGGTGTTCCTTGGATTTCGTGCTGGTCACTTGCCTGGTTTTAGGTCGTGATAGATCTATTAAGGTGTCAGCGATATTGTCATGGACTATGATAATCAAATTTGTTCCACGAGCGAAAGATGAGGTTAAGGAAATAGAAGGGACCCAAGGAATACAAGAGTAGAGAGAAAGATTAGATTGAGGCCATGTTTGTACCTGATTAAAGAGGGCTAGCTTGTATAAACAATGGTTAACCTTAATTACTGAGTTAGGTTCCAATAGAGGTAGAGAAATATAAGAGACCCAGAGAAGAGAAGAGAAGAGATGAAGATTATAGGCTAGGGTTTTATACCTTGTTAATGAGGGTATATATACATCAGGTCGAGTATAAAATGCTAATTTTTCTTAATTGCTGAGTTAAGGTATGCACTAGTCCAAAACATATATAAATCAAGGTGCTAGATATTTGAAACCCCCAAATGGTTGAAACCATTTATGATTGTTAGAAGGATTTGGATCCTTTTCATGTAAAAAAAAAACATGATAGCGTTATGTGAGAAGAGAGATTGACACAAAATTAATTTAGTGGTAGCCCTTATATATATATATATATATATATATATATATATATATATATAATGGAAACCATAGGTTAATGGTATTTTTTCGCTGTATATTTATCCTTCTCTTCACATGACACAATTATATTATTTTCTTACATGAGAGATTCTTGATTAATTGTTAATTTTTTTTTGTAATTTAAACTTTTTAATTATTACCTATCAAATGCATTTTTTCTTAAAGATATTGGCCACAAAATATAAGCACGTGTCTCTAACAAAATTTTAAACTTTGATTTGTCACGTTAGTAGCAAAAGGGATTAGGTCATTTCACGACACCCAACCTCCACCTAATAAATATTTTAAGTTATGGCATATAATTTATTGTCTTTAAGGATCATAATAATATATAACTAAGATTGATAACTATTTTAGCAAAAAATAAAATAAAATGAATGAATCCAACCTCTATATCACACTTTTTTTAACTAGAAAATAAGAAAAAAATTCAAATTCTCATAATTAAAACTATAAATCATAATTTTCTTATATTATTAATTAAAGGTTGAAACAAGTTGTAATTACCTATAGAACACATTTTGAAATAATAACGCGCCATTAAATCAGAATAAGTCATTGCATAAATTTTTATAATTATAACTTTACCAGCAAAATGTGCAAAGGCTTCTTTTATATTACATATTTTCTAGTTTGGTAAAAGTAAAATCTTCTTTCATATTACATTTTTAGAGAACCAGGACGGTACCAGGAAGAATTTATTCAATAAAAACCAAAACGGACAACATCCGAAATAAAACGAGGGATACAACTAGTCCACCAATTATTGTGATTATAGCCTTTTGCAAAAGAAACAAAATAATGGGGAGCATTATTACATTCTCCAGGCACCCAAGAAAAATGAAAACAATTAAAACGCTTACTAGATTTAATTATTTTCCTTTTATGGGTATGGATATGAGTAGGTGATCAGAACGGAAACAAGGCAAGAGCACAGAGGAAGATGAAAGGCTATTTTTTTATGTGTATACTTTGATCACTTAATTACTGAGTTGGATTTTAGCTCACGGGCTACTCAAAAATATCAAATGGCTAGATTTTTTTTGTCTCCCATAGGGATCCTCGTATTAGGAGCGAGCTCAGAAGCACCGTTGAGATGTAAATGTAGACACCGCTCCATCGAAAATTTGAACATGACGAGACGAAGATATATTGTGAAACCCAAAAACATTTGTTGCAGAGGAAGGATATTACCTGAGGAGTAGTAATTTCTAATGATTGGTTCTAACAAAATTCCATTGGTTATGGAGAGAGTGAGATCTACTAGGGTGTCAGAGATCTTGTTGTCGACTACGACAGTCAATGTAATACCCGAGGGTATTTTTAAAATCAGATCAATTGTGTATAGTAAGACTTAGCATGGTCATTATTTAGAGTTGGAATGTAAGGACAAAATAAATAAATAAATGAACAATAGAAATAAATAATAATTTTATGTATACATATAGATAAATAAAATTAAACAGGAATTTATGGGATAATATGAAATTGATAAAATTGTGAAATTGAAGTTAAGCATTTTGGCTAAAGAAAATAAAAATAATTTTTTTAGAGTGAAAAAACATTTTTGGTATATAATTAAGGTTTTAATAGTTTTGGAGTTAAGAATTTAAGAAATTCAAATAAATATGACAATTAGGTAGAAAAATTATAATTTTGTTTAAAAGTGGTCATATTAATTATTCAAAGCTTATAGTTTAAATTTGAGAATTTTTCGAAAATAAAAATTTTACTGGCTAGGAAATTTTCATCCGCAAGACAATCAATGACAGATATTTTTAATAGGCTTATGATTAGCCAAAAATTTCAGAATTTTCATATTCTTACCTACAAATAAATAAAGCTAAGAGAATCGAATGAAAACTCTATTTAACCCTACCCCAAAAGTTGTCAATTGCCCCAAATTACCCTTAAATCTCCTACCCAATTAATGAAACACTTTTGTTTCACTTCCAGCACTTCCAGAGCATCACGCAAAGCCATTTCCTCTCTTCTTCATCTTCTTCTCTTTACTTCTCCTTTCTTATGTGAAGGGCAAGGAAGAAAGTGATGAATCCTCCACTTCTCCCTCATTTTCTTGCTTCCTCCTACCAAGTCAAGACTCCTACAAGCCTCCTCCACCATTGTTGAGCCTCAAGGAGCTTTGACAACTTCCCCAAACTTCCATTTTCGAATTTCCTTAAGGTAAGCTCCAAAAATCATGCCTCCACCTCTTAAATCATGATTTTCTTGTTGGAATGAGTTTCTAATGGATAGTATATCAACCTAGGACTCTTTTGGAACATAGAAAACACCCCATTAAGGATTTCTTTGGAGGATTTCAACCTAGGGTTCATGTTGGAGGAATTTTTGTTAAAAATTTTGGAATTTTTTATTTCTTTGAAATTGTTGATATGTATGAACTCTAAATGATATGTTTATGCATTTTAGATGATTTGGAAGAATGCCCAATATGATTGGGATGGTGATTTATGAATTTTGTAGAAATGAGTAAAATTTCTATATTTGGCAAAAACTCTCCATTGATGGAGCTAGATGGTGTGCAAACTTTTGAATATGACTTCTTAAAGTAAAATTTATTTTGAACTAAAACCAACTCCCAAATGAAGACCATAGCTTAGGTAGTGGAATTTAGGCATTGATATGTCTAGAAGTGGAAAATTGGTTAATATGGAGTTTATGGAAAATTTGCTACACACATGTGTAGATAAGTAGTTTAATTGGTGTGGTTCTATTTGTTAGGACTCAAGTACTTCCTTGGAGACAAGAGTTCTCAAGGGTTACTAAGTAAAGCGGCCAAGGTGAGGGACCCTTCCATCCTAGCCCCAAGGGTTGTATGATGACCTTGATTTGTGGGCTTGATTATACGTGAATATTTGTAAATATTTAATTTTATGCTTGCTAGTAATACTCTGTCATTATGTTGGCGATTGCTGGAATTTTGTACAATTATTGTTTGTGATTGTTAAAGTGGAAATATGGTGAATCAAGTACATATGGGTGACGATGAAGAATTCTGCACACATATGTGCTTGACCCGAGAATTATGGCAATAACATGTATGGTACCAAGGGTAAGGGCTTTCCGTCTGGTCAGGTTCGGAAAGTGCCTTCATGTTGGCATTTCGTCGGGTAAGGATCGAAATTTCCTTCATGTATATATACACTTGTGGATACTCTGTTGAGCCGGTCCGGAGTATGCCACCATTACTAGTTGGTTAATCCATTGAGTTGGTCTGGATTGAACCAAGCGGGCTTCCCGAGATGATGGTCCGGAAAGTGCCGATGTAGATGGAGACCTTGGCGGGTTGGTGTCGGGATGCGCCACCGAACACAACATTCCGTGGAGACGGTCCCGGAATGGGTCATGTACCTATGCGTATCGATGTAAGATACCGAGCGTATAGGTACTCAACATTAGTGTACACCCTCAATGTCCTTGGTATGCACTATGACTAGATTTCCTTTTCTTCGAACATGCCATGACGATGGCCGGTATCCTCACGTGACATCAAGACAAAGCTATTTTCTTAAGAAGGTCATGACATCGATTATTGTCTTGATGTGGCGTTGAGGAAACCTTGTTTTTAAATTACTATATTTCAAATCCAACCGACCATAAAGATGGGTTAAATCTTATAGTGCATCGGGATAGATAGGGAGGACCGACACGTCACGGCGGCGACAAGGTACGTAAGTTTGGCGGGTGAACCGCACTTAGATGTTAATTTATGTGCGGGGTTTCTCGATACACGCATGTCTGTATGCATGATTAATGTATGTTGTGGTACGGTTAAAGTAGAGTTTGTACATGTTCTATTGCTTGAGAACAATTATATAATTATCAAAGATGAATTGAAGTGTATGTGTATGTGAATGTGGTTTCTCCCCTTCCCGGTCGTAATGGTATCCGCTACTACGCCTGGGATGGGAGAGTCACTCACTGAGTCGTTGACTCACCTTCTAGTGGTTTACTTTTTCAGATACAGGTCGGCTCAATGAAGCCGACATTTTGCTAGCACTCACATTCTGTCTCTGTCGTGGCTTTGATTTTATTTTGGATATTGTAATGAATTGATTACACTTTGTGGTTATTATACTCTAGACTTGTCATCTCCACATACTTAAGGACATGATTATTTTGGGGGACTTATTATTATTATGTATACGAATTTGCATGTGAATAGGATATGTCACACACCGGAGTGTCTGGCAATCTATAATACGGATATATGTTATGTGTGTTTGAGTATAAATATAAACTGAAGCAGCACTTGGCTGTGAATTGGAGGTGTAAGATAGGCTACACAGGAGATGTGAGCCATACATATTGATAATGTGTGTATGCGAATGACAATGATAGTTAAATGAAATAGGTATTAAGGCTAACAAACACAGGGTTAGGCCCTTTGTTTGTGCCGGTCACGTGCCTCCGGGTGGGGGTCGTGACAGTCAAATTTGTTCCACGGATGAAACTTGAGGTTAGGGAAATAGAAGAGACCCAGGGAATAGAAGAGTACAAAGAAAGATTAGATTGAGGCCAGGTTTGTACATGATTAAAGAGGGCTAGCTTGTATAGACAATGGTTTACCTTAATTACTGAGTTAGGTTTTAGTATAGTTAGAGAAATAAAAGAGTCCCAAATAAGAGAAGAGATGAAGATGATAGGCTAGGGTTTTCTACCTTCTTAAGGAGGGTAAATATAGCTCAGGTCGAGGACAGAATTGTAATTTTTCTTAATTGTTGAGTTAGGGTATGGACTAGTCCAAAATATATTTAAATCAAGTTGCTAGATATTTGAAAGTTGAAACCCCTAAATGGTTGAAACCATTCATGTTGATAGAAGGATTTGGATCCTTTTCATTTAAAAAAACCATGACAGCGTTATGTGAGAAGAGAGAGACCCAAAATTAATTTAGTGGTAGGCCTTATATATATATATAATGGAAACCATAGGTGAGTGGCATATTTTCATTGTGTATTTATCTTTCTATTCACACTACACAATTATATTATTTTCTTACATGAGGCAATCTTGATTAATTTTTAATTTGTTTTTTTTAATTTAAAGTTTTTAATTATTATCTATCAACTGCAATTTTGCTTAAAGATATTGGCCACTAAATATAAACATGTATCTCTAACAAAATTTCAAACTTTAATTTGTCACTTTAGAAACATAAGGGATTAGCTTATCTCACCACATCCAACCTCTAACTAATAAATATTTTAAGTTATGACATATAATTTAATGTCTTTTAGGATCGTAATAATATATAGCTAACACTACAAAAAAATAAAATTTTAACCACGGTCAATATAACCGTGGTTAGATTTTGGAGAAGCTTGATAGTAACCACGGTTTTGTGTAACCGTGGTTAGAGAAGAGCCAAACCATGTCTAGTTGGGCGTCTTCTCATTCTCCTTCTTCCTATCTCATTGTGTATTTTCCTGATTTTTCTTATTCCTGTTCTCCTTCTTCCTGCTTCATGTTGGAGCAGCAACATGAAAATAAGAATAAGCACCAAAAATAGGGAAATGTAAATTTGTTAGAGAAATAATAAAATGCGTGGTTTTGGACTGAGGCACGGGTATCTCGTTATCTTTAAGGTAATTCACGCCTCCCATGGATTGATTTTGCTATATATCACCCGGTGCAGGGGTACTCAGACGCGTTACCTCCAGGATACAACAACGACAGTACTCGAATGTTTGTCTACAACCTCTGCACGTAGGACGTAGACAGGACTCTGTCACCCACACCTTTCTCTACCCAAATAACACACAAATACATATCTTTTACACACACTATTCTTCTCTTCCCGTGAGAATTTTCTTGTTTGTTTTTCTCACATTTTATTATTCATAAACACTACCTTTTTGGTCAATCTCATATATATATATATATATATATATATATGCGCAAGGCACTATAACGTTAACATAAAATGCTTTTAATGTATTAATAGCATTTCAATTACCATTACACACCATTAATTTCTAAGCTTTGAACCAGCCCATTTGCAACTTCAGATTTCAATTATTTGTAACATATTATTATATTAATTAATTTAATAAATTAATATTATTAGTTTATAATAATATCCAACAATCCCCCACTTGTTATTATAAATTAACATACACTTTTAATATTTGGATAGAGACAGACTTTTATGCATAATATATATAGCTAATTGCCTTGTATCTATATTTAGCAAAAAATATATATCTTGATCCAGAGCCAATAGTGGTATTCGCTTTGAACTATGACTACTTAAGGGAGACAAGACATATATCATGCACATAATAATCCAGGTGCAATATATGAGCCCTAGCCCACATATTATGCGGCCGTGTGCGCACCCTGTTTCTTGAATGTGTTTCAAGAATATATGCCCTTTTATATTCTCATAGGAGCGGCCCCACTCTGTCACATTCAAATAGGTGAATTCTGTCAAGGGTATTCCTGCAATTAAGACATCCAACTCTTATAGAGCTACATATTTCATTAAGAGTTTTTTTTAAAAAAAAAACTAAATCTCACATATCATTGCAGGAAAATGCACTTACACCATAGGGATAAATTAAGAGTTGAAACTCTTTTAAATGTGCATTTCAACAGCCACTCTGTGATTCGTTTGTCCCTTTGAACCAAGTTCTTAGGATCTATAATCACAAGGTATAGGGTATCCTCATAGGTTGCTTTTAATCCATACGGGCTTAAAAATTCATCCCCCTCAATGTACACACACCAGATTCTTTGACTATAGCTATAGTTTTAGAAAATCATATAATTCAAAGAATCAAGTCATGACGGTATTCATCATATTAAGTGATCACATGTTATTGACTCCAAACTCAATTATTATTATTCGGGAGTACGAGACCGGCACGGGAATAGACTTTTACCTCTAAACCCGTAAGCCTTACCCTGTAAAACATAGATATAACTACCCTGCTATACAATCAATATATATATCATAATAGTGGCCACACTTCACTGGTGGCCTAATTAACCTGCAATCCACAGTTCGCTCAATACCGCTTCAGCTCAGCCCAGTGTATAGATATATATCAACACTCATAATATAAATATTCATATCATATTGACCGTATGTCTCAATACGTACGATCTATCATATTCACATGCAGCAAGCACACATAATATATATATATATATATATATATATATCCATATCATATTGACCGTACGCCTCAATGTGTACGATCTATCCTATTCACATGCAGAAGTTTATATACTCGTACATATATCCTAGTTTTCCCCAAACTGGATCATGTCTTTAAGCACATGTGAAGCCGACAATTCTAGAGTGGACGTACATCAAAAGCTGTAAATATATTCACAATATCTACAACTTAGAATATCTACAACATAATCAAAATATAACAAAATATCCACCCACGCGAACAAGTGCGTTAGGGTTGGTCTGATGTCCGTATCACTGTCCGGACGTCGATGTTTGCCCGATACTTGCATTCAAAACATTGAAGCAGAGGGAGTGAGTCAAACAGACTCAGTGAGAAGCTTCTCATCCTCGGCGTAGCGGCGGGTACCACTACAGCTAGGGAAAGGGAAACACCCACAATCGCATGCGCATGAAAATCCAGTTTATGAAATATTATATTACGATCAGGCAATATTAATATAACATAAAGTCATAGATAAACCTAGGAATCATGCTCTTCTATCATGCTTGTCATAAATAAGCAATCACTTTTAACATGTCATCTGAAAACTATAAATCACTCAACTGGTCCATGTATCTCACAATGGACAATGGCGTCAACGGACAAATCTTTTAATCTTTAACTAACCCTAGTGCCAGGCTAGGGCAATGGCCTCAACGGGCAATTTCTTTTAATCTTTAATTGACCCTAGTGCCAGGCTAGGGCAATGGCCTCCATGGGCAATTAAATCAACTGGCCCTAGAACAAGCTAGAGCAATGGCCTCCACGGGCGACCTTATCTGACTTGTTTCTCCTCCGGAGCTTTCAGTTGGGATTCTGACTCTATCTACCCATTACTATCCTAAATTGACTTTACCTAGGTAGTATGAACATCCTTATGTCTCAATAATCAATTATGAGACCTTCTTAATCCTTATTTAGTACCCAAGCCCTTGATTAGATCATAACCTAGCTCTAAGGTCTTTCCTAAGTTTGATTACCATAAAACGTCGATGTTTACAAACAAATTCTTTACGATTTCTTTAATGAGTTTCTAATTAATAGGGTACACCAAACCTTGGACTCAATCAATAACTTACCCCCTTGGTTGTATTGTTCGGTGTATCTCATGTCATCACATGGATATCTTCCAGTACCTCTTTGCCTGTAATCAAACACACTTATACAAAAACTTTCATATATTACAATTTAGGAACAACAATAGCATGTTAACCACTAAATAATTCTTACAAATAGGCAAGTAGGCAAACCACATATCCACATCCTCAATCAACCCTATAGGGCAAGGATGGGAAACCCCTCAATTGGACGGCTTCCTTGCGTTTGTCCTGGAGTAACTCCCGCTCCGGACGAATCGTGGTTTCCTAACAATTGCATTCATGTGGTTAACATCTTACACTATATGCGGCTCATATGCATGTGACATGCTTGTGCCTAAAAATGCACCTAGACGTTGCCAAGAACCGAGTTCTTGGTCTTATCCATCTTCCTTCTCTTCCATGAGAGTCTCAAGTGCTTCACACTTAGTTTCGTACAATTATCGCTCACCTTGAATTGATTTTGGAGCCTTGGATTCGAGTTACTAAATCTCAATATACTTTTAAATTATCCTACTTAAGGTTTCCTAATAATTACGAAGAAATAATGTTGCCACTTTAGAATTTGGACTTTATTGTTCCACAAGTTTTCATCCTTGAGAAACAAGAAAGTACCTAAAATAATTCTTGATGCTTGATAATATATTTAGAATTATTCTAGGGTGTTTAAGACCGAAGAGATGAGGTTTAAAACTCTCAACGCCACCCTTAAAGTGTATTTGGGCAAACCGAGCAAGGACCTGGCACGTTAACGTCAAGGTTCAACCTTAGTAACCTCGGGCCAGCTCTTTACGGGTCTTGTTCTGCTAATATTTCAACCATATAATTTCAATAATACCAATTGAAACCTATTTACTCAAATCCAAGTCAATTCCTAATTATCAACAATTTCCCCAACTTATGAATATTTAGAATTTCAACCCTAAATCCTTCCAAATTCGAATCCGGAAAAACCCGAGGGTATAGTCTCGATTCCTACCCCAACTAAATGTTCAAGAACACTTTCTAGGTCTCAATCTACCCTCGAAACAACTCAATCGAAGTGAATCAAAGAAATTCCTAAAAATGGAGAAATTGAGGGTTTAGAATGAAATTGGAGTTACCAAGCTTTATTCGATTGGTGGGAGGCGTGGAAGACGTCGCAGTCGAGCTTCGGTGGTCGTGTCCAGCGTCAAACCGCTCTTCTTCGGTCGGTTTCCAGCGAACCACCCTCCTCCCCTTCTTCTTCTCCGTCCACTCCTCCCTCTCTCTCTCTATCTCTCGTCTTCTCTCTCTCTCTTCTTCTCACGCATCCCCTTCTCTCTTTTTCTTTTTCTTTTTCTTTTCCTTACTTTTTCTTTTTATAAACAAAACCCACGGCAACCTTTTAAATCATTAAAGTAATTATAATAAATAAATAAATAATAATAATTAATTTAATAAAATAATTAATATAATTATAATTAAAATAATTAAATAAATAAATAATAATTAAATAGATATAATTAAAAATAAATTAATTTATAATTAAATAAATAATAACTAATATGTATTTTTAATTTAATCCCTTTTCCTATTTAATTCAGGTTTTCAATCTCTTAGGTCCTGAATTAAATCCCAAAAATTATTTTCTACTTCTTTTCTTCCCCTTTTATTTTATTTTAAACTTCGAAAAATTTCTCGGGTATTACACCAAAATTCATAAAATATATTTTTCAATATATTCTTCCACCGAATAATAATATTAGCCAATAAAGTAAAACATTAATCCATTTAGTAAACTTTTCAAACTCAATAACGTGACCACAAATTAATTATTATTGTACCTCTTTGTTCAATAAAAAATATTTAATTAGCACCAAGTGCTTATTAAATTAAATTAAGCGCATCATCATCTCTAATTTGAGATGATATCATCAATTTAATAAATTGATCACCAATAAATATATGTTTAATCTCACAATTTCATTTGGGTCACATATTCACCATAAACTTAGTTCCAAAAAATGAATTATGTAATTCCCATTATAAATTGCATAGCAATTTTTAATAAAAATAATATCCATCAAAAAACTTTGGTGAACTTATTTTGGATATCCAAAAAATTATATACCCCAACTATTGATGGGTTTTGTGCCTTTTCACAAGAATTTTACAATTTCTTTGTTCACCCAAAATATATTCTTGTTGGCAGTTATAAAATATCACATATGAATTTTTAAATTCATTTTTGTGAAAATATCACAAAATCCACAATTATAAAAATTATTTTTCACAAGTATATATGTGTGCACACTTATTCACAATAAAGTGAATTCTCATTGTTTGAAAATATTTTCTCAAAATATTTCACCAAATTTATTCGGAAATTTTCCAAAATTCATGACAAATTCATTTGTCACATATAACTTTAAAAGTCTACATGAGATACTGAAAATCTCACAAAATATAGAATATAAAACTCTATAAACACACCTCTAGCATTTTTCATGCTTCGTCACATATAAGCTTAAAATAGCTTTTTACATGACATTATTATTTTAATGAAATTTTATGGGATTTATCAAAATAAGCATTAGTAGGATTTATCAAAATAAACAACATATTATGTTGTTTTACTAAATTCCTACTTTAGGCAAAAATCAAAAAAATATATTTTGGTATCTCATAATCACAATGAAATTCATCCACAATTAAATTTTAAAATTCTGTGAGCAACTAAATAAAATTTAAAAATATTATAAGCTCACAGAAATAAATCAGGATACCAAAAATATATAAAATATATATTTGAGTTAGTTCACCAACTAGAACACAAATACTTATTCCCCAATTATTCTTATTCTTCTTTTGATTCTTTATAGGGATTAACTATAAATTACCTTAAACTTGTTGCAGCAGCAACCTGAAAATAAGAATATACACAAAAAATAGGGAAATGTGAATTTGTTAGAGAAATAATAAAATGCGTGGTACCAAATTGAGGTACGGGTATCTCGTTATCTTTAAGGTAATTCACGTCTCCCATGGGTTGATTTTGCTATATCACCCGGTGCAGGGGGTACTCAAACGCGTTACCTCCAGAATACAACAGCCCAGTACTCACCTGTTTGTCTACAACCTCTGCACGCAGGATGTAGACATGACTCTGTCACCCACACCTTTCTCTACCCAAATAACACACAAATACATATGTTTTATACACACTATTCTTCTCTTCCCGTGAGAATTTTCTTGTGTGTTTTTTCTCACATTTTATTATTCATACACACTACCTTTTTGGTCAATCTCATATATATATATATATATATATATATATATATATATATATATATGCAAGGCACTATAACGTTAACATAAAATGCTTTTAATGTATTAAAGGCATTTCAATTACCATTACACACCATTAATTTCTAAGCTTTGAACCAACCCATTTGCAACGTTCTGATTTCAGTTATTTGGGCTAATTTATTCATATACTATTTTTAAAAAAATGTAATTATCAAATTACAATACATATTTTTTAAATTCCCACCATACTACACATACAAAAAAAATTTTTTGGCCAAAGTCATATATGGGGCCTTCCCCTTGTCAGATGGCGAAGGCCATGACGTGGCATGCCAGGTCATGGCTTTCGTCATTTGGTAGGGTGAAGGCCCCACATCTGATTTTAGTAAAAAAAATTATCCTTATAAACAATATCATGAAACTTAAAAAAATAGATAAAGTAATTTGATAATTAACTTTTTGAAAATTATATATAAATAAAATCAATATAAGATTTTGCTTTTGGTATAATTAAAATCTCTAATTTTTTTATTAGAATTTTATAACTTGTGACAATGTCCAATAATTTTTAGGACTAAACTAAGGTAAAGTTCATTAGGTGCTTGCTATCAAGTTCTCCAATGAAAATTACACATGTGGCAAAAAATTTTTGTATAACCAATCATTATAGAGAGAGAATATAAAAGACAATAAATTATACAATCAATCAAAGCAGAGAGAGAGTAAAAATATAAAATATGATTGGTGAACTTGATAGCAAGCACCTAATGAACTTTACCTTAGTTTTTTCCTAATTTTTAACATCATTGTTATAATAAAATCTTTTTAATTTTACCATTTAACTATACATTGTATGGTCTTGTTTTTATTTTTTAAATACTGTTGATTTTTTTATCTTAAAATTTTAAGAAAATAATATTAATAAAAAACTAACCAAGTGAATGAGTATTTTATACATTTATTTTAAAAAATGAAAATTTAATAAAAAACAAGTTAAATGAGTAATATATTTACTACTCTCATTTACCAACCTGTTCGATTTTTTATTTATATATAATTTTTAAAAATTAATTATTAAATTACAATATCTATTTTTTAAGTTTTCACCTATAAATAAAAAAAAATTAAAGTAGATGTGAGACTTTCATCATTTTTGTGAGATGGCGAAAGCCATGACGTGGCATGGCCTTCGCCATCACAAGCAGTGAAGGCCAATCATGTGGCATGCCACGTCATGACCTTCGCCATCTGACAGGGCGAAGGCCCCACATATGACTTTGGCCAAAAAAATTTTTTTGTATGTGTTGTATGTTGGGAATTTAAAAAGTAAGTATTGTAATTTGATAATTATTTTTTAAAAATATTGTATATGAATAAATTAGCCCAATTATTTGTAACATATTATTATATTAATTAATTTAATAAATTAATATTATTAGTTTATAATAATATCCAACACTTCACTTTTCAATTTCCTCATATTTCTTCTTGCCTAACGTTGCATCTTTCTCTTTGTCTTTGATCTTCTCCTTCTTTTTCTTTTTTCTCTCCCAATGAAGAACCCTAGAAATCTCAATCCCCTATTCCTCGGCTAATTCCCCTCTCCATTCCTTCCTACTTCATCTTCTCAACTATAATCTTCATTTTCTCCCTTCGCGAAACAGAGCAGGTCGGAACGATGGAGTTTCACTAGCACGCGAAACGTTAACCCTTGAAGCACGATGGTGGCCGACGGTTTAGCTTGGGTTTAGGGCAGACTGATTTGAATTCTCTCTCATCAACCATGGTAATTTTCTGTCCGATAGATTTGTTTGTAGAACGAATTTGGTTTGGTGAGGTTTTGACATGTACTCACTGCCAATGGTAAGCATTAGGACTTACTGATAGTTTTTCGTTATTTACCTTCCTGAAGTTTATTGTGTGTAGAAGCACTTGACATGCTTTATAATTTGTTCGGCCAATTTTACGTATTTGTTAGGGTGGTTGCTAGACTAGCATTTGATTTATTGTGTATCCTTTGAATTTGTTTGCTTATTGTATTTCCACTCTGAATATTCAAATGGAATGTTATTCAGTGTTTGTAAAATAATCATTATGTCTAGAACCTAAAAAGCTCATAATCAATATGTACATCTTGGTATTTGCTTTTTGCATTGTTCCCAATTTGAACCATTTACTTTTTGGCATGTATAAATGGCAATTCCAAGAGTACCTAATGTCCCTGGTATAGAAAACAGATAAGAAATATGCAAAGATATTATGCATTGTTTGTTTTGTATAATCAGCTTACTTATGAAAACCTTGATCTTACCTTGGTCAATTGTAAAAACTATGTAGCTTAATATGATTTTCATTTGAATAATTGGAGCTTCTGTAAAAGCTTCATTTATTTTTGTTTATTTGTGTAATCTGGAATGGTTACTTCTAGGTTGTTAATTGTACTTATTACCTTCCAATAACTTTATTTCCATATTCTTTAGCTTGCTTTTGTTATCTTACTAAAGAATCGAATAATTTAGATATACATAAAGAACTTTGGTGCTCCTGTTTCAACTCGATTGAAACTTCAGAGGATTGTGCTAAAGTTTCTACCAGTGAAGAACGTCAGTCCTTTGTGGAAAAGCTTCATCAGGTTCCATTTTGGTTCATAGGCAATCTTTTTTTTATACAATAAAAATTAACTAGTCTCATGAGTATATATATATATATATATATCTCCACAAGCCTCGTGGGACGAGCACGATCTCCCCACACTCCGTATAGATAGACCCTCACCCGGGGGACTAAAGGACAGAATGTAACCTGAAGGATTACAACACCCAATCTACGATATCACACGCATACTCTTGGTTACCTGAGTACCCTCAAATACCTCACTCTATCTCTCTGAACACTACGAGCTCCGCCGTAAGCTCCGTCCAGGTCAACCACCAGTAAGCTTATCTTCGTCTCGGAGTGCACCGTTTACAGGGCTTCCAGCAGCCCCTAGAGACCCTAGCTCTCTCACACTAAAGCAACCTCCTAAGAGCGGCTCGCCCGCCCGAAGTACCTTAGGCACGTCTTAGTCGAACACGGCCCAATACAGGTAACCACCTTGCCCAACGGCTCCTATAGATGTCAGCATGATGAACTACGAGGACTTTGATCCCTCCCGAAGGGTACATAGGCACCTAGGTGCATCACCTAAGGACAAGTCCCCCAAGGTTAAGACCCTTGCGGTCCTAATTGCAAATTACAATTGTCTAAACCAAAAACGACAGTTACAATGTTGCGCACCGCGGTCTTATTCAGACCACAATGCCTAGCGCACTATGCCGCTAAACGACATTTCTTTTTCGAGGAGTAGGAGTATATACCTAACGCTCAGAAACCGGTATTTGTTTTCGTCTTGATCTTAAATACAGGATATACAGGATATAATACATCATGACTGACTCGAACGTCCCCACAACCGCGATCGACGCTAGTGCTCTAAGGCGTAGCACGAGGAATCGACAGGGAACGGCCGAAGCGGTCACAACTGAGGCCAGCGGATCAAGCGCAACCCAGCCTCAAAGCTCTTCAATGAAGCAGGTAGCTGTCACGGAAACCGTGGTCCAGAACCTGGCACCTAGAGAGGAAACTTGCCCTCAACACCCGTATGGCATGCCACACGTCCCTTGCCCCACAGTCGGCGGTCAGGAGATGACAGATCCAGCAAGGAACCTGCAGGACGCTGAGATCGCCTGCCTCGAAGCAGAGGTAGCAGCTTTACGTCAACAGCGATGGGAAGAGGACAGGAACCTCGCCCCAGCAAACGCGAGCGCCCCAAAAAACGCTAAGCGCCCCCAGGGCCAAGCTAACATTTCCCCCAGTAGTGTGGTAAAAACCCCTTGGGTGCGAAAAGCACAAAACGAATGTTCGACAAACCATGCTAGCAAATCGCATACAAACCGTCCTGATCACACGATACTCATGCAAAAACTTTTTACCCAAACGTAAAGAGTTGACTACGAAAAGAGAAACTGCCACCATAAGCAACTTTTTGCCCAAAAGTAAAAAGGGAAGTAGGAAAAACTCTTTGCAAAAAATCATTCTCATTAGATGCCAAAAACGAGAGGACGTCCACCCATTACAAAGGGTAAACAAACTAAAAATTACATAAACCTATTCTTGGGCATCCCCAAGATCTACAAAGGCCTCGGCCCTAGCAGGCTCCGCATGGCCAACACCTTCTGACGACCCCCGCCTAGTCGCTTCAGCTAGCTGCTCAAAAGTATTTCCAATCCCTGGAGCTCGCCCGCCGATTAGAGACAACACCTGGTGATCCACCAAGCGATCTGTCAGTTGACAAAGATAAGTGAGATTCAACAGAGGGTTTGTTTCCATCCGACCGCGAAGGTCACCCTCAAAAAACTCCAAGGAAGGATGCAAGGAAGCCACCCACTCCGCTGGAAATCGCTCCCCATGGAGACGCT
This sequence comes from Senna tora, assembly GCA_014851425.1. Lineage (NCBI taxonomy): Eukaryota > Viridiplantae > Streptophyta > Magnoliopsida > Fabales > Fabaceae > Senna > Senna tora. The sequence goes on along the minus strand of CM026267.1, from coordinate 23,030,272 downwards.
CGAGCTGCTCGACCGCCAAGACCATGCCGTACATCCTCTAAGCAGGCAACTTCCCCTGGAGATCAGCAACGTCGGCAATCTTGTCCTTAGCCGCTAGCCGACCAAAAAGGCTCTCAGCAGTGCGAACCTCCGCACCCCGCAAGGCGTCGCGAAGTGAGTGCAGCTCTTACTAACGCCTCTCAGCGCCATCTCGAAGGGCAGCCAGCTCCTTAATTGAGAGTCCTCTCCAACTCCGAGCGAAGGAACGCAACCTCGGTAGGGTGCCCAGCTTCAGCCCTAAGACGAGCAACCTCGTGAGTCAGGGACTCAACCTTGCGTCCCTAGTCCTCACACTCCAACTTCTTTGCGGACAGCTCACCACGCACATCCGCCAACCTCTTCTAGGAGACCTCCAGAGCCTGGCTCTTGGAGGACGCAACACTGGAAAACTGATCCCAGACGTGTCGAATCTCCCCCTACAAAAAGCAAAGTCAGAAACACAAATAAAAGCTAAATAAGGAGAACACCAGGATGAAGGAACTTACCACACGCTTCTCCCACTCAAAATCGGCCTGGTGGAAGTCAACCAATGCCTTAGCAACCAGGCCGAAGCCTCGAACAACAAGATTCAGGGGAGAAGTATCCAGCCCCCTGGCTTCCCTCTCCCGCATCTCCAGGGGAAGCGCCTGCCCAATGCCACCAGCTCAAAGGACAATCCCCCCTCCGGTGGCCCAAGGGGTTCAGAAGGGCCAACGCTCGACCCCGGAACAAGATCTCTCGCGGCTAGGTGTGAACAAAAAACCCGTGACCTGGCCAACCCGACCCGGCCCGATCACATTTTGGGTCCAACGGGCGCGGGTCGGGCTCAGGTTGGGCTGCCCAAAAGCCGGCCCGACCCGGGGGTAGGCCCATTTCTTTTTTTAAATTTTCGTTATTTTTATTATTTAAGTGTCACGACCCCCTATCGGACGTCCGTGACCGGCACGGGAGGTAGGATTTCTCCTATCCCGTAAGCCTCTAATCCCTTATTGACATTTTTGAATGTGTATAACTACCCATTTCTAATACAAACAATATATAGTATATATGGTCATCACTATCCGGGGACCTAAGTAGCATGCAATCGACGGCTCGTTCAACGCCGCTTCAGTCTATACATATACACATAATCAATCACACGTACATATAATATACATATTGATCACGCGCTTCAGCGAGGGTGATCTATCCTATTCACATGCAGAATCCCTGTGTACAGTCAAGTATATATATTCAATCTCACACCTGCATATAATTTACATATTGATCACACGCCTCAATGCGTGTGATCTATCCTATTCGCATGCGGAAGCCGTATTTTCATACAATCAAGTATTCAGTCACACATACATATAAATTTACATATTGATCACACGCTCAATGCATGTGATCTATTCTATTCACATGCAGAAGTCACGTTCATATATATATATATATATATATATATACACATGATATTCATCATATCACAACCTATATTCCCAACAACCGGACCAATCTTTAACCTGTATGAAGCCGACAATTCTAGAGTGTGACATATACATATATGCATATAGCAACTGTACAAAACAATGCTATACCAAAAGAATCATATACATATACATTCTGACAAAATACATATATCAATACTACCCACGCGGATAATGCGTGCGGTCTCTAAGTCTGTCCGCCTCCCTGTGATGAAGTGGAAGCGCTCCCAATGCCTATACCACCTGTGTCTGTAACATGTAACATTGGGGTGAGTCAAACAGACTCAGTGAGAGGCTTTCCCATCCCTGGTGTAGTAGCGAGTACCACTACAACTGGGGAAGAGGAGCCAATCACAAAAACATAAGCATATAACGGGTTTAAATTTCCATATATTAAGTGGTCAGGCAATTAACATATATCATATTCACAATATAGAATTTAAAGCATGGTTTCACATACGTTCAAATTCATATATACATCATATCACGATTTAACATATAATTCCAAGTGGTCACCCATATTCAATTAACCGTAATCATAAACTGGCCCGAAGGCATATCTCCGTTAGGAGAGAATCTGGCCTGAAGGAAAAATCTCACGTGAGCGATATAAGAATCTAGTTGATCATTCTAGGAACCCCTGGCCCCAAGACTTTACATGGAACATTAGTCTGACCCCAAGACTTCACTTAGAGCATAGCCGGCGATTCATCTGACCTCGGTTTACCCAAGGCAATAGCCACAATGTGGTCTACTCATATACTCTGTATTTCTGTGGGTTGACTCAAGACAAACAGACTCAATCTACCAGACTATCCATGATCGACTCGGTTTCCACGTTGTACCATAAATGACCCCTATGGACCACTGCTTACTCATTTCTCTTCTTCTTAGGAAACTCTAAATTCCCAAGTGGTTTTCTAATTCGGAAGCTCTCGGTTTAAAACAAGTCACCTATGTTCATCTCCTTTAAGAACTTGAATTTCAGCCACTATCGTGTACATGGAACGCTAATGCTCATGTTCTCTCTAATTAATTCCATAGACTAGTCGTTGGCTTGGAATGCCCTCAACTAGTTTTCGGAACCCCTAGCATGCTTCTATTCGTGTCCAACCCTTGCTTAATCACACTATTCGGAAGCCTTGATTTGGGAATGCAAGGTTACCCAATTTCACCTCTATGTGTCCATATGTAATTGCTATTAGTCAAGTTTTGAATTTATGGCTCAAGAGAGTCATAAATCCTACTTGTCCAAAGTTTTCATTTACCGAAATAATTTTGCAACTCCTTACTTACATATGAGCACACATATCCGGATACTTCAAAAATTGGGAAATTGTCTCTTTTTCCCGAACCGGGTTCCGGGTGAGAAGGGAATTACTCGGGTTTTAATCCCTCGTACATTCCAATAATTTTAACAATTATATAATCACAATTTCCACCTATTCGTGCACCCCAAATTAGTCCACAACACCCTTAAACATTTCCAATCATACTTTTCCTACTAGTTTTCCAACCCGGATAAATTCCATCAATTTAGTTCCGGTTCCTAAGCTTCCAATTCACTTAATAACATGCAAATACTTCAATTTAGGACCCAAAATACTCAGATTGAATCAATTGGGGTCTTTCCAAAATCCCTAAAATTGATAAAATTGGGGTTTGAGAGTTTCGGGACTTCTCACCTCGATTCAACCGGTTAGAAGGACGATATGGAGTACAGGAGACTCCCAGCCACCTTCCCCGGTGAAGAGACGGCGTTTTCCGGCGTGGAAGCTCTTTTCCTTTGTTTTCTCTCTCTAAACCGTCACTCTCTCTCTCTAGCACCACGGCAACGAGCTCCGGCGGACGGGACTCTGGCCTCTGTCTCGCGTATGTCCGGCCACCACCGTGCTCAGCCCATGCGTTTTCGGTCGAGCTCTTGTCGTTGCCCATCTCCCTCTTCTCTCCGTTTGTGTTGGTCGAGCGTCTCAGCCTCACGGTTTTGCTTCTTTCTTTTCTATTCCTTTGTTCTTTTCTTATCTAATATATATATATATATATATTACAAAAAGAAAAAAAAGAATTCTGATTTCCTTTTTTTTACATATATATATATATTTATATAATTAACTAATATATACATATCAAAAGAAAATAAGTCTGATTTATTAATAAATAAAAAGAAAAATAGAAATATTAGGATTTAAATATTTTATATTTACAACATAATAAGTGATAGGCTAGTGTATTTTTCATCTCAGTTTCCTCTTTTAAATTAATTGATTTAATTTAATTAATGATGCTATTTAAAATATTCTCGGGTATTACATTAAGTATTTTTATATGTAAAAAAAAAATTAAAATTGATGGCTTAAAATAAGATATCTTATCTATTATTTAATATCTTATTAATCTACTCCTAAAAACTAGGTAATAAATCAATTTAATATTTTAAAAATCTATTCCAAATGTCAACATGTATGAATTACTCATCATTTTCTATGCCCACTCTCCATTTTCTATGCCTACTCTCTATTTCCCATGTCTACTCTCTATTTCCCATGTCCATTTTCTATTTTCCATGACTCAAATTCAATTTTTTTTTAAAAAAACCCGGCTGACCCGGTGGATGCGACCCGGCCCGTGTACACCCCTACTCGTGGCAGCCACTTGACTCACCACTACATTCCCTTTATCTGAGGGGGCTCTGGCCTCCACGGCCGCACCACCAGACTTCGCGACTTCCTTAGCCGCAGGTTCGCCCATCGTAGTCTGAGGAGCGGGAGAATCTCCAACAGACTCCTCAACGACCACCCTAGCTCTCTTAGGGACAGGCTTATCGACCCCCTCGACGGGGCTGAGGACGGGAGGACGAGTGGATAGAATCACCCTCATAGGTGATTGACGAACAGGAGCGGAAGTGGGAACAAAGGTAGGAACAGGGGCAGGAATAGTATCTCCCACCGAAGCCTCCACTTGTTCATCCCCCCGGTCAGAACTCCGCCGTGCGACTTGCGAAGACAACCACAACTCCACACCAGAAGGCCGCTTTTTCAGCACTCTTTCCTTGCTCTTGGACAACTCCGCCACAGAGGCTCCTCTCTTTTCCCTCTCCCGGGGTCCACTCTCGTCGGCCTTCCCGTCTTTCTTCCTCTTCTCCCTCAGAAGAACCTCCTGACGGTTCTCCCTCTCAGAAGACGAAGGCACGGGCAACCATCCTTCCCTCTCGCCACTAGCAGGCACCACAGCAGGGACATCGGCGGCAACCTTCGGAGAAAGGCCCTGTTGACCATTCTTCTTCCCCTTACTCCGACTGACGTCGTGAGTTCAACTCAAAGGGAGAGGATGAGGAGAAGAAGAAGGAAGATCCTCTAAATCAGTGTATTCGAAGGGGTAGAAACTATAATCATCACCTCCACCAGCCATTGCTAAAAGCTCGATAGAAGCAAGAATCAGAAAGAACAAAGCAAAGGCAGAGAAAACAAAGGCAACAGAGAAAGGTGAACGCAAATGTAAAGTCATAAACTTTCGAACGCTGGATACTTATAGGATACCCAGAGGCGCGACGATTCAAAAACATCAACCCCCTCGTATCCCGCAACTGATAAAACCTATTATCCTCTACAATCAATCCCAGCTACAACCATTCGCTCCAACCGCACACATGGAAAGAAAGGACAGACAAGATGCACAGTCAGGGCAACGGGGACACAAAGACTGAAAAGCCCTTGAGAATCCACGGGTCGCCTCGAGACACCTGAGGGCCTTTTCGAAAAACTCTCTGCCCAGGCTAATGATGGATGACTTTGGAAACGAACCTGCGTTTAATGAAGGAGAAACGGCAGCAAAACACCCAAACGTCAGTGGCACCCATTCAAGCTCTAACACGTGGCACCTGCTACATGCCCGCTCCTTCAACAAATAACCCTCAGCAAGAAATCCACCGTCAGCCACTGACCACGGACGAACATAGCCAGAGGAGAGCCTTTCAAAATGACCAAACGGCCCCTGACCTTTGGATTTCTCCCACCAGCTTGCGAAGGGCATTTTGGGAAATGCCCCTCTGAGCAATGATGACTCCACCTCGGTAAGTCGCGTACTTCCTGCAGAAAAGGCTCAAAAACTTACTGAGGAAGTCAAGTCTCCAGCCATCCGAAGAGGGACACGTGTCCACTCCAAAGCGTCTCCTTTTCCACGGAACGATACAAGAGAACCTACTTCGCGGGTCGGACGACCACCTCCCATAACCGCGAATCTAAGTGGACGAGCTCTCCCATGAATAAAGGCAGCAAAAAATTCCTAAGTATCTTATAGACAAGGGAACTTAAGTCCACGGGCGCCCGACACCCATAGATTGGGGGGACTTATGTAACTACAGAATATTCCACCTTGGCACACATGGCGCTGACCTTCTAGAAGGCAGGATTAAGCACTCAGTAGAGACACGTGGCACCACTTATCTACCAATTATGTGGCCCTTACCCACGTCATTTCACGGAGCATCCCCTCAACCAGACATGAGAACTCCACAAGCCTCATGGGACGACCCACGTCCCACGAGGTCGTGGGTCGAGCATGATCTCCCCACACTCCGTATAAATAGACCCTCACTCGGGGGACTAAAGGACAGAACGTAACTTGAAGCATTACAGCACCCAATCTGCAATATCACACGCATACTCTCGGTTACCTAAGTACCCTTAGATACCTCACTCTATCTCTCTGAACACTACGAGCTCCGCCATAAGCTCCGTCCAGGTCAGCCACCAGCAAGCTCATCTCCGTCTCGGAGTGCACCATTTACAGGGCTTTCAGCAGCCCCCAGAGACCCTAGCTCTCTCACACAAAGGCAACCTCCTAAGAGCGGTTCACCCACCCAAAGTACCTTAGGCACGTCTTAGCGGCACACGACCCAATACAGGTAACCACCTTGCCCAACGGCTCCTATAGACGTCAGCATGACAAACTACGTGGACTTTGATCCTTCCCGAAGGGTACGTAGGCACCTAGGTGCATAACCTAAGGACAAGTCCCCCAAGGTTAAGACCCCTTGCGGTCCTAATTGCAAATTACTATTGTCTGAACCAAAAAAGACAGTTACAATAATTAAGTACCAATTATTTTTGTAATTATTGTTGAATGGTGATTGGTTATCTATGTTTATCAAATTGTGTTTAGTAGTCTTCATGGTACTCTGTACTATGTATGCTATTTCGGTGTGGTGGTTGATTATTGAAATCATTGAATCATCTATTAAAATTTACATATTTCAGGTCAGAGGTTGGCTAGATTGGTTGGAGGCCTTGAATATTTCAGGTCAGTTTTTGTAGTCCTTGTCTTTGACAAATTAGTCAAAGTTTATCTAAATATATATATATATATATATATATATATATATATATATATTCTTAGGGATGAAGACAAATGGAATTAACAGTAGATCCATGATTCTCCCTACCAGCTGAACAAATCGGACGTGGTCTTCTACTCTTCTTATTGCCATATTATATAATTGTTAAAAAAACATGATTTGGTCATTTTTTTTTGTTTTAAAATGTGACATGACTATCTCCTAGTTCCTAACTTCCTATGCTTTGGTATGGGTTTTATTTGTGATTAAATAAAACTCAATAGTTTTGATTCTAAACCTGTTTGAGATACCAATGCATTAAACTCTTTGAGGAGCTAAACAATTTTAGTTATTATTAATTGGGTTCACTTTGCTATCAGATATATCATTTTGTTATATATATATATAGGACATGAGTAATGAATTTCAATTTTGATGTCCTAACTTTATATCTTTCTATAATCTTCCTTCCACCTTCTGAATGTTGAATCATGAAACTATCTATTTTTTCATTAGGACTCTAGTCACCATATTATTCCTAGTCAACACTAGTTTCTGCATTGGAAAACAAGGTTTTGCTGGATTCATTTAATCTTTTTACTAAATCACTTTAACTCTAGATATGCTTGAGGTGATCATGTGAAGATAGGTGGTCCAATTCTATTCTATCAAAGAACCATTAACCAAGAAGCCTAAATTCCTAATCACCCTAAGAAGTAAGAACTTGGAACATTATCTCCAAATTTCAATGAGCTTCAATCTTATACATTCCTTACATTTTGATGTTTTATTATATTCAATCTATAGGATTTGTCTTTCACATTCTTAAGCACGTCTTCCACAAATGCTGTGAGGAATTATCTTGATGAATGATCTTAAGAAACTCATTATGTGGAAAATCCTTTTTTATCAACCTTAATACTATATCACTGATTACTCATAGTCTATATTTAATTTTATATATATATATATATATGACCTATATGGATTGACTTTGTAGTTCATATGCATAACACACAAAGGAATTTTTTTGTTTTGTTTCCATTAATGTATTCAATATCTTTGTAACTAGCTTGACTAATCATTATAGCTTGATTATGAATATGCAAGCTGATAAGGATATAGAGAAGATTGCTATGGTTTTGCGATGCCCCTCCTTGTTTGTAAGTAGTGCACTATAAGTCTATTTTTTGGCTTTACTAAAAAGATATTCCCTTTAAGAAATGGGCTTAACATAAATGAGACTAAAATATTATTAGTTCTACCTTGTTGGCTTTGATTGGTATGATTATAGTAGTAGAGTACATTGTTGACTATGCCATCTGATTTCACATGTTTCAATGCTCTGTTATTTAGCTGGAATAGCATCATTTTTAGTATTTCTCCAATCATAAAATGTCATCAGTTGAAGTTGGTTTAGTTATTTGCTTTAAAAGTTTGTTAATCACTTGATCTCATGATGAAGTTTTATATAATTATTTGGCATTATTTAACTAGACTAGCATCATCTTTTGTTTGACATGTTTTAATACTCTGTTATTGAACAAGTGATTGTAAGCACAAGTTAACGTATCTTTTATCATCACTTTGGTTTGCTTTCATTTTTTGTTATCAATTTTAGGAAAAAAAAGATATCTATTTTAGCAAAAACACATTTTGACCGTCGCTAAAGATTAGTTTTTTTAGTGTAAAATGATATCTGTTTTAGCAAAAAAAAATTTAATTGAATGAGTTCAACGTTTATATCACACTTCTTTTAACTAGAAAATTAGTGAAAAATATTCAAATTTCTCATAATTATAACGATAAATGATAATTTTGTTATATTAATAATTAAAGCTTCAAACTGGCTGTAATGAGTACGCATAGAACACGTTTTGAAATATTAACGCGCCATTGAATCAGAATAAGTGCTTCCATAAATTTTTATAAATTATAACTTTACAAGCAAAATGTCCTAAGGTTCTTTTATATTACATTTTTTAAATTTTATAAAAGTAAAAACTTCTTTCATATTACATTTTTGGTCAAACTGCTCTTTTGGTCCTCAACGTTTGCACCAAGTTTAATATTGGTCCTCAACGTTTCAAAAAGTTATTTTAGGTCCTCAAGGTTTTTTTTGGGTCAAAATTGGTCCTCCAGCGTAACTCCGTCTGGTTTTTTTTGTTAAATGCTGATGTGGAAAGCTTATTTGGCACACCCTCTCTCCTACGTGTCGTATTTGGATGATATGACACCCTCTCTCACTCCAACTCAGCAAAACGATGCCGGTTTGCTGAGTTGGAGTGAGAGAGAAGTGATGCAAAACGGCGTCGTTTTGCTGAGTTGGAGTGAGAAAGGGTGTCATATCATCCAAATATGACACGTAGGAGAGAGGGTGTGCCTCATAACCCTTCCATGTCAGCATTTAAAAAAAAAACCAAATGAAGTTACGCTGGAGGACCAATTTTGACCCAAAAAAAACGTTGAGGACCTAAAATAACTTTTTGAAACGTTGAGGACCAATACTAAACTTTGTGCAAACGTTGAGGACCGAAAGAGTAATTTGGCCTACATTTTTTTAGGGAACTAAAACAGTACCATGGAGACTTTATTCAATGAAAATCAAAATGGATGACGTTCGAAATAAAACGATGGATACGAGTAGTCCACCAATTATTGTGGTTATTATCTTTTGCAAAAAAAACTAAATAATGAGCAGCATTATTACATGCTCTAGGAACCCAAAAAAAACGAAAATTATCACTACAAGAAAATGTTGATTTAGCTACGGAAAATTTTCCTAGCTAATTAGCTAGGGAAAAAAATCCCTAGCTAATTTGGTAAAAAAATTTAGCGGGAAAAGGTGGAAAACTTTTGCTATGGAATAGCTACGGATTTTTTCGTAGCAAAAGTTTCTCCAATTTTAGCTACGGATGTAACACCAGGGAAATTTTTTGAAGTTCAAAATAAAATAAAAGAGTAAGAAAAGGGAGTAGAAAATATTTTTGGGTATTTAATTTGGGACATAAAAGAAAATAAAAATTTAATTGGAAAGAGGAGGGATTAAATTGGGGATATTTTTTTATCATTATATATATATATATATATATATATATATTTTATAATTTAATTAATTATTTTAATTAGGGGAGTGGGGTATGTGACTTAGAGAGGGAAGTAGATGAAGAAAGGAAAGAATAATAAAAGTGAGAGGGCCATGCGTGAGATTAGAAACAAGAAAGAAAGGAAAGAAAGAGAGAGGAAGAAGAGAGAGAAGGGGGAGAGGCGTGGAGAAGAAGAAGAAGGAGGGTTGGGATTCGCCGAAAAAATGACCGCGGAGAGCTAGCCGACGCCGGAAAAGTCACCGGAGCTCGGGTACGACGTCTCCTACACCTTCCACCAATCGAATCAAAGGTTGGTAACCCCAATTTCTTTCGAAACCCCCAATTTCTTCATTTTTAGGAATTTCTTCTATCCACCTTCGATTGGGTTCTTTTGAGGGTAGATTGAGACCTAGGAAGTGTTCTTGAACACTTAGTTGGGGTAAGAATCGAGGCTATACCCTCGGGTTTTGCCGAATTCAAAATTTAAAGGGTTTGGGGTTAAAAATTCTAAATATTCCCAATTTGGGGATTCATTGATCAATTTGGAATCGGGCTTGGATTTGAGTAGTTAGGATTGGATTTATGTTGGAATGTAGGTGAACAAAACCCGTGAGGTGCGGAGTTGAAGCCGGGGTCGAAAGGGGGCCGAAACGGGCCCAAACAAGCCCACAGCACAGCAAACGAATTGCTGTGCTGCGAGCCGACGCTGCAGCGCCCGCTCTCGGGTATACAAGAGCTGCTGGGCAGCAGCTCGGTGCCACAGCGCCCAAATGGGCGCTTATGCCCAAAATTCGTTTTTAAGCCAATCCGGGGCGTCCGAACCTTCTATTTTCAATCCTAAACTTCTTAGAACACCCCCAACCATGTTTTTAAGGATCAAAATCATTTCAAATGTCTTCTTGTTCCTCAAGAATAGCAACTTACGGAATAAGCTAAGTCCAACTTCTTGAACTTCTAAATTCCATATGCACCATCATTAGGGAACCTTAAGTAGGATAGCTTAGACGCACATTGAGGTTTAGTAACTCAAATCCAAGGCCCCAAAAGTAACTCAAGGAGAGCGATAGTTGTATGAAACCAAGTGCGAGACACTTGAGACTCTCATAGAAGAGAGGGAAGACGGATAAGACCAAGGACTCGGTTCATGGCTACGTCTAGATGCATTCTAGGCACGAACATGTAGTATGCATATGAATTGCATACAGTTGAGATGTTAACCACTTGAATGCATTCTTTAGGAAACCACGATTCTTCCAGAGCGGGAGTTACTCCAGGACAAACGCAAGGCAGCCGTCCAGGTGAGGGGTTTCCCATCCTTGCCCTATAGGGTTGATTGAGGATGTGGATTTGTGGTTGGCCTACTTGCCTGTTTGTAAGAATTGTTTAGTGGTTAATAAGCTATTGTTGTTCCTAACTGTTATCCATGAAAGTATTTGTATATGTGTGTTTGAATATAGGTAAAGAGGTACTATAGGGTATCCATGTGATGACATGAGGTACGTCGAACAGTACAAGCAAGGGGGTAAGTTGTTGATTGAGTCCAAGCTTTGGTTTACCGTATTAATTAGAAACTCATTAAAGAAATCGGATAGAAGTTGTTAGGGAACGTCGACGTTTTATGGTAATTGAACTTAAGGAAGACCTTAGAGCTAGGTTATGATCTAATGAAGGGTTTGGGTGTTAAATAAGGAATAAAAGATCTCATAAATTGATTAGTGAGTCATTGGGAGGTTCACACTACCTATGTAAAGTCAATTAGGACAGTAATGGGTAGATAAAGTCAGGATCCCAGCTGAATGCTTGGGAAGAGAAACAAGTTAAGAGATTTGCTCGTTGAGGCCATTGCCCTAGCCTTGCACTAGGGTCAGTTAAAGATTAAAACATTTGCCCGTTGAGGCCATTGCCCTAGCCTGGCACTAAGGTCAGTTAAAGATTGAAACAATTTGCCCGTTGAGACCATTGTCCTAGCCTGGCACTAGGGTCAGTTAAAGATTAAAAGAAATTGCCCGTTAAGGCCATTGCCCTAGCCTGGCACTACGGTCAATTAAGTGATTTATAGATTTCAAATGATATGTTAAAATGTGATTGCTTGTTTATAAGAAGCATGATAGAAAAGCATGATCTGTAGGTTTATCTGTGATTTTAATGTTATGTTAATATTGCCTGATCGTAATATAACATTTGATAAACTGGACTTTCATGCGCATGTGATTGTGGGTGTTTCCCTTTCCCCAGCTGTAGTGGTACCCGCCGCTATGCCGAGGATGGGAAACTTCTCACTGAGTCTGTTTGACTCACTCCGTCTCCTTTAATATTTCAGATACAGGGATCGGGCAGGCATCAACGTCCGGACAGTGAGACGGACATCAGACCATCCTTATGCACTTGTTCGCGTGGGTGGACACTTTCTGTTATTTTGACTCTTTTGGTTGTACATATTACAAGTTGTAAGAGTTGTGTATATATATTTACAGCTTTTGATATTTACCTACTCCAGAATTGTCGGCTTCACATGTACTAAAAGACAGGGTCCAGTTGGGGATAAAGTAGGATATATCTTTGAGTATATAAACTTTTGCATGTGAATAGGATAGATGGTACGCATTGAGATGTACGGTCAATATGATATGGATATATATATATATATATTATGTCTGCTTGCTGCATGTGAATAGGATAGATTGTACGTATTGAGACGTACGGTCAATATGATATTAACACTTACATTTGAGTGCTGATAATTATATCTATACACTGAGTTCAGCTAAAGCGGTATTGAGCAAACCGCGGATTGCAGGTTAATTTGGCCACCAGTGAGGTGTGGCCACTAGTATGATATATATATTGTTTGTATAGCAGGGTAGTTATAGTCATGTGAACAAGATAAGGCTTACGGGTATAGAGGTAAAAATATATTCACGTGTCGGTCACGTACTCCCGATTTGGGGTCGTGACAAACTTGGTATTAGAGGCAGGTTATTCTTTAAGTCATGTGAAGCCATTGGTATAATCGGGTGTCGGTTTAACCCTCGTTCTGAAACCCGGGCACAACGTGGGAACAAACAGACACTTGTGGGAGTACCCAGGATAAATTGAGTAAGCTTTTCTTTCATTCCTTCTTAATCTGTGATAGATTATGAATTCTTTCGAGTCATCGCTTTAAGCATAGAATTTGTATGTGAAATTCTATGCAAAGCATATAACTTGTACAGTACACAAGTGCCGATGAACACTAAGGCGTAAGGTTGGGTGCCAGAGACCCTGGGAACCTTAGGACGCCATAATTGGGAAAGGAGACATCCATGAAAGATGCTACCTAGACACAGATACATTTGGTTGAGTAGTAGGCAGGAATGCGCTACAATGAGTGATTATTTTGCGGGTGTTAAATGAGATACGATGCGTCTGCCCTGTTTGCAGCGCATTGTGTGCTATGTTATAGGCACAAGTTATTTGACTATAGTAGAGAATGCAAGTAGAATAGTGCAATGAATGGTAGTTTAGGCTAGGAATGGTTTGTAAAGTGAAAGAGAAGGCACGGTTGGCGTGAAGAAAAGAAAGTAAGACTACGGGGCGATTGAAATGGAAAGTTTACAGATAAGAATAAACCGAGCCATGAGGCATGAAACCGACAGGAAGATGACCACGTGAATGGGTCACGACTTTGCGGTATTCTATGGCTGAAGGAAATGAGTTGTCCTTCCTAGAAAGTAAACAAAAAAAAGAGGTGGTGTATGCCACAGTGTAGAAATAGAAATTTACGGACTGGAAAATTAGGATACAGTATATGGAAGAGAAAAGTGGCCGAACCGTATGCCGTAGAAATATATGTTAAGAAGTAGAGGCATATGTAAACATGGAGAGCGTGACCATATGTCGAGCGGGAAACAGAATAAAAGGTAAGGCACAGGGGAGGAGCCTAGTCTAACCCTACGCTCGATCCATGAACTACTAGTGCCTTAAGCCAACAAGGGGGAAAAAGGGATTAAGCCCAACCAAATTCTCTTAGGTTTCTTAAGGAAGAGCATAAAGAATAGGATATTGATCACATGAGGAATTTTTTTGTAAAAATCTTTTTGGTCTTTCCAGATGAGAGATTCTGAAAGACCTTCAAACTTTCCTTGAAAATACTTGGGATAACCATTGGAAGGCAAATTTTCATGAAAACTCTTTCTTAATTTGTGTCATTCCAATTGGTTAAACCCTAACCATTTACGAAAACCTTAGGCGTCATTTTCTAAGAAATAAACATGAATTAATTTTTAAAACCCGCAAGGTGCCTAAGAAAACTAAGTCATGTGACCAATACCCTACCAAACAATAGTCCTTTTACAGGTAAACTGTATAAGGATGGTAGATGTAGTTGAGAAATCACTCGCTTGGAGTGATTAAAGTTGAGTAGACATTCAAAAGCACTAGAGAGTGCTAAAGTTCCAAGGGAGTATACAGGTAAACCAAAGGGTGATAATGGACCCGAAAGTACTAGACTGGAGTAGGTCTAGAAGTGGGAATGGACATAGACCTTCGGGTACCATCCAGAGATAAGAAAATGAGTGCTATTGCAGTAAATAGCTCTCAAACGAGATAACATGAGAGATAAACCCCAAAGGGACTCGTGGAGGCCGAGAGGAGAGAAAGTAGACAGGGATAAGTAGTCCCATAAGGGTGGAAGAGCGGAAGCCTATAGGACCCCATAGGATAAGATTCAAGTAGGAGGTGGAGAACCAACTACTACTGTAAGTACATGTATGGTACACAGATTGTAGTGGACATAGCTAGGTAAGCTAGTTCCACAGGTTGGTGAACCGTAAATCCGTTAGTCTGAAGCCCGTGTATGGGTGGAGAATGAGTGGACAAACCAAACGTATAAATGGCCATGGGGCTCCCATAAAGGGAAAATTAACCGTAAGGACGGTTAATCGAGAAGCAGAATGTAGTGAGTAACGAGATTTGAGAAATACTCGATGAAAGAGTACCATGTAGGTACGAAATGGAAAAGAAGAGACTGAATACGGGAACGGAATCGGGTAAGCATCTGGGGGTGCGAGCCAAAATGATAAAACAGGTATGCTACCGTTGGGGGCGATTGGAATCCAACTGGTAACACACTTGCAAGGGGCGGTATATGTTCGTGAACATATGCCACACCGTAAGAAAGGAAAGAGTCAAACGGTGAGGGCGGATCCCGTTTGGTCAATGGGAGTAGACCATGTCCGAAAAGGTTTATGCTGGAGTTAACGGATCAATATTCCAAGTAGGGATATAAGATCTAAGTGAGTTGAAGGAGCTACACATGCAATTACAGGAAATGCTTGATAAGGGTTTCATCAGACCCAGTTTTTCACCTTGGGTTGCACCAGTTCTATTCGTCAAGAAGAATGATGGAACTTTAAGATTGTGTATCGATTACCGAAAGTTGAATAAGGTAACGGTCCGCAATCAATATCCACTTCCAAGAATCGATGATCTGTTTGACCAGTTGAAGGTGCTAAGAGGTTTTCAAAGATTGATCTGCAGTCAGCGTATCATCCGGTGAAGATTAGAAAAGATGTGCCCAAGACTGATTTTCGAACCCGATACGGCCATTATGAGTCTCTAGTCATGTCGTTCGGGCTAACTAATGCACTAGCAGCTTTTATGGACATGATGAATCGGGTTTTCAAGCCATTTCTAGACCGTTTTGTTATTGTATTTATAGATGACATTCTAGTGTATTCCAAGAATGCTGAAGAACATGCAGAGCATTTGAGACTGGCATTACAAAAGCTAAGGGAAGAGAAATTGTATGCTAAGTTTTCAAAATGCAAGTTTTAGCCTGATAAAGTTACATTTCTCGATCACGTGGTATCGTCAGAGGGAATCCAAGTTGATCCGAGCAAGGTGGAAGTAGTGAAGAATTGGTCCCAGCCTACCTCAGTCACGGAAATTCACAATTTTCTAGGTTTGGTTGGATACTATAGAAGGTTTGTGTAGGACTTTTCGAAGGTTGCTGCACCTCTTATAAATTTAACTCAGAAACGGGTAAAGTTTGTGTGGGATAACAAGTGTGAAGAGAGTTTTTAGAAGCTGAAGGAAAGTCTCACCACAGCACCGGTGTTGGCTCTTCTTGAAGGCACCGGGGGGTATGTAGTTTACTATGATGCTTCGCGAGTTGGGTTAGGGTGTGTTCTTATGCAGCATGGCAAGGTGATTGCCTATGCGTCTAGGCAACTCCGGAAGCACGAAAAGAACTACCCAACTCACGATCTTGAAATTGCAGCGGTGGTATTTGCCTTGAAGATTTGGAGGCACTACCTTTATGGCAAAACATGTGAGGTATATACAGACCACAAGAGCCTCAAGTACATTTTCGAGCAGAAAGATCTGAATTTAAGACAACGCAGGTAGATGGAGCTGTTGAAAGACTATGGCTGCACGATTTTGTACCATCCTGGTAAGACGAATGTGGTGGCAGATGCTCTAAGCCGAAAGTCAATGGGTAGCCTAGCCCATATCTGTGAAGTACGAAGGCCGTTAATCCGAGAAGTACATGAGTTGGGGCAATCTGGAACACAGTTTGAAATTGGAGATTCCAACCTATTTCTTGCCCACATTCAAGCTAAGTCAGCTCTAATTGAAGAAGTTAAATCTAAACAAGATCAAGACGCCGACGTCAAAAAGATCAGAGATATAGTGGTTAAGGGGGAGAGGGACGAGGTCTGATTTTCCAAAGATGACAGTGGCATACGCCATTTGGAAGGACGACTATGTGTACCTATGGTGGATGGTTTAAAAAAAAGAATTCTTGACGAGACACACAAGACAGCGTACACAATCCATCTGGGTAGCAATAAGATGTATCAGGATCTGAAAGAATTATACTGGTGGAATGGTATGAAGAAGGACGTGGTAGACTACGTGTCTGGATGTCTAGTGTGTCAGCAGGTTAAGGCTGAACACCAAAAGCCCGTCGGAACACTTCAACAGATAGAAATTCCTGAATGGAAGTGAGAGAGAATTACTATGGATTTTGTGTTAGGATTGCCGCGATTATAGAGGGGATTCGATTCAGTTTGGGTAGTCGTTGATTGGATGACCAAGTCTGCCCATTTCCTGCTAGTTAAGACCACTTATGCAGTGGGTCAGTATGCCTAGTTGTACCTATCAGAGATAGTGAGGTTACACGGAGTACCGGTGTCGGTTATCTCTAACAGGGGGCCACAATTTACTTCTCAATTCTGGAGAGCATTGCAGGAGGCATTGGGGACAAGGGTCGATCTGAGTACAACATTTCATCCCCAGACAGACGGGCAATCTGAGAGGACCATTCAGATTTTAGAGGACATGCTTAGGGAATGTATTATGGATTTCAGCGGAGGGTGGGAGAAATACCTGCTGCTAGCAGAGTTTGCCTATGACAACAGTTACCAATCAAGTATTCAACTGGCACCCTTCGAGGCTTTCTACGATCAGATGTGCAGGTCCCCGATTGGGTGGTTCGAGGTCGGAGAGGCCAAGTTAGTTGGTCCAGAACTTGTTCAGGATGCTTTGGACAAGATAAAGCCCATTAGAGAAAGGCTTGCCATGGCTCAGAGTAGGCAGAAGTCGTATGCCGACAACCGGAGAAGAGAGCTAGAGATTGTTGTGGGTGAGCAGGTTTTCTTAAAGATTTCACCGATGAGGGGCGTGATGAGATTTGGAAAGAAAGGCAAGCTAAGTCCAAGGTACATTGGACCGTTCGAGATTCTAGAATGCGTGGGAAATGTTGCCTATTGTCTAGAATTGCCGGTCGAATTGGAAGGAGTTTATCCTGTGTTTCACGTGTATATGCTTCGCAAGTACCTGCCAGACCCCTCTCACGTAATCCAACCCCAGGAAGTACAACTAGCTGAAAGTCTAACTTATGAGGAGATGCCAGTGGAAATCTTATATCGTCAGTTGAAGAAGCTGAGATCGAAGGAAATACCATTGGTGAAAGTCCTGTGGCGAAACCATTCGGTTGAGGAAGCAACGTGGGAAGTTGAGGCGGAGATGCGCAGGACATATCCTCACCTATTTCAAGACTGAGGTTAGTATGTTAGTTGAAATTCGGGGACCAAATTTCTTAAGGGGTGAAGATTGTAACACCCGAAGAATTTTTCGAAGTTCAAAATAAAATAAAAGAGGAAGAAAAAGGAGTAGAAAATATTTTTGGATATTTAATTTGGGACATAAAAGAAAATAAAAATTTAATTGGAAAGAGAAGGGATTAAATTGGGGATATTTTTTTAAACTCTTCTCTAATATAATAATAATTATTATTATTTAGTTAATGTAATATTTAGTTATTTATTTATTTTTATCATTATATATATATATATATATATATATATTATAATTTAATTAATTATTTTAATTAGGGGAGTGGGGTACGTGACTTAGAGAGGGAAGTAGATGAAGAAAGGAAAGAATAATAAAAAGTGAGAGGGCCATGCGTGAGATTAGAAACAAGAAAGAAAGGAAAGAAAGAGAGAGAAAGAAGAGAGACAAGGAGGAGAGGCGTGGAGAAGAAGGAGGAGGGTTGGGATTCGCCGCAAAAGTGATCGGGGAGAGCTAGCCGACGTCGGAAAAGTCACCGGAGCTCGGGTACGACGTCTCCTACACCTTCCACCAATCGAATCAAAGGTTGGTAACCCCGATTTCATTCGAAACCCCCAATTTCTTCATTTTTAGGGATTTCTTCGATCCACCTTCGATTGGGTTGTTTCGAGGGTAGATTGAGACCTAGGAAGTGTTCTTGAACACTTAGTTAGGGTAAGAATCGAG
This sequence comes from Senna tora, assembly GCA_014851425.1. NCBI lineage: Eukaryota > Viridiplantae > Streptophyta > Magnoliopsida > Fabales > Fabaceae > Senna > Senna tora. The sequence continues at coordinate 23,011,583 of CM026267.1, read as the reverse complement.
GCTATACCCTCGGGTTTAGCCGAATTCGAATTTGAAAGGGTTTGGGGTTGAAAATTCTAAATATTCCCAATTTGGGGATTCGTTGATAAATTTGGAATCGGGCTTGGATTTGAGTAGTTAGGATTGGATTTATGTTGTTGGAATGTAGGTGAACAAAACCCGTGAGGTGCGGAGTCAAAGCCAGGGTTGAAAGGGGGCCGAAACGGGCCCAAACCAGCCCACAGCACAGCAAACGAATTGTTGTGCTGCGAGCTGGCGCTACAGCACCCGCTCTCGGGTATACAAGAGCTGCTAGGCAGCAGCACTCGGTCTCTGCCCAGCATGCCCAAAATTTGTTTTTAAGCCAATCCGAAGCGTCCAAACCTTCTATTTTCAATCCTAAAGTTCTTAGAACTCCCTCAACCATGTTTTTAACGATCAAAATCATTTCAAATGTCTTTTTGTTCTTCAAGAATAGCAACTTACGGAATAAGCTAAGTCCAACTTCATGAATTTCTAAATTCCTTATGCACCGTCATTAGGGAACCTTAAGTAGGATAGCTTAGATGCACATTGAGGTTTAGTAACTCAAATCCAAGGCCCCAAAAGCAACTCAAGGAGAGCGATAGTTGTATGAAACGAAGTGCGAGGCATTTGAGACTCTCATAGAAGAGAGGGAAGACGGATAAGACCAAGGACTCGGTTCTTGGCAACGTCTAGATGCATTCTAGACACGAGCATGTAGTATTCATATGAATTGCATATAGTTGAGATGTTAACCACTTGAATGCATTCTTTAGGAAACCACGATTCGTCCGAAGCGGGAGTTACTCCAGGACAAACGCAAGGGAGCCGTCCAGGTGAGGGGTTTCCCATCCTTGCCCTACAAGGTTGATTGAGGATGTGGATATGTGGTTTGCCTACTTGCCTGTTTGTAAGAATTTTCTAGTGGTTAACATGCTATTGTTGTTCCGAAACTGTTATCCATGAAAGTATTTGTATATGTGTGTTTGACTACAGGTAAAGAGGTACTAGAGGGTATCCATGTGATGACATGAGGTACGCCGAACAGTACAAGCAAGGGGGTGAGTTGTTGATTGAGTCCAAGGTTTGGTTTACCCTATTGGTTAGAGACTCATTAAAGAAATCGTATAGAAGTTGTTAGTGAACGTCGACGTTTCATGGTAATTGAACTTAGGGAAGACCTTAGAGCTAGGTTATGATCTAATCAAGGGTTTGGGTATTAAATAAGGATTAAAACGATCTCATAAATTGATTTGTGAGTCATAGGGAGGTTCACACTACCTAGGTAAAGTCAATTAGGATAGTAATGGGTAGATAGAGTCAGGATCCCAGCTGAATGCTTGGGAAGAGAAATAAGTTAAAACATTTGCCCGTTGAGACCATTGCCCTAGCCTGGCACTACGGCCAGTTAAAGATTAAAACATTTGCCCGTTGAGGCCATTGCCCTAGCCTGGCACTAGGGTCAGTTAAAGGTTGAAACAATTTTCCCATTGAGGCCAATGCCCTAGCCTGGCACTAGGGTCAGTTAAGGATTAAAAGAAATTGCCCGTTGAGGCGATTGCCCTAGCCTGGCACTAGGGTCAGTTAAGTGATTTACAGTTTTTAAATGGTATGTTAAAATGTGATTGCTTGTTTATGAGAAGCATGATCCGTAGGTTAATCTGTGATTTTAAAGTTATATTAATATTGCCTGATCGTAATATAACATTTGATAAACTGGACTTTCATGCGTATGTGATTATGGGTGTTTCCCATTCCCCAGCTGTAGTGGTACCCGCCGCTACGCCGAGGATGAGAGGCTTCTCACTGAGTATGTTTGACTCACTCCCTCTGCTTCAATGTTTCAGATACAGGGATCGGGCAGGCATTGACGTCCGGATAGTGAGACGGACATCAGACCATCCTTACGCACTTGTTCGCGTGGGTGGACACTTTGTGTTATTTTGACTCTTTCGGTTGTACATATTACAAGTTGTAAGAGTTGTGTATATATATTTACAGCTTTTGTTTTGTACCTACTCTAGAATTGTCGGCTTCACATGTACTTAAAAAGACTGGGTCCAGTTGGGGATAAACTAGGATATATGTTTGAGTATATAAACTTCTGCATGTGAATAGGATAGCTCGTACGCATTGAGGCGTACGGTCAGTATGATATGGATATATATATTATGTGTGCTTGCTGCATGTGAATAGTATAGATCATACGTATTGAGATGTACGGTCAATATGATATTAACACTTACATTATAAGTGCTGATAAATATATCGATACACTGAGTTGAGCTGAAGCGGTATTGAGCGAACCGCGGATTACAGGTTAATTAGGCCACCAGTGAGGTGTGGCCACTAGTATGATATATATATTGTTTGTATAGCAGGGTAGTTATAGTCATGTGAACAGGATAAGGCTTACGAGTTTAGAGGTAAAAATCTATTCCCGTGCCGGTCACGTACTCCCGATTTGGGCTCGTGACAACGGATTTGCTACGGATTTTTTCGTAGCATAAGTTTCTAAAATTTAACTACGGATTGCCCAGAGAGAATTTCCCTTAGATCTACAGAGTCCTGAGATATAATGAGAGCATCCACTCTCTCCCTGACTCCCTCCATAGCCACCAGCAGGAGGGACTGCTCAAAGTCCGGGTCCCGGGAAAAGCACAAAGAAACGGCGACACTAGCGGAAGCCATCTGTCGAATGACGGGGAATTGAAAATCACAAGGTCTAAAGTTTGGGAAGGAGAATATTTGGATAACAATGGGAAATCTTCCGCTTTCAGCGTATAAAAGAGGCCCAGCAGACGCCTCGCAGCCCAAGAGGCGCGAAAACGAAGCGACTCCGAAACCAAAGGGAATGACCAAACGGCCCTTGACCTTTGGATTTCTCCCTCCAGACCGAAAAGGGCATTTCGAGAAATGCCCCTCTGAGCAATGATGAATCTACCTTGGTAAGTCGCGTACTTCACACAGAGACGACTCAAAAACTTGCTGAGGAAGTCAAGTGCCCAGCCATCCGGTACGGGACACGTGTCCTCTCCAAGACATCTCTTTTTCCTACGGAACGATGTGAGAGAGCTAACTTCAAGTCGGACGGCCAGCTCCCACAACTGCGACTCTAAGCGGACGAGCTATTCCGCAAGTAAAGGCAGCGAAAATTCCCAAGTGTCTTACAGGCAAAGGAACTTAAGTCCACGGGCGCCTGACACCCGTAGACTTGGGGGACTTATGTAACTACGGAATATTCCACCTTGGGACACGTGGCACAAATGTTATAGAAGCACGGCCTCAACACCCACTTGAGACACGTGGCACCACTCATCTATCAAATACGTGGCCCCTGCCCACCTCACTTCACGGAGCTTCCCCTCAGCCAGACGTGGAACTCCACAAGCCTCGTGGGACGACCCACGTCCCACGAGGTCGTGGGTTGAGCACGATCTCCCCACACTCGAGTATAAATAGACCCTCACCCGGGGGACTAAGAAAGCAATCTAGTCACAACATAATTGCACTCAACCTGAAGGATTACCATACCTCATATCCGATACTTCCATTCTCTCTCAGTACCTGAGCACCCTCAGATACCCCCCAGCAAATTCCTTCCACACCTCGAGCTCCGTCACTGGCCCCCACTGCGGCCAGCCTCCGGCAAGCTCACCTCCATCCCGGAGTACATTGCTACAGGGCTTCCAGCAGCCCCCAGAAACCATAGCACTCTCCCACTAACGCAACCTCCTAAGAGCGGCTCACCCGCCCGGAGTACCTTAGGCACGTCTTACCCGCACACGGCCCATTACAGGTAACAACCTTGCCTAACAGGTCGATAGACGTCACCATGACGAACTACGTGGAATTTGATCCCTTCCGAAGGATATGTAGGCACCTAGGTGCATCACCTAAGGACAAGTCCCCCATGGTTAAGACCCCTTGCGGTCCTAATTTCAAATTACAATTGTCTGAGCCAAAAACGACAGTTACAACAAACAATCAAGATTCTCTCATGTAAGAAAATAATATATTTGTGTCATGTGAAGAGAAAGATAAATACACAATGAAAATATATCAGTCATGTATGGTTTCGATTACATATATATATATATATATATATATATATCAATTTTATTTAGATCACTTCCCCATTTAGTAAGAGTAATGATTTTTAAGATCTGAAGAGTTGAGTATGCATGAGAATCCTTTTCATCAAAGTTTAGAAAGTGTTTGAGACTTGCAGATTTAGTATGTACATCAATAAATTCATAAAACAGTTGGGTTTTTTTTTTGGATGGATTGTGGAATAAAATGGAATCCCAGAGGGAATAATTTTGAGGCAAGCATTTGGGGGCTTTTCTCTAAGAAAGATTTTTCTGTTTGGAATATGTCCATAGCTCTTTCAGTCTTTTAGACATATACAACTTTTGGGGTTGAATAAGGGGTTAAAACTAAAGTCGATGACGAGCCTACTCTAGTTATTTGTTGGAATTTTTGTTCTATGACTTGGGCAAGTTCTTCCTCAAGAGCAATATCTGCTCAAGTTTTCTTTGGTAATTTATGAAGTTTTTGGTTGGATTGGAATGCTAATAAGGTTTGGATTGGTAGTGCATAATCACTTGGACTTTGGATTGAATGAGTTGATGACTCATTTTTTGTGGTTTGGAGGTTGATGACCCTAGAACAATACTTTTTTCAGGTTGGGCCTGAGACAATTTTTGGTGTGTCTTGGACTTGATTTGTTCATAGGCTATGCCCTTTCCTTTATCTTTATCCTTCTTTGGTGGCATTATTTTCCCTATAAAAACTCCCTCGTTAGGAAATTTGGGAGAGAATTCGGGAATCCTTTTAAATACTCAATTTCGAAATCAAATATGCTCAAAATTGCTTGCCATGTAGCGAAGACTTGTTTTGATGCAAGGTTTTTAACATCCTTTTTGAAAACATCTTTGGATGACTTGCGATCAACTCTTATTAAAAAAATTTTGATTTAATAAATCACTTTGAAACTTATTTACACATAGGACTATTGCAAGCATCTCTTTTTTTATGGTGGAATAGTTTTGTTGGGTTCTATTCCAATGCTTTGAAATAAATGCAATGCAAACCTCTTTTTCATTCATCTTTTGTTTAAGGATACCTCCATATCCTATGTCTGATGAGGGTTAGGTAGATATAAGCATGGGAGATTTTAACATGCTTTTATTTTTTTAACAAAATAAGTGTGATCATCTGTCCAAGGAGGAGGATTTTTCTTCAGACGATCATGAAGGGGTTTAATAATGTTATTTAGGTTTGGGATGAAGTCAGACACATAATTTAAGCAACCTAAAAACTGCTGGAGTTGGGTTTTGTCAAGGATTTGATCGGGGAATTTATCTGCAAATTGGATGGCTCGATTAATTGGGGTAATTGTTCCCTGGTAAATATCATGACCAAAGAATCTTATTTTAGTTTGAAATAGACTAATTTTGGATTTTGAAATAGCTAAGCCATTTCTTTTGATCACACTTATAAAAGTATGAAGATGTTTAACTTACTGGTCTATGGATTCAGAATATACCAACACATCATCGATATAGACAATAATTAATTTAGTGTAAGGATTAAAAATTTCATTAATTTTTCTCTGAAATTCAGAAGGGGCATTCTTTAAACCGAAAGGCATGACGTTCCATTCATATTGTCTGAAAGGCATAGTGAAAGTCGTTTTGTATCTATCATTTTCATTAATTTGGATTTGCCAGAACCCTGATTTCATATCAAATTTTTTATATTATTTTTGCCTGAAAAAGCCTATTCAGAAGATCCTTTTTGTTATGGATGGGATACCGAGTCCATTGGAGGGCATCATTTAATGGCTTGTAATTTATAACAAGTTTGGGTGTTCCTCTTTCTAATTCTGCGTTTTTATTGACTTAAAAAGCAAAGCAAGACCAAGGACTTTGACTTCTCCTAATTAATTTTTTGGGAAGAAGATCTTTGATTTCTTTTTGGCAATGCTCTAAGAGCTCTTGGCTCATTTTAATCGGCCTGGCCTTAGTCGGAATGTTTTCTTCATAAAAATCCTTTTCATAGGGCAAAGTGACTACATGTTTTTTCCTTTCCCAGAGGGAATTTGGAAGATATGAACAAATAGATTTTTCTATATAACATTGTATTCCTTGAACCTTAGTTCTTACCTCGATTTTAGAGAGTTAAGATCTATGATCTTGTGGGAGACTTCTTCCTTGAGAAAATTAATTTGATTTTCTTTGTATTGAATATAATTCAAGGTTTTTGTAAAAGGGGGTTTTGAGAATTGAAATAAGATCTTTTCCCCAAAATACTCGGTCTCAATTTGTGATATCTGGAAAAAAAAAAGAAAAGAAAAGAGGGGGGATTTTGTAAAGGGTAAAATATAAGGGGGGATTTAAGTGAAAGGAAAAGGTGGAAGTGGGGTTAAAATTTTGGAATCCTCCCTTTTATTTTTTTCAGCTTATATGTCGAGCCCTCACTCCCACCCAAACCATTTTCAGCCGGGGTGCACCACCGAACACAACATTCTGTGAAGACGGTCCCGAAATGGGTCGTGTGCCTATGCATATCGATGTAAGATACTGAGCATATAGGTACTCAACATTAGTATAAACCCTCAATGTCCTTGGTATGCACTATGACTGTGGATTGCAGGTGTAAGATAGGCCACACATGAGATGTGAGCCATATATATTGATAATGTGTGTACGCGAATGGGAATGATAGATAAATGAAATAGGTGTTAAGGCTAACAGACTCAGGTTGGGCCCTCTGTTTGTGTCGGTCACGTGCCTCCGGGTGGGGGTCGTGACACAATTCCTTGCCTTGAAATATAAAAATACATAATTTGATCAATAAATGGAGCCTCTAAAATGACATCACAGGCAAGATTTTTTACTATAATGAATGGGGTGGAGATTGTCAAATGCTCGTTCCTTACTACAGCATCAGTGAGTTTGTAACTGATTTCTTATTTTGCGCCTTCAGTGCTGCTGAGAGACTCTAAAGTTTTCTCAAAGAATCTTGTGGGGATAATGCCCTCTCTAATACAATTTAGGGCTGCTCCTATATCAAAAAGGGCAGTTACATCATACACATAGTTGTTTTGGAGAATTAATTGTATGGGAATGTACCATTTTTGAATGAAAACTCTAGTGATTAGATTTAGAAATGCTTCAGGAAGATCTTCCTCTTGCCTTTCTTCAACGTTTTCTTTGTTGTTAATTGTGGGACATCTTGATGCTAAATTTGGTTGATGATTAAGGAGTGCAGATTCTGGGTAGTTTTCATTTCTTTTATTTCATTTTTTAGACTATTTATTTCTTTTTGTAAGTCTATAATCCTAACGGGTTTTGGTTTACTATCAAAACGTTTTATAATTTCAGTGAAATCATATCTTCTGGGTTGTTGGATTGGTGTACAAGTTGAGGTGGACGGGGCTTCTGGGTTCTCTTTCAATTTATTAAGGGATTGAATCTTTTCTTCAGTAGTACTAAAGGAATTAAGTGCTTCAGATAAAATATTTTCTTCTAAATTTATAACATTGATATGAAGTGAATTATTTTCTTCTATGAGGTTTGTTGCAGAACAATCGCAGTTTCCTTCTTCACAAGAGGATTTAGATGAAAAATCATCTTCAAGAATATGGTTAATATCCTGGTCAGATTCTTCAAATTCTTCCTCAGAAGAGGTTCGAGTCATTAAGTTGATTATTTCTTCCCTTACAGGTTTGTCTAGATTGAGTGTCCTAATTTTTCTGTTTGGTCTGCAGTACTTGGCCACATGACCTTCTTTACGCCACCTAAAACATTTGATTTTAGTTTTGGGTAAATGTATCGGTTGTTTGGAAGAAATGTGTTTTGACAAATTTCTAGGATTCTATTTTAGGAGTTTTGTAATAATTCTTAGTCTTTTGGTATTCTCTGTGTTTGCTCACAGAAGGATCCTAATTCCCTCCTACTTTGGATTTTTTCTTTATTAAGTTGGTTTTGAATTTTGTCATCTTGGCATATTTTAAAGGCTATTTTTGGACAAGAGCAATTAATTGTCCGTAGCTTAGGTTTTCATAATGAATTTGGTTGTCTCCTAACATGTTTCTTAGTTTTTCTCTAACCTTATCTCCTAAAGAAGTAAGCAGGCCAGTAATAAATTTTTCTTTCCACAATGGATGGTTGCTATCTTCCCTAGTATAGATTCTCATTAGGAAAGTATCTTTATACCACCTAAAGTTTGCCAGGGTTTTGCACCTAAGGTTTAACAACTATTCAACAGATTTATCCCTCCATAAGGAAGGATCTCCTATAAAATATTGGGTAATTTTATAAATGAGGGTATTAACGGCATCTCGTATTGGTTCACCCTTGCTGGTTACAGTACAATCACTCGTTGTTTTGACTGCGTTTAAGATTTGGGTCTTTTGTTCTTCTGAAAGATAAAAGTCCCACCAACCTTTGAGTTGGCCAATGAAACCTGCTATAAGGATTTGAGCAATATAGTGCTCATCTTAATTTTGATATATAGAATAAGCCGTGTTGACCATGGTCATTTGTTGGAGAAGCTCCAAAATATTGTTTTCAACTAGCCCATCTATATTCCAAGCATCGATGTGACTTGCATCAAAATGCTTTGGGGAAAGATTTTTCTCTTCTAAGGCTAAGTCTGGATACGTGGCCCTAGGATAATAGAGTTTCGTAGAGTGCTTCCAATTAGGAATGGTTGCATTGATTTGGTTTTGGGGAATTTGTTTTGGAATATGAAGGTGATTGATTCCTAAAGGAATTTTATTAGAGGATGTTCCCGATCCTAAGGTTTTGAGAGGAGCATGAGGTGTGTCTTTCTAAGACAGGCGATTTATGTAACACCCGCATTTCTCTATCCCAGAAATGTATTGTATATGACTTTGATTGGTTGATTATATGTGTGTTGTATGATAAATTGCTTTAAGTAGGATGTTATGTGGGTAGATTTAATGTATGATAAAATTTAGGCCATTAAAGAAAAATGTCAACCAATGGATTAAAATGCAAAGAAAAAAGTACTTAGAGGGGCCAAAATATAAGGAACTCGTAAACTTTTAATTAAATTGGTGATAATGGAGGTTGAGAAGCCATTAATGGCTATCACCAAAATTTAAGGAGAAAGAGGGAGAAGGAAAGCTAGAGAGAGAAAGCTGTCTGATTGAACCGGGACCAACAGAGAAATTGTTCTAGCCATCAACTTCTCCATCTTTCATAAAGGCTGTCAGGAAATCCAGGTAGATAGGCAGTCAAATTCTCCTTTTTAAGATTTTTCTTCTTCTTCTTGATTCTTGACATTTTTGAATTAAAGGGAGAATTTAAACCTACACTCTAGACTATTTGAACCCTGATAGATGTTTTTAACCGATTGAAACTTGTTAAAAACTATCAGATTTGAATTTATGTGAATTAGGTGATGCTTAGGGTTAGGGTTCTTCATGTTCTTGAGGAATTAGAGGAGGTTTGCTTGATTTCTAGGTTTGGTGATCATTTGACTGTGGTGGAATGAATCAACAGAGTGTCATTGATGATTTGATACATGTTTTTATGGTTAGAACTAGTTGGTAATGAGAATTGATGAGTTAGGGTTCATGCTAGGATTTATGGTGTTCTTGAGTTTCATGAGTGTTCTTGAATCTTGGATGATTTTCTATGGCTTTGATTGATATTTTGTTGGTAAAAGATATATTTTTGGATGTTATGGTTGATGTTTGATGACCTAAGTTAGGGTTTATGGTCTTGAAAATATGAATATTAGGGTTGGATATCGAAAATTAGGATGAAATAGTTGAAGAAACAAGCATCTCAAGCCCAGGAAAAAGTGATGTTGTTTACCTTCTATTCGACTAAGTGCTGCAGCACTGCGTCGCTATTTTGCAGCATTTCGAACATGTGCTGCAGCACTTCAAAAGAGTGTTGCAGAACTTCGCCCCTGTTTTGCTTTTTCTTCCGTGGACTTCCGTATTTCATAACTTTGTCGTCTGAAGTCGGATTAGGGAAAACCATATGTCCATTTCTTTGTTTTTCTGTCTACTAATTGATGGTATGAGAATTGAAAAATGAAAGTCTAAGTGTGGATAATTTATGCTTTGATTACTAAACCATGTCATAAATTGTCGCACATTCTTGACATATGCATTCATGAGTAGCAAATCAAAGCTACAAGAGAGCACAAAACTAACTTGAATGTATACCTAAATGTAATATAGGGTATATAAGGGTGATCAGTGGCTGGTATGGGACGGCCATTGGTTATTCCACGGAGACTCACTCTATTTTACATAAACGGATTTTCTAAACTCCGTGATGGTAACTATTGTTAAATTATCAAACTCCTCATTGGCCAAACCTTAGAGATCGCATATTTAGCAATAGCCTCACCATATTCTGAGCTGAATTACTTTAGATTATACGTACGAAGGTAGTGGGTGAGGATGACCCACACATTGTGTGGTGACTCATGTATGCGGCAAGAACGGAAAGGCTATCACGTAGCAAGAGTAGTGAATCCCTGAGCCCAGCAAGAGACAAGAATGGAAAGGCCACCACGTGAGGAGTGAATCCCTGAGCCGGCATGATTAATATCCAAGACGGATATGAAAGAAGAGCATAGGCATTTACTTCGTTTCTTTCTTTATGTTGCATTATATTATAAAGTCTTCAAGTATATAAGCCATGAGCACAACATTGAGAAATATTATGACAACTATACACATATATGCATGAATATAGTTCAAAAGAGTGTATGGTATTTTCCGTCTAAGTACGGTGGTACAAGTTAGTGTTTTAAAATTGGATTGTCATACTGAGATAATTATTCTCAATAAAAATCTACTGGCTTCTATCAGTTAAATCAAATGTCACTGGTGGAGGCGGAAAGCAGGATTCGAGGAGTTAGGACTTTATCTTGATGTGTGACTTAGTCTTACTTCTTTTGTACTTGTACATGTATATATATATATATATATATTGTACAGGATATGACAACTTTTGTTTGATACTTTATTAAAGGATTGAGTGGCAGGATTGTTGCCTCCAATCCCTCTTTTTTGACCAACTTATATACGTTATGTAACATCCCAAAAATGGAAACTCAACTTTGACCAAAAAGTCAAAGTGTTGACTTTTTCTAAGTTGTTGACTTTTCTTTAACTTGTTTGACTTTTTGATTTTTAATTGTTTGGATGTGTTTGCCTATGTTTTTGTTTGTAATTATGTTTATGAAACCCTAACTAGAGGTGAAGAAACCCAAAAACCAGAGAAAAATGACCAGAGGAACCCTAACCCTAACCCTAGGGACTAAATTGAAAAGAATAAGTTAGTTTTAATCCTTTTCTTTAATCAGTGAAATAGGGCAGAAAAGACCTATTTGACCCTAGAAAGATACCCTAGAACACTCTAGAGATACCCTAAGACCTGACTAAGGGACCCCAACCTCAAGAAGAGTCCTCAAAAGTTACATTTTTTCCAGTGAAAATTCAGGACTAGAATGAAAGAATTGAAATATTGGAGCTTTAGCCCGTTAGCTTACTTAAGGCCTAAGGAAGCCCAATTTAACCACTTACAGACACCTTAAATTATCCTACAAAGTGCCAGCCATGAAATTAAATAAAAAAAAACACAATTAGACGAGTTACATATTTTAAAAATAGTAATAAATAAGAAACTTATCACAAATTAATCCCTTTTAATGCCTTTAAGAGCTTATAACCGAATCTATTGCTTTGAAGGCCAATTATAGACCCAATCAAGGTAGTTACCACACCCAACAACTTGAGTATTCAAAGTGCGAGACCAGAATGAAGAAGATTGAGGCTAAAAACCTAGACTAACTAATTTACAGCTTAAATTTAACAAGCCCCTAAGTATCAACCACTAATGCACCTAGATTAAAGCCTACCCGAGACCTAAGTGTCTAATTACCCACCCAAACGAGCCCTTAAGTTGCCAGCACACCACTAATATGTGTCCTAACACTAATCCACGAAGCCCCAGCCAGCCAACACCTCATCCCATTAATCATTGGGATTTCACATGGTGTGAGTACTATATAAGAAGTGAAAACCGAGAGAAAGCCACACCAGTAGCTAAAATCAGAAATTGAGGGCTGAGAGCAAGAGAGAACAGGTTCAGAGAGAGGCTGAGATCGTGTGTGAGCTGGGAGAATCGAAGGATTGCAGCTGGAGGTAGAGAGAGAAGCAGAAATCCACACACACATTCACACCCGAAACCTTGTTGTTTTTCATCAGTTTGCCCAAGCTATTCAGAGGCCCAAATCCGTGTCTCTTCTTCTGGAAATAAAGGTAACGTAGTGTTACCCTTCCTTCTCCATCACTGAGCCAAGAGCATCCACTAGAAACGGTGGTATGAGCCTCTATGACTCGATTTCCCGAGGCTGCCACAGAATGCCCTGTTTTGAGCAGTGAAGCTTCCATGAGGCATATTTCCATCATCTGTTATCCAATTTGAGCGTGTGAGTAGTCATTAGAAAGCTAAGAAAATAATCTTTAAAAGCCTCTCAATGCATGCATGATCGGAGGCTGCTGTACAGGGGTTCAGAGCCTTGAAAGATTGTAAATTTTCTTCTAAAAATGCTTTTTTCTGATATAGAAATGTATGCTTGCTGTTTTTGTTGTTTCTGGTAATTTGAGTTCTATACCAAGGTTAGATGAGCTAATAAATGTTAATGGGACTATGGGAGAATGGAGATTTGTTTTGACTACTTCTAAGAACTTCTGGTTCAATAGTGGGGTTTTGTAGATGAAGGGTTCAAAATTTGATTTGTAGTAAATTCTTTGATTTTTAGTTCTGAAAATGTCCATCCTTTCTCGGTGACACTATTGCCAGGGTTACTAGAAATGGTTGTTAGCTTATATTTGCTTGAGGAAAATGTTATGTTTCAAAATATGAAAGATGTGGTAGTTTGCTGTTTCGAGAAAAATGAAAGTAAAGCATTGTTGGAAAGCATAACCTGTGTTTTACCAATGAACTTGCAAATCTACCATTTCTAATATTTTTGAAAATTAATATGAATTACTGAGTCTTCTAAACCACCAAAACCTTGAATGCTTGCTGGAAATTTTAAAGGAAGTTTCTGAGTTTCAATTGTGTAAGAGTGATGGTATGGTCATGAGTGCTGTGTTTGATTAGATGGTATATGATCAAAATTGGACCCCAAACCATTGTAAATTTGCTGAGATTCTTGTCTGGGCATTGTCTAATTACCTAAGTGGCTAAAATGGCAACATTTCCTTTGACACTGTGAAACTTACCCTTTACTGTCAAACAAGATTTATGAGGGCAGGAAATGTCAAAACAGTAGAAGAAAAGTTCCAAGAAAGAAAGTAAGAGTCTTAGGGATTCACATACTCTTAGAATGGAAATTAGGGCAACAAGCATGGAAAGAGGCAGTTAGTGGCCCAAAACTTGGGTACTCAGGTTCTAAGAGGGTAGACCTGTCATTTCCACCCTCTAAACCTCCTAAGTATCCTTCCCAACCAGAAAATGTGCTATCCTATGGCTTGGAAAATAGTAAAAAGGCCAAAAGAGGAGAAATGGTAAAAAGAGTGAAAGACTTGCAAAAATAGCCACTCTGTACTGATGTGGCTGCACACACTTGCTGTGCAAGCCACAAGTAGTCTTATCTTGCTTATGAGATGCTAAATTGGGCTGGATAGAGGTCATAATAGAAAAGTGTATGAAACAGGGACTAAAGTGAACTGATTTGTCTATTTTTGCCCCTTTTTTAGAATCTGTGTAAACTGAGTTATCTGTAGTAAAACTTCTGTACTTTCTGGTTCTGTATGTTAGTATGGCCCTCTGTATTTGCAGGGAAGTGGTCAAAGTGGCCTCTAACCCCATTCTATCTCAATTTGATTTTTGGGAAAATTTATGTGTTTTGCTGCAAAAGTATGTCTTCTGGTTGCTATTTTTCAGTGAAAACTGGATGAGCAAGTCCCAATATTCTTTTAGGTACTTGCTGCACCCTGGTTTTGACTTGAAACAACCCAGAACAGAATTTGCGTCTTAATAGGGACTAAATTGCAAGAAAAACTTGAGAAATACCGAAAAGTCCTATTTTTACCCAAATTCTGGTTCAATTCTGTTGGGATTTTCTGGGTGTGTGTAGTAGGTCCTAATTGACCATTTTGGTGACTAAGTGAAGTCTAAATACTTGAAATGTGCCTTGAATTTCTTTCTTTAAAGAATGTGACTCCTTTGAAAAGATTTGTGAATTTAAGGGTCCAAATGCAATTGTCTTTACCGAAAAATTGACAAAGGCCATTGAGTATGTATTAATGATGCTTGTGGTGAAATTTCATGATCTTTGGATGCTTAAATTGATAGTTATGCTTGTTGCTTGCTGTGAAAGTTATATTTGGCGTTGTGGTTGACTTAAGTTTGACTTTTGTTGACCAGTGGCTGAATTTAATGTTTTTATCAGGCTATTTAAGTGTGTGGCATCCAAATCATGAAACTGAGTTTTAGCATGCATCTATGGAACTAGAATGCCTTGAAGGGCAGGTTTTTGAGCATGCATCTGTATTTTGAAGTGCATATGCCCCTGGAGGGGTAAAATGGTAAAATTGCCCTGGAGAGGCAGTATTTGTATTTTTATGCCCTGGAGAGGCAATAATTGTGTTTGATGCCCTGGAGAGGCAGTATTTGTGTTTTGATGCCCTGGAGAGGCAATTTATTTGGCAACTGAGTAAACATTACCTGTGGATAAAAATTATAATGAATAATTTGATCTGTATGAAAAGGACACGCTAGGCTGGCTAGGAATACGTCTGGGACATAGCTGCCTAGCAATTAGTGAGGAAGTAATCCAGTCCGGGACTGGTGATGCTAAGGTTCTAACTTTGTGCGCACACCAGGGGATGCCCTGGGATGTCAGGTAATTACCTGTTAGCCTTATTTGGGCAGGCTTTCCATAGTGGTAAATGGTAAGTCGATATTGTCCTGTTTCATTAGATTGGTTTTGAAATGATGGTAATGGTTTAACCAGTTGTAACAGGTCCTGGAGAGACTTGATGGTTGCATGTAGAGGTAAACATGTACATTTTGAAAAGACTGGCATGGCTGGAAATTGCATATAGTGGTAAATATGCATGTTTTGAAAATGAAAATGACTTTTCATCCGTTTATAGCTTTCAACATGGCCATATATCTCTGAATCTGTATAAATGGAAATATCTGGTGATTGATGTGTTGATTCCTCTCTGAAAGTGGAAATATCTTGTAATTGATGTATGTCAAGTTTATTTTATCTGTTGATTGAGAAGGAAGTATTTTTCTATATTCTTAGGAATGCAGCTGAACCACTAATTAGTCTTTTATAAAACTGGTAATCTATGTTACTGGGATTTTATATCTCATTACGTTACTGTGTTCAGATGCCCAGGTACATTCTGTTGCTGGAGATTGAGGTAGAGCTCCTGGAGGTACCCCTTATGGGATACTTCCAAATCCTGAAGGAAGTTAACATCCTTTTCTTCTTCCCTTCGGTTGAGAATGCCCCAGGGACTTAGAAAGGGGTGAGATGGATAGGTAGCAGGAGCTGACTCACATTTTGGCAATCACTCTGATGTCACTCTAGCATAGGCTTAGTACTGACTATTTTGGGCCTGCGAGCCACTAACTTTAATACTTATGTCTGTATATATGTATGTCTGTATGGATTATATGTTGTAGACCTAGGTTTGAACTGCTTAAGTAACATACGGAGGTATAGTACCTCATTTACACTTAACCTTATTTGTATATGTATTTTGGGAGAGCGCGAGAGTATCAAACATGTAACTTCTAGTTTCTTAGGTTAAAATAACCAACCGAGAGTAAGCGATCCTTCGGAAAACACTTAACTTCATGAAAGGAAAAAGAAAAAAATTAGACCGGGATTTTAAGAAGTTAAATAAATAACCTAATTCCGCAACTAAAATCAATAAAGAAACTAGGACCATAGGTTAGTAACTTATCACTATTATATATTTAATTATTGGTTTAAGTTAATGATTGTGCTAAAATGGACCATAGGATGAGTGGACGTTACAATTTAAGTTTTTAAGGAGTGTCTACTGCGATTAACCCACGGAGTTTTTCATCAATCAGTTGTGAAATTAATTTTTCCTTATCTAGGTTAAGATTTGAGTAAAAAGGTTTAAATATTGGTTGTTGTTGTGTGGGTTGAGGCGCTAATTTCTATTACTACCAAATCAGAGTGTGAACATCTTTAATCCTTTGACATATATTGCTGACATGTAGTATAAATTTACTGATGTATGCCCTTTACCTGCAACTCATCATCAACTAATTTCCCGTATCATGCCTGCTACCTCTTTCCAACTCTAATGCAAATTTTTAATATATAGATGACCTTTATATTTGAATCAATTTCATATTTGAACACTTATTGATTATATCACAATCATATCCGAACTAAATATTAAAATTCAAATCAATTTCATATTTCAGAAATTTTCAATCTTACCATAATCATATTCCATCTCAAAATTCAAATAGGATGAGGATCTATTAGATTGATACAATGGAACAATGTTGTAAGATCCAAATCGGACAAAGACTCGAACAAGTGTTCGGTTCATGGTCTGATCGGTTTAACCAGTCGAACCGGATGACGCAATAAATAATAAATAATTATTTTTAATATATAAAATGACATCACTCAAATTTTAGGTTTCAACATACATAATTTTGAAGTTTTAAATTACATGACTTCTTAAAGTTTCAATTTTCAAGACTTATCAAATTATGAAAGAACTTGATCAAACCAAACATGAAATTCTTGATAATCATGACTTCTTAAATTTTAATTTTCAAGACTTTTCTAATTTTAATGTTTAAGATTTTTCTAATTTCTTTTTTTTTTGGTTATTATTTTTATTATTTTTTTTAAAAAAAATAAAATTGGACCGGTTGGACCACTGCTTGGACGGTCCAACCCGGTTGACAAGTTGGACCCCAGTTAAATTCGGTCCAACTAGGAAAACGGTTTTTTGGTCCAATCGACTCGCCTTTGTATCCGGTTAGCGGTTGGACTGGTCGGACAGTTCAGTCCGGTCCAAACAACATTGCATTAAAAATACCTCCATACTTTGATAGAAACCTAAAAGCATTGTGAAGACGAATAAGCATCAATAGCTCACCACCACTCTGAACCATATCCTCCTCTACCACCATCGAGTTCTTCACCACCACTGTTGAATTGTCGATGCTGATCAGGTTTCAGATCCTTTTCACAAAGATCAAACTGGCGAAAGAGCTGTACTGCCTTGCCTTCTTGATTTTCTTCGTTCTTTGACGAATGATAGACTGATTCGATACCTAAACAAAAAAAAGGTTCAAATTTTGTATACCCATTTAAGCTTTCTTATTCTTTGCTGCAATTATTGTAATTGGCTTTGCTTTTGTAACTACAGAATATTCTCCCGTGGGGACACGTGGCACTAGCCTTCTAGAAGGGTTGCAGTAGCTCGCGCTAGTGACACGTGACACCACCCATTCACTTCATACATGACCGGTACCCACGTCTCCCCTCTTAAGCTCTCGCACCAGAGACATGGGAAGCCTTTGAACATTATGGGTCGACCCACGTCGAACAGGAACGTGGGTCGACCACGTCCTTCTACACACTTAGTATAAAAAGGCCCTCACCTGGGGGACTCACGGACAGACAGACTTCGGAATACACAAAAGTAGGACTTAACCTTCCAAATACGATACACCTCCTTGTTAATCTTAGGGCTTGGTCCATCACCTCCCAAGATCCACCGTAAACCAGCATATCTCCGCCCCGGAGATCTCCATCAGCAAAGCTCCTAGCAGCTCAGAGAGACCGTTGCTCTCTCCCAGTCTAAGGCAACCTCCAACGAGTGGCTCACCCGCCCGGAGTATCTTACACACGTTCTAGCCGCACACGGCCACCTACAGTAACTACCCTGCCTATCGGCTCTTATGAATTGGGTATAGTTGCATAAAAACTGTTTAGATTTCCTTCTTAATTTATTGTACCCTTTCATATGTGCAAATATGAAGATACTAGGAAGGCTAGAAAGCGAGCATGTCTTACAAGGTTCACATTCATCTTGAAGGTAAATTTTTATAGTTTTAGATAGCTAAATAGTGCACCTCCGCCTTCTAGTTATATTTTCTATTGAGTTGTAGTCCATATTTGATTGCTCTTTTTTCTTTATGTTCATTGACTGCTCACTTTTAATGGAATATTATCTGAGTTATTTGTGTCAAAATAACTTAGGCTACGTTCGTTGGCCTACTTTTAATTTTTCATTTTGTTTTAAAAAAAATAAATAAAATACAAAATATCTATTATACCCTTTGATTTGACACAATCATAACATTTTTTTTCTCTTTATTATTTTAATATAAGGGGCAAAGTGGTAATTTTAATACATTTCCATTCTCAATTTTTACTACCAAACACAACAAATGCATTCCCATTCCCTTTCCATTTCTGCGTAAAGAACGTACCCTTAGTCTTTTTCTATTGGTTTGTCAAAGGGGGAGGATTCTTGAAGTTCTAAGGAACTGGCCTGAGAGTTATAGAAAAACAAACAAGATGATGCACTCTCAAACTGGAAGGAATTCAAGATTTCCTCTTGCCCTCAATGAACGATTACTATCTTCAATGTCAAGAATAACTTCTATGCTCTTCCCAAGCATGACTTAGAAACATGGAAACAAAAGCAACATGGTAATGAAAACCCAAGATGTAATTAACGAATGCAATTTTTTTTATTTTACAGTACAAGAAACAACCTCAACTCTAATTAATTGGACAATAGTTTTATTACGTAAGTTTTCCTATGGGCAAGAAAATAAGTGAACCAAGTATTTGTCTTCAACAAACCACACTATAATGGCCTAAACCATCTCAAAGTTGCAAGTATTATACTATACATGTCTACCAACTTTTTATGTTTTGGATCTTTTATTTTATTTTATGATTTTATCAACATGATGTTTGAGCATAATTTATTTCATTTAAAAGTTAAAACTTAAAAAAATAAATGGTCAAAACTCCAAATTGGTCCCTTATGTTTGCACGAAGTTTCATTTTGGTCCTTTATGTTTCAAAAAGTTTAAATTGGTCCTTTATGTTTGCAAGAAGTTCCAAATTGGTCCTTCCGTCCAAGTTCGTTTATTTCTTCCGTTAAGTGCTGACGTGGACATATCATCTCTCCTACGTGTCCATTTAAGCTTACGTGTCATGTCACGTCATCGCCACATCATCATGTACAATCATATGTGATGACGTAGTGTTGATGTGGCAATTACGTGGCATGACATGTTAGCTTGCATGGACACGTTTGCATGTCACGTCAGCATTTAACTTAAGAAATTAACGGAAGTGGATGGAAGGACCAATTTGGAACTTCTTCCAAACATAAAGGACTAATTTAAACTTTTTGATATGAAACTTCGTGCAAATATAAGGGACTAATTTGAGGTTTTGACTAAAATAAATTATCAGTAAGCCACAAATTTAAGATCCAAATTTTATTATATATATATATATATATAGGGTCTCATTAATTAATTTTAGTGGAATATTCCATCTTCAACTTTCATGAGTATTTCACTATTTAGTTGTAACTATATTAGTAAACAATGCTCTACATTCTTCTTCCTGTAAATTTGCAAACACTAACTGGTCTTCATATTTAATGATCTCCTTATCTTTGGGCTTATTCATTTAGACGGGTTGGAGAAGTATGTCACGACAGTTATTTACTCGTGTATTTGCTTCACACTTCAACGTATCTCTTTTAGACACTACAAGAAAACTGTTATTCAGTGGCGCTTAATTCCTGGTGCTTGAATACAAGTGCCATTAATAGGCTCCATCACCGGCGCTTGAGTAGGCGTCACGAATAAATTTTAATTTTTAGCGCCTGGGACCATTTTGTGGCGCTTAAAGCGCCCTTAAATTAATAAATTAATTTAAAAGTAATTTTCTGACGCCTTTAAAACGCCACAAATTGCACATAATTTAATAAAATTTTTATTCATAATATTTTTTTTTAAATTTCGGCGCCTCTAAAGTGCCACAAAACACTTTAATTTTTAATTTATAATTTTTTATCAGTTTTTGGCACCTTTTAAACGCCACAAATAAAATTAATTTAATAAAATTTTAATTATATTAATTTTTTTTTCTGTTTTTGACGCTTATCAAGCGCCACAAAGTGACCCTAAAAACCTAATTTCATCTGATCAATTTCCAGCGCCAAAACCCACCTTTTCTTTTCACCTTCCCTCCTACCAGCACCAAAAGCCCTCTCTCTCTCTCTCTCTCTGAGCACAACGAAATTGTCGATTGAGAGGCATCTTCCTTTTCATCTGGATCAGTAAGGTATGCTCTTCTTTGCTCTCTCTCTCTCTCTCTCTCTCGCTCGCTCACTCTCAAGCTGTCCCTGTGCTCTCTACACCGAGAAGTGAAGGAGATGGTAGAAGTTAAAGTTTGAAAGATCCCTAATTTCACTTGTCCTCTCTGTAGGCAGAGACAATTTCTAAGGGTTTAGGTTTGGGGGACGTCTTCAGCTTTGCCTATCGTTGCTGGTTAATCAAGAGTAAGTTGCTATTTAGATTGATGATATTTTGATTTTGAGCTATTGGTTAATTGTTTGACCATTGCCTTGTTGGAAATTTTAAGATGACTTTAAAACTGATAAGCCTGATGTTGATGAAGAGAGATTGTTTCAAATTGAGATGGCAATCCAAGCATTTACTGAAAACACCAAGGAATCTTTTCATATGAAGTAAATGAGCAATTGTTTTAGAGTTTATCTGAATTATATGATTATTATGTTCTTTCCTCACTCCCTCTGCTGGGAAGGGGCAGTCGTTGTGGTGATATAGACAGTCAAGGTTAAACGTCAATACTTCATAGTTGATGTGCTTTTAGCCATGATGAAAATGCTGCTTTTGGATTGAGTCTCGAATCTTAATCATCATAGACAAGGATTTTTTCTTGGGCCTGATAAAGTCATTTGTTATATACCCTGGATCATACTGTCATTCTTTTCGACTTTTGGTGGTTTGTTTGTATTTATCAAAAGGCTGAAAAACTTGATTTTAGCAAATATTTTGATAGGAATGTTAGAAAACATTTTCAAGGGTATATACTAGAAAATATTCAGTTGTTATTTGGTTAAATGTGGGACTCCACTTGGAGGAATGGATTTCTTGGAATCTCAAAAGGAGGGTAAGTTTTGCTAGCTTACCATGGAATATAATATTTCCTGTGGCTTGCAACTACATTTGGTCTTGCAGAAATATGATAAATCCATGGACTCCATAGGAGTTTCATCGGTTTTAAGTGCAGAACTATGGGGTATTTTTTATGGACTTAAGCTTGCATGGGAAGGTGGTTTTCGAAAAGTAGAAGTGGATAGTGACTCATCTCTAGCAATAAAGTTAGTCATGGGCTAAGAAAGTGGTTCAAACCTGCTACACCCCATCATGTACAGTATAAATGATATGGTGAATAAGGAGTGGGAAATAAAGTTTAGGCACACATCAAGAGATGTCAATAAACGTGCTGATAAAATAGCTAAAAATAACCTGTCTTGTCCTGTGGGTCTATTAAAGTTTCTTTCCCCCCCCTATAAAATACTTTGACTTATCATGTGAAAATTGCATGTATGATTTGTTTAGTTTTTATTGGCTCATTGTATTGTAAGAATCATTCCTGGTTGTCTTCATCATCATCACCATCTACTTAGTTAATTACCAATTTACCATACACATACAGCTACAAAATTAATATTTATCAAAATTGGAGGTTTCTCTGGGTATTTATTATCATCCTTTTCATTCCTAGCTACATTTTGTATTTTTGTTCACTTGGCAAGATGCTACATAATATTGATATTGCTATTTATATGGGCACAAGTAATCCAAAAAATAACACTTGTCACCTGGGGATAAATGGCATAGCCTTGACCTTATTCTTGAGATATTGATCCTAGTCATATGGATTGGGCTCTCAGGAATGTTGGGCTTTTAAGCACACTAATAATACTTGCTTGCAAGTCCTAGTTGTAAATTGTAATGTAATTGTCTTCAAATAAAATGTTTTAATGTAAATTTTAGGAAAAGTGTTGAGAGACAAAACACAGTTTTATTTGTATTGCATTTTTTAGCTTATATTTCATTAAAAAAAATGCTTATACTACCACAGTGCCACTCAAAGACACTGAACTACTAAAAAAGTCAATTTTGTGATTGACTAATCCGTGGCAAAATAAAGGATAACATATTGTGATAAATAAAATATAATAATATTATTTTCACATAATTCGTGCTCATAAGACATAAGAGTTGTTAAGAGTAGTCTAATTTACCAAAAGTTTTGTAAAGAAATTTAATTAACAAGAGATACGGCCGATAATGAAGGATTGTATTAATTTCTCATTATCTTTTCCAATTCTCAACTTCTCAAATGAGAGGAAGATATTTTGATCTCGTATTCCCTTCTTCATTTTATTCTCCAATCCAAGCATATCCTTGAACTTCTTTTACTTTCTTTAAAAATCTTTTTGACTTAATCATCAGAGCTACTTCTTTCATATAATTTTTCATTGCGAGAAACTAATTAATTTCTTATATAAGACTCTCACTACTGTTTTGTATATTCATTTACTAATGCATCACCATTCAATACTCTCACTACTGTTTTGCATATTCATTTACATGTTAATGATTGTTTCTAATTTTTATTATCATTTGTCTTTTGTACAAATTGAGATCCTGGTGTTATGTGTTTGCTTCTTATTTGATGATATTTTGAAAGCTAATATATTATTGGATTCATTTTTCTTTCGCCTTCTCTTTCTCGCACTCTGTTTTGTGTACTCTTTTTCTTTATTGTGCTGTCATAAGTTGTTTACTCTTGTAACATGCATATGTGAGTTCATAAGTGGACAACAAGTAGTTGGACTGGTACTTCTGAGGTTAGTATATTGCATTTACATAAAAAGTCATTTTAAATTGTATTCTTGATTTTAGTTGTTGGGTGGATTATGTTTTAACCCTTTCGATTTGAATTTCTAGTGCCTTGCTCTTTTCATGTAAGTTGATTTTGATTATTATGCGTATGAGGAGAAATTTCAATAGGAATATCCCTTTTATGTTTTAGCCCTTTTATGCTCTTTTCTAGTTCGAAGTATGAATATAAATATCCCTTTTATGTTCCTTACTTAAGAGTTTGTGATTATGAGAATATAGATGCTACCTTAACATTACTTTTTTTTGTTAAATATTTAGGCTTTTGCTATGGACAAATCTTAGATTAGAATGTCTCGGGTTAGCCCTGAATATGAGAAAGGCTTAAATGCCTTTTTAGATTTTGCATTTCCACACACGATTGTTAAGGGCAAGATAAGATGTGCTTGTAGCCGTTGTGGGATTAAAAGGTGGCATACCAAGGAAGTGGTATATGATCACTTGATTTGTACACAATTCCCTCAAGGGTACACAATATGGACTTTTCATGGAGAGTCACTAATAGGAGATGCTAGTAACACTTCAAATGTAGCACAAGATAGAATTACAAATATTGGTGGTTTGCCCGATCAAGATCAAATGCAAGATATGGTCCGTGAAGCAGTCAGATTTAATAGGGATGTTGAGATAGAAGCAAATGAATTTATAGATGAAGTTGAGAGTACGGTGCATGGGTTCCATCGAGAATATAGTGAAAATGATACAAACTTTGATGATTTAATTAGAGAATGTAACGAGGAACTTTACGTAGGGTGCATAAAGTATTCTCGACTATCATTTCTGATTAAATTGTATCACATTAAATGTTATTGCCGGATGACTGATAAAGCCATGTCCATGATACTTGAATTATTGCATGATGCTTTTGAGCATGCAAAGATTCCTAGTTCATTCTATGAGGCCAAGAAAATATTTAGCAAATTAGGACTTAATTATACTAAGATTGATGCATGTCCGAATGATTGTATGTTATATTGGAGAGACGATGCAAGTAAAGAATCATGCAGAGTTTGTCATACTTCTCGATGGAAAGCTAAGGAAAATGCAAGTAACATTATGGGTGGGGGTAAGAAGAAGAAAAAGAAGCAACCTGCAAAAGTTTTGCGGTACTTTCCATTGAAACCGCGGTTGCAAAGGTTGTACATGTCTTCTAAAACTGCTGGTGATATGAGATGACATGCAGAAGATGTGAACAACGATGGGCTAATGAGACATCCAAGGGATTATGAGGCATGGAAGTCCTTTAATGCAACCTATCCTGAATTTGCTGCAGAGGTGCGTAATGTACGACTTGGGCTAGCTAGTGATGGTTTCAATCCTTTTGGAACCTCAAGTACCAACTACAGCATATGGCCTGTAATTCTTATTCCGTACAACTTTCCTCCGTGGATGTGTCTGCAGCAAACTTCATTAATTCTTTCTATGATCATTCCAGGTAAGCGTGGTCCAGCGAATGATATAGATATTTACTTGTCGCTTACCTTTTAGTGGAAAATGGTGCTTCACAGGTCATCGCCGTATTTTGGAATCAGGACATAAATTTAGATTGAATCGAATTTGGTTTAATGGTAAGGTTGAGATGAGGGATACACCACCTTTTCTTTCAGGCTCGGAAATCTTGACACAAGTGGAGAATATCAACGTGACCTTTGGAAAGAGACTGGAGGTTGATGCTAGGGGTAAAAGAACTCGCAATAATCGCCGTAAAAGAAATGACTCTCAATGGAGGAAGAAAAGTATATTTTTCGAACTTCCATATTGGCATTTGAATTTGATAAGACACAATCTAGATGTGATGCATATTGAAAAGAATGTTTGTGATATTGTCATTTACACATTACTCAATGAAATTGGTAACTCAAAGGATCATCTTGCTGCTCGTAAAGACTTGTGTGCTATGGGTTTTCGAAGGGATCTTTGGCCGGATGACATTGGCAAATATCCTCTAGCTTTGTACACAATGACAAATGCAAGTAAGGATAAATTTCTAAGCATCCTGAAGAATGTGAAAGTACCAGATTGTTATTCAAGCAACATTTCTAGATGCATTGATTTAATTAATCGTAAATTAAGAGGATTAAAAAGTCACGATTCTCATATTCTTATGGAGCAATTGTTACCAATAGCCATAAGGAATGTGTTGCCTAATCAAGTGAGTGCGGTTTTAGTGGAATTATGTTCATTTTTTCGACTCATTTGCAGTAAAGTGTTAAGTACTACTGAATTAGAAAACCTTCAGAAGTGAATTATTTTATGCTTATGCCACCTGAAAATGTTATTTCCTCCAGCGTTCTTTACTGTCATGGTGCATTTGATAGTTCATCTAGTTGACGAAGCTAAGCGTGGAGGTCCTGTCCATCATAGATGGATTTTTTTGTTGAAAGGTAAAATTCACAATATAATCTTACATTTAGCTTCAATATAATAAAGTTTTCTCCTTTTAAGCATCTGGTACTTCACTTGACTGCATTTAAATCTTGTAGGTATTTAGTGAAACTTAAGTCTTACGTGCGTAATAGGGCACAACCTGAAGGATCTATTGCAGAGGGTTATATAGCGGACGAATGCCTTACATTTTCATCAAGGTATTTAAATAACATAGAGACAAGATTCAATCGCCCTGCACGTGTTGATGATCAAGTTGATGAGATTGCATCATCAAATGTGGGAACTTTGTTCCCTCGAATAGGCAAGCCAGTTGGTGGTTCTTCACATTTTTTACTTATAGACATGGAGAAACATCAAGCACATCGGCATGTGTTAATGAATTGTACACATGTGGGTCAATTTCTTCAGTAAGTAATCTAAACATGTTGAGTGCACACCTTTATTTCATAATGTGTTAATTTGATATTCTTATAGGGAATTTAAGGAGATAACACGAAGGAGGTTAAGGAACCGCACACGTTCAGTTGCAACAATACAAAGGACCATTCACAAGGAGTTTGCTTCATGGTCTTATAATAGAGTGAGAAAAATTTGCACTTTCTTAATGTCTCTATATAACCAGCCAAAAATGACTATAATAGAATTGATGATTAAAATTGTAGATTTTGAATGATGAGAATGAAGTTCACTCGGATGATATTGTATGTCTTGCAAAATGTCCACTTTCACGATCTAGACGGTTTAGTGCATAGAACATCAATGGTTTCAAATTTCGTACAATGGAGCGAGAACAAGAACTAAGAACTCAAAACAGTGGAGTATACGGCTCATTTGGCACAAATAGTTATGCAAGAAGTAGTGATAATCGTCCACGATTTGGGGGATGTTCCTTATTATGGCAAACTAATAGATATTGTTGAGTTAAATTATCATGGTCGATTCATGGTAACCATGTTCAAGTGCAAATGGGCCAATACAACTACGACTGTTGGAATGAAGAAGGATTCCCTTGGATTTGACTTAATTAACATTTCTAGACCGATTCACACAGGTGAACATGAAGACGATGAACCATATATTCAAGCATTAGAAGCTCAAATGGTCTATTATGTAGAGGATGCAATTGATAAAGAGTGGTGTATTCCTGTTCATATAAATCCTCGTGACTTATATGATATGGCAGAAGAACAAGAGATTGTCCATGACACTGAGGCATACCTACAACAACAATTAGATATATTTTTTTCAGATGATGTTGAGACTATTCCATTGGCTAGAGAAGCTGATGGAGATGAAGCCCTTATTATAGATGCTGATGAAGAGGATGATGAAGAAGAAACTGATAATGATTGTGTAGCTACAAATTGATGTTGTTCCCTTTTTTACAAATATATTAGATGTACAACGATAAGTAATGTTTGGACATTTTTGTTGATGTATCTTGCAAGAAACTTACTATTAGAATGCATACATTAAATCTCAATAGTTTTTTTTAGCAGAAATCTCAATAGTTTTAACTTATATTTATGTATTTTGCATGACATGTGTATAGCTTTATCACAAACTATTTGTTTCAATTCCTCAACCAATATTTATTTCAGTTTCTAATGTAATTGCAGAAATGAGTAGATCAAAGAGATTGAGAATATCACAGAGTGAATCACACAACTAGAGCTAGCGTAATCATGGAATCATTGAAGGAGCTTAAGGAAGAGACTTGGACAAATCAAATAGAAATATGCCCTTCAATTATTTCTGAAAACGTCACTTGCACCAAGTGGGCTAAAAATGAAGCTATACAACATGTATTGGGCTTGAAATCATCAATTTGGAGAGCTTGGTCGAACTACAATACATGTGAAGACTTATTTAAGCCTAAATCTTCTTATTTTGGGCTTCAAAGGCTTATTAAAATTTGGGTTATATTTTTGTGCGAAAATCATTATATTTAGGCTTTTTATTTAAAGTCCATTAGTGTTTTAAGACTCTAATTTTAGATTTAATTTTTTAATTAAATTGAGTTTAAGTATGATTGTTAGAGCCCAATAATTTTATTTTAAACATTGTCTTTTGTTTGGGCTTTAGTTTATGTAATGTTAGGTTAGCCCATTAGTTAATTAAGGTTTTACTTGCTTCAAGATTCTAGGGTTTTCTTTCTTGGAGTATAAATACTCCTTTAACTCTTTTTTATTGGAGATTTTTGATTTGGAATTTTAATAGAGAGCTTTGAGCTTTTCTTCTTCTTCTTGGCTGAAAGAAGAATCCATAGGAGAGGTTGCTATCTTCTTCTATTGCATCAAGAATTTAGTCTTATCAAGGTAATCTCTTGTGGCGAATTCATTCTTGATTTTAAATCAACCGATTATTTGTGTTTCCATTTGCATTGTCAATTGGGGGTTCAATAGGTTGGGGGTTTCATTCCGTCTTCTTGTTTTGACCTTATTGTGTGTTTGGGGTTTCGGGTTCTTTATAACCTTGGGGTTCCGCATCACCAACACCAGCCCCAACCTTAGCCCCAGCCCCATCCCGATCGCCAGTTTCAAGTCCATCCATAACCCCAACTCCAGTTCCTGCCCCAACCCCAGCCCAGACTACAGAGCCACCACCAGAAACAAACTCAGCTTCAATTCCAGATGATGTTAGTAAAGAATGCAATAAGTATTGGAAAGTTGACATCATAGGTATGTAAAATTAATTTATCTATTCTTTATCATTATTGTAATTTTTATGATATAATTTCTTTGACAGATGAACAAGAGGTTGTGAGGGATGGACGTCTAAAGGTACTTGAAGTTTGGTCTCTTCCAGCAGGACAATGAGTAGTAGTACTTTTTAATGCTGAAGCACAACCAGTTGGGAATGCTGTTGGCCTTCTTAGTGGATTTCTTGGAATTATTGTGACAGATGTTAATACTTTTCCCATAAGCTATCAATCATGGGAGAAAGTTCCTAATTGTTACAAGGAAGCTTGCTTTAATAGTATAAAGGTTATATTATTTTATTTACTTTTAAAATGGATACAATTCAATTGGCATTTATTTCAATTGAACTCATGTTATTTATTGTGTTTTGAAGGCCAAATTCTGTTTGAATCGTGACATTGACAAGCACTTTGTGATTAAGAAGCTTGGAAAATAATTGAGGAATTATCGGGTTTTCTTATTTGATCGATTCTATAAAGTTGAAAAAAGTAGAGAACAGAACTTGGAAAAATATCCAGAATTTATACCTTTTTATATGTGGGCAGCATTTGTTGACTACAGATTGGAGCAAAAGACCAAGGTATTACTTAGGAAAGGATGAAGTGTTTTATTCTTGTTAAAATTGGGTGGTGATAAAAGCATTTGGTACATTAGTTATAATAGATAGTGATTGTATTCATTTTTTTATCTTTGTACGAAATGAGTGCTAAGAACCGCCAAAATCGAATGAAGCATAAGATGCCACATACTTGTGGACCCAAAAGCATGGCAAGAAAGAAACTTGAAATGGTCATGATTTTCACTAAGTGTTTCATATTCCAATAGCATGATAATGATTAATTTCTTTAATGTATTTTAGGAATTGGAGAATGGAAGGCCTATAAGTAAGGGAGTTGTCTTCGTAGCAACGCACAAGAGGAAAGATGGTTCCTATGTTAATGAAGAAGCCAAGATTGTTAGTGTAAGTAAATGAAACTTTAGATTCTCTCTTTTTACCACTAAAATGCTGCATTATTGTATTGTGCCAAATTGTTAGCATTTTATATGTGTATGACATACGTATAGCCATTATAAATTTATTTTATACAAATGACACTTCACATATCTGCCTCCTCTTGGATTTGCTTCATTTTGATTGGAATCCTCCCTCATCTCATTACTCTGCATACTAAAAAAGTTGTATCCTATTATAGACATTGGCTCCACATGTTGCTTCACATTTATTTGTCATACTTGCATCTTTCGTGGTTTAGGATTTGGTCCTAGCCCAACTAAAGTATTTGGACAGACAAAAACAACTCGACTTGGTAGGATCCCACTTAATTTTAGTGGAAGTAATGATGTTGTGGTTCAAGAAGTTGCAAGATTGCAAACAAAGTTGGAGGCTTCGAGAAATGAGAATAAAAGTTTCTTCAATTTTATTCTCCAAAATGTTGTGGGAGTGGCAAATATACCACCTGAGTTTGCACATTTATTAAATTCTCAAGTTAGTTCAATTCTTTTGACTTAAATTTTGTCATTGCTTTATTTAATAATATACATAAACACAAATATATAACTAATTTTGTTAAATTATTTAGGTACCAGATGAAAATAGTGCGCAAACCTTCATCAACAGGACAACAATCCTCAGAGAGCTAAGATATTGGTTCATACGCATGACTGACATATTTTGATTTTTAACATTAGTAAGTATGCAAGATTCAAATATCTACATTTTATCGTTATTATTTATGAATTTGTATATGATATGATAATATTATAATTATAATTATTTTTTGTTTCATTTGCAGGCCCGTAAAGTTTAGTATCAAGGACTCCTCTTTTGGTTTACATTATTAATGCACAAATGTTGGATCATACTATTTTGGAAGAATACTTAAGACATGTGTACCTATTTTGTTTATAGTGATTTTAATAGGATCTTTATATCTAATTTGAGTATAATGATGTTATTAGGATCTTTATATCTATTTTGAGTATAATGATGTTATTAGGATCTTTATATCTATTTTGATTATAATGTTATTATGGTTATATATTATGTAGAGATAAAATATTATACTTTTTAAAAAAATTAATTTAACAAATATTGGCGTTTATAAAGCATCACAAATTGCATTAGAAAATTCAGTTCCATAATATTTAGTAGCACCTCAAAGTTCTAGAAATAAACATTTCTCACACTTTGTAAAGCGTTAGCATATTTCAATCCCGGTGCTTTAATAAGTGCCACATTATAAAACTGCTGTCGCTTTCAGAGGCGTCACAAAATACTTTTATTCGCGCAACTAAAGCGCAGGTAAATGTAATTGTTGATGCTTTCCAAGCATCACAAACAGACCAGGAAACGGAAAAAATAGGAAAAAAAAAGGAGATGATTGTGGCACCTCCAAAGTGTCGGAGAAAATAATTTCTAGCGCTTATTCCAGCGCTTGCTTTAAAGCGCCACAAATAGCCCTCTCGACGCATTGTATTCTGCCACCTTACCAAGCACCACAAAATTTATTTACTGGCACTTAAAGCGCCACAAATGAACGTTTTTAAGTGCCACGAAATGACAGAATTTTTGTAGTGAGAACCCGCGTTGGAGTTTTTCCCATCAAATCCATGGCTGAGATTGTTACTATTTCAGCCCCAATAACTGCTTCTCCTTCCTTTGCTGTTGGTAGTATATATTTCTCTTTTCTACTGCTTTATTATTCTTGAGTTCATTTATTGAGAATGAAGTAAATGTTTGGTTCATATATTGTAAGGTCCATATAGTTTTAGCATATGAAGATTAGCAGCTTGCTCTCTACTTTCGATTCTGTTTCGAATTCGTGTGTTGGTGATGGATAATCTTGGAAAACTTATTCTAGAAGAAAGAACAAAGTTATTATTACCTAGATGTTGATATTAGAATTTGATCTTTTATTATTGTGTTGAGACTTATTATTTGCTTTTATTGTTTTTGACTTGGTCTCCCTATATATATGTGGCCCTCTCCTTTTTGTACCCAAACTTGATTATTAGAAAAAGGAATTTTCAAAATTTCTCTTCTTTACTCCATTTCTCCTTCTCCCTCCTTCTTCCTTGTCACGACCCCCTATCGGACGTCCGTGACCGACACGGGAAGTAGGATTTCTCCTATCCCGTAAGCCTCTAATCCTGATTGACATTTTCACATGTTTATAACTACCCATTCCTAATACAAACAATATATAGTATTTATGGCCATCCATATCCTATGACATAAGTAGCGTGCAATCCACGGCTCGCTCAACGCCGCTTCAGTCTATATATATACACATATTCACTCACACGTACATATAGTATACATATTGATCACACGCTTTTGGGCGAGTGATCTATCCTATTCACATGCAGAAGTCCTATATACAGTCATGCATATATTCAATCACACGCTTGCATATAGTTTACATATTGATCACAAGCCTCAATGCGTGTGATCTATCCTATTCATGCGGAAGTCATATTTTCATACAATCAGGTATTCAGTCACACATATATATAATTTACATATTGATAACACCCTCAAGGCGTGTGATCTATCCTAGTCGCATTGAGAAGTCATATATACATATACATGATATACGCTATATCATTGCCTAAAGTCCCAATACCAAGACCTAACTTTAATCTGCATGAAGCCAACAATGCTAGAATAGGACGTATATATATACTGCAGCTGTATCTGTAAAAACGCTACACCCAAAAAGGATTCATATACATATACATCACAACATATGTACATAATCAAAATAACTACCGACGCGGACTAAGCATTTGGTCCTCAGATCTGTCCGCCTCCCTGAGAAGAAGTGGACGCGTTTCCAACTCCTGAACCACCTGTATCTGAAACATGTAAACAGGGGGTGAGTCGAACAGACTCAATGAGAAGCTCCCCCATCCCTGGCGTAGCAGCGGGTACCACTACAGCTGGGGGAAGGGAGCAACCACAACCACATGCGCATGAAACGGATTTATATTGTGACCTTTAATATGATCAGGCAATCAATATATCACATTCACAATTAAAAATCCTAATTCATGCTCCTAACATGTTTATTAATCCGCATGTAAACCAATCATAAACATATATCATATATTTTCATAAGTCATACATAGTTATGCTCGTAGGCATTCACTTTCTGTCTCCTGCATTACGCTAAGAGAAATACTGGCCCGAAGGCATTCACTTTCTGTCTCCCGCGTTACGCTAAGAGAAATACTGGCCCGAAGCCAATTTCAGGTTTGAACCTGGTTGATCACACCAGGAACTTTCTGACTCCAAGGCATGCTTAGAGTAATAGACGGCAACTCGTCTGACCTCAGTTTTAACCAAGGTAATGGCCACTATGTGGCATAGTTGCTAACGTCATAATCCTGTCTGTCCGATCAGGATGACTGACTCGATCTACCCAGATAACCTAAACAAACTCAACTAACATATTTAACCTTGAAAGACGCCCTATGAGAACTAGTTGAATATTATATGTGATTACTAGTTAGGCCTAGTTTCCCCCTTTTCAATTATGCATCACTCTCACTCATACTTAACAACCTAGGTTCATTTTTCCCAATGTCACATACGATCAAAACCTTTGCACGATGATCAATTTAAATGGGTTTCTAATATTAATGAACCCTCACATATTAAATTCTGACTCAATCCTACCCACGATATCATATAAGGCTCGGTGAGCCACAATGGCACATATACACCTTGTGATTAATCATATAAGCACATATACTATTGCACGTTGACTACTTACTTGCAAATCATACACGCGTAACACAAATTTATTCATATAAATATATTCTATATATCAATTTGCACAAAATAGAGCAAACAACATTTTCCACATAGTCATCCAACCCTGTGGGGCAAGGATGGGAGAGCCCCTCACCTCGTTGGCCCTCCTGATCAGTACTGGGAGTGCCTGAAGCTCCAATCACTCTGTGGTGCCCTATACACATTATATTTAAGAAATTTAGAACGCGTAACTAAGCATCTACCATGCATGTGTCATGCTAATGCTTATGCACCCTTTAGCTATTTTCCAAGAATTAATTATTTAGTTCGTTACGTCGTCTAAATTTCTCTTTTTGAAAGTCCATATTGTCATATATCGTCTTTCACACTTTCGAGCCAATTAGAACCTCTAATTGCTTAGGTTAGAGATTCCCACTTGTCTAAATTTCCCTTCATGTGTTCATATGGGTATCTAACAAATAAAAGAATTAAATTCACGGTCCAAAAGGCTCTAGCTTACTCATTCCACCGTCTCCCTTATTCGCCGAGTAAAAGCTTAAATATTACCTCTTTAATTATATATAAAAATATAATTGGGTATACATAGAGCCTTGGAACCAATTTAGCGGGTCTTAGGTGTCCATTACGGACTAGACCAAAGTGTCCAACCCACCGCACAGCTCCTTACTGTACGGTGGCTTAGTATTTCGCCTCTTTTTCACCGGATTGGGTTCCGGTTGAGATGGTAAATACTCGGGTTTTATTCCCTTGTATATTTCCAGCAACTACAACACTTATACTACTCCAATCCGAGCCTAAACATGCATCGAATTATCAATTTCGAATTTTAGAGCAATTTCCTAACCCAATTTTTCCTAATTTCCATACCCGGTCAATTCCTACGGTTTAACTTCCATTCTGAACCTCACTAAGCTTTTAATAACATCCACTAAACTCAAATTTAACCCCGGAATGCCCCGATTGAAGGTATTTGAAGAATTCCTAAAATACCCAAAATTGGAGAAATTGGGGTTTTGGGAGTTTGGGGCTTTCTTACTTGATTTCAATCGGATAGCAAGCTTGATGGGGATGAAGGAAGACTCCAGCCACCTTTTCCGATCACCGGCGCAAGATCTCCGGTGAGAAACTGACTGTTTCCTCCGTCCGTGGCCTCTTCTCTCTCGGCTTGTGCGTGCTCTCTCTCTCTCTCTCTCGCACGTCTCTGCTTCTGCTTATTTTTTTTAATGAGTGTGTGTGTTTTTTACTTGCTGCTTTTGTAATATCCGAGATATTTAGATTTAATTATTTTCATTTTTATTAAATTTATTTTTCTTTTAGAAAGAAAAATAAATTAAATTAAAGAATTATAGGGTTAAAAATAGAATAAAGAAGAAAGTAATAGGACATATTTATAAATTTTCTAAGACCTGAAAGAAAAGAGGATTAAAAAGCATGAGGGGAAAATAGGATATAACAAGTAAATAAATTTTTCAAAAATATATATATATATATATATTAAAATAATGGGGGGGCCAAACCGTGACCCCCCATCCATTCTTCCACTAACATATAATAATAATATATATATATAGAATTTATATGGGGGCCACGTGACCCCCTTTTCACCAACTCACACACACTCATCCCTTTCATTAAACTGTAATATAAAAAAAAAGAGAGAGAAAAGGAGGAGCAGTAAGCAGAACCAAAACACATACACTCCATTCCAATTAAAACAAAATACACTAAACACACGCACGCAAAGCAGAAAAGAAACGGGCAGCACAAGACGGACCACGGGAGAAGAAGAAGGGGGCGACGGGAAGGGAGATTGTGGCCGCATTTTCGCTGGAGAGCGTGCACCGGTGTCGGAGAGGGTGACCAGAGGTCATCTTCAGCCCTTAGCAAGCCTTCTAACCGATTGATTCAATGTATGAAAGCCCCAATTCTTCAAAACCCCAATTTCTCCAATTTTGGATATTTTAGGAATTCTTCAAATACTTCCAATCGGGGCATTCCGGGGTTAAATTTGAGCTTAGTGGGTGTTATTGAAAGCTTAGTAAGGTTCAGAATCAAAGTGAAACTGTAGGATTTGACCGGGTATGGAAATTAGGAAAATTTAGCTAGAAAATTGCAATAAATTCGAAATTGATAGTTTGATGCATGTTTAGGCTTTGATTGGAGTAGTATAGGTGTTATAAATGTTGGAAATAGTCAAGGAAATAAAGCTCGAGTATTTACCGTCTCAACCGGAACCCAATCCGGTGAAAAAGAGGCGAAATACTATGCCACAGTACTGTAAAGAGCTGTGCGGTGGGTTGAACACCTCGGTCTAGTCCATGGTGGACACCTAAGACCCGCTAAATTGGTTGAAAGGCTCTAATTATACCCAATTATGTTTTTTTATATAATTAAAGAGGTAGTAATTAAGCTTTTACTCGGCGAATAAGGGAAACGGTGGGATCAGTAAGCTAGAGCCTCTTTTGAACCGTGAATTTAATTCTTTTATTAATTAAACACTCATATGAACACATGAAGGGAAATTTAGACAAGTGAAAATCTCTAACCTAAGCAATTAGAGGTTCTAAATGGCTCGAAAGTGTGAAAGTCGAATATGGGGCATTCTAGACTTTCAGAAAGAGCAAATAAGACGACGTAACGAACTAAATAATTAGTTCTTGGGAAATAGCTAGATGGTGCATAAGCATTAGCATGACACGTGCATGGTTGATGCTTAGTTACATGTTCTAAATTTCTTAAATATATGTGTATAGGGCACCACAGGGTAATTGGAGTTTCAGGCACTCCGAGGACTGATCAGGAGGGCCAACGAGGTGAGGGGCTCTCCCATCCCTGCCCCATAGGGTTGGATGACTACGTGGAAATGTGGTTTGCTCTATTTTGCGTAATTGTTATATGAAAATTATTTATCTAAATGAAATTGTGTTACACGTGTATGATTAGCAAGTAAGCAATCAACATGCAACAGTATATGTGCTTATATGATTACTTTCAAGTGTATTACTTGATAATATGGCTCAATGAGCCTTATATGATACCGTGGGTAGGATTGAGTCGGAATTTCATATGTGAGGGTTCATTAATATTAGAAACCCATTTAAATTGATCATCGTGCAAAGGTTTTAACCGTATGGTACATCGAGGAAAATGAACCTAGGTTGTTAAATGTGAATGAGAGTGTTGCATAATTGAAACGGGGGAAATCTAGGCCTAACTAAAGAACGCGTATGATATTCAGTTAGTTACAAATAGGGTGTCTTTCAAGGTTAAATATGTTAGTTGAGTTTGGTTAGGTTGTCCGGGTAGATCGAGTCAGTCGTCCTGATCGGACAGACATGATTATGACGTCAGCAAGTATGCCACATAGTGGCCATTTTACCTTGGTTTAAACTGAGGTCAAACAAGTTGCCGGCTATTAATCTAAGCATGACTTGAAGTCAGAAAGTTTCTGATGTGATCAACCAGGTTCGTACATGATATTGCCTTTGGGCCAGTATTTCTCTTAGCGTAATGCGAGAGACAGAAAGTGAGTGCCTACGAGCACAAGTATGTGTTAATTGCGAAACCAAATGAGATATGTTGAGATTAATTTACACGTGGATTAATAAATATGTTAGGAGTATGAATTAGGATTTTAATTGTGAATATGATTTATTGATTGCCTGATCATGTTAAAGATCACAATATAAATCCATTTCAAGCGCATGTGGTTGTGGTTGCTCCCTTCCCCCAGCTGTAGTGGTACCCGCTGCTACGCCAGGGATGGGGGAGCTTCTCACTGAGTCTGTTCGACTCACCCCCTGTTTACATGTTTTAGATACAGGTGGTTCAGGAGTCGGAAACGCGTCCACTTCTTCTCAGGGAGGCGGACAAATCTGAAGATCGCACGCTTTGTTCGCGTCGGTAGTTATTTTGATTATGTATACATGTTGTGATGTATATATATATATATATATATATATATATGAATCCTTTTTTGGGCGTGGCGTATGTACGTTTACATCTGCTGTGTATATATATATGTCACACTTGAATTCTAGCATTGTCGGTTTCATACAGATTAAAGTTAGGTCTTGGTGATGGGAATATAGGCTATGATATAATATATATCATGTATATACGTATATGACTTCTGCATGCGACTAGGATAGGTCACACGCAATGAGGCGTGTGATCAATACGTAAATTATATGTATGTGTGAAAATATGGCTTCCGCATGTGAATAGGATAGATCACACGCATTGAGGCGTGTGATCAATATGTAAACTATATGTAAGCGTGTGATTGAATATATGTATGACTTTATACATGACTCCTGCATGTGAATAGGATAGATCACCCGCCCTGAAGTGCGTGATCAATATGTATACTATATGTACGTGTGAGTGATTATGTGTATATGTATAGACTGAAGCGGCGTTGAGCGAGCCGTGGATTGCACGCTACTTAGGTTACCGGATATGGATGACCATAAATACTATATATTGTTTGTATTAGAAATGGGTAGTTATAAACATGTGAAAATGTCAATCAGGTAGTTATAAACTGGGGTGATTGAAACTTGCTTTTTTACCAATTTGGTATATTTCATAAATTACTCTCAAGGATGGATACTTTCTTCTTTGTTTTGGAGAATGAATATTGTCCTCTATTGACGACAAGTTTTATGTCATTTCTCTCAAGTTTGCCTCTTGAAGATCTACTCGAGTATGCCTTTTTTTTTCTTTCTCTGTTTTTACATTCATCCTTTTGACGATTTGCTATGAAAAGCAAACTTCAATATATTTTTTCTCTTCAAAATAATTAATGACATTTGTTTATTAGCAGTTGGACACATGTCAGTTGGGGGGCCTCTTTGCTTGTTCCACTTGAGTTATACTTTGATGGGCCAAAGAAGTAGTGTCACGACCCCCACCCGGAGGCATGTGACCGGCACAGACAAAGGGCCTAACCCTGAGTCTGTTAGCCTTAACACCTATTTCATTTAACTATCATTCCCATTTGCATACACACATTATCAATATGTATGGCTCACATCTCCTGTGTAGCCTATCTTATACCTGCAATCACAGCCAAGTGCTGCTTCAGTTTATATGTATACTCAAACACACATAATAAATACCCGTCATATACGTTGCCACACACTCCGATGTGTGACATATCCTATTCACATGCAAATTCGTATACATAATATTGATAAGTCCCCAAAAATAATCCTGTCTTTAAGTATGCGGAGCTGACAAGTCCAGAGTATAATAACCACAAAGTGTAATCAATTGATTACAATATCCAAAATAAAATCAAAGCCACCCACGGAGACAGAATGTGAGTGCTAGCAAAACGTCGCCTTCATTGAGCCGACGTGGAAGCCTGACCAGTACCTGTATCTGAAAAAGTAAACCACTAGAGGGTGAGTCAACGATTCAGTGAGTGACTCTCCCATCCTAGGCGTAGTAGCAGGTACCACTACGACCGGGAAGGGGAGAAACCACATTCACATACGCATACACTTCAATATATCTTTGATAATTATTTAATTGTTCTCAAGCAATAGAACATGTACAAACTCTACTTTAACCGTACCACAACATACATTAATCATGCATATTGACATGCGTGTATCGAGAAACACCGAACATAAATTAACTTCCAAGTGCGGTTCACCCGCCAAACTTACGTACCTTTGCTTACCTTGTTGCCGCCGTGACGTGTCTGTCCTCCCTATCTATCCCGATGCACTATAAGACTTAACCCATCGTCATGGTCGGTTGGATTTTGAAATATAGTAATTTAAAAAAAGATTTCCTCAACGCCACGTCAAGACAACAATCGATGTCATGACCTTTTTAAGAAAATAGCTTTGTCTTGACATCACGTGAGGATACCGGCCATCATCATGACATGTTCGAAAAAAAAAGGAAATCTAGTCATATTGCATACCAAGGACATTGAGGATTTACACTAATGTTGAGTACCTATACGCTCGGTATCTTACATCGATACACATAGGCACACGACCCATTCCGGGACCGTCTCCACGGAATGTTGTGTTCGGTGGCACACCCCGGCACCAACCCGCCGAGATGTCCATCTACATCGGCACTTTCCGAACCATCGCCTCGGGAAGCCCGCTTGGTTCAATCCGGACCAACTCAACGGATTAAACAACTAGTAATGGTGGCATACTCCGGACCGGCTCAACAAAGTATCCACAAGTGTATATATACATGAAGGCAATTTCGAACCTTACCCGACGAAATATCAACATGAAGGCACTTTCCGAACCTGACCAGACGGAAAGCCCTTACCCTTCGTACCATACATGTTATTGCCATAATTCTCGGGTCAAGCACATATGTGTGCAGAATTCTTCATCGTCACCCATATGTACTTGATCCACCATATTTCCACTTTAACAATCACAAACAATTCATTGTACAAAATTCCAGCAATCGCCAACATAATGACAGAGTATTACTAGCTAACATAAAATTAAATATTTACAAACATTCGTATAAACAAGGCCACAAATCAAGGTTATCATACAACCCTTGGGGCTAGGATGGAAGGGACCCTCACCTTGGCCACTTCACTTAGCGTTCCCTTTGAGCACTCTCGTCTCCAAGGAAGTACTTGAGCCCTATCACATACAACCAATTCAATCCATATAAAATTTCATACAATTTCCTAGTTTCTCTACTTATGATTTCTTACACTTATCCAAACCCCCAAGTTCACTTACTTAGTCTATGGTGAACATTTGGTGTTCCTTCTAGATTAAACATAATTTAATACATAATTAATTAATCTCACAACCTTGTTCACTCTCCAAGCTCCATTAATGGAAATTTTACCAAATATGGGAAGTTCTAACTTTCATCAAGGGTTCACATACCACCAACCTAACCATTGGGCACCATTCCAAATCATTTAAAATATTTAAACATATAATTTAAAATTCATACATACCAACAAGCATCAAGGAAATCCACAATTTCCAAAATTTTCTCCAAACTCGTAGATCATGAACCCTAGAGTGGAAATCTCCATAGAACTCAATATTTGGATGATCTCTATGCTAAAAAATGATTCTAAGGTGATATATTGTTGATAGGGAACTCATTTCTAACAAGAAACCTATGATTTAAGTGGTGGAGACATGATTTTTGGGACTTACCTCTTACAAGTCCGAATTTGGGGTTTTGGGAGAGTTGCCCAAGCTCTATGATGTCCCACAATGGTAGAGGAAGCTTGATGAAACTTGGAAATGGTGGGAGGAAGCAAGAAAATAAGGGAGAAGTGGAGGATTCACCACTTTCTTCCTTGCCCAAGCACATAAGAAAGGAGAAGTAAAGAGAAGAAGATGAAGAGAAGAGAGGAAATGGGCTCTTGGAAGTGAAACAAAGTGTTTTATAAATTGGGTAGGAGATTTAAGGGTAATCTTGGGCAATTGGCAACTTTTGGGGAAGGGTGAAATAGAGTTTTGATTGGATTGTCTTAACTATATTTATTTGTAGGTAAGAATGGGAAAAGTTTGAAATTTTTGGCTAATCATAAGCCTATTAAAAATAACTGTCATTGAGTGTCTTGCAGATGAAAATTTCCTACCCACTATAATTTTTATTTTCCAAAAATTCTCAAATTTAAACTATAAGCTTTGAATAATTCATATGACCACTTCCAAACAAAATAATAATTTTTCTACGTACTTTTCATATTTATTTTAATTTCTTAAATTCTCAACTCTAAAACTATTAAAATCTTAATTATATCCCAAAAATTTTATTTCACTGAAATAAAAATTTATTTTTATTTTCTTTAGCCAAAATGCTTAAGTTTAATTTACAATTTTATCAATTTCATATTATCTCATAAATTCCTATTTAATTTTATTTATCTATATGTATACAGAAAATTATAATTTATTTCTATTGTTCATTTATTTATTTATTTATTTTGTCCTTACATTCCAACTCCAAATGATGACCATGCTAAGTCTTACTATACACAATTGACCTGATTCTAAAAATATCTCTCGGGTATTACAATCTTCCCTCCTTAAGAAATTCGGTCCCCGAATTTCAATTAAGTTACTAACCTTAGTCTTGGAACAAGAAGGGGTAAGTCTTACGCATCTCGGCTTCTACTTCCCACGTATAGCTTCCTCCGCCGAATGATTCCTCCATAACACCTTCACCAATGGGATTTCCTTTGACCTTAACTTCCTCGATTGTCTGTCAAGGATTTCCACTGGTACTTCTTCGTAGGTCATCCCTTCTACCAATTGTATCTCTTGCGGCTGTACCCCATGCATGAGAGGGATCCGGCAAGTACTTTCGCAACATGGACACATGGAACACTGGATGTACACCTTCCAACTCTAGTAGCAAGGCTAGGCGGTAAGCGATATTTCCCACTCGTTCCAGTATCTCGGACTCAGCTTCCCTTTCTTGCCAAAACGCATCACTCCCTTCATTGGGGAAACCTTCAGAAACACTTGGTCCCCCACGGCAAATTCAAGTTCTCTTCTGCGGTGGTCCGCACAAGACTTTTGTCTACTATGGGCTGTCATCAACCTTCCTCTAATCAACTTCACCTTCTCTAAAGTTTCTTGCAATAGTTCAGGACCAATCACTTTCGATTCACTGACCTCAAACCAACCGATCGGAGACCTGCACCTCCGACCGTAGAGAGCTTCAAAAGGTGCCATTTGAATGCTGGCTTGGTAACTATTGTTGTAGGCAAACTCGACCAATGGTAAGTACTGTTCCCAATTCCCACCGAAGTCCATCACGCATGCTCTCAACATGTCCTCTAATATCTAAATGGTCCTTTCTGATTGCCCGTCTGTCTGGGGATGAAAAGCCGTGCTGAGATCCACCCTCGTCCCCAACGCTTCCTGCAATGCCCTCCAAAATCGAGAAGTAAACTGCGGCCCTCCATCAGAGATTATTGATACTGGAACACCGTGCAATCTCACAATCTCTGCCAAATATAACCGGGCGTACTGTGCCACTCCGTTAGTGGTCTTCACTGGCAGGAAATGTGCGGACTTGGTCATGCGATCCACAATCACCCACACTGAATCAA
The DNA here is from genome assembly GCA_014851425.1 of Senna tora. Taxonomy (NCBI): domain Eukaryota; kingdom Viridiplantae; phylum Streptophyta; class Magnoliopsida; order Fabales; family Fabaceae; genus Senna; species Senna tora. Next base: position 22,969,550 of record CM026267.1, on the reverse strand, counting down.
ACCCCTTCTGTGACCGAGGCAACCCTATTACGAAATCCATAGTGATCCTTTCCCGTTTCCATTCAGGTATTTTAATTTGTTGAAGCATTCCAGCAGGTTTCTGATGTTCAGCTTTCACTTGTTGACATACAAGACACCTAGACACATAGTTTGCTACATCTTTCTTCATCCCGTTCCACCAATATAACTGTCTCAAGTCATGATACATCTTATTAGCCCCGGGGTGGATAGAGTACGCCGACTTATGTGCCTCGTCTAATATCCTCTCCTTGAGATTTTCGACCAAAGGTACACACAGCCGTCCCTCCAACCTGAGCACTCCCCTGTCATCAATGGAGAATCGGGTATCACTCATCTTCCCTTTTCTCACTGCGTCGATCACTATCTTGAGGTCGGGATCTTGCTCTTGTTTAGCCTTGACTTCTTCAATCAGGTTGGACTCTGCCTGAATATGAGCTAGAAGCACATTAGAACCATTGATCTCAAATTGAGTCCCACTTTCTTCCAGCCCGTATATCTCCCGAACTAACGGTCTCCTCACTTCTTCAATGTGAGCTAGACTACCCATAGACTTTCGGATCAACGCGTTGGCCACCACATTAACCTTCCTCGGATGGTATAGTATCATACAATCATAGTCCTTCAACAATTCCATCCAACTACGTTGCCTCATGTTCAGATCCTTCTGCTCAAAGATGTACTTAAGGCTCTTGTGGTCTGTGTACACTTCACGTGTTTCTTCGTAGAGATAGTGCCTCCATATCTTCAGAGAAAACACTACCGCCGCCATTTCGAGATCACGGGTTGGATAATTATTCTCATGCTTCCTCAATTGCCTTGATGCATAAGCAATCGCCCTACCATGCTGCATCAATACACATCCTAACCTAACTCGCAAAGCGTCACAGTATACCACGTACCCTCCAGTGCCTTCAGGAAGGGTTAGCACTGGAGCTATGGTCAGGCTATCCTTTAGCTTCTGAAAGCATTCTTCACACTTGTCCGTCCACTCAAACTTCGCCCCTTTCCGTGTCAACCGTGTCATAGGTGCTGCGATTTTTGAGAAATCCTGCACAAACCGCCTGTAATACCCGGCTAGGCCCAAGAAACTTCGTATTTATGGCAATGAGGTAGGTTGGAACCAACTCTTCACTGCCTCCACCTTACTTGGGTCTACGTGGATTCCCTCTGATGATACCACATGCCTAAGAAAAGCTACCCTGTCCAACCAGAATTCGCACTTCGAGAATTTGGCATATAATTTCTCTTCCCTTAACCTTTGCAAAGTCATTCTCAAGTGTTCTGCATGTTCCTCGGAGTTCTTGGAGTACACCAGGATGTCATCTATAAACACTATGACAAACTGGTCCAAATAAGGCTTAAACACCCTATTCATCAGATCCATAAATGCTGCGGGGGCATTTGTCAACCTAAAAGACATCACCAAAAATTTGTAGTGTCCGTATCTGGTACGAAATGCAGTCTTGGGTACATCCTCTTGCCTAATCTTCAACTGGTGATACCCCGACCGCATATCAATCTTTGAGAATTGCTTGGCTCCTTGTAGTTGATCAAATAGATCATCTATTCTAGGTAAAGGATATTGGTTGCGGATGGTAGCCTTGTTTAACTTCCGATAATCAATACACAACCGCAAGGTACCGTCCTTCTTCTTGACAAATAGGACCGGTGCACCCCATGGCGAGACACTGGGTCGTATAAACCCCTTGTCTTGCAATTCCTGCAACTGAGTTTGTAATTCCTTCAATTCCCGTGGAGCCTTTCGGTAAGGTGGTATAGATATTGGTTGAGTACCCGGCAGTAGGTCGATCTCGAATTCAATCTCCCTATCAGGTGGCAAACCAGGGAACTCTTCAGGAAACACATCTGGGAATTCTAGAACGACGATCACTTGGTTCATGAAAACTACTTCCTTCTTTACATCCCTGACTGACGCTAAGTAGCATGTACATCCCTTACTAAGAAGCTTGAGAGCACTCAATGCGGATATCAACCTCGGGTGGCACTTCGCCCCATCACCATGTACCACAAAATGGTCCTCACCAGGCATGTTGAATTTCACACATTTGGCCCTGCAGTGCACTACTGCATGACACAAGGCTAACCAATCCATCCCCAAGCTTACATCTAAGTCTACCATGTACAGCAGTCTTAAATCCACCACCGTTTCATGGCCCTCAACCACTACTGGACAAGACTCACATATGTATTCTACCCGTACAGATTCACCCATAGGTGTAGAGACCAACATTGCCTCTTTCATCTTTGTTGGGCTCTTAGCGATCTTAATAGCAAATGCAAGTGATGTGTATGAATGAGTTGAACCGGAATCAAATAGCACATGTGCATTTTGAGTACAGACTGTGAGGGTACCTGTCACCACAGCATTTGAAGCCTGCGCATCCTGTTGAGATAAGGCAAAAACTCTGGCTTGTCCTCCTCCTGTGGTTCCCGGACCTCTTCCTCCAGCTCCACGACCCATGCCTCCGCCAGTGGTGGGCGGTGGTATTGTTCTAACTGGTGGGGCTAGGATTGGTACTGACCCCGGTGTCCGGTAGCTCCTCACACTAGTTCCACTCCGCTTCTGAGGATAATCCCTAGCAAGGTCTCCCACTTGGCCACAGTTGAAACAAGCTCCCTTCAGGGTCCGGCAGGTACTGAAATGATTCTTTCCATATTGACCGCATTGGGGCCTTTGACTCCCCGTATGCACACTGCTATGTGCCCTCTGACCACCCTGATAGTTATTCCTTGCCCCCAAATCTGTGTTAGTCATCGAAGGCTGCCCGGTAGGCCTGTTGGGTCCCATGAGAGCTGGGACTGTGGTGGTACCACCTGTCATCTTGTGCTTTTTCTTCGATCGTCCTTGATTCTCATTTCCTGCTTGATTTCTTCCCTTGGGATTGGCTGGCATCCCAAATCTCCTCCTATTCTTAATGACCCTAGCACAATCAGCCGCCTGTGCAAGAGTCTCAAATTGCTTCCTCTGTGGTAGTAGAGCTATAAACAGTGGCTCCACTAGTCGCTGTATGAACCTCTTGATCTTAGCCTGTTCATCTGGAATTAACTATGGGGCAAACTGAGCTAGCTCCGTAAACAACAACTCGAACTCTGTAACCGTCATACTCGAAGTAATCCATAGATCTTCAAACTGTTGCCTCTTTGTATCCCGCGTTCCTTCTGGCAAAAACCGGTCTAAGAATGCTCTCTCAAAGTCCTCCCAACTCATCGGGGCTACTCGTGTAGCGTGGCCGGCCTGTACTGACTCCACCCAAATTCTTTCAGCACCCCTCAGCTGGAAGGAAGCAAGCTCGGCTAATTCTTCTCCAGGGCATCTCAGCACTCGCTCTATACTGACCATATCACGGAGGAAATGTTGAGGATCCTCCTTCTCATCAGTGCCACAATAGGTTGGTGGGTTAAGCTTCAGGAACTTAGCCACCGGTAATTCTCTGCGAACTCCCCTTTGCCCTCGGGGTACATCTCTTGGTAACCATACTGTCCCCGGTTCTTCCACCACTTCAATTTCCTGATCTAGTGGAATCTCTTCTTCATTAGCATCTAACCGTTGCACTTCTTGCTGTATCTGTTGCCTCATCTCTGCCCTCAGCTCTTGAAACCCAGCAGTTATCATCTCACCAATAGATGGGGCACCGGTTTCGGGTTGGGGATCCAGCGATTGACGCCTAATCTCTCTTCCCTGATTGGCCCTCCCTCAGCCACGAGCACGACCTCGGGGTCGGCCCCGTGCAGCACCTCTCTTGACCTGCGCCGATGCTCCATCAAAAGTCTTGGGGTTTCTTCCACCACGTGTAGTCGCTCTAGTTCTTGGTAGCATCCCTGTACTGCACAAGGATTTAACATTCCATGAGACCCCTATCACATATCATAATTAGGAAAAGAATTTTAGAAACGAAAACTGACACAATTTCCTGGATACTCCCACAAGTGCCCGCTTAACTCCGGCGTTATGCCCGGGATCATAACGACGGTTTAAGCAGACACCCGGTCATACCATAGCTCCACAAACTTAAAGAAAATAACCTGGCTCTGGTACCAACTTTGTCACGACCCCCACCCGGAGGCATGTGACCGGCACAGACCAAGGGCCTAACCCTAAGTCTGTTAGCCTTAACACCTATTTAATTTAACTATCATTCCCATTCGCGTACACACATTATCAATATTCCTCAGAGCTATGAAAAGCAAACTTCAATATATTTTTTCTCTTCAAAATAATTAATGACATTTGTTTATTAGCAGTTGGACACATGTCAGTTGGGGGGGCCTCTTTGCTTGTTCCACTTGAGTTATACTTTGATGGGCCAAAGAAGTAGACTACCTATACTCGAGGAAAGAAGAAAGGTAGTGGGCCAGCTGAGAAGCCCAACACAGGGGCAGAAGTGAAAATTCCTCAGAGTTAGTTACTCTCACACTTTTTTGAGGCTGAGGCATGATTGTTGAGGGTATGCTGAGATTTGGCTTAGAGTGAGGAGAGTACTAGCCTCTCGAATGTGAGTGTATCTTTTACACTTTTTTATTTCCATTTTAGCTATTTCACCTTTGCTTAGAGTCCAGTGAATCCATGTTATCCCTGTATTGTTTTGCTACTGAGATAATACTACTATTGTGTGCTATTTTTTATGGTTCTTTTCTACTATTATGGTTTTTCAAAATACTATAGGTGATCTCTAGAGATATAAGTGGGCCCCACTTATGTGTCACTCTCTCTCCTTACTTTTTTTATGCTGTACAGCATAGAATCCATTCTCGTGATCTCTATCATACTTCCTCCTCATCATGTTCCACTTGCATCTCTTTCAGGGCTAATACCAAGGAGCTAAAAAGGAGGAGGAATCATAACTCAAGTCAAACTCAAAAGCAGTTATACAAACTATTTGATCAAGTTAAAAAAAATATCATTATACATGATTTTGTTGATATTTTAAAATTTTAAAAATTTATTTTACAAATATTAATTAAATTTTTTTAAAAAATATCTGTAAACACAACGCGTGGATTAGACAATAATTTTTTAAGAGAATCGCAATATTTAATAAATTAAATAAGAATTATTTGTTGTATTTTAATTTAAATTGAAAAAATATAAACACAATTCATCATTGTTTACTGTCTAGGTTAATGGCATTATCATTTTGTATTTTAATTTCGGAACATGTAGTGTTTTTCAATCAGTTAGTTATTATTTATGACTTGAGTGGACTTTTGATTCTAACAACACCATTTATTCAATATTATTGAACACAATTCATAAAAAAAATTATATTATTGAACACAAGTATATCGTATGAATCGTTGCAACATAATAAAATTAAGTATGAATAGTATACATTATTTCATTGTTATTTTAAAAAAATTAAACCATTTAAATTCAAATATTACTTAAAGATTTTTTTGAAAAAAATAAATATAAATGCAAACAATACGTTTAGCATCTCATTTTAAATGAATTTCAATTTTTAAAAAATTAATTAAGAATTATTTAATTTATTTTAATTCAAATTAAAAAAATCTGTAGAGACAAATTGCACGGGTTGATTTCTGGTTTTGAAATAATAACGCACCATTGAATCGGAAAAAGTCCTTGCATAAATTTTTATACTTATAACTTTAGAAGCAAAATGTGCAAAGGCTTCTTTTATAGTACATTTTTTTTAGTTTTAAAAAAGTAAAAACTTCTTCCATATTACATTCTTTAAGGGAATCAAGATGATACATGGGAGAATTTATTCAATGAAAATTAAATCGGACGACGTCCGAAATAAAATGAGGGACACAACTAGTTCACCAATTATTGTGATTATAGTCTTTTGCAAAAGGAACTAAATAATGGGCAGCATTATTACATGCTCTAGGCACCCAAGAAAATTGAAAGCTATTAAAATGCTTACTAGATTTAATCATTTTCCTTTTATGGGTATGGACTATGAGTAGGTGATTAGATTGGACACAGGGAAGAACATAGAGGAAGATGAGACGCTAGTTTTTTTTATGTGTTTACTTTGATCACTTAATTATTGAGTCGGATTTTAGCTTATTGACTACTCCAAAATATATTTGTCTCAAATGGATAGATTTTTTTTCGTCTCCCATAGTGATCATCTTATTAAGAGCTATATTAAAAGCACTCTCGGGAACAAAATGTAGGCACCTCTTCCATAAAAAAAAATGGAACATGAGGAGACGAAGATCTATAATGAAACCCAAAAATATTTGTTGGAGACAAAGGATTACCTGAGGAGTAGTAATTTCTAATAATTGGCTCTAACAAAATTTAATATGTTGCTGAGAGGTTCAGATCTACTAGGGTGTCAGAGACCTTGTTGTGGACTGTGACCATGAAATTTGTTCCTTGGACGAAAGTTGAGGTTAGGGAAATAGAAGGAATCTGGGGAATAGAAGAGTAGAGTGAAATATTAGATTGAGGCCAGTTTTGTACCTAATTAAAGAGGGCTAGTTGTATAGACAATGGTGTACCTTAATTACTGAGTTAGGTTCTAGTATAAGTAGAGAAATATAAGAGACCCAGAGAAGAGATGAAATGAAGATTATAGGCTAGGGTTTTTTACCTTGATAAGGAGGGTATATATACCTCAGGTTGAGGAAAAAATGGTAATTTTTCTTAATTGATGAGTTAAGGTATGGACTAGTCCAAAAAATATTTAAATGAAGTTGCTAGATATTTGAAACCCCCAAATGGTTGAAACTATTCATGATTGTTAGAAGGATTTGGATCCTTTTCTTGTAAAAAAAACATGACAACGTTATCTGAGAAATGAGATAGACACAAAATTAATTCCGTGGTAGGCTTTATATATATATATATAAAAGAAACCCTACACTACAAAAAAATAAATTTTTGACCACGGTTATTTAACCACGGTCAGTATAACCGTGTTTAGATTTTGGAGAAGCTTGATGTCACGACCCCAAATCGGGAGTACGTGACCGGCACGGGAATAGGTTTTTACCTTTAAACCCGTAAGTCTTACCCTGTAAACATAACTATAACTACCCTGCTATACAATCAATATATATATATATCATAATAGTGTTCACACCTCACTGGTGGCCTAATTAACTTGCAATCCACAGTTCGCTCAATACCGCTTTAGCTCAGCCCAGTATATAGATATATATTAACACTCATAAAATAAATACACATATCATATTGACCGTACGTCTCAATACGTACAATCTATCCTATTCACATGCAGCAAGCAAATATATATATATATATATATATATATATATATATATATATATATATATATATCCATATCATATTGACTGTACGCCTCAATGCGTACGATCTATCCTATTCACATGCTGAAGTTTATATACTCATACATATATCCTAGTTTTTCCCCAAACTGGACCCTGTCTTTAAGTACATGTGAAGCCGACAAGTCTAGAGTAGGTACATATCGAAAGCTGTAAATACATATATATACAACCCTTACAACTTATAATATGTACAACCAAAAAGAATCAAAATAACCAAAAGGTGTCCACCCACACGAACAAGTGCGTAAGGATGGTCTGATGTCTGTCTCACTGTCCGGACGTCGATGCCTGCCCGATCCTTGTATCTGAAACATTGAAGCAGAGGGATTGAGTCAAACAGACTCAGTGAGAAGCTTCCAATCCTCTGCGTAGCGGCGGGTACCACTACAGCTGGGGAAAGGGAAACACCCATAATCACGTGCGCATGAAAATCCAATTTATCAAATGTTATATTACGATCAGGCAATATTAATATAACATAAAATCATGGATAAGCCTACGGATCATGCTCCTCCATCATGCTTTTCATAACAAGTAAACACTTTTAACATATCATTTGAAAACTGTAAATTACTCAACTGACCCTAGTACCAGGCTAGGGCAATGGCCTCAACGGGCAAATTCTTTTAATGTTTAACTGACCCTAGTGCCAGGCTAGGGCAATGGCCTGAACGGGAAAATTCTCTTAATCTTTAACTGGCCCTAGTGCCAGGCTAGGGCAATGGCCTCAACGGGCAAATCTTTTAATCTTTTAACTGACCCTAGTGCCAAGCTAGGGTAATGGCCTCAACGGGCAAATCTTTTAATATTTAACTGACCCTAGGGCCAGACTAGGGCAATGGCCACAACGGGCAAATGTTTCAATATTTAATTGACCGTAGTGCCCGGCTAGGGCAATGGCCTGAACGGGCAAATCTTTTCTGACTCGTTTCTCTCCCCGAGCTCTCAGTTGAGATTCTGACTCTATCTACCCATTTCTATCCTAAACTGACTTTACCTAGGTGGCGTGAACCTCCCTATGACTCACTAATCCATTTATGAGATCTTTTTAATCCTTATTTATTACCCAAACCCTTGACTAGATCATAACTTAGCTCTAAGGTCGTTCCTAAGTTCAATTACCATAAAACGTCGACGTCTACTAACAACTTCTATACGATTTTTTTTAATGAGTTTCTAATTAATAGGGTAAACCTAACCTTGGACTCAATCAACAACTTACCCCATTTCATGTATTGTTCGGCGTATCTCATGTCATCAAATGGATACCCTCCAGTACCTCTTTACCTGTAGTCAAACACACATATACAAATACTTTCATATATAACAGTTTAGGAACAACAATAGCATGTTAACCACTAAATTATTCTTACAAATAGGCAAGTAGGCAAATCACATATCCACATCCTCAATCAACCCTGTAGGGCAAGGATGGGAAACCCTTCACCTGGACGGCTTCCTTGTGCTTGTCCTGGAGTAACTCCCGCTCCGGATGAGTTGTGGTTCCCTAACGAATGCATTCATGTGGTTAACATCTCAAACTATATGCAATTCATATGCATATGATATGCTTGTGCCTAAAAATGCATCTAGACGTCGCCAAGAACCGAGTTCTTGGTCTTATCTGTCTTCCCTCTCTTCCATGAGAGACTCAAGTGCTTCACACTTGGTTTCGTACAATTATCGCTCACCTTGAACTTATTTTGGAGCCTTGGATTTGAGTTACTAAACCTCGATATGCTTCTAAATTATCCTACTTAAGGTTTCCTAATACTTACGAAGGAATTAAATTGCCATTTTAGAATTTGGACTTTATTGTTCCGCAATTTTCCATCCTTGAGAAACAAGAAAGTACCTAAAAAATTCTTGATGCTTGATAGCATATTTAGAATTTTTCTAGGGTGTTTAAGATTGAAAAGAAGAGGTTTGGAACCCTCAACATCACCCTTAAAGTGTATTTGGGCAAACCGAGCAGGGACCCGGCACGTTAACATCAAGGTTCAACTTTAGTAACCTCGGGCCAGCTCTTCACAGGTCTTGTTCAACTAATATTTCAACAATATAATTTAAATAATTCCAATCCAAGCCTACTCAAATCCAAGCTCAATCCTAATTATCAATAATTTTCCCAATTTATAAATATTTAGAATCTCAACCCCAAATCCTTCCAACTTCAAATTCGGGTAAACCCAAGGGTATAGTCTCGATTCTTACCCTAACTAAGTGTTCAAGAACACTTCCTAGGTCTCAATCTACCCTCGAAACAATTCAATCGAAGGTGAATCGAAGAAATCCCTAAAAATGGAGAAATTGAGGGTTTCGAATGAAATTGGGGTTACCAACCTTTGACTCGATTGGTGGAAGGTGTAGGAGACGTTGTACCCAAGCTCCGGTGACTTTTTCCGGCGTCGGCTAGCTCTACCCGGTCACTTTTCCGGCGAACCTCCCTCCTTCCCCTTCTTCTCCTCCGTCGCGTGGCCCTCTCTCTCACTCTCCCTTCCAATTTCTTTCTTCTTCTTCTCGTGCCCTTCTCTCTCTCTTTTTCCTTTTTTTATTCTTCTTTCCTTCCTTTTAATTAACCCACGGCACCCCCCCCCCAAAAGAAAAATAATTAAATATAATTAAAAATAATAATTAATAATTAAATTAAAACATAAATAAAATATATTTTTAGTTTTTAATTTCCTACTTCTTTTCTCTTTCTTTTTATTTTCTTTTATTTTCTAATATATAATAATAATATTATTATTAAATAAGTAAGGCTGAAAAATACTTCCAATTTAATCCCTCCTCCTACCAAATTTAAGTTTCTACTCCCCTAGGTCCCAATTTAAATACTGAAAATTTTCTACCCCTTTTCTTTCCTTTTCTTTTTAAACTTTGAAAATTTCTCGGGTACTACACTTGAAAGTAACCACAATTTTGTGTAACCGTGGTTAGAGAAGAGCAAAATCATGTCTAGTTACGCGTCTTCTCATTCTCCTTCTTCCTATCTCACTGTCTATTTTCCTCATTTTTCTTCTTCCCATTCTCCTTCTTCCTGCTTCACTTTTCAATTTCCTCATTTTTCTTCTTGCCTAGCGCCGCATCTTTCTCTTCCTCTTTTATCATCTCCTTCTTTTTCCTTTTTCTCTCCCAATGAAGAACCCTAGAAATCTCAATCCCCTATTCCTCGGCTGATTCCTCTCTCCATTACTTCCTACTTCATCTTCTCAATTGTAATGTTCATTTTCTGCCTTCGCGAAACAGAGCACGCCAGAACAATAATTTTTGGGATTTAATTCAGGACTTAAGAAATTGGAAACCTGAATTAAATAGGGAAAGGAAATTAAATTAAAAATATATCTTTATTATTTGGAAGTGATTATTATTTATCTTATTATCTATTTTTTAAAAAAAGAAAGAAAATAAAATATATATTAGTTGTGTTTTAATTTAATTATTAATTAATTTATATTTAATTATATTTATTTATTATTTAATTATTTAATTGTTATAATTATTTTAATTATAATATTTTATTATTATTATTAAATGGGAGGTGTTGCCGTGGGGTTTAAATAAGGAAACGAAAAGATATAAAGGAAAGAAAAAAAAGAGAGAAAGAGGGAGAGCTACGGGTTTGAGAAAGAAAGAAGAGAGGAAGGAAAGGAGAGAGAGGGAGAAGAGAGAGACAGAGGGAGCTAGGGCTTGGATGGGAGAGCAAATCCGGCAAGTCGGAGTTGGAGGAGGAGCCGGAGAGCATCCTCGTCATCTTCCTCGTCTCACTCTCTCGAGTTAAGGTTGGTAACCCCAATTTCATTCTAAACCCTCAATTTCTCCATTTTTAGGGATTTTTTCGATTCACCTTCGATTGAGTTATTTCGAGGGTAGATTGAGACCTAGAAAGTGTTCTTGAACACTTAGTTGGTTGGGGTAGGAATCAAGATTATATTCTTGGATTTTCCCAAATTCGAATTTGGAAGGATTTGGTGTTGAAATTATAATTATTTCCAAATTGGGAAAAATTGTTGATAATTAGGATTGAGCTTGAATTTGAGTAAATAGGCTTGGATTGATATTATTGAAATTATAATTATTTTCAAATTGGGGAAAATTGTTGATAATTAGGATTGAGCTTGGATTTTAGTAAATAGGCTTGGATTGATATTATTGAAATTATATGGTTGGAATATTAGCTGAACAAGACCCGTGAAGAGCAGGCCCGAGGTTACTAAGGTTAAATCTTGACGTTAACGTGCCGGGTTCCTACTCGGGTTGCCCAAATACACTTTAAGGGTGATGTTGAGGGCTCCAAACCTCTTCTTTTCAATCTTAAACACCCTAGAATAATTTTAAATATGCTATCAAGCATCAAGAATTAATTTAGGTACTTTCTTGTTTCTCAAGAGTGGAAGCTTGTGGAACAATGAAATCCAATTTCTAAAATTTCAACCTTCTTCCATCATAAATATTTAGGAAACTTTAAGTAGGATAAATTAGAGGTATATTGGGGTTTAGAAACTAGATTTCTTAGAACCCAATTAGGAACACAGGGGATGGATCAAAATGCTTAGACCTTCATAAAATTAGGATTCCTTCCAACCAAGCTAGATAAGCTTCCTTAGATGTTAATACAAGTTAGATAGAGGTATAATACTCAAATCCAAGTATGTGAAACACTCAAGTAGATTGTTATATTCGAGTAAGTCAAGTGTCCGAGGAAGGATACGCAGAAGTCGGGATAGAGAAGTCCGATAAGACCAAGAGCTTGACTCTGTGGCAACCATGGACTACATGTGAGAGTAATGGAAAGATAATGAACGAGTTAAGTAATAACTTTAACGAAGTAAATGTTGTTCTTATAGGAACAACGTCACACAATTGAGTGCAACAGGAACTCTGAGGAGACTAAAGTTACAGGAGATGATTGCATGGAAGGTTGGCCAAGGTGAGGGTTCTTCCATCTCTGCTCCTAGGGTTGTATGCTTATGTGGATTAGATGAGTATGTATATTCTCTGCTTGTCTGGTATGTGTTAGCTAGATGTATCGAATGCTAAGAGAATGAAAGAACTAGAAATAGGTTGTGGAAAGTAGCTTGGATAGGAAAACATAGGAGTAGAGTATAGTTGTTTGCTATGATTGGTGTGTTACAAATCCAACTCATACACTCCGGAGGCATGATGAGCATTTTATTAAATCTTTTCCACGACGGTGGCAAGAGTCCTTGTACGGAAGGACTAAGTTTTTATTTTGAAAACTCGTCACGACGGTGACTTAAATTATAATCATGCAAAGGGAGTTATTGGTGGGTTTCGGATTTGGTTATGCTAGCGATGTGAGACATCGACTAGAACAATGTCAGATGGCACTTGAGACCTCAGTTTTTATAATCACCATGACGATGGTCATTGCCCCATCCTTGCAATAGGGTCAGAAAGGTTTTATATTGCTATGACGATAGCTTGAGGCTCAAAGAGCGCATCTGGATGGGTATATGAGTTATATCCTGTTGAGGAAACTTGTACATATTAATAAGGAGAGGAATTGTTGATCCTTCGAGACTTGCAATGTGTGTTTTCCTATATCTATATCCTAAAGCGGCACTGGCCGTGGATTTGCTTGCCTAGGATAGGCCACCATTTCGGTGTAGTCATGGTATTATACTGCATGTGGATGTATTTTCAATAATAGATATTCTGTCAATTAGGTGATAAGGCTTACAGGCATAGGGATATTCTCTGTGTCTGTGCCGGTCACGTACAGTCCTCTAAACGGGGATCGTGACAAAAAAGCTGCGTGTGGTGTGGTGGTCTGGACAATTTCCTTCCTCATAAATTGGGTTCACTTTTGGGGTTAGTGATTTTAAGGGTAATATGGGTATTTAATATCCTTTTGGGTATGGTAAAATAAAGTTTTGATTGGATTTTCTCATCTAGATTTATTTGTGGGTAAGAATAGGAAGGTTTTGAAATTTTTGGCTAATCATTGACCTATTAAAAATATCTGTCATTGAGTGTCTTGCAAATGAAAATTTCCTACCTAGTATAATTTTTATTTTCGAAAAATTCTCAAATTTAAACTATAAGCTTTCAATAATTCATATGACCTCTTTTAAACAAAATTATAATTTTTCTACCAAATTTTCATATTTATTTTAATTTCTTAAATTCTTAACTCTAAAACTATTAAAATCTTAATTATATCCCAAAAATTTTATTTCACTCTACAAAATTTATTTTTATTTTCTTTAGCCAAAATGCTTAACTTCAATTTCACAATTTTATCAATTTCATATTATCCCATCAATTCCTATTTAATTTTATCTACCTATATGTATACACAAAATTATTATTTATTTCTATTGTTCATTTATTTATTTATTTTGTCCTTACATTCCAACTCCAAATGATGATCATGCTAATTCTTACTATACACAATTGACCTGATTCTAAAAATACCCCTCGGGTATTATAGACGTTAGGAGAGATCAAGAACATGGGACGAGCACGACCCATTGGAACGTGTGGCGACCACGTTTCACCCTTCACCAAGTATAAATACCCATCACTCGTGACATTTCTTTTTCAGTGAGTAGGAGTATATACCTAACACTCAGAAACTCATTTCTTTCGTTTGAGACCTTCAACAGGTAACTTTCACAAATGACTGACGCGAGCGCACCCACTACCACGAGTGACATGCAAGTGTTTCGAGGCGTAGCAAGTGAAAAATATAGGGAACAACTAACGCAAACACTACCACAATGGAGGCAGGAACTTCGACCGCAAGTCAGCCACAAAATGCCACAATGTCCCAAGTGACTAACGCAGGAAACGTTTCCCAAACACCAGCAACCAGGGAAGAAATATGCTCTCAACATCCTTACGGCATGCCACAAGTCCCATGCCCACTAGGTAGCAACCAAAGACCAGTAAACCCAATGAGAACAACCGCTCATGAAAACGAAATAGCACGAGTGGAAGCTGAGATAGCATGGATGCGTCAATGCTAAAGATAAATGTACAGAGGACCCCCTCAAGCGGAACAAGCTCAAGCAAACGCAAGCGTCCAGATGCCAATAGCATTGAACAGCGCACCAACCCTCGCAGGTCCATCGAACGTATTAGCACAAGGGACAGCCAATCCGCCCATCGGCGCCCCCCATACAATTCGAAACTCTATCAATGGAGTTCGCTCAACTATCGCTCACCGCTAGTACTGTCAAAACGGGCACCGGCCTGTGACGAGCCGGCATTAAACGGGCCGGGCCAAGGAGTGATGCCCAAGCCCGCCCATATTGGCCCGAGGGCCACTTTTTTTAAATATATTCTTTTAAAATTAATTATAAAATTATATATTTACTTACAAATTAATATTTTTTTGTATTTTAAATTAATATTTTATTAGTTCTTAATTTTTATTTAAATTACTTATACACATTATTAAAATAAAATTATTATTTAACACATAAAATTATCTAAAATATATATATTTATACATATTTTAAACAAATATTTTTTTTTTCTTTTTTTTTAATTTTTACGGGCCGGCCCATGGGGCCCGCGGGCTAACCCGTTTAGACCCATTTAAAAATAGGCCAATTTTTGATGTCCAAGCCCGCCCATTTAGCGGGCAGGCTGGGCTGGCTCGCGGACCCAAACCCGTTTTGACACTACTAGAGATAAATGTTAGATTCATTCATTTTAATTTTTTTTTTTGCTAAAATAGATATCATTTTTAGCTATATATTATTCTGATCATAAAACACATTAAATTATATGTCATAACTTAAAATATTTACTAGATGGAGGTTGGGTGTCTTGAAAAAAGCTAATCCCTTATGCTTCTAACGTGACAAAATAAAGTGAAATTGTTAGAGATACGTGCTTATATTTAGTGGCCAGTATCAGAAATTGCATTTAAAAGATAATAAATAAAAAGTTCAAATTACAAAAAATAAATAAATAAATAACAATTAATCAAGATTCTCTCATGTAATTGTGTCTTCATGTGAAGAGAAAGATAAATACACAATGAAAATATACCATTCACCTATAGTTTCCATTATAAATATATATATATGTAAGGCGTACCATTGTTTAGGTACAAATATGGCCTCTGTTGTATGTTTAATTGCAAAGTCCCACATCGGTGGGGTGTGTGGAGTGAGTGGGTGAGGAGCTTATATAAATAGGTGTGAGTTTTATAGGTTCCAACACACATAAGAATACTAGCCTATAATCATTGGGTGTATTGGGTTTTGAGTATTTTTATGTATTGAGGAGGGTTTGTAATTTTTCCATTCAAAAATTACAAGTAGTAAAGTTTGTCCCAGTGGGGGTCGTGGTAGTAGGTCTTAAGGCACCAAACCACGTTAAAATTTTTTGTGTGTTCTTCTTTCTCTTTTTTTTTTATTTTTTTGTGCGGGGCCCAACAAGTGGTATCAGAGCTTTGGTTCAGGCCTAGGGACGAAGAAGGGAGAAAGAGCAAGAGGAACGAGTCGTCATCATCCAGTTAGCGCCACGTCAGCAATTTGGAAAGGTGTTGGTTCTGGCTTATTTTCTCATTTTTTTCAAGTCAGATTTTCTTTTGAATTTGGGCTGTTTGTGGTGCTGGTTGGTTGGCTGTGTGAGTGGAAGTATTTAGCCAAGAGTTGGGTTAAATACAATGAACAACCTGAAGTTTGAAGTTCCGTTGTTTGATGGGAGAACGAATTTTACACTGTGGCAATGCACGATTCAAGATTATTTGGTTCAGCAAGGTCTTGACTTAGCATTGCAGGATGAGAAACAGAGTGAAATAAAAGAGTCAGATTGGAGTACAATTTAAAAAAAGGTTGTTAGTACAATTCGATTGGCACTAGCCCCACAGATAAAAGTGTTGGGCCCCGCACAAAAATATAAGGAAAAGAGAAAGAAGAACACACAAAAATTTTAACTTAGTTCGGTGCCTCAAGACCTACTACCACGACCCCAACTGGGACAAACTTTACTACTTGTAATTTTTGAACGGAAAAATTACAAACCCTCCTCAATACATAAAAATACCCAAAACCCAATACACCCAATGGTTATAGGCTAGTATTCTTATGTGTGTTGGAATCTATATAACTCACACCTATTTATATAAGCTCCTCACCCACTCACTCCACACACCCTACCAATGTGGGACTTTGAATTACACACACAACAAAAAGTGACTCTGCTGAAGGAGATATCACCGAAGAAGTTGTGGAACACGTTGGAGAGCAAATTTGCGTCGAAGACATTGACTAATCGATTGATGATGAATATGGATTTGTACTCATTGAAGATGGTAGAGGGAGGTAATGTGACTGATAACATTAACAAATTTAATGAGATGGTATCTAGACTGTTGAATGCAGGGGAGACTATTAAGGATGAAGAGCAAGCGCTGCTTCTCTTGGCTTCACTACCAAAATCCTTCAAGCCTCTAGTCCAATCAATGCTAGCAGGAAAGAGCACACTGAAACTAGATGAAGTGATGAGTACCTTGAAGGAGAGTCAGAGGATGATGGGTGGTGAAGAGTCTTTCAGGGATAGTCATATACTAGTAGTGGATAGTGACAGGAAGAAGAAGGGTGATCAACTTGGAAGAAATTATCGATCGAGAGACATGAGCACTGTTGAGTGCCATTACTGTGGACAGTTGGATCACATACAAATGAGATGTCCAGACTTCAGGGAGGACTTGCAGAGAATGAAGGAGAAAAGGGGCAGATTGAAGGGAGCTTCTTCTGCTAATGTGGTTTCTTATGAAGATGAGTTAATCTGAGGATGTTAGAGAATTTTGCAGCAAGGGAGGATCGCTGTAGAAACTAAAAAAAATAGGAGTTTAGTTTTTTTAGAAAGAAATAATGTAGGACTTTGGATTAAGGGAGGATTTGTTGTATGTTTAATTTCAAAGTCCCACATCGGTGGGGTGTGTGGAGTGAGTGGGTGAGGAGCTTACATAAATAGGTGTGAGTTTTATAGGTTCCAACACACATAAGAATACTAGCCTATAATCATTGGGTGTATTAGGTTTTGAGTATTTTTATGTACTGAGGAGGGTTTGTAATTTTTCCGTTAAAAAATTACAAGTAGTAAAGTTTGTCCCAATGAGGGTCGTGGTAGTAGGTCTTGAGGCACCGAACCACGTTAAAATTTTTTGTGTGTTCTTCTTTCTCTTTTCTTTATATTTTTTTGTGCGGGGCCCAACAGCCTCAATCTAATCTTTCTCTCTACTCATCAATTCCTTGGGTCCCTTATATTTCTCTAACCTCAACATTCATCCCTGGAACAAATTTGACTGTCATAGTCCACAATAAAATCTCTGACACCCTAGTAGATCTGACTCTCTTCGAAACAAATTGAATTTTCTTAGAGCCGATCCTTAGAAATTACTACTCCTCAGGTAATATCCTTTATCTCCAATAAATGTTTTTGGGATTCACTAAAGATCTTCGTCTATTCATGTTTAAAGTTTCTATGGAAGTGCCTACATTTAGTTCGCGACAGTGCTTTTGAGCTCGCTCCTACTAAGAGGATGCCTAATCTAGCCATTTGTTAAATATTATTTTTTTAGTAGTCCATAAGATAAAATTCGACTCAATAATTACGTGATCAAAGTAAACACATTAAAAAAAAACTAGCATTTCATCTTCTTCTCTTATCTTCCCTGTGTCCGTTCTAATCACCTACTCATAGTTCGTTCCCAAAAAAGGAAAATGATTAAATCTAGTAAGCGTTTTAATAGTTTTCATTTTTCTTGGGTTCCTAGAGCAAGTAATAATCCTGCCCATTATTTAGTTTCTATTGCAACCGGAAATAACCAGAATAATTGATGGACTAGTTGTTTCCCTCGTTTTATTCCTGACGTCGTCCATTTCGATTTTCATTGAATAAAGTCTTCCAAGTACCGTTCTCGTTCTCTAACAAAATGAATATGAAAGAATTTTTTACTTTTATAATAAATAGAAAAAATGAAAAATAAAAGAAGCCTTTGCACATTTTGCTTGTAAATTTATAACTATAAAAAATTATACAGGTACTTATTCTGATTCAATGGTGAATTATTCTTTGAAAATATGTTCTATGGATACTCATTACATCTTGTTTCAAGCTATAATTAATAATATAAGAAAACTATCTTTTATAGTTATAATTATGAGAAATTGAATGTTTTTTTTTTATCTTATTTTCCAATTAAAAAAAAAGTGTGATATAAATGTTGGATTCATTCTTTTTTTTTTTGCTAAAATATGTATCTTTTTTAGCAATATATTATTATGATCCTAAAAGACAAAAAGTTATGTCATAACTTAATGTTGGATATGTTGGATTCTTCGGGACTAAATATCCGCCCATGGGGGAGGCCGATTGGGTCGTGTGATGACCCGTTGGAAAGTTCGTAGAGAGACGAACAAAACGATACTAAGATGACTCTCATCGGAGATCACACGAGTCCGTACTCGTTTCCCAAAGTGGGCTAGGTGATCATGGCTTTATCATGATGTTTTGTTCAATTTTCCAAGTCCCACATCTGACAAGTCAGAGATAGGAGCTCTCTCATCCTCCTATAAATAGGATGGACTCTCCACCATTCAATTTGCTAATTACTCTCATATTTCTCAAGGGAGCTCTTTTATTAGAGAACCCTATATAGTTTTATTTCTTTAGATGCTTTTTCGCGATCAGTCGTGGAAAACATTTTTGTCTCTAGTAGACAAAAATAATCGCTCGGTGGGTTCGAGGGTCGAGTTCGAGCAAGTTCCTCGGTGGGTTCGAGGTTCGTGGTTCGTGTTTGAGTAGGTCCCTGGTGGAGCAGAGTCTCTAGCAAAGGCGTCCATGTTGGTAATTTTTCCGCTGCTATTTAATTATTTTTTTCGGTCCCTATGGGGCGGGTCTTGGGGACCCGCAACCCTACACTTAAAATATTTATTAGTTGGAGGTTGGGTGTCGTGAAATAAGCTAATCCCTTATACTTCTAACGTGACAAATTAAAGTTTGAAATTTTGTTAGAGACGCCTGCTTATTTTTCGTGACCAATATCTTTAAGGAAAATTGCATTTGATAGATAATTAAAAAGTTCAAATTACAAAAAAAAATCAAATAATCAAGATTCTCTCATGTAAGAAAATAATATTATTGTGTCATGTGAAGAGAATGATAAATACACAATGAAAATATATCAGTCATGTATGGTTTCCATTATATATGTCACGACCCCCACTTAGAGGATCGTGACCGGCACAAACACAGGAAATATCCCTATGCCTGTAAGCCTTATCACCTAAATGACATAATATCTATTATTGAAAATAAATTCACATGCAGTATAATACCATGGCTACACCGAAATGGTGGCCTATCCTAGGCAAGCAAGTCCACGGTCAGTACCGCTTCAAGATATAGATATAGGAAAACACACATAATATGTATAACCTGTGTACTGGCTACAGATCCGAAGATGCTGCCTATCCTATTCACATGCAACAGATATATGTATATATATATTTTTTTGAAAACAAATTTTCCCTGTATCGCAGTAAAATAAATCCTGATCTTTAAGGTGTGTGAAGCTGACAGTTCTAGATTTAGTAATACACTCTTATTGGGTACGTCTACCCTTTACTTTATGATACAATAATAAAGTAAATTAGATTAGAATTTCACTTTATTCACCCACATGAACAAGTTGTGGGTCTTAGAAAGTGTTGCTCAACCCTCGTTCCACCGAGACTTCTTCCACTTGTACTTAACCTGTCTCTGTGTAGTAAAAATGAGGTGTCACTCTTAAACACGTGACTCAGTGATAACTCTCCCATCCCCGGCGCAAGGCGGGTACCATGGCACTGTGATTGGGAGTCATACACAACCACATGCAAAAACAACTGGTTACTGTTAATTAGCATACATTCTTAGCGACCACACAACAACAGATATCTCACCCAACCACTCACATGCATTTAACAGATACAAGCATGCAGCAGTTTATTCCACGTCATCAATCAGCAAATAAACACGTAACATATAGTGTCGGCCTTTACTTACCGGTCTTCTCACGTTTAGCATATTTGAATCAAACAGGATGTTGTGATGAAGTAATCCTGTACGTCACCACTCCACTGCACAATCAGCAATTATATGCAAACACAGACAATTTGTACATACACACAGTTGCTATAACATACATCTACTTAATCTCCCCCACTCTGGGGTATCTGCTAACCACTACGTGGCTTTTCTACTTCGAACCTGTGCACTCGGGTTACTGGCCACCAAGTGGCAAAATGTACTTAACCCATTCACTTGGGTACTGGTCACCTTTTGACAATTCTATTCATCAAACACAATCAACTTCTATGTATCAAACAACTGACGCATAGCCACCATGTGGCACGTCCTGACCCCTTGCTGCGGGGCAATAGCTTGAGCCCACTCGTCCATTACCCAACTAAGCTATAATGGCGGGCACGACACGACGTCTCAAAGCCTAGCCACTGATACACCCTGGACCAACTCAACAAGATGATTTCTCTTCTGCAAAATCAGGCTCACGGTTCACCCGTAGGTTCCTCCAGTGTCTCCTTATCTTGGTCTCACATATTAATAGGATTCTTTGTAATAACTAATATATATATTTTTAATTTAATCCCCTTCCCTATTTAATAAATAAATAAATATAATTAAGAATAAATTAATTAATAATTAAATAAATAATAACTAATATATATTTTTAATTTAATCCCCTTCCCTATTTAATTCAGGTTTGCAATTTCTTAGGCCCAGAATTAAATCCTAAAAAATGATTTCCTACTTCTTTTCATTCTCTTTTTATTTCATTTTAAACTTCAAAAAATTTTCTCGGGTATTAAAATCTTCGAAAAAAAATTCCTTTCCGGTTTCTTTTAACTTTCATATTTTTTCTATATTCTTTTTAAAGTTTTAATTCCTAAACCCGATATAAATCATTCTTTAATCCTCGAAATTTTAAATAAATCATTCTTTAATCCTCGAAATTTTCAGGGGTATTACAATATATATATATATATTAATTTTATTTAGATCACTTCCCCATTTAGTAGGAGTAATGATTTTTAAGATTTGAAGCGTTGAGTATGCATGAGAATCCTTCTCATTAGAGTCTGGAAAGTGTTTGATACTTTCAGATTTAGTATCTACAAGAATAAATTCACAAAACAATTGGGTTTTTTGGATGGATTGTGGAATAAAATGGAATCCCAGAGGGAATAATTTTGAGGCAAGCATTTAGAGGCTTTTCTCTAAGAAAATTTTTTCTGTTTGGAATATGTCCATAGCTCTTTCAGTCTTTTGGACATATACAACTTTGGGGTTGAAGAAGGGGTTAAAACTAAAGGAGACGAAAAGTCTGCTCTAGTTATTTTGTTAGGATTTTTGTTCTATGGCTTGGGCAAGTTCTTCTTGAAGAGCAATATCTGCTCAAGTTTTCTTTGGTAATTTATGAAGTTTTTGGTTGGAATGAAATGCTAATAGGCTTTGGATTGGTAGTGCATAATCACTTGGACTTTGGATTGAATGAGTTGATGACTCTTTTTGTGGTTTGGAGGGTTGATGAACCTAGAACAATACTTTTTTCAGGCTGGGCCTGAGACAATTTTTGGTGTGTCTTGGACTTGATTTCTTCATGGGCTATGCCCTTTCCTTCTTTGGTGGTATTATTTTCCCTGTAAAAACTCTCTCGTTAGGAAATTTGGGAGAGAATTCGAGGATCCTTTTAAATACTCAATTTTGAAATCAAATATGCTCAAATTTGCTTGTCATCTAGCAAAAATTTGTTTTGATGCAAGATTTTTAACATCCTTTTTGAAAACATCTTTGGCTGACTTGCAATCAACCCTTATTAGAAATTTTGGATTTAATAAATCACTTTGAAACTTATTTACACATAGGACTATTGCAAGCATCTCTTTTTTTATGGTGGAATAGTTTTGTTGGGTTCTATTCCAATGCTTTGAAGTAAATGCAATGCAAACCTCTTTTTCATGCATCTTTTGTTTAAGGATACCTCCATATCCTATGTCTGATGCATCAGTTTAAACTATTTTAAATGTATGAGGGTCAGGTAGATATAGGCATGGGAGATTTTGGACATATTTTTTTATTTTTTTAACAACAGAAGTGTGATCATCTGTCCAAGGAGGAGGATTTTTCTTCAGACGGACATGGAGGGGTTTAATAATGTTATTTAGGTTTGGGATGAAGTAAGAGACATAATTTAAGCAACCTAAAAACTGCTGGAGTTGGGTTTTGTCAAGGATTTGATCGGGGAATTTATCTGCAAATTGGATGGCTCGATTAATTGGGGTAATTGTTCCCTAGTAAATATCATGACCAGGGAATCTTATTTTAGTTTGAAATAGACTAATTTTGGATTTTGAAACAGCTAAGCCATTTCTTTTTATCATACTTATAAAAGTATGAAGATGTTTAACATGATGGTCTATGGATTCGGAATATACCAACACATCATCGATATAGACAATAATGAATTTAGTGTAAGGATTAAAAATTTCATTCATTATTCTCTGAAATTTAGAAGTTGCATTCTTTAAACCGAAAGGCATGACGTTCCATTCATATTGTTCGAAAGGGATAGTGAATGTTGTTTTGTATCTATCATTTTCATTAATTTGGATTTGCCAGAATCTTGATTTCATATCAAATTTTGATAATATTTTTGTCTGGAAAAGCCTATTCAGAAGATCCTTTTTGTTAGGGATGGGATACCCAATCCATTGGAGGGCATCATTTAATGACTTGTAATTTATAACAAGTCTGGGTGTTCCTCTTTCTAATTCTACGTTTTTATTAACATAAAAAGTAGAGCAAGACCAAGGACTTTGAGTTTTCCTAATTAATTTTTTGGAAAGAAGATCTTTGATTTCTTTCTGGCAATGCTCTAAGAGCTCTTGGTTCATTTGAATCGTCTGGCCTTAGTCGGAATGTTTTTCTCATCAAAATCCTTTTCATAGGGCATAGTGACTACATGTTTTTTCCTTTCCCAGAGGGCATTTGGAAGATCTGAACAAATAGACTTTTCTATATAAGATTGTATTCCTTGAACCTTAGTTCTTATCTCGATTTTAGAGAGTCGGGATTCTATGATCTTGTGGGAGACTTCTTCCTTGAGAAAATTAATTTAATTTTCTTTGTATTGAATATAATTCAAATTTTTGTAAAAGGGGTTTTGAGAATTGAAATAAGATCTTTTTCCTAAAATACTCAGTCTCAATTCCATGCCTTGAAATGTAAAAAGGCATAATTTGATCAATAAATGGAGCCCCCAAAATGACATCATAGGCAAAATTTTTAACTATAATGAATGTGGTGGAGATTGTCAAATGCTTGTTCCTTACTACAGCATCTGTGAGTTTGTAATTGATTTCTAATTTTGCATTGTCAGCACTGCTGAGAGACTCTAAAGTTTTCTCAAACAATTTTGTGGGGATAATGCCCTCTCTAATACAATTTAAGGCAGCTCCTGTATCAAAAATAGCAGTTACATCATACACGTAGTTGTTTTGGAGAATTAATTGTATAGGAATGTACCATTTTTGAATGGAAACTCTAGTTATTGGATTTAGAAATGCTTCATGAAGATCTTCCTCTTGCCTTTCTTCAACGTTTTCTTTGTTGTTAAATGTGGGATTTTCTTGATGCTTAATGTAATAACCCAAAAATATATTACATGTTTTTTTTTTAACAAAAAGCATTAATTAAAATTAATAGAATAATTGAAAATTTTATGATATGTGATTTTTGAAGTGAATATTGTGACCGAATGAATTAGAGAGTTTTACTTTTGTAAAACATAATTTTTTTTACAAATTTTATAAATTATTTAAAATTTAATGTTAGATAACTTTAGTAATTAAAATAAAAAAGAAATTTTAAGTAGAAAAATTAAAATTTAATTAAATAATGATGATATAAATTATTATGAACTTACAGTTTAAATTTGAGAATTTTTTGAAATTAAAAATTTTACAGTGTATGAATTTACTATCTGCTACAGACGTAATGACAGATAATATTAAGATACTTAGGAAATTCTGAAAATTTTCATATCTTTTCCATTGTTACCTATAAATCTACTTGAGCCAGAATTGTTGTTCAAAATGATACTTTTACAAGACCTAAAATTGTCTTTTTCTTCAAAATGGCCTAAATACTTAGGAAATTCTGAAAATTTTCATATCTTTTCCATTGTTACCTATAAATCTACTTGAGCCAGAATTGTTGTTCAAAATGATAATTTTACAAGACCTAAAATTGTCTTTTTCTTCAAAATGGCCTAAATGGCCATTCTATAAAAAAAAACCCATTGCCTACTGTTGAAAACAACACAACAGCGTTTCTTTTCCTGTTTCGGCAGCTCTCACGATTCTCTTCTACTCTTACTTCTTCTAACTTCATTTTCTCAAATCTCTCCACTAAATCCATGGGTTCTTTAATTTCCGGCAAGTCACCGCCGCTTCCGACCACCCACCACCGTCCATTCTATATTTTGTAGCTTGTGGCAGCGTATATGTACTGGTAGGAGAAGAAAATCATTCTTCCATGGTGTGTGAGTTTAAACGGAAGAAGAAAGGATGTGAGGGGAAAGATTTATTCTTGATTTAGGTGAGTATACTTCCTTATCTAAGAGACCTTGTTCATTGGCTTTTGTTGACATTTTGGTTGGAATGAGTTGAGATTGAATCCAGGGAAAACCCTAAGCTTAACCTGAAATGGGGAAATCTAGAAATTTCTCTCTAATTAAATGGTTATTCTTTACTACTGACATACCTTGCTAGGTAAGCTTAAATCCACATATTAGAGCATGAGCTTAAGCAAGAAAGTTTGGTATAGATGTATCTGTTGGGGTTTGGGTTATAATTTATCATAAATAATTTTATGAACCTGGTTAAAATATATAAAAGTAAAATTTATTATACATTTGAAGACTTCAATTTTTAATTTTGCATATTAGTGTGGATAGCTAAGTATAGGTATTTTAGATAATGCCTTATTGTCTAAGAATTATTCAGTGGTGACTGGTGAGAGAAACAAAAGGAGGATTTAATTATGAAACCTTGATTTATAAAAGGTTATGGAAGATGTGGCAGTTGAATGATATGAATTAGAAAAAGGGAATTGTACATAATTAGATGGTATTACTTAATGAAAGGATAAATGTGGTTTGCTTTCACGTGGGATGGAAATTTGAGGCAACCATATGGTAACTGAAATCAAATAGTTATTTGAGATTTTATTAATAATAATAAGCATAATATTGTGCTAATTAGGTGTCTCAGAAGCGTTCTCCACTTTCGGGGGCCAGCTTGAAAATATTGTCCGTCATCACTGTGAGTAGATGATACGCGTTATAACGTGTTTTCTTGTTTTCCATATATCCAGCCCTTTTCATTATCCTTCATTTCATTGTATTATATCTGCGTAGCCTTGGGACAAGCCATCTGATAAGTTATTTTCCTATTAAAAAAAAGAGATTACTTTCTATATGATATATCTTATTTATATATGATTATAAAGGATATAAATTTATGATTGAAAGTTACGAGTTTATTGTGATAACATAATTTAACAACTTGTCATAAAGTAATTATTTATCTAATGTTCTTTTTATTCAAATTGATCTAAGTGGATGAGATATATTTGAAACATAAACTACTTGGAGATTTTACTCATTGATATGTTTAGTGGGATGAACTCTTTATAGAACACTGGTCCTACAGCTGTATCTGTAGCCCTATGCGCGCATAGGTGTAAGCCTTAGCTACCAGAGGTCATGTGATGCTAGCCCCGTGTGCGGCCACACACGTGGAGTGTATGTGCATTATATGGAGGGTTTGGGGCCACGTAAAGGAGTTGTGGCCGGTGTTATGTGGTTGTATCATTATGGTGTTAAGGAGGGATGAAATTTGGAGGGTATATGAAATGTTCTGTGAGTTGTTTCTCCCATAAAACTTGATTTTGATGTATTTGGAAACCTCAATTTAGTTTATATATATTATTTGAGGTACTCAATATTTTTAAGGCCTTATTTAATTTATTGAAATCATTTTCAAGATACTTTATGATCTGATATACCTATATTGCCCCATTTCAAGTATACTATTGAAATCGCTTGTGAACTCACCTTGATTTGGACATTAAAAATTTTATTTTCTTTATCGGAAAACACTCGTGCCTCGGCTTGTCCTGCATCAGTTGTAGCGTGTGTTGTCTGCTCACTGGGTGATTTTCCACTCATCCTTGTTTTTCTGCATATTT
The DNA here is from genome assembly GCA_014851425.1 of Senna tora. Taxonomy (NCBI): domain Eukaryota; kingdom Viridiplantae; phylum Streptophyta; class Magnoliopsida; order Fabales; family Fabaceae; genus Senna; species Senna tora. The sequence goes on along the minus strand of CM026267.1, from coordinate 22,942,916 downwards.
TTACAGGTAGTCAAGTAATGGTAAGCACTTGTGCAAGGTGTCGCAGAGTGAATTCCATGACCAGCCTGACATTGTTCATTGGGCACTGTCGTTTGAAAATTTTGTTGTATTCTAGAGTTGCTCTGTAATTCCATATGCATAATTCTCACTTCCTAATTATTGTGAGATTTGTGTTAATTGTTAAATTACTATAAATTTTAGATTTGAAATATGTTATTCTGATTGTTAGGCTTACGAGATTCGAGGTTCGTCCTTGGATTTCGTGCCGGTCATGTTCCCAGTTTTGGGTCGTGACACTTAATTTGGTTGATGATTAGATAGTGCAGATTCTGGGTAGTTTTCATTTCTTTTATTTTATTTTGTAGACTATTTATTTCTTTTTGTAAGTCTATAATAGTAATGGGTTTTGGTTTACTATCAAAACGTTTTATAATTTCAGTGAAGTCATATCTTCTGGGTTGTTGGATTGGTGTACAAGTTGAGGTGGACGGCGCTTCTAGGTTCTATTTCAATTTATTAAGGAATTGAATCTTTTCTTCAGTAGTACTAAAAGAATTAAGTGCTTCAGATAAAATATTTTCTTCTGTATTTATAACATTAATATGAAGTGAATTATTTTCTTCTATGAGGTTTGTTGCAGAACAATAGTAGTTTCCTTCTTCACAGGAGGATTTAGATGAAAAATAATCTTCAAGAATATGGTTAATATCCTAGTCAGATTCTTCAAATTCTTCCTCAGAAGATGTTTGAGTCATTAAGTTGATTATTTCTTCCCTTACACGTTCGTCTAGATTGAGTGTCCTAATTTTTCTGTTTGGTCTGCAATACTTGGCCATATGACCTTCTTTACAACACCTAAAACATTTTATTTTAGTTTTGGGTAAATCTATCGGTGGTTTGGAAGAAACGTGTTTTGAAAAATTTCTAGGATTCCTATTCTTAGGAGTTTTATAATAATTTTTAGTCTTTTGGTATTCTCTGTGTTTGTGGTAATCTTTTTGCTCTTTATGTTTAGGTTTTGGTTTCTTACAATATTGAAAACCAAATTGTTCACATAAGGATCCTAATTTCCTTCTACTTTGGGCTTTTTCTTTATTAAGTTGGTTTTGGATTTTGTCATCTTGACATATTTTAAAGGCTATTTTTTTTTGAACAAGAGCAATTAATTGTCTGTAGCTTAGGTTTTCATAACGAATTTGGTTGTCTCCTGGCATGTTTCTTAGTTTTTCTCTAACATTATCTCCTATAGAAGTAGGCAGGCCAGTAATAAATTTTTCTTTCCATAATGGATGCTTGCTATCTTCCCTAATATAGACTCTTATTAAGAAAGTATCTTTATAACCTAAAGTCTGCCAATGTTTTGCACCTGAGGTTTGACAACAATTCAGCAGATTTATCCCTTCATAAGGAAGGATCTCCTATAAAATCTTGGTGGGTAATTTTATAGATGAGGGTATTAACGGCATCTGGTATTGGTTCACCATTGCTGGTTACTATAGCACCATCACTCGTTGTGTCACGACCCCCTACCGGGCGTCCGTGATCGGCACGGGAAGTAGGATTTCTACTATCCCGTAAGCCTCTAATCCCTAATTGACATTCTTAAATATGCATAACTACCCATTTCTAATACAAACAATATATAGTATATATGGCCATCCCTATCTGGTGACCTAAGTAGCATGCAATCCACGGCTCGCTCAACGCCGCTTCAGTCTATACATATACACATAATCAATCACACATACATATAATATACATATTGATCACGCGCTTAATGGCGGGTGATCTATCCTATTCACATGCAGAATTCCTGTGTACAGTCAAGTATATATATTCAATCACACCCCTGCATATAATTTACATATTGATCACACGCCTCAATGCGTGTGATCTATCCTATTCGCATGCGGAAGCCGTATTTTCACACAACCAAGTATTCAGTTACACATATATATAAATTTACATATTGACAACACGCTCAGTGCGTGTGATCTATCCTATTCACATGCGGAAGTCACATTCATATATATATATACACATGATATTCATCATATCATAACCTATATTCCCAACAACCGGACCGAATCTTTAACCTGTATGAAGCCGACAATTCTAGAGTGTGACATATACATATATATGTATAGCAACTGTACAAAACAATGCTATACCAAAAGAATCATATACATATACATCCTGACAAAATACATATATCAATACTACCCACGTGAACAATGCGTGCGGCCTCTAAGTCTGTCCGCCTCCCTGAGATGAAGTGGAAGCGCTCCCGATGCCTATACCACCTGTGTCTGTAACATTTAACATTGGGGTGAATCAAACAGACTCAGTGAGAGGCCTTCCCATCCCTGGTGTAGTAGCGGGTACCACTACAAATGGGGAAGAGGAGCCAATCACAAACACATACGCATATAACGGGTTTAAATTTCCATATATTAAGTGGTCAGGCAATTAGCATATATCATATTCACAATATAGAATTTAAAGCATGGTTTTACATACGTTCAAATTCACACATACATCATATCATAGTTTAACATACAACTTCATGTGGATATCCATGTTCAAATAACTGTAATCATAAACTGGCCCGAAGGCATATCTCCGTTAGGAGAGAATCTGGCCCGGAGGCAATATCTCACGTGAGCGATATAGGAACCTAGTTGATAATTCTAGGAACCCCTGGCCCCAAGACTTTACTTGGAACATTAGTCTGACCCCAAGACTTCACTTGTAGCATAGCCGGCAACTCATCTGACCTCGGTTTACCCAAGGCAATAGCCACAATGTAGTGTACTCATATACTCTGTGTTTCTGTGAGTTTGACTCAAGACAAACAGACTCAATCTACCCGGACTATCCATGATAGACTCAGTTCCCACGTTGTACCATAAATGACCCCTATGGACCACTACCTACTCATTTCTCTTCTTCTTAGGCAACTCTAAATTTCCAAGTGGTTTTCTAACTCGGAATCTCTCGGTTTAAAACAAGGTCACCTATGTTCATTTCCTTTAAGAATTTACATACACAACCACACTTCTCAGATAACAATCAATGAGGTTGGTTTCTAGTACCCCAAGAACCTCACAAATAAAATTGACTCAGATCCTACCCCCGATATCATCTAGGTCCCGAGGACCTTCTTTTCATATAAGGCTCCTTGAGCCACCATCGGTTTTACAATTCACATACACACATATAGCACGTTTTCACATATATTGTAATTTAGGAACAACAATAGCATGTTATCTAATATATAATTCCTACAAATAGGCAAGAAGGCAAACCATATATCCATATCCGCAGTCAACCCTATAGGACAAGGATGGGAAAGCCCCTCACCTGGTTGGCCCCTCCGATCGGCTCTCGGTGTGCCCGAAGGTCTACTCACTGTATGGTGCCCTATACATGTATACTTGAGAGATTTAGAAACTTGAAATTCAACCACTATCGTGTACATGTAACGCTAATGCTCATGTTCTCTCTAATTAATTCCATAGACTAGTTGTTGGCTTGGAATGCCCTCAACTAGTTTTCGGAACACCTAGCGTGCTTCTATTCGTGTCCACCGCTTGCTTAATCACACTATTCGGAAGCCTTAAGTTGGGAATGCAAGGTTACCCAATTCCACCTCTATGTGTCCATATGAAATTCCCCTTTTACCCAAGTCTTGAATTTATGGCTCAAGAGAGCCATAAATTCTACTTGTCCAAAATTTCCATTTACAGAAATAACTTTCAACACTTTGCCTACCCATGAATACACATATCCGGATACGCGTACAATTGGAAAATTGTCTCTTTTTCCCGAACTGGGTTCCGGGTGAGACGGGAATTACTCGGGTTTTAATCCCTCGTACATTCCAATAATTTTAACAATTATATAATTACCATTCAACCTCTCAATGCACCCCAAATCAGTCCACAACACCCTTAAACATTACCAATCATATGTTCCTACTAGTTTTCGAACCCGGATAAATTTCCATCAATTTATTTCCGGTTCTAAGCTTCCAACTCACTTCATAACATTCAAATACCTCAATTTAGGACCCAGAATACTCAGATTGAATCAATTGGGGGTCTTCCAAAAATCCCTAAAATTGATAAAATTGGGGTTTCAGAGTTTCGGGACTTCTCACCTCGATTCAACCGGTTAGAAGGACGATATGGAATAGAGGAGACTCCCAGCCACCTTCTCCGGTGAAGAGACGGTGTTTTTCGGCGAGGGAGCTCTCTCCCTTTGCTTTCTCTCTCTAAGCCGTCACTCTCTCTCCTCCAGCCACACGACGGTGACGAGCTCCGGCGGATGGCGACTCCGGCTCCGGCTCCTCGCGCGTCTAACCTTCGTCTCGTGTGGTGTCCTCCTCCTTGCTTCCTCCGTGCAATGCCCCTTCCCCTCTCTCTCGTGTCTCTCTCGTCAACGTTCTTTCCTCCCTCTCTCTCTATCTGTTTCCTTTTTCTTTCCTTATTCCTTTTATTCCTCTTTCTTATATATATATATATATATATATATATATATATGTAATAAATTCATATATATACATATCACTAAAATAAAAAAGAAACAAATCTGGTATATAAAAATAAATAAATAAGAAAAAGAAATATATAAAAATTAGGATTTACACTAATTTGTATTTTTAAAAAAAACATATGCAGTAGGATAGTGTGTATTTTTATCTCATTTTCCACTTTTAAATTAATTAATTTAATCTAATTAATGATGCTAGTTAAAATATTCTCGGGTATTACAATCTTCCCCCCTTAAGAAATTCGGTCCCTGAATTTCAAACAAAATACTAACCTTAGTCTCGAAATAGATGAGGATACGTTCTGCGCATTTCACCCTCGACCTCCCATGTAGCTTCTTCGGTCGAGTGGTTTCTCCACAGAATTTAACCAATGGGATCTCTTTCGTCCTGAGTTTCTTCAACTGCCAATCTAAGATTTCCACTGGCTCCTCTTCATACGTCATATTTTCGGTTAGTTGCACGTCTTGCGATTGGATCACGTGCTAGGGATCGGGAAGATACTTCCGAAGCATCGATACATGAAAGACAGGGTGTACCCCCTCCAATTCTGTAGGCAATTCCAACCGATACGCTATATTCCCATCTCGTTCTAAGATTTCAAACAGTCCGATATACCGAGGACTCAACTTCCCCTTTTTACCGAACCGCATCACGCCTCTCATTGGTGATATTCTCAAGAACACCTGATCACCAACGGCAAACTCCAGTTCCCTCCTTCGATTGTCTGCATAAGACTTTTGCCTACTCTGAGCCGTCAGCAATCTCTCCCTTATACACTTTACTTTCTGCAAGGCATCTTGTAGCAATTCCGGGCCGACTAGGCTAGCTTCTCCGACCTCGAACCACCCAATCGGGAATCTGCATCTGCGACTGTACAGAGCCTCGAAAGGTGCCATTTGAATACTTGCTTGATAACTGTTGTTGTACGCAAACTCAGCCAAAGGTAAATACCTTTCCCAACTTCCACCGAAATCCATAATACACGCCCGAAGCATGTCCTCAAGAATTTGAATGGTTCTTTCTGATTAGCTGTCGGTCTGCGGGTGGAACGCAATACTCAGATCAACTCTAGTTCCCAACACTTCCTGCAATGACTTCCAAAACCTGGAAGTGAACTGTGGACCTCTATCAGATATTATGGACACTAGCACACCGTGCAATCTAACGATTTCTGATAGGTAAATCTGTGCATATTGACTCACTCCGTAAGTGGTCTTAACTGGCAGAAAGTGTGCGGACTTAGTCATGCGATCCACTATTACCCAAACCGAATCAAATCCCCGTTGTGTCTTGGCAACCCTGTTACAAAATCCATCATTATCCTCTCCCATTTCCACTCAGGTATTTCTATCTGTTGTAATGTTCTGGCGGGCTTCTGGTGTTCAGCCTTGACTTGCTGGCACACTAAACACCTGGCTACCTAGTTTGCGACATCCTTTTTCATGCCATTCCACCAATACAACTGTTTAAGGTCATGATACATTTTATTAGCTCCCGGATGGATTGTATACGCTGTCCGGTGTGCTTCTTCAAGAATTCTTTCTTCCAAATTATCAACCATAGGGACACACAACCGTCCCTCCAAGCGAAGTATCCCAAAATCATCTATAGAGAATCGGACGTCGTCCCCTTTTCCTTTAGTTACGGTGTCCCTGATTTGCTTGAGGTCGGTATCTTCATCTTGCCTAGCCTTCACCTCTTCTACCAAAGAGGACATAGCTTGCAAATGGGCTAAAAGTGAGTTAGAACTTCCAATCTCAAACTGATTTCCCGTTTGCTCTAGCTCGTGCAGTTCTCTAATTAACGGTCTCCTTTCTTCACTTATATGAGCAAGACTGCCCATGGATTTCCGACTCAGAGCATCGGCTACCACATTAGCCTTTCCTGGATAATACAAGATCGTGCAGTCGTAGTCTTTCAACAACTCCAACCATCAACGTTGTCTCAAGTTCAAGTCTTTCTGCTCGAAAATGTATTTGAGGCTTTTGTGGTCTGTATAAATTTCACTAGTCTCATCATATAAGTAGTGTCTCCATATCTTCAAAGCGAATACTACAGCCGCCATTTCGAGGTCGTGAGTCGGGTAGTTCTTCTCATGCTTCCTCAGTTGTCGCGATGCATACGCAATCACCTTGCCATGTTGCATCAAGACACACCCTAACCCGATCCTCGACGCATCACAGTATACCACATACCCTCCGGTGCCTTCAGGTAATGCCAGCACCAGAGCGGTAGTGAGGCTGTCCTTCAGCTTCTGAAAACTCTGCTCACACTTGTCATCCCATACAAACTTCACTCCTTTCTGAGTCAACTTAGTCATAGGTGCAGCAACCTTAGAGAAGTCCTGCACAAATCTTCTATAATATCCCGCCAAACCCAAGAAACTGCGAATCTCAGTAACAGAGGTAGGTTGGGACCAATTCTTCACTGCCTCTACCTTACTTGGAATAACGTGGATTCCCTCTGATGATACCACATGACCCAAAAAGGAAACTCTGTCAAGCCAAAATTCAAACTTAGAGAACTTGGCATACAGTTTTTCCTCTCTCAACCTCTGCAATGCTAATCTCAAGTGTTCAGCATGTTCCTCAGAATTCTTTGAATAAACCAATATGTCATCAATGAAGTCAATGACAAATCGGTCCAGAAATGGTTTAAAGACCCTATTCATCAGGTCCATGAACGCTGCAGAAGCATTAGTTAATCCGAAAGACATCACCAAGAACTCGTAATGCCCATATTGGGTCCGGAATGCGGGCTTAGGTATGTCTGATTCTCGAATCTTTAATTGATGGTACCCAGATCGCAAATCAATCTTGGAAAACCGCTTCGCACCCTGCAACTAATCAAATAGGTCGTCTATCCTCGGCAGTGGATATTGATTGCGGATTGTCACCTTGTTTAACTTTCGGTAATCGATACACAACCGCAAAGATCCGTCCTTCTTCTTTACAAAAAGGACCGGTGCGCCCCAAGGAGAGAAGCTGGGTCTTATAAAACCCTTGTCAAGCAACTCTTGCAATTGTGTATGTAGCTCCTTCAGCTCTTTCGGAGCCATACGGTAAGGTGGTGTGGAGATAGGCTGGGTGCCAGGTTGTAGCTCAATTTCAAATTCAATCTCACGATCGGGCGGCAACCCCGACAATTCTTCTGGAAATACATCCAAGAACTCTCGCACTACCGATACTTGAGTCGGTGAAAGTACTGCTTTCGTAGTATCTTGGACGAATGCCAAATACCTTTTGCATCCCTTTGCCAGTAACTTGGATGCCTTCAAAGCCGAGATCAAGCTTGGATACGGTGCAGCTCCGTCACCCCGTATCACAAAGGGCTCCTCGTTTGGCATATTGAATTTCAAGCATTTAGCCCTGCAGTCCACAACCGCATGGCAAGACGACAACCAATCCATTCCGAGGATCACATACAGATCAACCATACACAACAACCGAAGGTCTACCACAGTCTCATGGCCATCGACCTCCACAATGCAAGACTCGTGCACATACTCTACTTGTACCGATTCTCCAATTAGTGTAGAGACCAGTACCGTTTTTTCCATTCTAGATGGACTTTTGTTGAATTTACAGGAAAATGCATGCGACACATAGGAATGAGTGGAGCCGGAATCAAATAAGACTCGTGCTTCAAGAGAGCAGACAATAAGAGTACCTGTCACAACTGCATTGGATGCATGAGCATCCTGCTGAGAGAGTGCAAATACCCGCGCTTGTCCTCCACCTACCGCCCCTGGCCCTCGGCCACTAGATCATGCACCACGGCCTCTAGCTGCACCTGTACTTGCTGCCTGCGGTGGTACGGTTCTCACTGGTGGGGCTGGAATAGGTGTACCCCTCGGCGTCGGATTGCTTCTCACACTTGTACCCTCTTTTCTCTTTGGACACTCTCTAGCCATATGGCCCACCTGGCCGCAGTTGTAACACCCACCTGTCAGTCTCCGACATATTCCAAAATGAAATTTGCCGCAAGTCGCACACTGGGGCCTTGTCTTACCGGCATTTCCACCCCCTTGCACTCTCTGTCCCCCTTGAAAATTACTTCTTGTACCTGTTTCATGGGTGGTAGTTGAGGATTGTCCTCCTGCGGACCCTGAATATCCTGCACTTCCACCTGTTGTCTTCCTTTTCTTACTTCCACCTCCTTGGTTGTCACTGCCTGTAATTAACTTGACTTTGGGATCAACAGAAGTCCTATACCTCTTCCTGGTTTCAATCATTCTGGCACAGTCTGCTGCTTGAGCTAAAGTCTCAAATTGCCTCCTCTGAGGTAATAAAGCAGAAAATAACGGCTCCGTGAGACGGTGTCCTCTTGATCCTTGCCTCTTCATCAGGAACCAACTCAGGTGAGAATTGAGCTAGTTCTGTAAAAAGTAACTCACACTCTGTCATGTTCATGTTGGGCGTCATCCACAACTCCTCGAATTGCTGACGCTTTGCATCTTTAGTGCCTTTAGATAGAAACCGACCCAGGAATTCCCTCTGAAAATCTTCCCAGGTCATCGGTGCCACCCTTCGTGAATACTTGGTCTGTACGGACTCTATCCATACCCTGGCAGCTCCCTTCAGCTGGAATAAAGCTAATTCCACTAACTCATGTCCTGAGCACCTCAGCATGTGCCCAATTCTGACTATGTCTCTCACAAAGTACTGCGGATCCTCTTTCTTACTAGTTCCGCAAAAAGTGGGTGGATGAAGCTTCAGAAATTTTGAAATTGGCAGCTCTCTGGGTGCTACCCGTGGCTCACGAGGCATTTCCTGTGGTTGTTGCCATTCCCTATCCTCTTCCTCAACAACCTCCATCTCTTGATTGCTAGGAACTCTCTCTTGTTCTTCCTCGCCGACTACTAACCGGCGTACCTCCCTCTGTATTTGCCTCGTCATCTCTTCTCTTAGTTCCTGAAATCCTACTGTGAGCATTTCTGCCACAGAAGGTGCACCTGTCTCTACTTGAGGTTGAGGTTCCGGTGACTGTCTCCTCTCTTCCCCTCTCACTTGTGCTCTCCCTTGACCTCGAGCACGACCTCTACCTTGGCCTCGGGTACAGCCTCTACCTCGGCCTCGGGTGGGCATTCCCTCCTCCCGAACTGATTCTCGATCAATTTCAGCAAGAGTGCTCCCTCCATCCCTAGTCTGTCTCGTGATAGGTGGCATCCCTATACTGCACAAGGACCACACTTAATAAGTACACGTATATTAATGATATTTCATATCAAAGAGAGTAGAAAGAAAGGCTGACACAATTTCCTAGGTACTTCCACAACTGCCTTTTTACTCCCACGTTGTGTCTGGGTACACAACGAGGCGTAAACCGACACCCGGTCATACCTATGGCTTCATACAGTTTAAAGATAACTAGGCCCTGATACCAAGTTTGTCACGACCCCCTATCAGACGTCCGTGACCGGCACGGGAAGTAGGATTTCTCCTATCCCGTAAGCCTCTAATCCTTGATTGACATTTTCACATGTTTATAACTACCCATTTCTAATACAAACAATATATATAATATATATGTATACGGCCATCAATTTCCGATGACCTAACCAGTTTGCAATCCACGGCTCGCTCAGCACTGCTTCAGTCTATACATATACACATAATCATTCACACGTACATATCGTATACATATTGATCACACGCTTCAGTGCGGGTGATCTATCCTATTCACATGCAGAATTCCTGTATACAGTCAAACATATATTCAATCACACGCTTACATATAGTTTACACATTGATCACACGCCTCAATGTGTGTGATCTATCCTATTCACATGCGGAAGTCATATTTTCACACAAACAGGTATTCAATCACACATACATATAATTTACGTATTGATCACATGCCTCAATGCGTGTGACCTATCATAGTGGCATGCAGAAGTCATATACGTATATATATGATATATATTATATCATAGCCTATATTCCCATCACCAAGACCTAACTTTAATCTGTATGAAGCCGACAATACTAGAGTTCGACATATATATACAGCAATTGTATATGTACAAAAGCTACATCCAAAAGGAGTCATATATATACATATACATCCTGATCTATTTACATAAACCAAAATACGCTACCCACGTAGACTATGCGTGCGGTCTTCAAAATTGTCCGCCACCTTGCGAAGAAGTGGACGCGTTTCCGACTCCTGAACCACCTGTATCTGAAACATGTAAAAAGGGGGTGAGTCGAACAGACTCAGTGAGAAGCTCCCCCATCCTTGGCGTAGCAGCGGGTACCACTACAACTGGGGGAAGGGAGCAACCACAACCACATGGGCATGAAACGGATTTATATTGTGACCTTTAATATGATCAGGCAATCAATATATCATATTCACAATTAAAAATCCTAATTCATGCTCCTAACATGTTTATTAATCCGCATGTAAACCAATCATAAACATATATCATATCTTTTCATAAGTCATACATAGTTATGCTCGTAGGCATTCACTTTCTGTCTCCTACATTATGCTAAGAGAAATACTGGCCCGAAGGCATTCACTTTCTGTCTCCCGCGTTACGCTAAGAGAAATACTGGCCCGAAGGCAATGTCTTATTCGAACCTAGTTGATCAAACTAGGAACTTTCTGACTCCAAGGCACGCTAAGAGTAATAGCAGGTAACTTGTCTAACCCCTGTTAATCCAAGGTAATGGCCACTATGTGGCATACTTACTGTTAACTGAATCCTGTCTGTCCGACCAGGATAACCGACTCGATCTGCCCGAACTAACCTAAACAAGTTCAAATAACCTATTCGACCTTGAAAGACTCCATATTAATAACTAATTGAATATTACACGTGTGAATTAGCTAGGCCTAGTTTCCCCCTTTCCAATTATGCAACCCTCTCACTCACATTCAGCAACCTAGGTTCAGGTTTCCTCAACAAACCATATGAACAAGGTCTTAACAATGACGATCGGTGTGATTGGTTTCTAAAATTACTAAACTCCTCACATATGAAATTATGACTCAATCCTACCCATGGTAACATATAAGGCTGAGTGAGCCACAATAGCACATATACTATTGCACATTGACTGCTTACCTGCAAATCATACTCATGTAACACAAATTGATTCATATAAATAAATTTCATATAACAATTACACAAATAGAGCAAACCACATATCCACGTAGTCATCCAACCCTGTGGGTTAGGGATGGGAGAGCCCCTCACCTCGTTGGCCCTCTTGATAAGTACTCGGAGTGCCTGAAGCTCCAATCACTCTATGGTGCCCTATACACATTATATTTAAGAAATTTAGAACGCGTAACTAAGCATCTACCATGCACGTGTCATGCTAATGCTTATGCACCCTCTAGCTATTTTCCAAGAACTAATTATTTAGTTCGTTACGTCGTCTTATTTGCTCTTTCTGAAAGTCCAGAATGCCCCATATTCGACTTTCACACTTTCGAGCCATTTAGAACCCCTATTTGCTTAGGTTAGAGATTTCCAGTTGTCTAAATTTCCCTTCATGTGTTCATATGCCTATTTAACTAATAAAAGAATTAAATTTACGGTTTAAAAGGGGCTTTAGCTTACTCATTCCACCGTCTCCCTTATTCGCCGAGTAAAAGCTTAATTATTAGCTTTTTAATTATATATAAAAATATAATTGGGTATAATTAGAGCCTTGGAACCAATTTAGCGGGTCTTAGGTGTCCACCACGGACTTAGACCGAGGTGTCCAACCCACCGTACCGCACAGCTCTCTACGGTACTGTGACTTAGTATTTCGTCTCTTTTTCACCGGATCGGGTTCCGGTTGAGACGGTAAATGCTCGGGCTTTATCCCCTTGACTATTTCCAGTATTTATAACACTTATACTACTCCAATCCAAGCCTAAATATGCATCGAATTATCAATTTCGAATTTATAGCAATTTCCTAACCCAATTTTCCTAATTTCCATACCCGGTCAAATTCCTACGGTTTAACTTCGATTCTGAACCTTACCAAGCTTTCAATAACATCCACTAAGCTCAAAGTCAACCCCGGAATGCCCCGATTGGAAGTATTTGAAGAATTCCTAAAATACCCAAAATTGGAGAAATTGGGGTTTTGGGAGTTTGGGGCTTTCTTACTTGATTTCAATCGGATAGAAGGTTGGTGGGTGTTGAGGATGACCTTCGGTCACCATTTCCGTCACCGGCGTGGCTTGACCGGTGCTTTTCCGGCCGGTTCCTCCGTTTCACCTTCCTCCTCTTCTTTCTCGGTTTGGAGTGTTTTGTGTGTGTGCTTCGTTTTTATGCTTTTGCTTCTCACGTCTGCTTCCCTTTGCTTTTTTTTTAATGTGTGTGTGAGTGTTTTGAATGGGGGGTCAAGGTGGGCCCCCCATGTATCTTAGTATATACATATATATATATATATATATATATATATATATATATATATATATATATATCTTATATGTGTGTTAGTGAAAGAATAAGGGGGTCACGGTTGGCCCCCTTTATTTTTATTATTATTATTATTATTTTTAATATATATATTTTATTAGAAATACTTATTTACTTGTTATATCCTACTTTTTTCCAATCTTTTTAATCCCTACTTCATTTTATTTTAATTTTTTTAACCCCATTTAATTTAATTTATTTTTCTTCCAAAAAGAAAAAAATAAATTAAATAATGATGATAAAAATTAATTTAAATATTTCGGGTATTACAGAAATAAGAAGAGGAAGAGAAAAAATGGGAAAAATATATTAATTTTTGGACTTAAATGAAAAGGAAAACTAAAAGGGGGGGGGGAGAAAATGGAGATATAACAAGTAAATAATAATAATTTTTTTTATTCTATTATTAGTTTTTGGGGGGTTCAAAACCGTGACCCCCTATTCAGCAAACAGAAAACATAAAAAAAAGAAGCAGTAGTAGCGAGACGCACACACGCACGCACGAGAAGCCGAGAGAGAAGGAGAAGCAAAGTGCACGGTGGTTTGGCGCTGGAATCTCACCGGAAATCACGTTCCGACACCAGTGACGGTAACCGAGGCTCTCTTTCAACACTCACAAGCCTTCTAGCCGATTGATTGAAGGTGAGAAAGCCCCAAACTCCCAAAACCCCAATTTCTCCAATTTTGGGTATTTTAGGAATTCTTCAAATACTTCCAATCGGGGCATTCCAGTGTTTGAGCTTAGTGGGTGTTATTGAATGCTTAGGGAGGTTTAGAATCAAAGCTAAACCGTAGGAATGAACCGGGTATGGAGATCATGGAAATTGGGTTAGGAAATTGCTCTAAAATTGAATTTTGCTGGTTTGATGCATGAATAGGCTTAGATTGGAGTAGTATAGGTGTTATAGTTGCTAGAAATATATAAGGGAATAAAGCCCGAGTATTTACCGTCTCAACCGGAACCCAATTCGGTGAAAAAGAGGCTATGGGTTGGACACCTCGGTCTAGTCCGTGGTGGACACCTAAGACCCGCTAAATTGGTTCCAAGGCTCATAGTTGAACTCTTACTCGGCAAATAAGGGGGAAACGGTGGAATGAGTAAACTAAGGCCTCTTTTGAGCCCTGAATTTATTCCCTTATTAGTTAGAAGTCCGTATGAACACATGGAGTGCAATTTAGATAAATGAGAATCTCTAAACTAACCATTTAGAGGTTCTAAGTGGCTCGAATGTGTGAAAGTCAAGTATAAGACAGAATAGACTTTCAAAAGAGCAAATAAGACGACGTAACGAACTAAATACCTAGTTCATGGAAATAGTTAGAGGGTTCATGAGCATTAGCATGACACATACATGTTAGATGCTTCTTTACACGTTTCTAAATTGCTTAAGTACATGTGTATAGGGCACCACAGAGTAATTGGAGCTTCAGGCACTCCGAGGACTGATCAGGAGGGCCAACGAGGTGAGGGGCTCTCCCATCCCTGCCCCACAGGGTTGGATGACTACATGGAAATGTGGTTTGCTCTATTTTGTGCAAATTGTTATATGAAATATGTCTATCTGAATGTATTTACGTTACGCGTATATGATTAGCAAGAAAACAGTGGACGTGCAAACTGTTTATGCGCTTATATGTTTGTTCTCAAGTGAATATGTGATATTGTGGCTCACCGAGCCTTGTATGTTATCGTGGGTAAGACTGAGTCGAAAATACATATGTGAGGGTTTATTAATATTAGAAACCAATTATATTGATCATCGTTCTACAGATCTTGACCGTATGGTACATTGAGGAAACTGAACTTAGGTTGTTTAGTGTGAGTGAGAGTGCTGCATAATTGAAAAGGAGGAAACTAGGCCTAACTAATAAACACATATAATATTCTATTAGTTTTCATAGGGCGTCTTTCAAGGTTAAACATGTTAGTTGAACTTGTTTATGTTAGTCCGGGTAGATCGAGTCGGTCATCCTGGTCGGACAGACATGATTTTGTCATCAGTAAGCATGCCACATAGTGGCCATTACCTTGGTTTAACCGGGGTCAGATAAGTTGTCGGCTATTACTCTAAGCGTGCCTTGGAGTCAAAAAGTTCCTAGTGTGATCAACTAGGTTCGAACAAGAGATTGCCTTCGAGCTAGTATTTCTCTTCGCATAATGCGGGAGACATCAAATGAGTGCCTACGCATATAAGTAGATGTTAACCATGAAAGCATATGATATAACTATTGTGATTTATGTACGTGCAGAGTGATAAATATGTTAGGAGCATGTGGTTGTGGTTGCTCCCTTCCCCCAGCTGTAGTGGTACCCACTACTATGCCAGGGATAGGGGAGCTTCTCATTGAGTCTGTTCGACTCACCCCCTTGTTTATATGTTTCATATACAGGTGGTTCAGTCGTCGGGAGCACGTCCACTTCTTCTCAAAGAGGCAGACAACTCTGAAGACCGCACGCATAGTCCTTGTGGGTAGCGTATTTTGGTTTATCTAAATAAATCGAGATGTATATGTATATATGAATCCATTTTGATGTAACTTTTGTACATATACAACTACTGTATATATATGTCAAACTCTAGTATTGTCGGCTTCATACAGAGTAAAGTTAGGTCTTGGTATTTGGAACTTAGGCTATGATATAGTATGTATATCATATATATATCTGTGACTTCCGCATGTGATTAGGATAGATCACACGCATTGAGGCGTGTGATCAATATGTACATTATATATATGTGTGGCTGAATACATGTTGTATGTAAATATAACTTCCGCATGTGACTAGGATAGATCGCACGCGTTGAGGCGTGTGATCAATATGTAAACTATCTGTATGTGTGTGATTGAATATATGTATGACTGTATACAGGGCTTCTGCATGTGAATAGGATAGATCGCCTGTATTGAAGCGCGTGATCAATATGTAAACTATATGTACGTGTGAGTGAATATGTGTATATATATAGACTAAAGCGGCGTTGAGGAAGCCGTGGATTGCAAACTAATTAGGTCACCGGATATGGATGGCCATATATATTATATATTGTTTGTATTAGAAATGGGTAGTTAAAAACATGTGAAAATGTCAATCAGGGATTAGAGGCTTATAGGATAGGAGAAATCCTACCTCCCGTGCCGGTCACGGACGTCCGATAGGGGGTCGTGACAAAACTAGAAAGCATTCATGTTTCTTAATACCTATAGGCTACTTAAGAAACATAAATCAATTTCCATTTCACCCTAACTAAATATGTAGAAATGATTTTCTCCCTGTGGGTAAAGATAAATCATAACTTCATATTTAATTATGTAGGAAAAGGTCCGGATCCTCGTGATCCGACCCGACCCAAGGACCGAAAAGAAAAATTGAAAATAAATCTAGGCAGAAATTAAATATTGCGGAAGCTACTAACCTGGACGCCATCGCTAAAACCTCGGATCTTGCCACTGCCTCTGCTCCACCAGGGCTAACCTCTAATCGATGAGCTCCGAAAAGGGCCGCACCAAACGGAGGACTCTACCTACGAGAGGTAGAGCCACATGTCCATGACTGATGCGCGGAAGAGGACTCAAGAAAAAGAGAGAAATATTATACTGAGTGGGGTTTCCCAAATGGGACCCCGCTTTCCATCACATGGAATGAGCAACTAGAAAGGTGTGGAGTCACTCCTATTTATAGGAGGATGAGAGAGCTCCCATCATTGACACAAGCAATGTGAGACTTGGAATATGAACAAAATATCATGCTTCCATTATGATCACCTAGCCCACTTTGGGCCACGAGTGCGGACTCGTCTGACCTCCGATGAGTGTCATCTTGGTGTTGTTTTGTTCGTCTCTCAGTGAGCTTTCCAACGGATCCTCACTCGACCCGATCAGACTCCCACATGGGCAGATATTTAGTCCCGAAGACCCCAATATATCCAACATACTCCCACTAGCACATGGTGGGAGGCCCATGACTATCCTTATCACAAAGGACTTCTCTATTTCTCTTTCTCTCGTTGTCTTCTTTCATACTCCGTGTCAGTTGTGACCGCTTGGCATGATATGTGGGAGCCTTATACTAGAAGCCTGTTAGGGCCCAACTATAAGTGATGCTACAACCCAAGTTTCTAATGATGTGACCACATGTCTCATCGAAAAATAGTGCCATGGGTTCCCTAGATGTGTTCATAGACATGTCTAGTCCAATCCCTCTAAGTCTACAATAAGACTAGGACTTCAGCCACACTCAGTTGCGATAGGTATCCACATCCATGAGAACCTCAAAGGGATCACATAATGGGTCAACCTCAGGATATTATCACACATGCATATGTCAACACAATCTTCCTTTCGACCTCTTATCAGTTCAATCAAAGATAGCTGCTTACCTGACAGTCTTCCATCGGGCCATATTTTTCCATAACCTCTTGGAAAGATATCAAAGTAGCAAGCACTACCTTATCTCTTCATGACAGAGTCAAAGTGCATAAGGGTACCCTTTGAAAGGATTGATGCATCCTTTCAGGGACTCACACAGCATTGAAGCAGGGATTCTTTCACATGCTTACCTTGCGGTTCTTAAAGCACATGTGGTATGAAATTCATGTTGTGGTGTTCTCAAGCGCATGTCGATTTTGACCCTCAATCACTTACACCACACAGACCTTAGTCCAGACTCACTTAGAATCCGACCTGAGTTTGCTACCACACTTCGCTTGCTTCACATAGCGCCAAGTGGAACACTCACGTTTGGCTACAGGCATTATGAATAGCGAGAATTCATAATTCGATCATAAGACCTCATCATCTTAGCGGATCTCATCCTAGTACTCTTACTAGGGCGACTTATCAATTATCAGTGGCATTTTCCTATCCAACACTCGGCGCTTTTTAGCTGCCTCTGGATATTCACACTATATCCCATTTTGGTGTTCAAGGAAAAAGCACCCAAGTCTCATCTTGGCTCACACCACTTGCGTGTCCAAGGCAGTTGCTCGTGTGAGAGAGCCAACCTCCCAAGCCTGTACGACATACTTTATATATTGTGTAATAACTGCTCCTATTTCTTGATCCACACAAAATAAAGGTAAGCCTAGGCATCACACTTTACTTATGATCAAGAAATAGAGCTCTCACAAAGTTTGTCCTCATGACATAATTTATGTTAATCACCCTGGTTCTAAGCAATCCAGTGTATCTAAAACACTTGTTTTATGGCTTGTATCTCTATACAGCCAACCCACCAATGCGGGTCCGTGAGGGTATAGAGCCAATGCTCTATCACAGGTCATACCGTGAGGACCCTCTCTCCGGTCACTTGATGCTTAGACTGACACAACAGGGTAGTTAACTAGTGTGTAATGATGTCTCATACAAAGTTGTGTTGCATTCTTTTGTGGTAGTTGGGCTTTCTTTGGTGTAAGCCATAGTTGTTTGACTTTATGAGATCAATGTCACTAGGTCAATAGCTCTGTCTGTGATCTATAAGTGACTTTAGATCTTCCAATCTAAACTGCCCTGTACTGCTGATGATCATGCAATGAACTCCATGTCCCTAGTGAACAGAGAAATGCATAATCCTTACTTGCCTCTCTCCAAGATGTTTCCAGTGCTTAGCAAACCATACCAAGATGTGGATGTCCTCTCATCCAAGTCTCTTACCCAATCGACAACAATGTCTAACCCACCGTTTGCGGGTCACCAATATGATGAAAACAATCGATTGTCAACAGTGCCCTTCAGCATCACCCTACAAGTACCTCAGAACACTCTAAACAGTGGGTCTGACCTAGGCTTGACTGATAATGGCTCACAAAGCCGACTACAAAAAAGTATGTTTTGAGCGAGTACACTCCTCATTTTACTTCAAGCTACCAACTACATGTATCAAAATACTATCCAATGACTCCATCTCTGACTTAGTCTAAAGACGTGTAGCAAGACTCAAACTCTTGCCTTTTGCTACTAGCACATCATTCGGGTTCAGGTTCCCTCAAATGGAATCTACGAAGAATCTCTTCTTCATAGGATTCTTGTGACAGAGTGAGTTGATTCTTGGAGCGTTCTCCATGAATCTTGTCTCCCACTGTCTAAACCATTTCCTTTATCTTAAAAGATGAAAGGATAGCCATCCTTAATTGGCTAAAGCAGCCTCTATGTTATTTCTAACTAGCCATATGTCTTCTACATATATATAGCGTGAGGTAATGAAATACTCTTAGCTTTCTTGAAATGGACTAAGTGGTCAATTACCACGAGTCTAAATGAATATATGAGATCTTGACAAATCCTTGAAGACGGCATACTCTGCGGTCCTGGCCTTTTGCCATGAGACCTATGTGCTTTTGCACATAGATCCCTTCACCTAGTTTTCCATACAAGAAACCGGTCTTGACATCCTAATTGATGAACCCCCAGACTTAAACTGGTGACCAAAGCTAGAATTAGACTCTTGATCACACAGCAGATGAGAAGGCTTCGCCACAGCCGATACCTTGTTGCTGTGTGAACATTTTCACTGCTTAATGTGCCTAGTAGTGGTCGATTGACCCTTCTGCCTCCCTTAAAATTTTTTTTTTAGAGCACACTTGTTCTCAAAATCCATTGTGACGTGGGGCAAATCCACCAAGTCTTATACTTGGTATGTCCTTATAGACTTGGTCTTTTCTTCTTCCATCATTTTAGTCCACTTTTTACTAGTAGGGCCGGAGAGAGCCTTTAGAATTATCAAAGGCTCTACTAGATAATTTAGTACTCCTCTAGTACTCCTTTTGGATTGTGCATCGTGGAAGATATGCTCCTCATAAGCATTACTCCCACTGGACTCAGCAACTGGAGATGCGTCTATACGCTCCTCTCAACGTGCTGTAGGTCCGCCTCCTTTCAATGAAGATGCACATCCAAAAATCCGTCTCCCTTGCTCTAGAAGAGTTTGTCTTAAGGACTATTACATCCATAGACTCAAATTATGTGACCGGAGTGTCTTCATTCTCGCTAATGAAGACTTATCCTTTTGAGTGACCAAGCTATCTTACCAAGACACACTAGTTGCCTCTAGGGTCAAGGTTCCCATACCCATAGGAAGGATCAAGTATGCCGTATACCCTCATGGTCTCAGCATACTCTAATAAGGTCTTTTACCTAACTAGAACTCATGAGGAGTCACTCACATAATTTGGAAGGGCATATGGTTAAGTACGAAGGTGACTGTTGGCAAAACATCTCCCCAATGGGAACGTTCACTTGAGTCATTATCAACTTAACCAACTCCAAGAGAAACTCATTTTGTTGTGGAGTGTGTGGAATAGTTAGTTGTGTAACTATCCAAATTTCATCACGTAACTGTGAGAAAATACTGGGCCACTTGCCTTGCCCGCACGCTTATCAGACCCTTATGTCCGAGTGGACTACTTTGATGAAACCGGGTTTTTTTGATTTCATTACTGAATGGTTTTCAGGTTTCTTTGTCTTTAAGACAATGTTTACAAACTAGCATTGGGAATTTGTCCTCACAAATTCTCCTTTGCTAATACGTAATTGCGTCCCACACGCATTTGCCAAAAAAAGGTGTATCAACCACAGAGGAAGACACAACAAAGCAACTAGTTGAATTACGGGAATGTAATTCAAAATGTATCACAACACAACCATTGTCATAAAATCACAACTAACACTAAGGAGTCATGATAAACATGTAGATCACATTATATCCTAAGTTCTCTCACGGAAAAATAGCTCATAATAAGTTCCGTTCAATATCTAGAACACAAAACATATATAAAGATAAAGAGTGGCCACTACGCGACTTCGTTTTGTAGCTGCCCAACCTCTTAACTTTAATAATGCTTTCTTCCCACGAGTATACTTCTGCTCCCATTGGGCAGAGAAGAAAATGATTGCTGCAAACAATTTTTGCGCATAGTGCCTAATGGATTGGCACAGGCAACATTTGACCTTGGCCAAAATCTCTTTTCCCCTCTTGCTTTTCCTTTGAACTGAGGCTACTTACCTTACCATTGCCCTCCTACCTCCTAGCACCATGTCTCTTGGACCCATTGCCCTTGTTCTTGGAGCCTAGAGCTCTAAGAAACTTTAGCCACTTAGGCTACGTACTCGATGGATTTCGCAGCCCTATGCCAACAATCCTTGAGTACTAGGTGGTGTTTAATTTCATCAGGAAACTTGATGGTATTAGTGAAGGTCGGAATGACCTATATGCACTCCCAATAGGAGCGAAGAGATCTAGCAACAGTTTGAATTCACTGTTTACCAGTGGGGAGTGTTCAGGCTTACTCACACTCCCAAATTATGTTTGATTTCTCTCTTAGATGTGTCTTCATGCTCTTGTCAGAGCGCATCTTGGAGGCATCAATACTTGATTGTAAGCTGCCTCAGTTTGGTGGCCACAGTGTCACCAAAGCGATCTCTCTAATGTGATCTACATTTACAACTTTTGTAGTTATACTATCAGTCAATCCTAAATGCTAACACTAATTACACAGCTCCCTATTACACAACACACAACTCTTGAAAATTGTAATCAACGTAAGACGAGTGTAGATATAGTCAGTCTCTGCATTCGAGAAGTGGGTTCAACTACCCTCATCACACATAGAGCCTAGATATGTACACCTTTCTCTGCTTGACTCAACAATTTTCACAGAATAGTCACATACTATTCAAAATCCCTTTTGGATTCCCACTATGTAAGCGATCAAGAAAGACATCGAGTCGCCACAGGCACGACCTCGAACTTCCTCTTGATTACAACGACTTAAGATCATTTAAATAGTCACTCACTATTTAAATTCCCACGTGGATAAGCATTTACATCGAGTTATGGGTTTGCCACATGCTGCCCCTAGCTCCCACTCGAGTAAAACGCTTAAGCTGATTTAAACGATCACAAACCGCTTAAATCTTCTCTTTCGTTGCGTATGTGAAAGAGTTAAGAGATGGTCATATCCACTCTTTAGACTCCAATTCACCCTAATTTCTCCCCATATTGATATTCGTCTCGCGAAAACAAGAAAACGATTCAAAAATTGTCTAAATCGGAGCTAAAACAGAGAAATCATGCGCGACAGAAAACTTCGAGACGCTGGTCAACGGTCAGCATTGACCAGTCAACGGTCAACCATTAACCTCTGGCAGTCAACGGCCGCGCTGGCCAACCGCCGTCCGACCACCGGCACCCTGGAAAATTTCGAGGATTAAAGAATGATTTATTCTGGGGCTAGGAATTTAAACCTTAAAAAGAATATAGAAAAAATGTGAGAGTTAAAAGAAACCGGAAAGGAAATTTTTTTTCAAAGATTGTAATGCCCGAGAAAATTTTTTGAAGTTTAAAATAAAAATAAAAGGGTAATAAAAGAAGTAAAAAAAATTTAGTATTTAATTCAGGACTTAAGAAATTGGAAACCTGAATTAAATAGGGAAAGAAATTAAATTAAAAATACAAATTTGTTATTATTTATTTAATTATTAATTTATTTATTTTTAATAATATTTATTTATTTATTATTTAATTATCTAATTATTAATTATTTTAATTATATTTATTTAATTAGTTATTATAATAATAATAATTATTATTATTTAATTTTACTTTTGGAATGCCGTGGGCTATTAGAAACAAAGAAAGAGAAAAAAGAAATAAAAAGAGAGAAGAGAGAAGGGGGACTCGTGAGATAGAAGAAGAAGAGAGAGAGAGAGAGGGTCACGCATGAAGGAGGAAGAAGGGGAAGAGGGGATTTCGCCGGAAAAGTGGCCGAAGGGAGCTAGCCGAAGCCGGAAAAAGTCACCGGAGCTCAGTTACGACGTCTCCCACACCTTCCACTGATCGAATCAAGGTTGGTGACTCAAATTTCATTCGAAGCCCTCAATTTCTCCATTTTTAGGGATTTTTTCGATTCACCTTCGATTGAGTTATTTCAAGGGTAGATTTAGCCCTAGAAAGTGTTCTTGAACACTAAGTTGGGGTAAGAATCAAGATTTTGTTCTCAGATTTGCCCAAATTCGAATTTGGAAGGATTTGGGGTTGAAATTATAAGTATTTTCAAATTGGGGAAATTGTAATAATTAGGATTGAGCTTGGATTAGAGTAAATAAGCTTGGATCGATATTATTAAAATTATATGGTTGGAATATTAGCTGAACAAGACCCGTGAAGAGCTGGCCCGAGGTTACTAAGGTTGAACCTTGACGTTAACGTACCGGGTCCCTGCTCGGGTTGCCCAAATACACTTTAAGGGTGACGTTGAGAGTTTTAAATCTCCTCTCTTCAATCTTAAACACCCTAGAACACTCCTAAACATGTTTTTGAGGATTTAAATCACTCCAAGTACCTTCTTGTTTCTCAAGGATGGAAACTTGCGGAACAAATTAAGTCTAACTTCGTGAATTTCAACCTTATCCTTTCACAACCTTTAGGAAACCTTAAGTAGGATAAATTGGAGGTATATTGAGGTTTAGAAACTAGATTTCTTAGAACCCAAGTAGGAACACAAGTTGATTCAAAATACTTAGACCTTCCTAAAATTGGGATTCATTCCAACCAAGCTAGAAAAGTTTCCTCAGATGTGAATACAAGTGAGATAGAGGTCTAATACTCAAATCCAAGTATGTGAAACACTCAAGTAGAGTGTTATATGCGAGTAAGTCAAGTGTCCGACGAAGGATACGCATAAGTCGGGATAGAGAAGTCCAATAAGACCAAGAGCTTGACTCTGTGGCAACCTTGGACTACATGTGAGAGTAATGGAGAGATAAACAACAAGTTAAGCTAAGTAATAACTTTAATGAAGTAAACGTTGTTCTTATAGGGACAACGGCACGCAATAGAGTGCAACAGGAACTTCGAGGAGACTAAAGTTACAGGAGATGATTGCATGGAAGGTGAGGGCTCTTTCATCTCTGCTCCTAGGGTTGTATGCTTATGTGGATTACATGAGTATGTATATTCTTTGCTTGTCAGGTATGTGTTAGCTAGAGATATAGAATGCTAAAAGAATGAAAGAATTAGAAAATATGTTGTGGAAAGTAGCTTGGATAGGAAGACATAGGAGTAGAGTATAATTGTTTGCTATGATTGGTGTGTTACAAATCCAACTCACACACTCCGGAGGCATGATGACTATTTTATTAAATCTTTTCCCACGACGGTGGCAAGAGTCCTTGTACGGAAGGACTAAGCTTTTATTTTGAAAACTCGTCACGACGGTGACTTAAATTATAATCATGCAAAGGGAGTTATTGGTGGGTTTCGGATTTGGTTATGCTAGCGATGTGAGACATCGACTAGAAC
Organism: Senna tora; assembly: GCA_014851425.1. NCBI lineage: Eukaryota > Viridiplantae > Streptophyta > Magnoliopsida > Fabales > Fabaceae > Senna > Senna tora. The sequence goes on along the minus strand of CM026267.1, from coordinate 22,918,629 downwards.
AACGTCAGATGGCACTTGAGATCTCAGTTTTATAATCACCATGACGATGGTCATTGCCCTATCATGGCAATAGGGTCAGAAATGTTTTATATTGCTATGACGATAGCTTGAGGCTCAGAGAGTGCATCTGGACGGGTATATGAGTTATATCCTGTTAAGGATACTCGTCCATATTAACAAGGAGAAGAATTGTTGATCCTTCGGGAAAGATACAAAGAATCCTATTAATATGTGAGACTATGGTAAGGAGACATGGGAGGAACCTACGGGTGAACCGCGAGCCTAACCTAGTAAAAGAGAAATCATCCTGTGGAGTTGGTCCAGGGTGTGTCAGTGGCCATGCTTCGAGACGTCGTGTCGTGCCCGCCATGTGGCCTGGTTGGGTAATGGACGAGTGAGCTCAAGCTATTGCCCCGCAGCAAGGGGTCAGGACGTGTCACATGGTGGCTACGTATCAGTTGTTTCATAGATAGAAGTTGATTGTGTTTGATTAATAGAGTTGTCACGAGGTGACTAGTACCCAAGTGAATGGGTTAAGTATGGTTTGATTAACAGAACTGTCACGAGGTGACCAGTACCCAAGTGAATTGGTTATGTATGCTTTGCCACGTGGTGGCCAGTAACCCGAGTGCTCAGGTTCGAAGTAGAAAATCCACGTAGTGGCTAGTAGATACCCTAGAGTGGGGAGATTAAGTGGATGTATGTTATAGAATCTGTGTGTATATATAAATTTTTTGTGTTTGCATATAATTGTTGATTGTGCAATATAGTGGTGATGTACAAGATTACATCACCACAACGTCTTGGTTGATTCAAACATGCTGAACGTGAGAAGACCGGTAAGTAAAAACCAGCATTATATGTTATATGATTACTTGATGATTGATGATGTGGAACAAACTGCTGTATGCTTATATCTGTTAAATGCATGTGAGTGGTTGGGTGGAATTTCTTTTGTTGTGTGATCACCAAGAGTGTATGCTAATTAACAGTAACCAGTTGTTTTTGCATGTGATTGTGTATGACTCCCAATCCCAACGCCATGGTTCCCGCCTCGTGCCGGGGATGGGAGAGTTCTCATTGAGTCGCGTGGTTAAGACTCACACCTCATTTTTACTACACAGAGACAGGTTAAGTACAGGTGCAAGAAGTCTCGGTGAACGAGGGTTGAGCAACACTTTCCAAGACCCACAACTTGTTCATGTGGGTGAATAAATAGTAATTGTAATTCAATTTACTTTATCATTGTATCATAAAGTAAAGGGTAGACGTACCCAATTAAATTGTATCACTAAATCTAGAACTGTCAGCTTCACATACCTTAAAGATCAGGATTAGTTATATTGCGATACAGGGAAAACTCGTTTTCAAATCATATATATATATATATATATATATATATATATATATATATATATATATATACATATATCTGTTGCATGTGAATAGGATAGGTAGCATCTTCGGATGTGTAGCCAGTTCACAGGTTATATATATTATGTGTGTTTTCCTATATCTATATCCTGAAGCAGCACTGGCCGTGGATTTGCTTGCCTAGGATAGGCCACCATTTCGGTGTAGCCATGATATTATAATGCATGTGAATGTATTTTCAATAGTAGATATTCTGTCAATTAGGTGATAAGGCTTACGGGCATAAGGGTATTGCCTGTGTCTGTGCCGGTCACGGTCCACTAAACGGGGGTCATGACACTACTTATACTGGAACCTAGCTCAGTAATTAAGGTAAACCATGGTCTATACAAGCTAGTCCTCTTTCTATAACATCCGCCTTTTTAAAGTTAATGGAATAATTGTTTCTTAATTAATTCTAACTAAATGCTTGTGTATGCTATTGTTTGATGCATTTAGAAGCTTGAAATTGCATTAGTTTAGAGTAGTTATTGTAAGGGGACTAGAGTGAATGAAAGGAAAATATAAGAGGAATAAGGGACTTAGATGAAGAGAAAGTTAAGGCTTGGGGTTAGAAACTCAGATTTTCTCCCAAAGACCATTAATCAGCCCTTATGTACGCATAAAGCGAATGGTGAAAGTTCATAATACTTTTATTTCCTCATTTCTAGAGAGAGAGTTGGCTAGATAGAAGGATCGAGAGCCCAAGGTTGATTCAAGCTTGAAAACTCTGACTTCACTTAAGATCGAGCCATAGAAACACAACTAAACACCCACAAGACAAGATTCAAGCTTCAAAATGAGGTAATCAAACTACCAACCTCTCAATTTTTCAAGTTAAGGTTTTCAAGAAAATGATCAAAACCTAGTTTTTGGATTTTTGGGTCATTTGAGAGGAAAAACTTGCTTCCCTATGTTTATTTAACTTAGATGGAAGTTAGATAATGCTTGCATGTCTGGATTCTAGCTGAAAATTAGATAACCTAGAAAGGGTTTGGAAATGTGTATGGGTTTTAATTGAAAATCGGAGTTGTAGCACTCTGTTTTTGGAGTTTACTGACATGCATAAACGAAAATATGAAAAATCATACTTAAGGAGCTCCAAAAATCTTGATATTTGGTAGGAAAAAACTAGATTTATGAAATTTCTTTCTTGCTAAATTTCATTAATTTTGAAGCTTTTTAGATACCCTTTTTACAGACCTGAAGTTCACAAAATTATGCAGAGAAATTTTCTGGTTTTCTTACCTTCATCTAGTTGTTGAAGTACCAAATGAAAGAATTAAAGGCCAAAATTTTATATGTTGGTCCTTGATGTTCTGAATCACGGATTTGCAAAATATTATGTCATTTGGAACTCATTAAGTATGGTCTTGAAAAACAATTACAGAATTCGGGTCTGTTGTTCTGCCACATCAGACCACTATTGTTTAATTATATTTTCTGGGGGAAAATAATTGTGTTTTGAGCTAAACTTTGAGACAATTAGTTTTCATGTTTATAAATATGCTATAAAAATTTTCTAATTTTTGGAGTTCTACAAAATATGTGGTGATTTTTAGAAGTTGACAGATTTATCAAATGAACTTGAAATACTGTATTTTGCAATAGTTCTTTCTTTACCATTTCTAAAATGGTTTTCAAATGCCCCATGAAATGTCAAAACTTTATCCATTAAGTGGTGGAAGTAATATGAGCTAAGGGTAGAGAGAAATAACATAAAAAGGAAAATGGTATGTATTTAGTGCATATGGTTTGAAAATGAATGGGTCCATAATCGATTGTTCAATTGTTGGTATGGGATGACCGTTGACTTTCCAAGGTTGTAACATATTGTAGAATGGTAAAACATTCAATAAACCAAGTAAACATTATTGAAAACGTCGTGTTGGTTGCCAAACTCTAAGTTAGTGGACCATGATAACCAAGGGTGGCCTACATACTTAAAGTTGAGATAAGCATGATTGGTCATTTCATTTCATATTCACATAGATAACATACAAGTAAGAAGGACGATCTATGTGACAGTAGATGTGAATCCTTAGGCTGGACAGAACCAATTGGAAGTGGAGATAACCTACCGAAATAAGGGGGTAATCCACAATTGATCAGATAGGGTCTCATAGTACTCGGATCCACTGGGGGACGCTCCAGATAGTACACTTGATAATAATAGCCTGGGTAGCTATAGGTTCTTGTGATAAAGCCACTTGTTGTGTATGTGTAAGTATCCGCCACGCAGTGCTCCCTGGACTCATTCGTTTTCCTTTTGAAAACAGGGCATAGACCCACTTGTTAATGTTTGTTATTTCTCTATGCCTCTACCTATTTATGAATGAAGTATGTGCTCATATTAAATGTCTTATGACAAGTACGTATGCCATTCCATTTTCCTATGCCCTATATGTATGAATTTCCATGCTAACTGTTTATAAGAAAAGTGACATGCATATGTTTTGAGTTAAGCATCACATCCATGATTATATATATATGATGAGAATGGGAATGCAGTGATAATCTGTGCAAGGCACAGTAGTACACAGCAACGAGTTTATAAATAGGTAGTTTTTTATTATTGGGGTTTATCCTCATTGCGTTGGTGTGTATCAATTGACTAGGTACCTTATGATTTCGAGACAGGGCTAGAGCGATGGGTAGCCTGACATTTGAAAAGGAGCAGACAAGATAGTCTAGATGCATATAGTTTATTTTGCATATGTTGACATGTTTATCCCTTTGAGCCATTAACCTTAAGTATAACTTTGGAAAGGTTGAATTGCATATCTTGTATATATATAGATAAGGGATGAAGATAAAGATTTTGTATTGTGTATGTATATGTTGAGTTTGAGCCTTATCAACTGTAGGTTAAAGGTAATGCTACATAAATGTCACGAGTTTATAAATCATCATCTTTCACAAGGCTTCAAACCAATATGATGATGTATATAAGTAAGAATGTATGTGCCTCACCAAAAAAATAAAAAAAATGTATGTGTATGACTATATTTCATATATATATATATATATATATGCAAAGAAGTTTTTAATCATGGATTATTACGTATGATTGTTTGTATGCTTCCGTGTTTTAAGTATGCGCGAGAGAACCCTAACTAATTTCACACATTTAATTAATATGGAAAAAGTTTTAATAAATTCGGGTAGAAGGAGACAAGTAACACATCGGTTCCAGATTAAAGATATGTTCTATATACTCAAACTCTGATTTCTACAAGGGTCTAGAACTGGGGCGTTACACTTTCATCAGGTACAAACCTGGCCTCAATCTAATCTTTCTCTCTACTCTTTGAATCCTTGGATCCGTTCTATTTCCCTAACCTCAACTTTCGTTCGTGGAACGAATTTGATTGTCATAGTCCACAACAAGATCTCTGACACCCTAGTAGATCTGACTCTCTCCGCAACAAATTGAATTTTGTTAGAGCTGATCATTAGAAATATTTACTACTCCTCAGGTAATATCCTTCCTCCCCAACAAATGTTTTTGTCATGACCCCCTACCGGGCGTCCGTGACTGGCACGGGACGTAGGATTTCTCCTATCCCTTAAGCCTCTAATCCCTTATTGACATTTTTATATATGCATAACTACCCATTTCTAATACAAACAATATATAGTATATATGGTCATCCCTATCCGGTGACCTAAGTAGCACGCAATCCACGGCTCGCTCAACGCCGCTTCAGTCTATACATATACACATGATCAATCACACATACATATAGTATACATATTGATCACGCGCCTCAAAGCGGGTGATCTATCCTATTCACATGCAGAGTCCCTGTGTACAATCAAGTATATATATTTCAATCACACACCTACATATAATTTACATATTGATCACACGCCTCAATGCGTGTGACCTATCCTATTCACATGCAGAAGCCGTATTTTCACACAATCAAGTATTTAGTCACATATACATATAAATTTACATATTGATCACACGCTCAGTGCGTGTGATCTATCCTATTCACATGCGGAAGTCACATTCATATATATATACACATGATATTCAGCATATCATAACCTATATTCCCAACCACAAGACCAATCTTTAACCTGTATGAAGCCGACAATTCTAGAGTGTGACATATACATATATGCATATAGCAACTGTACAAAACAATGCTATACCAAAATGAATCATATACATATATATCCTGTCAAAATACATATAACAGTACTACCCACGCGAACAATGCGTGCAGTCTGTAAGTCTGTCCGCCTCCCTGAGATGAAGTGGAAGCGCTCCCGATGCCTATACCACCTGTGTATGTAACATGTAACATTGGGGTGAGTCAAACAGACTCAGTGAGAGGCTTTCCCATCCCTGGTGTAGTAGCGGGTACCACTACAACTGGGGAGAGGAGCCAATCACAGACACATACGCATATAACAGATTTTGAATTTCCATATATTGGGTGGTCAGGCAATTAACATATGTCATATTCACAATAAAGAATTTAAAGCATGGTTCTACATACATTTAAACTCACACATACGTCATATCATAGTTTAACATGCAACTTCATGTGGATATCCATGTTCAAATAACCGTAATTATAAACTGGCCCGAAGGCATATCTCCGTTAGGAGAGAATCTGGCCCGAAGGCAATATCTCACGTGAGCAATATGGGAACCTAGTTGATCATTCTAGGAACCCCTGGTCCCAAGACTATACTTAGAACAATAATCTGACCCCAAGACTTCACTTGGAGCATAGCCGGCGACACATCTGACCTCGGTTTACCCAAGGTAATAGCCACAATGTGGTGTACTTATATACTTTGGATTTCTGAGAGTTGACTCAAGATGATAGACTCAATCTACCCGGACCACCAGTGGTAGACTCGGTTCCCACGTTGTACTATAAATGACACCTATGGACCACTACTTATTTATTTTGCTTCTTCTTAGGAAATTCTAAATTTCCAAGTGGTTTTCTAATCCGAAATCCCTCGGTTTAAAACAAGGTCACCTATGTTCATTTTCTCTGAGAGTTTACATACACCACCACACTTTTCAGATAATGATCAATGAGGTTTGTTTCTAGTACCACAAGACCCTCACAGATAAAATTGACTCGATCCTACCCCCGATATCATATAGGTCCCGAGGACCTTCTTTTCATATAAGGCTCCTTGAGCCACCATCGCTTTTACAATTCACATACACACATATAGCACGTTTTCACATATACTGTAATTTAGGAACAACAATAGCATGTTATCTAACATGTAATTCCTACAAATAGGCAAGAAAGCAAACCATATATCCATATCTGCAGTCAACCCTATAGGGCAAGGATAGGAAAGCCCCTCACCTGGTTGGCCCCTCTGATCGGCTCTCGGTGCGCCCGAAAGTCCACTCACAGTATGGTGCCCTATACACATATACTTGAGAGATTCAGAAACTTGCAATTTCAATCACTATCGTGTACATGTAACGCTAATGCTCATGTTCTTTCTAATTAATTCCACACTAGTTGTTGGCTTGGAAATGCCCTCAACCAGTTTTAGGACACCTAGCATGCTTCTAGTTCGTGTCCAACCCTTGCTTAATCACGCTATTCGGAAACGTTGAATTTGGGAATGCAAGGTTACCCAATTCCACCTCTATGTGTCCATGCGAAGTTTCCATTGCACGAGTCTTGAATTTATGGCTCAAGAGAGGCATAAATCCTATTTGTCTAAGACTTCCATTTACTAAAATAACTTTCAATACTTTACCTACACACGAATACACATATTCGGATACGCGTAAAATTAGCAAAGTGTCTCTTTTTCCCCCAACCGGGTTCCGGGTGAGACGGGAATTACTCGGGTTTTAATCCTTCATACATTCTAATAATTTTAACAATTATATAATCACAATTTCTACCTTTTAATGCACCCCCAATCAGTCCACAACACCCTTAAACCTTAACAACCACATTTTCCTACAATTTTTCCAACCTGGATAAATTCCTTTAATTTGGTTCCGATTCCTAAGCTTCCAACTCACTTCCTAACATGCAAATACTTCAATTTAGGACCCAGAATACTCAGATTGAATCAATTGGGGTCTTTCCAAAAATCCCTAAAATTGATAAAATTGGGGTTTGAGAGTTTCGGGACTTCTCACCTCGATTCAACCGGTTAGAAGGATGATATGGAGTAGAGGAGACTCCCAGCCACCTTCCCCGGTGAAGAGACAGCGTTTTCCGACGAATTTCCGGCGAGAAACTCTCTCCCTCTTGGTTTCTCTCTCTAGCCCGTCACTCTCTCTCCTCCAGCACAACCACAGCGACTAGCTCCGGCGGACGGCGCGGCGTTGCTCCGGCTCCGGCTCGCACGTCCGGCCACCTCCGTGTGTTTCTCCGTCCGTGAGCTTCCTCCAGCCAAGACGATGCCCAGCTCTCTCTCCCGCGTGCGTCTCCGTTCTTTCCCTCTTTCCCCACGATTCTGCTTCCTTCTTTTTCTTTACTCTTTTCTTATTCTTTTATATAATATATATATATATATATATATATATATATATATATATATATATATATATATATACATATCACAACAACAAAGAAAAAGAAACCTGATATATAAAAAAAAAATATTTTCCATTCTTAAATGAACTAATTTAATTTAATTAGTGATGCTAGTTAAAATATTCCCGGGTATTACAGCAATGACCATCGTCATAGTGATAATAAAACTGAGGTCTCAAGTGTCATCTGACGTTGTTCTAGTCGATGTCTCACATCGCTAGCATAACCAAATCCGACACCTACCAATAACTCCCTTTGCATGATTATAATTTAAGTCACCGTCGTGACAAATTTTCAAAACAAAAGGTTAGTCCTTCCGTACAAGGACTCTTGCCACCGTCGTGGAAAAAGATTTAATAAAATACTCATCATGCCTCCGGAGTGTATGAGTTGGATTTGTAACACACCAATCATAGCAAACAGTTGTACTCTATTCCTATGTTTTCCTATCCAAGTTACTTTCCACAACTAATTGCTAGTTCTTTCATTCTTTTAGCCTTCTATACCTCTAGCTAACACATACCAGACAAGCAGAGAATGTTCATACTCATGTAGTCCACACAAGCATACAACCCTAGGAGCAGAGATGGAAGAACCCTCACCTTGGTCACTTTACTTAACATTCCCTTTGAGCACTCTTGTCTCCAAGGAAGTGCATGAATCCTATCACATACAACCAATTCAATCCATATCAATTTTTACACATCAACTTCTATTTCACCACATAAGTCCTATCACATATAATCATTTCCACCATATTCTAAATTCATAATTACATAGCAACTTAAAACTACATTCAAGGCTAACCCAAAACCCCTTATTAAGATAAGGTCATCATTTAGAGTTCCTTTTAAGTTAAAAACAACTTATGCTTAAGTAAACAAGTCTTGCCACTTGCTCACTCTCCAAGCTCCTTCAATGAAGGATTTTGCCAAATATGGAAACTTCTCATTCTCACCATGGGTCCACACATAAAAAAAAATCCAACCATTGGGCAATCTCTCATTTCATTTAAAAAGTGTAAGCAATTCATTTGGAACCCAAACAAACCAACAATTCTTTATCTAGGATGTTGCTTGATCTTTGAAATGGCACTTAAAAGTTGGTTAAACTCATTTTAGTTGAAGGAAAAGGAACCATTCAATTTAAGGAAGAAATAACAACTTTTCAAAAACTAGAAACTTGGTAGTGTGTAAAAACAGAACCGCTAACTTTCGAGAAACTTCCCAGAAAATCTAACCGTTGGACTTTTTAGTAAAAATACAACTTAGAAAGCTTAGGATGTTAGCTTTCATATGGCTTTGTAATCACTCAAATCCATTAAGTAACGAATTCAAAAAACACATTTAAACAGAGCAAGATCAGATTCAAAACAGCATGCAACATTTGGCAAGCTTCATTGAAATAGTCATATCTCCTTCCATACTTAACGAAGTTATTTGATTCTTCTTTCTAAATCAAGCTTAGAGATAAAAAATTCTAATTATCAATTCATTACAGAAAGGATTTGAACCATTTAAGAGCAGCAATCTAAAAACAGTAGCCAATCATACAAAAATTCCGCATCAGTTTAGAAAACAGAACCTCTGACTTTCGAGGCAATTTCCAGAAGATCTAACCGTTGGAATATTTTGAACAAATACAATTTAGAAAGCTTGGGATGTTAGTTTTCATATGGTCTTTGAATCACGTAAATCAATCAAGTAATGAATTCAGGAAACACGTTTAAACAGAGGAAGGTCAAATTCAAAATCTCAGTTTTTGACAATAAACATGTTCCACGAATTTCTTGTGTCTTATACCATCAAAGATTGCTGTTTTTAGAAGAACATGATGAAAAAACTCAAATCTCTAACCTAGCAAAACCTCAGCACAACCAACAATTAAAACATCCAATAGAAATGTTCATAACATCAAGAATGCAAAGTTTGAGCCTCCATTGTTCATAAATTCAAGAAATGGTGAGGATGAGAAAAATCATATATCGAGGAGATTACTAAACCTACCTCAAGAGAGTAAAACAAGATAAAGAGAAGGTTGGGGGCGGCTTCCTAATCCTTGCTCCGGCTCGCCGGATTTGCTCCCTCATCCAAGCCCTAGCTCCCCCCTCTCTCTCCTTTCCTTTCTTTTTCTTTTCTGATTGTGTGTGTGAGTGGCGTGGAAGGGGTGTAAGTGGGGAGAAACAAGTTTTCTCTTCACTTTAGTCCCTCCATCCTCCAACTCCACGTTTTCCTTCGTTTTAGTCCCCGGTTCCTTTTAACTTTCATACTTTTTTTTTCTATATATATATATATATATTTAAAGTTTTAAATTCCTAGCCCCAGAATAAATCCTTCTTTAATCCTCAAAAAAAAATTTTAAATAAATCATTCTTAAATCCTCAAAATTTTTAAATAAATCATTCTTTAATCCTCGAAATTTTCCAGGGTATTACAAACAATCACACTTAAGACCAATCTAATTAAAATATTGAATCTGAAATAAGTGTCTTAAATCACTAATGAACATTAAATAACTGGGCCTAAATACAATGATTTTTGCAGAAATAATCAACCCAAATTATAATAAGCATTTAAGCCCAAAATAAGAAGATTTAGGCTTAAATAAGTCTCCACATGTATAGTTCTTCGTCCAAGCTCTCTAAATTAATGGTTCCAAGCCCAATACATGTTGTTAAGCTTCATTTTCAGCCCACTTAGTGCAAGTGACGTTTACAGAAATAATTGAAGGCCAAATTACTATTTGATTTGTCCAAATATCTTCTATAAGCTCCTTCAATGACTCCATGATTATGCTAGCTCTAGTTGCACCTCCTCTGCTCATATCATTTAGGAGTAGTCCTGTCACGACCCCCTATCGGAAGTTCGTGACCTGCACGGGAAGTAGGATTTCTCCTATCCCGTAAGCCTCTAATCCCTGATTGACATTTCACATGTTTATATCTACCCATTTCTAATACAAACAATATATAGTATTTATGGTCATCCATATCCGGTGACCTAAGTAGCGTGCAATCCACGGCTCGCTCAACGCCGCTTCAGTCTATACATATACACATAATCACTCACACGTACATATAGTATACATATTGATCACGTGCTTCAGGGCGGGTGATCTATCCTATTCACATGTAGAAATCCTGTGTACAGTCATACATATATTCAATCACACGCTTGCATATAGTTTACATATTGATCACACGACTCAATGTGTGTGATCTATCCTATTCACATGCGGAAGCCATATTTTCACACAATCAGATATTCAGTCACTCATATATATATATAATTTACATATTGATCACACCCCTCAAGGCGTGTGATCTATGCTAGTCGCATGCGGAAGTAATATATATATATGCATGGTATATGCTATATCGTATCCTATATTTCCAACACGAAGACCTAATCTTAATCTGTATGAAGCCGACAATACTAGATTTCGACACATATATACAACAGTTGTATATGTACAAAAGCTACATCCAAAAAGGAGTCATATATACATTTACATCCCGATTTATTTACATAAACTAAAATATGCTACCCACGCGGACTATGCATGCGGTCTTCGGAGTTGTCCGCCTCTTTGAGAAGAAGTGGACGCGTTCCCGAGGCCTGAACCACCTGTATCTGAATCATGTAAATAGGGGGGTGAGTCGAAAAGACTCAGTGAGAAGCTCCCCCATCCCTGGCGTAGCAGCGGGTGCCACTACAGCTGAGGGAAGGGAGCAACCACAACCACATACGCATGAAATGGATTTTATATTGTGGCCTTTAACATGATCAGGCAATCAATGTATCATATTCACAAGTAAAATACTAATTCATGCTCCTAACATATTTATTAATCCGCATGTAAATCAATCTCAACATACATCATTTGGTTTCAGAGTTAACACATACTTGTGCACGTAGACACTCACTTTCTGTCTCCCGCATTACGCTAAGAGAAATATTGGCCCGAAGGCAATCTTATGTTCGAACCTAGTTGATCAGACTAGAAACTTTCTGACTCCAAGGCACGCTTAGAGTAATAGCTGGCAACTTGTCTGACCTCGGTTAAACCAAGGTAATGGCCACTACATGCCAAGCTTACTGTTAACAAAATCCTGTCTGTCCGACCAGGATATTCGACTCGATCTACCCGAACTAACCTAACAAGTTCAACTAACAATTTAACCTTGAAAGACACCCTATTAGTAACTAACTGAATATTACACGTATTTATTAGTTAGGCCTAGTTTTCCCCCTTTTCAATTATACAACCCTCTCGCTCACAATTAACAACCTAGGTTCATTTTCCTCAATGTACCATACGGTCAAAACCTTTACAACGATGATCAATTTAAATGGGTTTCTAAAGTTACTGAACTCTCACATATGAAATCACGACACAATCCTACCCACGGTAACACATAAGGCTCATTGAGCCACACTATCACATATACACATTTGGTTTGCATTTCCACTATGTACTTAGTAACCATACACACGTAGCGCAAACTCATTCAGATAAGTACATTTCATATGATAACTTCATAAAATAAGGCAAACCACATTTGCACGTTGTCATCCAACCCTGTGGGGCAGGGATGGGAGAGCCCCTCACCTCGTTGGCCCCCCTGATCAGTCCTCGGAGTGCCTGGAGCTCCAATTACCCTGTGGTGCCCTATACACATGTACTTAAGCAATTTAGAAATGTGCAAAGAAGCATTTACCATGTACGTGTCATGCTAATGCCCATGCACCCTCCAGATATTTCCAAGAACTAATTATTTAGTTCGTTACATCGTCCTATTTGCTCTTTCTGAAAGTCCAGAATGTTTCATATTCGACTTTCACACTTTCGACCTATTTAGAACTTTTAGAAGCTTAGGTTAGAGATTCCCACTTATCTAAATTCCTCTCCATGTGTTCATAAGGACCTCTAACTAATAAAGGAACAATTTCACGGCTCAAAAGAGGCTTTAGCTTACTCATTCCACCGTCTCCCTTATTCGCCGAGTAAAAGCTTAATTACTATCTCTTAGAGTCTTGGAACCAATTTAGCGGGTCTTAGGTGTCCACCACGGACTAGACCAAGGTGTCCAACCCACCGCACAGCTCCTTATTGTACGGTGGCTTAGTATATCGCCTCTTTTTCACCGGATTGAGTTCCGATTGAAATGGTAAATACTCGGGCTTTATTCCCTTGTATATTTCCAGCAATTAGAACACCTATACTACTCCAATCCAAGCCTATACATGCATCCAACTAGCAATAATTCAATTTATAGGAATTTTCTAACTAAATTTTCCTAATTTCCATACCCAGTCAAATCCTACGGTTTAACTTCGATTCTGAACCTTACTAAGCTTTCAATAACACCACTAAGCTCAAAGTTAACCCCGAAATGTCCCGATTGGAAGTATTTGAAGAATTTCTAAAATACCCAAAATTGGAGAAATTGAGGTTTTGAAGGATTGGGGCTTCCATACCTTGATTCAATCGGATGGGAGCTTGGTGGTGATGAAAGATGGACTCTGGTGGCCCTCGCCGGCGGTGGAATGTAATTTTGGGCGTGATTCCGGTCGTTTCCTCCGTCTGTGGCCTCTTCTCTCTTCTCGGTTTGGTTGCTCTCGTGCGTGCGCCTTTCTCTGCTTTCTCGTGTCTGCTTCTCCTCGGTTTTTGCTTTTGCTTATCTTTTTGTATATGTGTGTTATTTAAATGGAAAGGGGGTCATGGTTGGCCCCCCATATATTTTATTATATATATATATATATATATATTGTGTGTTAGTAAAAGGGAATACACGGTTTTCCCCCCAAAAAAAACTAATATATCATTTAAATACTAATTACTTCCTTTCTTTTTAAATCCAACTTTCTTTTAAGTCCTAAAATAAGTTTCAAAAATCCTATTTCTTTCCCTTCTCCATTTTATATTTTAACTCTTTACCTTTTTAATTTAATTTATTTTTCTTTCCCTAAGAAAAATAAATTAATAATAATGATGATAATAAAAAATTAATATCTCGGATATTACAGGTCCATAAGCTAAAATCCGACTCAGAAATTAAGTGATCAAAGTAAACACTTCAAAAAAAACTAGCCTCTCATCTTCCTCTCTGTTATTCCCTGTGTCCAACCTAGTCACCTACTCATAGTCCATACCCATAAAAAGAAAATGATTAAATCTAGTAAGCGTTTTAATAGTTTTCGTTTTTGTTGGGTGCTTAGAGCATGTAATAATGCTGCCCATTATTTAGTTTCTTTTGCAAAAGACTATAACCATAATAATTGGTGGGGAGTAGTTGTATCCCCCATTTTATTTCAGATGTCGTCCATTTTGATTTTAATTGAATAAATTCTCCCAGGTACCGTCTTGATTCCCTTAAGAAATGTAATATGAAAGGAGTTTTTACTTTTATAAAATAAAAAATGTAATATATAAGAACCCTTTGCACATTTTGCTTGTAAATTTATAATTATAAAAATTAATGCAAGGACTTTATCTGATTCAATGGCGCATTATTATTTTAAAATGTGTTCTATGGGTACTCATTACAGCTTGTTTCAAGCTTTAATTAATATTATAAGAAAATTATCATTTATAGTTATAATTATGACAATTTGAATGTTCTTTTTCACTTATTTTCTAGTTAAAACAAGTGTGATATAAATGTTGGATTCATTCATTTTTTTTTTTGCTAAAATAGATATCATTTTTAGCTATTTATTAATATGATGACAAAAGACATTAAATTATATGTCATAACTTGAAATATTTATTAGTTGGAGGTTGGGTGTCGTGAAAAAAGGTAATCCCTTATGCTTATAACGTGACAAATTAAAGTTTAAAATTTTGTTAGAAACAAGTGCTTATATTGAGTGGCCAATATCTTTAGGAGAAATTGCATTTGATAGATAATAAATAAAAACTTCGAATTACAAAAGAAAAAAAAATTAATTAAGATTATCTCATGTAGGAAAATAATATTAATTGTGTCATCATGTGAAGAGAAAGATAAATGTAATACCCGAGGATATTTAATTAGCGTCGTTGGTCTAATTTAATTTATTTATTTAAAGTTGAAAATGGGATAGAAGAAAACACTATCCTACTACTTATATTTTGTAAATATGAATTATTTTATATCCTAATCCTTCTATATATATTTTTTTACTATTATTATTATTACCTTACTTATTACTAAGTCAGATTTTTTTTTATATGTATATATATATATTTTAATTATATATATATATATGTAAATATATATTATATAAGTAAGAGAAAAGAAGAATAAGGGAAAGAAAAAAAAGAAAGCACAGACCGTGAAGAGAAGAAAGGAAAAGAGAGAAAACGCGTGAGAGAAGGGAAGAAACGGGAAGAACGGAGAACGCACGGGAGAGAGAGCTGAACGTCGTTTCGCACGGAGGTGGCCGGACGTGCGAGCCGGAGCCGGAGTCGCCGTCCACCGGAGCCGGGTCGTCGCCGTTGAGCTGGAGGAGAGAGAGAGAGCTCGGGTTAGAGAGAGAAAGCAAAAGGAAAGAGCTTCCTCGCCGGAAAACGCCGTCTCTTCACCGGGGAAGGTAGCTGGGAGCCTCCTCTACTCCATATCGTCCTTCTAACCGGTTGAATCGAGGTGAGAAGTCCCGAAATTCTCAAACCCCAATTTTATCAATTTTAGGGATTTTTGGAAAGACCCCAATTGATTCAATCTGAGTGTTCTGGGTCCTAAATTGAAGTATATGCATGTTAGGAAGTGAGTTGGAAGCTTAGGAACCGGAACCAAATTGATGGAATTTATTCGGGTTGGAAAAAGAGTAGGAAAATGTGGTTGTTAAGGTTTAAGGGTGTTGTGGAATGACTTGGGGTGCATTGAAAGGTTGAATAATAATTATAAAAAATGTTAAAAATTATTGGAATGTACGAGGGATGAAAACCCGAGTAATTCCCGTCTCACCCGAAACCCCGTTCGGGGAAAAAGAGACAATTTTCTAATTTTACGCGTATTCGGGTATGTGTATTCATGTGTAGGTGAAGTGTTCAAGGTTATTTTGATAAATGGAAATTTTGGACAAGTAGAATTTATGACTCTTGACCCATAAATTCGAGACTTGGGTAATGGGAACTTCACATGGACACATAGAGGTGAAATTGGGTAACCTTGCATTCCCAAATTCAACGTTTCCGAATAGTGTGATTTAAGAAAGGGCTGAACACGAATAGAAGCATGCTAGATGTTCCGAAAACTAGTTGAGGGCATTCCAAGCCAATAACTAGTCTATGGAATTAATTAGAAAGAACATGAGCATTAGCGTTACATGTACACTATAGGGGTTGAAATTGCAAGTTTCTGAATCTCTCAAGTATATGCGTATAGGGCACCATACTGTGAGTGGACTTTCAGGCGCACCGAGAGCCGATCAGAGGGGCCAACTAGGTTAGGGGCTTTCCTATCCTTGCCCTATAGGGTTGACTGCGGATATGGATATATGGTTTGCCTTCTTTCCTATTTGTAGGAATTACCTGTTAGATAACATGCTATTGTTGTTCCTAAATTATAGTATATGTGAAAACGTGATATATGTGTGTGTGTGAATTGTAAAAGCAATGGTGGCTCAAGGAGCCGTAAATGAAAAGGTCTTCGAGACCTATACGATATCAGGGGTAGGATCGAGTAAATATTATCTGAAGGGTGTGGTTTTGTAAGTAAGTCCTTAAAGGGAATAAACCTAGGTGACCTTGTTCTAAACCAAGAGCCCGAATTAGAAACCACTTGGAAATCTAGATTTGCCTAAGAAGAAGTAAAATGAACAAGTATTGGTCCACAGGGGTCATTGATGGCACAACGCGGAAACCGAGTCTATCACGGGTGGTCCGGGTAGGTTGAGTCTCTTGTCTTGAGTCAACCCACAGAAATACAGAGTATATGAGTACACCACATTGTGGCTATTGCTTTGGGTAAACCGAGGTCAGATGAGTCGCCGGCTATTGCTCCAAGTGAAGTCTTGGGGTCAAACTATTGTTCCAAGTAAAATCTTGGGACCAAGGGTTCCTAGAATGATCAACTAGGTTCCCACATTGCTCACGTGAGATATTGCCTTTGGGCCAGATTCCCTCCTAACTGAGATATTGCCTTCGGGCCAGATTCCCTCCTAACGGAGATATTGCCTTCGGGCCAGATTCCCTCCTAACTGAGATATTGCCTTCGGGCCAGATTCTCTCCTAACGGAGATATTGCCTTCGGGCCAGTTTATGATTACGGTTAATTGAATACGGGTGACCACTTGGAATTATATGTTAAACTGTAATATGATGTACGTATGAATTTAAATGTATGTCAAACCATGCTTTGAATTCTTTATTGTGAATACGATATATGTTAATTGCCTGACCACTTAATATATGGAAATTAAATCTGTTATATGCGTATGTGTTTGTGATTGGCTCCTCTTCCCCAGTTGTAGTGGTACCCACTACTACACCAGGGATGGGAAAGCCTCTCGCTGAGTCTGTTTGACTCACCCCAATGTTACATGTTACAGACACAGGTGGTATAGGCATCAGGAGCGCTTCCACCTCATCTCAGGGAGGCGGACAGACTTAGAGACCGCACGCTTTTTTCGCGTGGCTAGTATTGATATATGTATTTTGTCAGGATGTATATGTATATGATTCTTTTGGTATAGCATTATTTTGTACAGTTGCTATATTCATATATGTATATGTCACACTCTAGAACTGTCGGCTTCATACAGATTAACGATTGGTCTTGTGGTTGGGAATATAGGTTATGATATGTTGAATATCATGTGTATATATATGAATGTGACTCCCGCATGTGAATAGGATAGGTCACACGCACTGAGCGTGTGGTCAATATGTAAATTTATATATATGTGTGACTGAATACTTGATTGTATGAAAATACAGCTTCCGCATGTGAATAGGATAGGTCACACGTATTGAGGCGTGTGATCAATATCTAAATTATATGCAGGTGTGTGATTGAATATATATGCTTGACTGTATACAGGGATTCTGCATGTGAATAGGATAGATCACCCGCCTTGAGGCCCGTGGTCAATATGTATACTATATGTACGTGTGATTGATTATGTGTATATGTATACACTAAAGCGGCGTTGAGCGAGCCGTGGATTGCGTGCTACTTAGGTCACCGGTTAGGGATGACCATAAATACTATATATTGTTTGTATTAGAAATGGGTAGTTATGCACATACAGAAATGTCAATCAGGGATTAGAGGCTTACGGGATAAGATACCTCCCGTGCCGGTCACGGACTTCCGATAGGGGGTCGTGACAATAAATACACAATGAAAATATATCATTCACCTATTGCTTCCATTATATATATATATATATCTATATATATATATATACATATATATATATATAAGGGCTACCACTAAATTAATTTTGTGTCTATCTCTCTTACATAACATTGTCATGGTTTTTTTTTTAGGGATCCAAATCCTTCTAACTATCATGAATGGTTTCAACCATTTGGGGGTATCAAATATCTAGCAACTTGATTTAAATATATTTTGGACTAGTCCATACCCTAACTCAGCAATTAAGAAAAATTATCATTTCTTCCTCAACCTGAGTTATATATACCCTCCTTAACAAGGTAAGAAATCCTAGCCTATAATCTTCATCTCTTCTCTTTTTCGGGTCTCTTCTATTTCTCTACCTATAATGGAACCTAACTCAGTAATTAAGGTAAACCATTCTCTATACAAACTAGTCCTCTTTAATTTGGTACAAACCTGACCTCAATCTAATCTTTCTCTCTATTCTTCTATTCCCTGGGTCCCTTTTATTTTCCTAACCTCAACATTCGTCCGTGCAACAAATTTGATTGTCATAGTGCACAAAAAAATCTCTGACACCCTAGTAGATCTAACTCTCTATGCAACAAATTGAATTTTGTTAGAGCCGATCATTTGAACTTTTAATTTATTATCTATCAAATGCAATTTCTCTTAAAGATACTCGCCAATAAATATAAGCACGTGTCTCTAACAAAACTTTAAACTTTAATTTGTCACGTTAGAAGTGTAATACCCGAGGGATATTTTTAGAATCAGGTCAATTGTGTATAGCAAGACTTAGCATGGTCATCATTTGGAGTTGGAATGTAAGGACAAAATAAATAAATAAATAAATGAACAATAGAAATAAATAATAATTTTGTGTATATATATAGATAAATAAAATTAAATAGGAATCGATGGGATAATATGAAATTGATAAAATTGTGAAATTGAAGTTAAGCATTTTGGCAAAACAAAATAAAAATAAAATTTTTTAGAGTGAATTTTGGGATATAATTAAGATTTTAATAATTTTAGAGTTGAGAATTTAAGAAATTAAAATAAATATGAAAATTAGGTAGAAAATTATAATTTTGTTTAAAAGTGGTCATATGAATTATTCAAAGCTTATAGTTTAAATTTGAGAATTTTTCGAAAATAAAAATTATACTGGGTAGGAAATTCTCATATGCAAGAAACTTAATAACAAATATTTTTAATAGGCTTATTATTAGCCAAAAATTTCAAAATTTACCTATTCTTACCTAAAAATAAATATAGTTAAGAAAATCCAATCAAAACTCTATTTCACTACACCCCAAAAGTTGCCAATTGCCCAAACTACCCTTAAATTCTCAAAAACAATTTATGAGCCAAGCTCCAGAGACACACACTCATGCAGCTTCTTCTCCTTCTTTTCACTTCACTTTCTTATTCATCTCTTCTCCATTTCTCCTCTTCTCGTAGGGTAAGCTCAAGATTTGCCCACAACCTTCATCACTCAACCATTTTCCTTGCTTCCTCCCACCATTTCCAAGTTTCATCAAGCTTCCTCTACCATTGTGGGACATCATAGAGCTTGGGCAACTCTCCCAAAACCCCAAATTCGGACTTGTAAGAGGTAAGTCCCAAAAATCATGTCTCCACAACTTAAATCATAGGTTTCTTGTTAGAAATGAGTTCTCTATCAATAGTATATCACCTTAGAATCATTTTTGAGCATAGAGATCATCCAAATATTGAGTTCTATGGATATTTCCACTCTAGGGTTCATGTCCTACGAGTTTGGAGAAAATTTTGGAAATTGTGGATTTCCTTGATGCTTGTTGGTATGTATGAACTTTAAATTATATGTTTAGATATTTTAAATGATTTGGAATGATGCCCAGTGGTTAGGTTGGTGGTATGTGAACTCTTGATGAAAGTTAGAACTTCCCATATTTGGTAAAATTTCCATTAATGGAGCTTGGAGAGTGGACAAGGTTGTGAGATTAATTAATTATGTATTAAATTATGTTTAATCTAGAAGGAACACCAAATGATGACCATAGACTTAGTAAGTGAACTTGGGGGTTTGGATAAGTGTAAGAAGTCATAAGTAGAGAAACTAGGAAATTGTATTAAATTTTATATGGATTGAATTGGTTGTATGTGATAGGGTTCAAGTACTTCCTTGAAGACGAGAGTGCTCAAAGGGAACGCTAAGTGAAGCGGCCAAGGTGAGGGACCCTTCCATCCTAGCAAGGGTTGTATGATAACCTTGATTTGTGGCCTTATTTATACGAATGTTTGTAAATATTTAATTTTATGCTTGCTAGTAATACTCTGTCATTATGTTGATGATTACTGGAATTTTGTACAATGAATTGTTTGTGATTGTTAAAGTGAAAATATGGTGGATCAAGTACATATGTGTGACGATGAAGAATTCCACACACATATGTGCTTGACCTGAGAATTATGCCAATAACATGTATAGTACCAAGGCTAAGGGCTTTCCGTCGGGTCATGTTCGGAAAGTGCCTTCATGTTGGAATTTCGTCGGGTAAGGTTCGAAATTGCCTTCATGTATATATACACTTGTGGATACTCTGTTGAGCCGGTCCGGAGTATGCCAACATTACTAGTTGGTTAATCCGTTGAGTTGGTCCGGATTGAACCAAGTGGGCTTCCCTAGGCGATGGTCTGGAAAGTACCGATGTTGATGGACACCTCGACGGGTTGGTGCCGAGGTGTGCCACCGAACACAACATTCTGTGGAGACGATCCCGAAATGGGTTGTGTGCCTATGCATATCAATGTAAGATACGGAGCGTATAGGTACTCAACATTAGTGTAAACCCTCAATGTCCTTGGTATGCACTATGACTAGATTTCCTTTTCTTCGAAAATGCCATGACGATGGTCGGTATCCTCACGTGACGTCAAGACAAAGCTATTTTCTTAAAAAGGTCATGACATCGATTGTGGTCTTTACGTGGCATTGAGGAAACCTTGTTTTTAAATTACTATATTTTAAATCCAACCGACCATGACGATGGGTTAAGTCTTATTGTGCATCGGCATAAATAGGGAGGACCGACACGTCACGGCGGCAATAAGGTAAGAAAAGGTACGTAAGTTTGGCGGGTGAATCGCACTTGGATGTTAATTTATGTTCGGTGTTTCTCGATACACGCCTATCAGTATGCATGATTAATGTATGTTGTGGTACGGTTAAAGTAGGGTTTGTACATGTTCTATTGCTTGAGAACAATTATATAATTATCAAAGATGAATTGAAGTGTATTCATATGTGAATGTGGTTTCTCCCCTTCCCGGTCGTAGTGGTACCCGCTACTATGCCTAGGATGGGAGAGTCACTCACTGAGTCGTTGACTCACCCTCTAGTGGTTTACTTTTTCAAATACAAGTACCGGTCAGGCTTCCACGTCGGCTCAGTGAAGGCGACGTTTTGCTAGTACTCACTTTTTGTCTCTGTGGGTGGCTTTGATTTTATTTTGGATATTGTAATAAAGTGATTACACTTTTGTAGTTATTATACTCTAGCCTTGTCAGCTCCACATACTTAAAGACATGATTATTTTGGGGGACTTATTATTATTATGTATACGAATTTGCATCTGAATAGGATATGTCACACACTGGAGTGTGTGGCAACGTATATGAAAGATATATATTATGTGTGTTTAAGTATACATATAAACTGAAGCAGCACTTGGCTGTGGATTGCAGGTGTAAGATGGGCCACACAGGAGATGTGAGCCATATATATTGATATTGTGTGTACGCGAATGGGAAAAATAGTTAAATGAAATAGGTTTTAAGGCTAACAGACTGAGGGTTAGGCCCTCTGTCTGTGCCGGTCACGTGCCTTCGGGTGGGGGTCATGACAAAGTTGGTATCAGAGCCTGGTTATTTTCTTTAGGGTTATGGAGCTATGATATGACCGGGTGTCAGCTTAAACCGTTGTTATGATCCCGGGCATAACGCTGAAGTTAAGCGGGCACTTGTGGGAGTATCTAGGAAATTGTGTCAGTTTTCGTTTCTAAAATTCTTTTCCTAGTTATGATATATGATAGGGGTCTCATGGAATGTTAAATCCTTGTGCTGTACAGGGATGCCACCAAGAACTAGAGCGGCTACATGGGGTGGAAGAAACCCCGACACTTCTGATAGAGCATCCGCGCAGGTCGAGAGAGGTGCTCCATGGGGCCGACCCCGAGGTTGTGCCCGTGGCCGAGGGAGGGCCAATTAGGGAAGAGAGATTATCCGTCAATCGCCAGAGCCCCAACCTGAAACCGGTGCCGCATCTATTGCTGAGTTGATAACTGCTGGGTTTCAAGAGCTGAGGGCAGAGATGAGGCAACAGATATAACAAGAAGTGCAGCGGTTAGCTGCTAATGAAGAAGAGATTCCACTAGATCAGGAAATTGAAGTGGTGGCAGAACACGGGAGAGTATGGTTACAAAGAGATATACTGCGAGGGTAAAGGGGAGCTCGTAGAGAATTACCGGTGGCTATGTTCCTGAAGCTTAACCCACCAACCTATTGCGGCACTGATGAGAAGGAGGATCCTCAACATTTCTTCCGTGATATGGTCCGTATAGGGTGAGTGCTGAGATGCCCTAGAGAAGAATTAGTCGAGCTTGCTTCTTTCCAGCTGAGGGGTGCTGCAAGAATTTAGGTGGAGTCAGTACAGGCTGGCCACACCACACGAGTAGCCCCGATCCGGTGGGAGGACTTTGAGAGAGCATTCTTAGACCAGTTTTTGCCAGAAGGAATGCGGGATACAAAGAGGCAACAGTTTGAAGATCTATGGATGACTTCGAGTATGACGGTTACAGAGTTCGAGTTGTTTTTTACGGAGCTAGCTCAGTTTGCCCCAGAGTTCGTTCCATATGAATAGGCTAAGATCAAGAGGTTCATACAACGACTAGTGGAG
Source organism: Senna tora (assembly GCA_014851425.1). Classification (NCBI taxonomy): domain Eukaryota; kingdom Viridiplantae; phylum Streptophyta; class Magnoliopsida; order Fabales; family Fabaceae; genus Senna; species Senna tora. The sequence continues at coordinate 22,895,384 of CM026267.1, read as the reverse complement.
CCACTGTTTATAGCTCTACTACCATAGAGAAAGCAATTTCAGACTCTTGCACAGGTGGCTCATTGTGCTAGGGTCATTGAGAATAGGAGGAGATTTGGGACACCAGATAATCCCAAGGGAAGAAATCAAGCAGGAAATGAGAATCTAGGAGGATGGAAGAAGAAGCAGAAGATGACAGGTGGTACCACCACAGTCCCAGCTCTCATGGGACCCAGCAGGCCTACCGGGTAGCCTTCAATGACTACCACAGATTCGGGGGCAAGGAGTAACTATCAGGGTGGTCAAAGGGCACATAGCAGTGTGCATACGAGGAGTCAAAGGCCCCAATGCGGTCAATGTGGAAAGAATCATTTCGGTACCTGCCGGACTCTGAAGGGAGCTTTTTTCAACTGTGACCAACTGGGACACCTTGCTAGGGATTGTCCTCAGAAGCAGAGTGGAACTAGTGTGAGGAGCAACCAGACACTGAGGTCAATTCCAATCCCAGCCCCACCAGTTAAAACTGTACCACCGCCCACCACTGGCAAAAGCAGGGGTCGTGGAGCCGGAGGAAGAGGTCCAGGAAGCACAGGAAGAGGACAGGCCAGAGTTTTTGCCTTATCTCAACAGGATGCACAGGCTTCAAATGCTGTGGTGACAGGTACCCTCACAGTCTGTACTCAAAATGCGCATGTGCTATTTGATTCCGGTTCAACTCATTCGTACGTACCACTTGCATTTGCTATTAATATCGCTAAGAGCCCAACAATGATGAAAGAGGCAATGTTGGTCTCTACACCTATGGGTGAATCTGTACGGGTAGAATACATATGTGAGTCTTATCCAATAGTGGTTGAGGGCCATGAAACAGTGGTGGATTTAAGACTGCTGTACATGGTAGACTTAGATGTAATCTTGGGGATGGATTAGTTAGCCTTGTGTCATGTAGTAGTCGACTGCAGGGCCAAATGTGTGAAATTCAACATGCCTGGCGAGGACCCTTTTGTGGTACATGGTGATGGGGCGAAGTGCCACCCGAGGTTGATATCTGCATTGAGTGCTCTCAAACTTCTTAGTAAGGGATGTACAAGCTACTTAGTGTCAGTCAGGGATGTAGAGAAGGAAGTACTTTCTGTGAGCCAGGTGCCCGTCGTTCAGGAATTCCCGGATGTGTTTCCTGACGAGTTTCCTGGTTTGCCACCTGATAGGGAGATTGAATTCGGGATTGACCTACTGCCGGGTACTCAAACAATATCTATACCACCTTACCGAATGGCTCCGCAGGAGTTGAAGGAATTACAAACTCAGTTGCAGGAATTGCTAGACAAGGGGTTTATACGACCCAGTGTCTCGCCATGGGGTACATCGGTCCTATTTGTCAAGAAGAAGGACGGTACCTTGCGGTTGTGTATTGATTATCAGAAGTTAAACAAGGCTACCATCCGCAACCAATATCCTTTACCCAGAATATATGATCTATTTGATCAACTACAAGGAGCCAAGCGATTCTCAAAGATTGATCTGCAGTCGGGGTATCATCGGTTGATGATTAGGCAAGAGGATGTACCCAAGACTGCATTTCGTACCAGATACGGACACTACGAATTTTTGGTGATGTCTTTTGGGTTGACAAATGCCCCCGCAGCATTTATGGATCTGATGAATAGGGTGTTTAAGCCTTATTTGGACCAGTTTGTCATAGTGTTTATAGATGACATCGTAGTGTACTCCAAGAACTCCGAGGAACATGCAGAACACTTGAGAATGACCTTGCAAAGGTTAAGGGAAGAGAAATTATATGCCAAATTCTCAAAGTGCGAATTCTGGTTGGACAGGGTAGCTTTTCTTGGACATGTGGTATCATCAGAAGGAATCCACGTAGACCCAAGTGAGGTGGAGGCAGTGAAGAGTTTGTCCCAACCTACCTCACTGCCAGAAATACGGAGTTTCTAGGGCCTTGCCGGGTATTACAGGCGGTTTGTGCAGGATTTCTCAAAAATCGCTGCACCTATGACACGGTTGATATAGAAAGGGGTGAAGTTTGAGTGGACGAACAAATGTGAAGAGAGTTTTCCGAAGCTAAAGGATAGCCTGACCACAGCTCTAGTACTAACCCTTCCTGAAGGCACTGAAGGGTACGTGGTATACTGTGATGCTTCGCGAGTTGGGTTAGGATGTGTATTAATGCAGCATGGTAGGGTGATTGCCTATGCATTAAGGCAATTGAGGAAGCATGAGAAGAATTATCCAACCCATGATCTCGAAGTGGCGGCAGTAGTGTTTGCCCTGAAGTTATGGAGGCACTATCTCTACGGAGAAACATGTGAAGTGTACACAGACCACAAGAGCCTTAAGTACATCTTTGAGCAGAAGGATCTGAACTTGAGGCAATGTCGTTGGATGGAATTGTTGAAGGACTACGATTGTACGATACTATACCATCTGGGGAAGGCCAATGTGGTGGCCGATGCTTTGAGCCGAAAGTCTATAGGTAGTCTAGCTCACATTGAAGAAGTGAGGAGACCGTTAGTTCGGGATGGGCTGGAACAAAGGGGGACTCGATTTGAGATCGGTGGCTTTAGTGTGTTTCTAGCTCATATTCAAGCAGAGTCCAACCTGATTGAAGAAGTCAAGGCTAAACAAGAGCAAGATTCCGACCTCAAGATAGTGATCGACGCAGTGATAAAAGGGAAGATGACTGATACTCGATTCTCCATTGATGACAGGGGGTGCTCAGGTTGGAGGGACGGTTGTGTGTACCTTTGATCGAAAATCTCAAGGAGAGGATATTGGACGAGTCACATAAGTCAGCGTACTCTATCCACCCCAAGGCTAATAAGATGTATCATGACTTGAAACAGTTATATTGGTGGAATGGGATGAAGAAAGATGTGGCAAACTATGTGTCCAGGTGTCTTGTATGTCAACAAGTGAAAGCTGAACATCAGAAACCTGCTGGAATGCTTCAACAGATTAAAATACCTTAATGGAAATTGGAAAGGATCACTATGGATTTCGTAACAGGGTTGCCTCGGTCACAGAAGGGTTTTGATTCAGTGTGGGTGATTGTGGATCGCATGACCAAGTCTGCACATTTCCTGCCAGTGAAGACCACTTATGGAGTGGCACAGTACACCCGGTTATATTTGGCAGAGATTGTGAGATTGCACGGTGTTCCAGTGTCAATAATCTCTGATAGAGGGCCGCAGTTTACTTCTCGATTTTGGAGAGCATTGCAGGAAGCGTTGGGGACGAGGGTGGATCTCAGTACGGCTTTTCATCCCCAGACAGACGGGCAATCAGAAAGAACCATTCAGATATTATAGGACATGTTGAGAGCATGTGTGATGGACTTCAGTGGGAATTGGGAACAGTACTTAACATTGGCCGAGTTTGCCTACAACAATAGTTACCAAGCCAGCATTCAAATGACACCTTTTGAAGCTCTCTATGGTCGGAGGTGCAGGTCTTCAATCGGTTGGTTTGAGGTCGGTGAATCGAAGGTGGTTGGTCCTGAACTATTGCAAGAAACTTTAGAAAAGGTGAAGTTGATTAGAGGAAGGTTGTTGACAGCCCATAGTAGACAGAAGTCTTATGCGAACCACCGCATAAGAGAACTTGAATTTGCCGTGGGGGACCAAGTGTTTCTGAAGGTTTCCCCAATGAAGGGAGTGATGCAATTTTGCAAGAAAGGGAAGCTGAGTCCGAGATACGTGGGACCATTCGAGATACTGGAACGAGTGGGAAATGTCGCTTACCGCCTAGCCTTGCCGCTAGAGTTGGAAGGTGTACATCCAGTGTTCCACGTGTCCATGCTGCGGAAGTACTTGCCAGATCCCTCTCATGTGGTACAACCGCAAGAGATACAATCGGTAGAAGCTAAGGGCTGACCTACGAAGAAGTACCAGTGGAAATCCTTGACAGACAATTGAGGAAGTTGAGGTTAAAGGAAATCCCATTGGTGAAGGTGTTATGGAGGAATCATTCGGCGGAGGAAGCTACGTGGGAAGTAGAAGCCGAGATGCGCAAGACTTACCCCTTCTTGTTCCAAGACTAAGGTTAGTAACTTAATTGAAATTCGGGGACCGAATTTCTTAAGGAGGGAAGATTGTAATACCCGAGAGATATTTTTAGAATCAGGTCAAATGTGTATAGTAAGACTTAGCATGGTCATCATTTGGAGTTGGAATGTAAGGACAAAATAAATAAATAAATAAATCAACAATAGAAATAAATAATAATTTTGTGTATATATATATATAAATAAAATTAAATAGGAATTGATGGGATACTATGAAATTGATAAAATTTGTGAAATTGAAGTTAAGCATTTTGGCTAAAGAAAATAAAAATAAATTTTTTTTAGAGTGAATTTTGGGATATAATTAAGATTTTAATAGTTTTAGAGTTGAGAATTTAAGAAATTAAAATAAATAAGAAAATTAGGTAAAAAATTATAATTTTGTTTAAAAGTGGTCATATGAATTATTCAAAGCTTATAGTTTAAATTTGAGAATTTTTCGAAAATAAAAATTATATTGGGTAGGAAATTTTCATCTGCAAGACACTCAATAACAGATATTTTTAATAGGCTTATGATTAGCCAAAAATTTCAAACTTTTCCTATTCTTACGTACAAATAAATATAATTAAGAAAATACAATCAAAACTCTATTTCACTATACCCCAAAAGTTGCCAATTGCCCAAACTACCCTTAAATTCTGAAAAACAATTTATGAGCCAAGCTCGAGAGACACACACGCACACAGCTTCTTCTCCTTCTTTTCATTTCACTTTCTTATTCATCTCTTCTCCATTTCTCCTCTTCTCTTAGAGTAAGCTCAAGGTTTTCCCACAACCTTCATCTCTCAACCATTTTCCTTGCTTCCTCCCACTATTTCCAAGTTTCATCAAGCTTCCTCTACCATTGTGGGACATCATAGAGCTTGGGCAACTCTCCGAAGTCCCAAAAATCATGTCTCCACCATGACTAGATTTCCTTTTCTTCGAACATGTCATGACGATGGTCGATATCCTCACGTGACGTCAAGACAAAGCTATTTTCTTAAAAAGGTCATGACATCGATTGTTATCTTGACGTGGCGTTGAGGAAACCTTCTTTTTAAATTACTATATTTCAAATCCAACCGACCATGACGTTGGGTTAAGTCTTAGAGTGCATCGGGATAGATAGGGAGGACCGACACGTCACGACGGCAACAAGGTAAGCAAAGGTATGTAAGTTTGGCGGGTGAACCGCACTTGGATGTTAATTTTATGTTCGGTGTTTCTCGATACACGCATGTCAGTATGCATGATTAATGTATGTTGTGGTACGGTTAAAGTAGGGTTTGTACATGTTCTATTGCTTGAGAACAACTATATAATTATCAAAGATGAATTGAAGTGTATTCATATGTGATTGTGGTTTCTCCCCTTCCCGATCGTAGTGGTGCCCGCTACTCTGCCTAGGATGGGAGAGTCACTCACTGAGTCGTTGACTCACCCTCTAGTGGTTTACTTTTTCAGATACAGGTACCGGTCAGGCTTCCACGTCGGCTCAGTGAAGGCGACGTTTTGCTAGTACTCACATTCTGTCTCTGTGGGTGGCTTTGATTTTATTTTGGATATTGTAATAAATTGATTACACTTTGTAGTTATTATACGCTAGACTTGTCAGCTCCACATACTTAAAGACATGATTATTTTGGGGGACTTATTATTATTATGTATATGAATTTGCTTGTGAATAGGATATGTCACACACCGGAGTGTGTGGCAACGTATATGACATATATATATTATGTGTGTTTGAGTATACATATAAACTGAAGCAGCACTTGGCTGTGGATTGCAGGTGTAAGATAGGCCACACAGGAGATGTGAGCCATATATATTGATAATGTGTGTATGCGAATGAGAATAATAGTTAAATGAAATAGGTGTTAAGGCTAACAGACTCAGGGTTAGGCCCTTTGTCTGTGCCGGTCACGTGCCTTCGGGTGGGGGTCGTGACAAGAAGCATAAGGGATTAGCTTTTTAGACGACACCCAACCTCCAACTAATAAATATTTTAAGTTTTGACATATAATTTAATGTCTTTTATGATAATAAAAATATATAGCTTAAAATTATATCTATTTTAGGAGAAAAAATAAAATGAATGAATACAACATTTATGTCACAATTGTGTTAACTAAAAATTAAGTGAAAAAAACATTCAAATTGTCATATTTATAACTATAAATGATAATTTTCTTATATTATTAATTAAAGCTTAAAACAAGCTGTAATGAGTACCCATAGAACATATCCATTATATCTATCTATTATATATACTTAAAGGTAGAGGCGCTAATTTCGATTACTGCCAAATCAGAGTGTAAACATCTTTAATCCTTTGACATATATTGCTGACATGTATTATAAATTTACTGATGTAAGCCCTTTACGTGCCAACTCATCATCAACTAATTCCCCCGTATTATGCCCGCTATCTCTTTCCAACTCTAATGCAAAATTTTAATATACAGATGACCTTTATATTTGAATTAGTTAAATATTTGAACACTTATTAATTATATCACAATCATATCCGAACTAAATATTAAAATTTAAATCAATTTCATATTTGAGAAAATTTCAATCTTACCATAATCATATTGCATCTCAAAATTCAAATAAGATAAGGATCTATGAGACTGATACATTGGAAATACCTCCATACTTTGATAGAAATCTAAAAGCATTGTGAACACGAATAAGTGTCAATAGCTCACCACCACTGTGAACCATATCCGCCTCTACCACTATTGAGTTCTTCACCACCACTGTTGAATTGTCGACGCCGATCAGGTTTCAAATCCTTTTCACAAAGATCGAACTGGCGAAGGAGTTGTTCTGCCTTGCCTTCTTGATTTTCTTCCTTCTTTAACGAATGATAGACTGATTCGATAACTAAAAAAAAAAGGTTCAAATTTTGTATACCCATTAAAGCTTTCTTATTCTTTGTTGCAATTATTGTAATTGGTTTTGTTTTTGTAACTACAGAATATTCTCCCATGGGGACACGTGACACTAGCCTTCTAGAAGGACTGTAGGAGCTCGTGCTAGTCACACGTGGCACCACCCATTCGCTTCATACGTGGTCGGTACCCACGTCTCCCCTCTTAAGCTCTCGCACCAGAGACATAGGAAGCCTTCAAACATCATGGGTCGACCCACGTCGAGCAGGAATGTGGGTCGAACACCTTCTCCTACACACTTAGTATAAAAAGACCCTCACCCGGGGGACTCACGGACAGACAGACTTCGGAATACACAGTCAACCACCGTCAACCACCATATCTCCGCCCCGGAGATCTCCATCAGCAAAACTCCTAGCAGCTCAGAGAGACCCTTGCTCTCTTCCAGTCTAACACAACCACCAACGAGTGCCTCGCCCGTTTGGAGTACCTTATACACGTCCTAGCCGCACACGGCCACTTTCAAGTAACTTGTAATAACCTATGAGTATTTTTAGAATCAGGTTAATTGTGTATAGTAAGACTTAGTGTGGTCATCATTTGGAGTTGGAATGTAAGGACAAAATAAATAAATAAATAAATAGATGAACAATAGAAATAAATAATAATTTTGTGCATACATATAGATAAATAAAATTAAATAGGAATTGATGGGATAATATGAAATTGATAAAATTGTAAAATTGAAGTTAAGCATTTTGGCTAAAATACAATTAAAAATAAACATTTTAGAGTGAAATAAATTTTTTGGGATATAATTAAGGTTTTAATAGTTTTAGAGTTGAAAATTTAAGAAATTAAAATAAATATGAAACTTAAGTAGAAAAATTATAATTTTGTTTAAAAGTGGTCATACAAATTATTCAAAGCTTATAGTTTAAATTTGAGAATTTTTCGAAAGTAAAAATTATACTGGGTGGGAAATTTTCATCTGCAAGACACTCAATGACAGATATTTTTAATAGACTTATGATTAGCCAAAAATTTCAAACTTTTCCTATTCTTACCTACAAATAAAATAGTTAAGAAAATCCAATCAAGACTCTATTTTACCATACCCCAAAAAAGTGTCAAATACCTAATTGCCCTTAAAAATCCCTTACCCATATGAACCCACGATTTGCTTGCTCTGCTTCTGCGTTTTTTTGTGTTGCACCATCTATTTTCTTTTCCTTCTCTTCACAACATTGTTCATATTTTCCAATCTCAAGTCTCCACCCTCACTTAATTCTTGTTCCCACATCAATATAAGATTCCCTCAAGTTTCTCTATTCTTTTGGAACATCAAAGAGTTTGGGTTACTTTTCCAAACCTCCATTTTCGGATTTTTACAAGGTGAGTTCCCAAAAACTTGTTTCCACCACTTGAATCATGATTTTAAGAATGAGTTGCCCAATGATAGTATACCACCTTAGGTTCATTCTTGAGTATAAGAATCACCCAAATAATGAGTTCCATGAAAATTTGTACTATAGGGTTTATGACCTAGGAAATTTGGAGAAATTTATGGAAATCGGGGATTTTCTTGAAATTGATGATATTTATAAACTTTGAATGATTTGTTGGATATTCTAAATAGTTTGGATGATGCCCAATGGTTGGGTTAGTGATATATGAACCCTTTTGTGAAGGTAAGAATTTTCCATAATTGATTGATTTTCTATTGGTGGGGCTTGGAGAGTAACCAATAGAGTGAATTTAATTGTTTATACATTTCATTGTGTTAAAGCTAGAGAAAAACTCCAAAATGATGACCATAGGTAGTGGAATTTAGGCATTGATATGTGTAGAAGTGGAAAATTGGTTAATATGGAGTTCATGGAAAATTAGCTACACACATGTGTAGATAAGTAGTTTAATTGGTGTGGTTCTATTTGTTAGGACTCAAGTACTTCCTTGGAGACTAGAGTGCTCAAGGGTTACTAAGTAAAGCGGCCAAGGTGAGGGACTCTTCCATCTTAGCCCCAAGGGTTGTATGATAACCTTGATTTGTGGCCTTGTTTATATGTGAATTTTGTACAATGAATTGTTTGTGATTGTATTGGCGATTGCTGGAATTTTGTACAATGAATTGTTTGTGATTGTTAAAGTGGAAATATGGTGGATCAAGTACATATGGGTGACGATGAAGAATTCCGCACACATATGTGCTTGACCCGAGAATTATTACAATAACATATATGATAGCAAGGGTAAGGGCTTTCCGTCGGGTCAGGTTCGGAAAGTGCCTTCATGTTGGCATTTCGTCGGGTAAGGTTCGAAATTGTCTTCATGTATATATATACTTGTGGATACTCTGTTGAGCTGGTCCAGAGTATGCCACCATTACTAGTTGGTTAATCCGTTGAGTTGGTCTGGATTGAACCAAGCGGGCTTCCCAAGACGATGGTCCGAAAAGTGCTGATGTAGATGGACACCTCGGCGAGTTGGTGCTGGGGTGCGCCAACGAACACAACATTCCGTGGAGACGGTCCCGGAATGGGTCGTGTGCCTATGCGTATCGATGTAAGATACCGAGCGTATAGGCGCCCAACACTAGTGTAAACCCTCAATGTCCTTGGTATGCACTATGACTAGATTTCCCTTTTCTTCGAACATGCCATGACGATGGCCGGTATCCTCACGTGACGTCAAGACAAAGTTATTTTCTTAGAAAGGTCATGACATCGATTGTTGTCTTGACGTGGCGTTGATGAAACCTTGTTTTTAAATTACTATATTTCAAATCCAACCAACCATGACGATGGGTTAAGTCTTATAGTGCATCGGGATAGATAGGGAGGACTGACACGTCACGGCGGCAACAAGGTAAGCAAAGGTACGTAAGTTTGGCGGGTGAACCGCACTTGGATTTTAATCTATGTTCGGTGTTTCTCGATACACGCATGTCAAAATGAATGATTAATGTATGTTGTGGTACAGTTTAAGTAGAGTTTGTACATGTTCTATTGCTTGAGAACAATTATATAATTATCAAAGATGAATTCAAGTGTATGCGTATGTGAATGTGGTTTATCCCCTTCCCGATCGTAGTGGTACCCGCTACTACACCTAGGATGGGAGAGTCACTCACTAAGTCGTTGACTCACCCTCTAGTGGTTTACTCTTTTAGATACAGGTACCGGTCAGGCTTCTGCGTCGGCTCAGTGAAGGCGACGTTTTGCTAGTACTCACATTCTGTCTCTGTGGGTGGCTTTGATTTTATTTTGGATATTGTAATGAATTGATTACACTTTATGGTTGTTATACTCTAGACTTGTCAGCTCCACATACTTAAAGGCAGGATTATTTTGGGGGACTTATTATTATTATGTATACGAATTTGCATGTGAATAGGATATGTCACACACCGGAGTGTGTGGCAACGTATATGACAGATATATATATATTATGTGTGTTTGAGTATACATATAAACTGAAACAACACTTGACTGTGGATTGCATGTGTAAGATAGGCCACATAGGAGAAGTGAGCCATATATATTGATAATGTGTGTAACCGAATGTGAATAATAGTTAAATGAAATAGGTGTTAAGGCTAACAGACTTAGAGTTAGGCCCTCTGTCTGTGCCGGTCACGTGGCTCCGGGTGGGGGTCGTGACATAACTACCCTGCCTAACGGCTCTTATGAATTGGGTATAGTTGGATAAAAACTGTTTAGATTTCCTTCTGAATTTATTGTACCCTTTCATATGTGCAAATATGAAGATACTAGGAAGGCTAGAAAGCGAGCATGTCTTACAAGGTTCACATTCATCTTGAAGGTAAATTTTTATAGTTTTAGACAGCTAAATAGTGCACCTCCGCCCTCTAGTTATATTTTCTATTGAGTTGTAGTCCATATTTGATTGCTCTTTTTTCTTTATGTTCATTGGCGGCTCACTTTTAATGGAATATTATCTGAGTTATTTGTGTCAAAATAACTTAGGTTACGTTCGTTGGCCTCACCTACTTTTACTTTTTCATTTCCTTTAACAAAAAAGAAAAATAAATAAAATACAAAATGTTTATTATACCCTTTGATTTGACACAATCATAACCTTTTTTTTTCTTTTTATTATTTTAATATAAGGGGCAAAATGGTAATTTTAATACATTTCTATTCCATTTCCATTCCCAATTTTTACTACTAAACACAGCAAAATGCATTCCCATTCCCTTTCCTTTATATTATATATGTCTACCAACTTTTTATGTTTTGGATCTTTTATTTTATTTTATGATTTTATCAACATGATGTTTGAGCATAATTTATTTCATTTAAAAGTTAAAACTTAAAAAAATAAATTATCAGTAAGCCACAAATTTAAGATCCAATATATATATATATATATATATATATATAAATTAAGAATGTAAGATTCATACTCATAAAGGGTCTCATTAATTAATTTTAGTGGAATATTCCATCTTCAACTTTCATGAGTATTTTACTATTTTAGTTGTAACTATTAGTAAACAATGCTCTACATTCTTCTTCCTGTAAATTTGCAAACACTAACTGGTAGTATATATTTCCCTTTTCTACTGTTTTTATTATTCTTGAGAATAAAGTAAATGTTTGGTTCATATATTGTAAGGTCCATATAGTTTTAGCACATGAAGATTACCAGCTTGCTGTCTACTTTCGATTATGTTTCGAATTCGTGTGCTAGTGATGGAAAATCTTGGAAAACTTATTCTAGAAGAAAGAAAAAAGTTATTATTACCTAGATATTGATATTAGAATTTGATCTTTTATTATTGTGTTGAGACTTATTATTTGCTTTTATTGTTTTTGACTTGGGCTCCCTATATATATATGTGGCCCTCTCCTTTTTGTACCCAGACTTAATTATTAGAAAAAGGAATTTTCAGAATTGCTCTTCTTCCCTCCATTTCTCCTTCTCCCTCCTTCTTCCTTTTCTCCCTCCTTCTTTCTTTACCTTTTCTATTCTACTCAGTACTACATCAACTATAGACAAAGAGAAGGTTCACTACACTCTCAATTCTGCTTCTTACTGTATTTTGGCCATGCCCTCACTCCTTTATTATATATCCTCTTTCTTCTTCCATTACTGTTTCTAAGATCACTTTTTTTGGCAGATATCATGCTTTACGACTACTATCTACTGGGGTGATTGAAACATGCTTTTTTACCAATTTGGTATATTTCATAAATTATTCTCAAGGATGGATACTTCTTTGTTTTGGAGAATGAATATTGTCCTATATTGACGACATGTTTTATGTCATTTCTCTCAAGTTTGCCTCTTGAAGATCTACTCGAGTATGCCTTTTTTTTCTTTCTCTGTTTTTACATTCATCCTTTTGACGATTTGCTATGAAAAGCAAACTTCAAATATATTTTTTCTCTTCAAAATAATTAATGACATTTGTTTATTAGCAGTTGGACACATGTCAGTTGGGGGGCCTCTTTGCTTGTTCCACTTGAGTTATACTTTGATGGGCCAAAGAAGTGGACTACCTATACTCGAGGAAAGAAGAAAGGTAGTGAGCCAGCTAGAAGCCCAACACAGGGACAGAAGTGGAAATTCCTCAGAGTTCGTTACTCTCACACTTTTTTCAGGCTGAGGAATGATTGTTGAGGGTATGTTGAGATTTGGCTTAGAGTGAGGAGAGTACTGGCCTCTCGAACGTGAGGGTATCTTTTACATTTCTGTTATTTCCATTTTAGATATTTCACCTTTGCTTAGAGTCCAGTGAATCCATTTTATCCTTGTATTGTTTTGCTATTGAGATAATACTACTATTGCGTGTTGTTTTCTATGGTTCTTTGCTACTGTTATGGTTTTTCTAAATACTATAGGTGATCTCTAGAGAATGGATCCTATGCTGTTCAGCATAAGATCCATTCTCGTGATCTCTATCATACTTCCTCCTCATCATGTTCCACTTGCATCTCTTTCAGGGTTGATACCAAGGAGCTAAAAAGGAGGAGGAATCATAACTCAAGTCAAACTCAAAAGCACTTATACAAACTATTTGATCAAGTTAAAAAAATATCATTATACATGATTTTGTTGATATTTTAAAAATTTAAAAATTTATTGTATGGGTATGGACTATGAGTAGTTGGTTAGAGCGAACACAGGGAAGAACACAGAGGAAGATGAGAGGCTAGTTTTTTTTTTATGTGTTTACTTTGATCACCTAATTACTGAGTCAGATTTTAGCTTATGGACTACTCCAAAATATATTTGCATCAAATGGATAGATTTTTTTTGGTCTCGCATAGTGATCCTCTTATTAGGAGCGAGCTCATAAGCACTGTTGGGAACTAAATGTAGGCACCTCTTTCATTGGAAATTTGAACTTGAGGAGAAGAAGATCTCTAGTGAAACCCAAAAACATTTGTTGGAGAGGAAGGATATTACCTGAGGATTAGTAATTTCTAATAATTGGTGTAATACCCCGAAAAATTTTGAGGACTAAAGAATGATTTATTTAAAAATTTCGAGGATTTAAGAATGATTTATTCCGGGGCTAGGAATTAAAACCTTAGAAATAAATTAAAATAAAATAAAATATATGTGAAAGTTAAAAGAAACCGGAAAGAAATTTTTTCGAGGTTTAAAATAAAATGAAAGGGAAAGAAAAGAAGTAGAAAATAATTTTCAGGATTTAATTCAGGACCTAAGAAATTGGGACTTAATTGAAAAGAAATTTCTGAAAGTGGCAAAAACTATAATTTTTCCCAAAAGATAATAAACACACTCATAAACCCCCATCCAGCCACCATTCACGCATAACACATCCATTTTTCACATTTTAGAGAGAGGAAGTGAGGATTAGGGTTTTGGAGAGAAGGGAGAGCAATTGGGAGGAAGCTTAAAAGTTGAAGGTGAAGGGTGGCCGGAATCCGGTGGCCGGTGACCAGAGCAACACTCAAGTGACCTTTTCAAGCTTCATCTTCATCTATATTCATCCATCAAAGGTAGGTTTAGTAATCTCCTCCATCTATGATTTTTCTCATCCTCACCATTTCTTGAATTTATGAACAATGGAGGCTCAAACTTTGCATTCTTGATGTTATGAACATTTCTATTGAATGTTTTAATTGTTGGTTGTGCTGAGATTTTGCTGGGTTAGAGATTTGAGTTTAGGGTTTGAGTTTGTTCATCATGTTCTTCTAAAAACAACAATCTTTTATGGTATAAGTCACAAGAAATTCGTGGAACATGTTTTTTGTCAAAAACTAAGTTTTTGAATCTGCCCTTGCTCTGTTTAAACGTGTTTTCTGAATTGTTTTCTTGATGGATTTGCATGATTCCAAATCCATATGAAAGCTAAAATCCTAAGCTTTCTAAATTGTATTTTTCCAAAATATTCCAACGGTTAGATCTTCTGACAATTGCCTCGAAACTCAGCGGTTCTATTTTCTAAACTGATGCGGAATTTTTGTATGATTGGCTACTATTTTTAAATTACTGCTCTTAAATGGCTCAAATCCTTTCTGTAATGAATTAATAATTAGAATATTTTATCTCTAAGCTTGATTTATAAAGAAGAATCAAATAATTTCGTCAAGTATGGAAGGAGATATAACCATTTCAATGAAGCTTGCCAAATGTTGCATTCTGTTTTGAATCTGATCTTGCTCTATTTAAATGTGTTTTCTGAATTCTTTACTTAATGGATTAGAGTGATTCCAAAGCCATATGAAAGCTTACATCCTAAGCTTTCTAATTTGTATTTTTACTAAATAGTGAAACGGTTAGATTTTCGGGGAAGTTTCTCGAAAGTTAGCGGTTCTGTTTTACACACTACCAAGTTTCTAGTTTTTGAAAAGTTGTTATTTCTTCCTTAATTTGAATGGCTCCTTTTCCTTCAACTAAAATGAGTTTAACCAACTTGTTGAGTGATGATGTGAATTAAACTGCTGCATGCTTATATCTGCTAAATGCATGTGAGTGTTTGGGTGAAATTTCTGTTATTGTGTGATCACCAAGAATGCATGCTAACTCACAGTCCCAGCGGTAAGGTACCCGCCTTGCGCCGGGGATGGGAGAGTCCTCAGTGAGTCGCGTGGTTAAGACTCACACCTCATTTTTACTACACAAAGACAGGTTAAGTACAGGTGGAAGAAGTCTCGGTGGAATGAGGGTTGAGCAACACTTTCCAAGACCCACAACTTGTTCATGTGGGTGAATAAAGTGTAATTGTAGTTTAATTTACTTTATTATTGTATCATAAAGTAAAGGGTAGACGTACCCAATTATACTGTATTACTAAATCTAGAACTGTCAGCTTCACACACCTTAAAGATCAGGATTAATTATATTGCGATACAGGGCAAATTTGTTTTCAAAATATATATATATATATACATATATCTGTTGCATGTGAATAGGATAGGCAGCATCTTCGAATGTGTAGCCAGTACACAGGTTATATATATTATGTGTGTTTTCCTATATCTATATCCTGAAGCGGCACTGGCCGTGGATTTGCTTGCCTAGGATAGGCCACCATTTCGGTGTAGCCATGGTATTATAATGCATGTAAATGTATTTTTCAATAATAGCTATTCTGTCAATTAGGTGATAAGGCTTATAGGCATAGGGATATTCCCTGTGTCTGTGCCGGTCACGGTCCTCTAAACGGGGGTCGTGACAATTGGCTCTAACAAAATTCAATTAGTTGCGAAGAGAGTCAGATCTACTACGGTGTCAGAGATCTTGTGGACAATGACAATAATATTTGTTCCACGGACGAAAGTTGAGGTTAGGAAAATAGAAGGGACTTAGGGAATAGAAGAGTAGAGAGAAATATTAGATTGAGGCCAGGTTTGTACCTTTTTAAAGAGGGCTAGCTTGTATAGACAATTATGTTGAATATTGGATAGGTGTGTTTGATGTTTGTTGAGTGTTGCAGGCTTAACAAGGATCAAAGGGAAGATGCATTCCAAGTGTAGGAACTGGGATCAAAGCAAGAACTCGTAGCAAGGCCTAGGAAGAGATCAAGTCTAGAGAAGAACGGAGCATTCGCCACGGCAAGCAATTTCACTCGCCACAGCAAGCAGAGGGACATTCGCCACAGCTAGTAACCAGCAACTCGCTGTGGTGAGTAAAATCATTCGCTGCAGCGAGTTGTGCAGCTTACATGGTAGATAACATGGACAGCAACCTAATGGACGAATCCCAGTCATATAAGGAGTTGGAGATGCATTCAAATTAGTTTAAATTCAAAAGTTAAATTTCATACTAATTGATTGCTATCTTCATCTTATTCCTAATCAAACTGGAGGTCCCGAAGCAATATAAATAGGCGTCTCACAATGTTGAAAAGATATCCTGATCGATTAAGTGATTCCCATAATTAGTTTAAAGAGTAGAGAGAATATGAGCGGCTAAGTTCTTCTTGGGTTTCCAAGGAGAACTAGTGTAGGCATGAGCCGATGACTCTTCATTAGGATTTGCTAATTCATTCGTCTTTGTATTTCATCCTTTTCAATTTATTGATTGTATTTTGCTTCTTAATCACATGACATTAGTTTATTAGATTCTTCCATGAATGGGCGTGTACTTAGTCTGCTATATCCTTCATATTAGGTCGGTAATCATTGATATTGGAATTATTATTTCTTGGAATTCGAATATATATCTATTTATCGGGTTCATGATTGTATGGATCACTTAATGCGATAATATTAGATTAAATTGATTGCCCGGTCGTGCGATTGTTTTTTTAATAATATCATAAAATCTCTTTATGCGTGTTATTGATGTTCCCTGTCGGGGAGAACATTCTTCATTAGAAAGGCTTTTGGAATGCATGACTTTCATGAATAGGATGAATTAATTAAACCTAAATATCTTTGGATTGGTTGTGATTGCTAAGTTTTATTCTTCTTGGGAATTTGTTTCATTTAGTATATTCTATACCCATTGTATCTTTGTTCATTCTGCGAATACATGTTAGTTCTAGATACTGATAAATTGTAGGTTCACTCCACGAGAGATTCGACCCTTGGGTTGGCCCTACGCTACTTTGAGATTTTATTTGATCACAACCATGATGATCGGTTGGTACCTCGACTACGAAGAAATTCGAAGAATTTGGCCCGCGATCAGAGAGATAGACACAAAATTAATTCAGTGGTAGGCTTATATATATATATATATATATATATATATATATATATATATATATATATATAAGGAAACCTAGGTGAATGCTATATTTTCATTGTGTATTTATCTTTCTCTTCACTTGACACAATTATATTATTTTCTTACATGAGAGAATCTTGATTAATTGTTTTTTTTATTTGAAATTTTTATTTATTATCTATCAAATTCAATTTCGCTTTAAAATATTTGCCTCTAAATATAAGCATGTGTCTAACAAAATTTTAAACTTCAAATTTTTTTACGTTAGAAGCATAAGGGATTAGCTTATTTCATGACACCCAACTTCCAACTAATAAATATTTTAAGTTACGACATATAATTTATTTTCTTTTAGGATCATAATAATATATAGCTAAAAACGATATCTATTTTAACAAGAAAAAATTAAAATGAATGAATCCAACATTTATATCACACTTTTTTTAACCGGAAAATAAGTGAAAAAAAAAACATTCAAATTCTGATAATTAAAACTATAAATGATAATTTTCTTATATTATTAATTAAAGCTTGAAAGCTCTAATGAGTATCCATAGAACACATTTTGAAATTATAAAGCGCCAAAGTGCAAAGGCTTCTTTTATATTACATTTTTTTTAATTTTTTAAAAGTAAAAACTTCTTTCAACTTACATTTTTTTAGGGAACCAGGACGGTACCTGGGAGACTTTATTCAATGAAAATCAAAACGGACGATGAAAAGAATTGGGCATACCTGGATGTTGTAGTTGTTCTAGTAGCCATGTGTGATCCGGTTACTGTGAACGTGAACCAAAAGCACACAACAAATGCACTTGAGAGATAATCGGAGATGGAGGGAGGAGGAGAGTTGGTTCTATTTTTGCAATACTGATCAGTTGCACCCAAAGTGGAACCACTCTTTTAATCACGTTTATCCTCAGATAACTGTTTCCTCTCTTAATCTGATTTTAATTATTCAAGGAGTAAATTACACTCCTAAACCCACCCTTTTTCCTTATTTACATATTTGGCCCAACATCAATTGGGCTTGGGTCCAATCCACCAAGGGTGGACTGACCCATATACTTACATCTCCCACTCACACTTGGTGGATTAGATATGGTGGGTTAAATCTCTCCGTCTCCTCTTAATTTCATACTTAGTGCTTTGTCGTGACCGCGTGGGCATGATGTCTTCATTTAGGTACTTGTACTAGAAATCCCTTTTACAGGACCCGTGCAAGTTACTTTCTCCTTCGTGTAGATAGAATATTAAATTATGCTTTAGATGTCCTAGATTTAACTATATACACTTTCACATCGCAAAACTAATCCCTCTCGAATAAATGTATGATTTAGATTGCCTTCCTCATATGTCTAGTATCCACACTTATGACAACAAAATGTCATAAGGGATATATCACATACACTCGCATAGTTGTGTATATTTCAGTTAATCATCCTCTCGCCCAAATAACACTTTAATATGAATCAGTCGCTTTCTTAGCATAGTACTTTAGATCGCATCTATAAATCAGTCGCTTTCTTAGCATAGTACTTTAGATCGCATCTATCATGATCATAGAAGAAATGCTAAAGTAGCAGTGACTGAAACATATCTCCATGTTATTGTCAAAGTCCAAAGGACATCTTTGGGAAGATTATTCTTCCCTGGGACTCACACAGTAATGAAGCATGGATCTTTCACTTGCTTCCCTTTTGCGGTTCTCTCAGCACATGTGGTATGAAACACATGCTACGGTGTTACTCTTTTATTGAAAGAGCATATGTGATTTTATACTTATCATTAACACCGTACAGACTTAAGTCTAGATACACCAAGTGTCTAAACCCAAATTCTTCAACTCTGCTCACATCTATGACCTCGACGTTGAAGAGTTTGTTGATTGGCTACAGGTATTTTGGAAGTGGGATTCCAAACTTCGATCCAATTTTGTTTATGTGGATCTCATTTTGACTTGCTACACTTTAGTCAAGGCGACATGTAGTTTTGTGTTTCTTCTCTACCATATCAGCACTTTTAGTTGTTTAATTGGTGAACACAAATGTCTCATCTTTGCACACTCCACTTGAGTGTCAAAAGGCGGTTGCTCGTGTGAGAGAGCCAACCTTTCAACCTGTACGACATACTAGACATTATATACTCCAAAAAATAAATACATAAAGTGATAACAGAAAATTATAAATATATTTTGCATATTACACTTTACGCATGCCAATGGCTTGCATATGTTCTTTAAACACTCTTTCGCCTATTGGCTTTGTCAGGGGATCTGCTATCATACATTTTGTCAAAATGTATTGTACAATTACAATCTTTTGTGCTATATTATCCCTAACAAAATTATATATCAATGTGCTTGGTCTTGCTGTGATACTTAGGGTCTTTGGTATAGGCTATATGGCTGCAGTATTGTCACAGTATAATAACACCGGATTGGTACTCTCATTTCCAAATCCAAGATTCTATAAATCTCTTCAGCCATAATGCCTCTTGTACAGCTGCAGTGCATGCCGCAAACTCGGCTTCCATTGAATGCAAGGCAATGCACGTTTGCTTCTTGTCGCTTTAGCATATGGCGCTGTTGTTGAGTAAGAAGGTATAACCTGAAGTTGACCTTCGTTCTTCTTCATCTCTGCCTACGTCAGCATCAGAGTACCCAACTAGGCACAAATCACTTCCTTTATAGCACAATGCATGGTCAGAAGTGCCCTTTAAGTATCTCAAAATCCTCTTCACTGCTTTCCAATGCTTTTCACCAGGGTTAGATTGGAATCTGCTTACCAGTCCTACTGCATAATAGATCATTGCATGCATCAGACTGGCAACTGCATTGGCATATGGAACTCTTTCCATTTTTTTCTTGTCTGATTCGGTTTTGGGACACATGTCAAGACTCGAGGCTAATCTAGTAGCTACAGGAGTACTCATGGGTTTGCAATCCTTCATGTTAAATCGCTCAAGAATCTTGTTGATGTAATTCTCTTATGAAAGAGACAAGATCCTTTTCGAATGATTTCTTTGGATCTTAACTCTAAGTATGTACTCTGCTTCACCCATGTCTTTCATCTCAAAATTTAATGAAAGTCATTCTTTTATGGTTGTTACAGAACCTAGACTATTGCCGGCCAATAGTATATCATCTACATATAAGGATAAAATAACAAAATTACCCCCAAACCGCTTGATGCGTAGACGCAGTGGTCTTCATCTATCATTTGGAAGTCATATGAGGTTACTGCTTTGTGAAACCTCAAATACCACTGTCTAGATGATTGTTTTAATCCATAAATGGATCTTTTAGGTTTACAAACTTTTGACTCTTTTTCTTTTTCAATGAAACCTAATGGTTGTTCCATATAGTTTTCTTCATCTAGATCACCATAAAAAATGCGGTTTTTACATCCATCTGATTTAATTCTAGGTCTAAACTATTTACTATTGCCAGAATAAGTCTAATAGAGTTAAAACACACAACAGGCGAAAATGTATCATCGTAATCTATGCCTTCCTGTTGTGTGTAACCCTTTGCTACTAGCCTAGCTTTATATTTGTCAATTGATCCATCCACTTTTCTTTTAATTTTGAGAACCCATTTGTTCCCAATGGCTTTACGCCCTTTTGGTAGAACAACTAACACACAAACTTGGTTCTTTTTCATTGAGCCCATTTCTTCTTCCATCGCTTTCTTCCATTCTTCCTTGGCAGGACTTGACAAGGCTTCATGTACAGAACGAGGTTCATCGTCTCCCTCTGGAGTAACTAAGAAAGATTCCCCCTTCTATTTGAAAGCGTCTTTTGGGAACACTTTCCATATTGCTCCTTCTAATAGGAGCAATCTCCTTATCTTTCTTTTCTTGTTCAGGCCTTGGTGTTAACCTTTCTTGGCTCCCACTCAGATTGACAATTCTGCTTTGTCAATTTGTTCTGCACTGTCTTGTTCCTATGTCTCATAAAAGGAAACAGTGCGGTCAACATCTCCTCGATTAGGAAATGCAGTTTCAATGAATCTTGCATCTCTTGATTCTATCTCAGTCACCGTGCCATCTTCGTTTTCACCTATGAAAACATATTCCTTTGATTGTTCGGAGTACCTGATAAAGATACATTTCTTTCCTCTAGGACCCAGTTTTCCATACTTATGGGAATTGTCATGGATATACGCTGCTGACCCCCGGGGCCTTAAGATGCTTAAATCTGGTTTGCATTTCGTCCATAACTCATAGGGTGTGGAAGCGACTGATGTCGAGGGCACACGATTAAGTATGAAGGCTGTTAATAAAGCATCACCCCAATATGAAATTGGTAGGTTTGCTTGGGCCATCATTGACCTAACCATGTCTAGAAGAGTTCTGTTTCTTCTTTCGGCTACTCCATTTTGTTGTGGAGTGCCAAGAATAGTCAGTTGCCTGATTATCCCTTTTTTCTTCACAGAGTTGCTTAAATTGTTCAGACAAATATTCACGACCTCGATCAGTGCGTAATGCTTTGACTTTATTATCCATTTGATTTTCTATCTTGTTTAGGTATCGTCTGAAGTACGTAAGAGCTTCAGACTTATGTAAAATCAAATAAATATGACCACATCGTGAATAATCATCTATAAAGGTAATGAAATACCACACTCCGTGTCTCGTCCTCACACTCATTGGACCGCATATATCGAAATGGATTAAATTTAATGGATTTTCAGCTCTTGTTCCCTTAGCGAAAGGTTTTCTTGTTGCCTTACCAGCTAGTCAATTCTCACATAGTGACATTTCCATATTTGGAATAGTACCTAACAACCCTTCTTTGGCTAATTTAATCATTCTATTTTGATTAATGTGCCGTAGTCTAGCATGCCAAATGTTTATATCAACATGATTAGAAGAAACAACAAATCATTCATTATCATTAAAGGAATCACCAATAATATCCAAAATAAAGAATTTATCAAATAAGAAAGCTGAACCATAAAGAGTTTTGTTGCGTAAAATGTCAGCAACTTTGTCATGAAATTTCACACTAAAACCATATTGTAAACGACATATAACAGATATCAAGTTCCGTCAGATGTCAGGTGCATAGAGTACATCATGGAGAATGATGGTCTTGCCACCATGTAAGGTAAATTTACAGCTGTCAATGCCTTGAACCTCAATTCTCGCGTTGTTTCCAACATAAAGTCACTTGCTTTGATATGGCAACCAATGGTACTCAATAAAAGATCCTCGCTCCTTAGTTATTTAGTCTGTGGAGCCTGAATCAATAATCCAAGAAGAAGAAACAGGTTCTGTTAGAAAAATAGTACTAGATACATAAGAAATATGTGAATTCACACAATTCACTAATACCTTTTCGCTCTCAGTCTGTTTGGAACAGTCACGTGCGAAATGGCCCATTTTCTGGCAGGCAAAGCATTTGACCTTCTTTAGGTCTCACTTTTTCTTCCCACCTTTGTTTCCTTTCCTCTTGAATTGCTTCTTTCCCTTGTTGGGAGAAGGACCGCCCTTCTTCCCATTCTTGTGAAAATTTTTGCCCTTCCTGAAATTGGGCATAGAATGGGAAGTACTGGCCTCCTCGGTGTAATATGCTTGC
This sequence comes from Senna tora, assembly GCA_014851425.1. NCBI lineage: Eukaryota > Viridiplantae > Streptophyta > Magnoliopsida > Fabales > Fabaceae > Senna > Senna tora. The sequence continues at coordinate 22,872,681 of CM026267.1, read as the reverse complement.
CCAAAGGCTTTGTACGCCTCTAACCTTTCATCCTCCAACTCAAGATGCTTACCACATCGTTAAAAGTAAAGATGTTCTCATTGTGTGTCAGATTCACTTTCATGTGCTCCCAACTAGTAGGGAGTGACCTGATGATAGCTTGCACCTGTTGGTCATCAGATAATACATGTCCAGCCTCCTTAAGTTCTCTAATCATGTTCACCATCTCTCGTAGATGTTGTTTCATGGGAGTGTTTGGCTTGAGCTTATAGGTGTCTAACTTAATAGTTAACCTTCTCAGTTTAGTGGTAGAGGTTCCACCAAACCTATCCTTCATAGCTATCCACATAGCTTGTGCAGTCTTGTGCTTCTCAAATTCGCACATTAAGTCATCAGCCATTGCACTCAAAAGTGTGATTCAAGCTATGCTATTCTTCTTTTTCCAGTTTTGGTAAGCTTCAAAGTCTCTCCTATGCTGGGTCGTATTCCCAGGTTCTAGTTCGAATAAGACATTGGTCAAGAGGTCAACAGCATCTTGTTCTTCCAAGATGTATTGTACCTTCCTATGCCAAATGTCCCAATTATCCCCGTTTAGCTTTTCCCCTTTATTTAGCTCAGCTATTATATTCTATGTTGCCATTTTTAGTTCTGTGACAAATTGATCCCACATTATTCAACGATCTCTCTAATAGAGACACTTACCAAAGAACATTTCAGTTTATATATATATATATATATATATATATATATATATATATATATATAGCACATAAAGTATACAATGCCATGCCCTTATATTATTCTTGATCAGAAAACAATGACATTGCAAGACCCATGATCAAGAGAATACGTTTGTATCTCCCATCACATAGATACAACCAATAATCATTAGAGTCTAACAAGAATTATATATAAGTGCCTAAAAAAAATTGTATCTCTTAGAAGGCTTGTCTTCTAAAAAAAAAAAGCTCCCACTTATAAAAAAGCATACTTATAATTCACACATGTAATCATGGAACAAGTAATTCTAAATAATTTCATTAAATAAAAATTAAAATGTTCATCAACTAGAAATGTACACTGCATGTATCATGTTCAATAATAACAATAAAATTACATCATATTAAATAAGCTCGCAGGTAATCAATCACTGCGTTTCTTAATATCCCATGTCGGCGTGATTTGGTGACCATTGAGCATACTAATTCTATCGTAAAAAACCAGTATGTGTTGCTAGGAGGTTGGCCTCTAGGTTTGCCTCTAACCCTTATAGCTCTAATGTATTCCAATATGACTCTAAGGTAAAATTTGGTGTTTTCCTTATCGGTCATGTTTTGGATATAGTTGACGAGTATGCCATTTATGCCTTTTATGTCTGTTAGTCTTGCTGCATCTCTCTCAGCTATATTCATAGCTAATGCAGGGGTTAAAGGTTGATTGACTTCTTCGCCTTCCTCTACCACAATTTCTTCTACCAATATTTGATTTAATGGCTCGTTGAAATTTAATTGAGGTTCTATGCTGAGGGGTTCAATTGGAAATAGTGTTTCCGACGTTGGTCCGGAAATCATCAACTCTTCTGGGTCTGGTTGAGGATCCTCTACAGGTTTCTCCTCAGGATCTTCCTCAGGATCCTTTGGATCCTCCTCGGGATGTTCTTCAAGGTCCTCTTCGGGATCCTCATCCACTGGTACGTATTCAGGAACTTCCTCATCTAGGTATGAGAATTCCATCGCACTATAGTTAGTGTTTTCAGTGCTACTAGAAGTCATTTCCCTCAATTTACCTAGAAAAAATAATAATAAATTATTTTAATTTTTCTGGAATTTTTTCACAAAAAAAAGTACCATAAAAGTACTTTAATACACATAAACAAATCCCAAATAATCCCAAACATAGTCAAATTATATATCAAATTGAAGATCTCAATTTTACGGATTTTTAGAGACAGAAGGCACCTCAATCGGAGGTCCAACGTGCCCTCACGCGCCCCAAGAAGGAAAAAATGTGAAAAAAATTCCCACTCTCGGGTTAGGTGCGTAGGCCCCACGCGCCGTCGTGGAGACCGCCGACGACGACACACGCCGCCCCTTCGACCACCACTCGCTGGCGGGTACATGGCCACGTGGCGTCACGCGCCATGTGGCAGTTCTGACCCCTTTACCTTTTTTTTTCGGGTCAGGCCCCAAAACCTTTTTTTTTCGGGTTAGGCCCAAAAAAAATTTTCCAGGTGAGGCCTAAAAAAATTTTTTCGGGTCAAATCCCAAAAAAATATTTTTTTTTGCGGCGATTTTGGAACTGTCGTGCTAAAAGGGCAGCGGTTACACCGTTGCGAACACTGTTATTATATTTGAATTTTCATATTTTAGGCGACGGTACTTAAACTGCCGTGCTAAAAAGGCATCGGTTATTTAACCGCTGCTAACGCTGCCGTCATCTTCAACCTCCACTTTTCCAAAATCCGACGACCGGAAACGGTGGAGTTCGCCAGAAAACTTTGGTCTTCAATATCTCAGCCGTCTGAACTCCATTATTCGCAAAATTTATATCATTTTCAGACGATTTTTCATGCTCTACGCAATGGGACAACTTTTGAAGCCTAATAATGTAGTTTTCGTGAACCCAATTTTCGAACCCGAACTTCGATCCTCCATGACTCTGTCGTTCGGAGTTCGTTCTTCATAAATTTTATATGGAACTTCTCGATTTTTCACCCTATATGCAATGGGTTAAATTTCGAAGCCGAAAATTGAAGTTTTATTGAACCCAATTTTCTCAAAGAAGTTCATGTCAAACTACTGTTCTTAATATACTAGAAGCAGAGTTGCAATCATGATAAGATTAACACATATATATAGATATATATCATCATGTCTCTTACAATAAAAGAAAAACATGTCTCATATGAACACAGCGAAATGAATTAACCAGGCTCATGATACCACTGAAAAGAATCGGGCACACTTGGATGTCGTAGTTGTTCAGGTCGCCACGCGCAATCCGGTTACTGTGAACGCGAACCAAAAGCACACAACAAATGCACTTGAGAGATAATTAGAGATGGAGGGAGGAGGAGAGTTAGTTCTATTTTTGCAGTACTGATCAGTTGCACCCAAAGTGGAACCACTCTTTTAATCACGTTTATCCTCAGATAAATGTTTCCTCTCTTAATCTGATTTTAATTACTGAAGGAGTAAATTACACTCCCAAACCCACACTTTTTCCTTATTTGCATATTTGGCTTAACATAAATTGGGCTTGGGTCCAATCCACCAAGGGTGGACTGGCCTATATACTTACAGACGACGTTGGAAATAAAATGAGGGATACAACTAGTCCACCAATTATTGTGGTTATAGTCTGCTGCAAAAAAAAAAACTAAATAATGGGTTGCATTATTACATGCTCTAGGCACCCAAGAAAAATGAAAACTATTAAAGCGCTTAGTGATTAGAACGGACACAAGGAACCATAGAGAGGAAGATGAGAGGGTAGATTTTTTTATGTGTTTACTCTGATCACTTAATTACTTAATCGTATTTTATCTTATGGACTACTCAAAAATATATTTGTATCAAATGGCTAGATTTTTTTTGTCTCCCATGAGGATCCACTTTTTAGGAGAAAGCTCAGAAGCACTGTCGGGAACTAAATGTAGGCACCTCTTGCATCGAAAATTTGAACTTGTGGAGACAAAGATCTTTAGTCAATCCCAAAAACATTTGTTGTAGATGAATGGTATTACCTGAGGAGTAGTAATTTCTAATGATCGGCTCTAACAAAATTCAATTTGTTGCGGAGAGAGTCAGATTTTCAGGGTGTCAGAGATCTTGTTGTGGACTATCAAAATCAAATTTGTTCCACGGACGAACGTTGAGGTTACAGAAATAGAAGGGACTCACATACTAGAAGAGTAGAGAGAAAAATTAGATTAAGGCCAAGTTTGTACCTGATTAAAGAGGGCTAGCTTGTATAGACAATAGTTTACCTTAATTATTGAGTTAGGTTCAATATAGGTAGAGAAATATAAGAGACCTAGAGAAGAGATAAAGATTATAGACTAGGGTTTTTTACCTTGTTAAGGAGGGTATATATACCTCAGGTTGTAGAGGACAAAATGGTAATTTTTCTTAATTGTTGAGTTAGGGTATGGATTAGTCCAAAATACATTTAAATCAAATTGTTAGATATTTGAAAGCCCCAAATAGTTTAAACCCTTCGTTAAAAGGATTTGGATCCTTTTCATGTAAATTAAAAACATGACAGTAATATATGGGAAGAGAGATAGACATAAAATTAATTGAGTGGTAGGCCTTATATATATATACTCGAAACCATACGTTAATGGTGTATTTTCATTGTGTACTTATCTTTCTCTTCACATGACACAATTATATTATTTTCTTACATGAAAGAATCATGATTAATTGTTATTTTTTTTTTGTAATTTGAACTTTTTAATTATTATCTATAAACTACAATTTTGCATAAAGATATTGGCCACTAAATATAAGCATGTGTCTCTAAAAAAAATTCAAACTTTAATTTGTGACGTTAGAAGCATAAGAGATTACCTTATTTCATGACACCCAACCTCCAACTAATAAAAATTTTAAGTTATGACACATAATTTAATGTCTTTTAGGATCATAATAATATATAGCTAAAAATGATATATATTTTATCAATAACATTTAAAATGAACGAATCCAACATTTATATCACACTTGTTTTAACAACAAAATAAGTGAAAAAAATTCAAAATTCTCATAATTATAACGATAAATGTTAAATTTCTATATTATAAATTAAAGCTTGAAACAAGCTGTAATGAGTACCCATAGAACACATTTTGAAATAATAACACACCATTGAATAATAATAAGTCCTTGCAAAAATTTTTATAATGTTAACATTATAAGCAAATCACGCAAAGGCTTCTTTTATATTACCTTTTTTTAAAATTCTATAAAAGTAAAAACTTCTTTCATATTACATTTTTTAGGGAACCAAGATGGTACCATGGAGAGTTTATTCAATATTGAAAATCGAAATAGATGACGACCGAAATAAAACGATGGATAAAACTAGTTCATAATTATCGTGCCTATAGTCTTTTGCAAAAGAAACTAATTAATGGGCAGCATTATTACATGCTATAGAAACCCAATAAAAATGAAAACTATAAAAATGCTTACCCGATTTAATCATTTTCTTTTTATAGGTAGAGACTATCAGTAGGTGATTAGAACGAACTTAGGGAAGAGGAGAGAGAGGAAGACGAAAGGCTAGTTTATTTTATGTGTTTACTTTAATCACTTAATTACTGAATCGGATTTTAGATTATGGACTACTCAAAAATATTTTTGTAACAAATGGCTAAATTTTTTTTCTTTGCCTAGGGATCCTCTTATTAGGAGTGAGCTCAGAAGCACTCTCGAAAACTAAATAAAGGAACCTCTTCCATAAAAAAATTGAACATGAGGAGACTAAGATCTATAGTGAAACCTAAAAACATTTGTTGGAGAGGAAGGATATTACCTGAGGATTAGTCATTTCTAATGATCAGCTCTAACAAAATTCAATTTGTTGCGGAGAAAATCAGATTTACTAGGGTGTCAGAGATCTTGTTGTGGACTATGACAATCAAATTTGTTCCACGGACGAAAGTTGAGGTTAGGAAAATAGAAGGGACCCACGGAATAAAAGAGTAGAGAGAAAGATTAGATTGAGGCTAAGTTTGTACCTGATTAAATAGGGCAAGCTAGTATAGACAATGATTTACCTTAATTACAGACTTAGCTTCCAGTATAGGTAGAGAATTTTAAGAGACCCAGAGCAGAGAAGAGATGAAGATTATAGGTGTAATACCCGGGAATATTTTAACTAGCGTCGGAAATTAAATTAAATTAATTCATTTAAGAATGGAAAATATTTTTTTTATGTTATTTATTTTATCATATTAAGTTTCTTTTTTTTTCTTTGTGATATGTATATATATATATATTAATTTATTTAGGTATATGTATATATTATATAAAAGAATAAGAGAGGAGTAAAAGAAAAAAAAGAAAAGGAAAAAGAAACCAGGTTGTTTCTTTTAGTGATACATATATATATATATATATATATATATATATATATATATATATATATATATATATATATATATATGTAATAAGAAAGAAAGAAAAGCAAGCAGATTGAAAAAAAAAGGGAGAAACAAGACGTGAGGCTGAGACGCACGAGAAGAACGCACGAGGAGAGGGAGCCGCTTGAGGCGTACACGGAGGAAGGCCGGAGCTGGACGGAGAGGACGCGTGGGGTGGCCGGACGTGCGAGCCGGTGCCGGAAAACGCCGTCTTGTGGCTGGAGGAGAGAGAGAGCTCGGCTTAGAGAGAGAAAACGAAGGAAGAGGGCTTCTCGCTGGAGAACGTCGTCTCTTCACCGAGGAAGGTAGCTGGGAGTCTCCTCTACTCCATATCGTCCTTCTAACCGGTTGAATCGAGGTGAGAAGTCCCGAAACTCTCAAACCCCAATTTTATCAATTTTAGGGATTTTTGGAAAGACCCCAATTGATTCAATCTGAGTGTTCTGGGTCCAAAATTAAAGTATATGCATGTTAGGAAGTGAGTTGGAAGCTTAGGAACCGGAACCAAATTGATGGAATTTATCCGGGTTGGAAAAAGTGTAGGAAACTGCGGTTGTTAAGGTTTAAGGGTGTTGTGGAATGACTTGGGGTGCATTGAAAGGTTGAATAATAATTATAAAAATTGTTAAAAATTATTGGAATGTACGAGGGATGAAAACCCGAGTAATTCTCGTCTCACCCGGAACCCCGTTCGGGGAAAAAGAGACAATTTTCTAATTTTACGCGTATTCGGGTATGTGAATTCATGTGTAGGTGAAGTGTTCAAGGTTATTTTGATAAATGGGAATTTTGGACAAGTAGAATTTATGACTCTTGAGCCATAAATTCAAGACTTAGGTAATGGGAACTTCACATGGACACATAGAGGTGAAATTGGGTAACCTTGCATTCCCAAATTCAACGTTTCCAAATAGCGTGATTAAGAGAGGGTTGGACACGAATTAGAAGCATGCTAGGTGTTCCGAAAACTAGTTGAGGGCATTCCAAGCCAACAACTAGTCTATGGAATTAATTAGAAAGAACATGAGCAATAGCGTTACATGTACACGATAGTGGTTGAATTTTCAAGTCTCTGAATCTCTCAAGTATATCTGTATAGGGCACCATACTGTGAGTGGACTTTCGGGCACACCAAGAGCCGATCAGAGGGGCCAACCAAGTGAGGGGCTTTCCTATCCTTGCCCTATAGGGTTGACTGCGAATATGGATATATGGTTTGTCTTCTTGCCTATTTGTAGGAATTACATGTTAGATAACATGCTATTGTTGTTACTAAATTACAGTATTTGTGAAAACGTGCTATATGTGTGTTTGTGAATTGTAAAAGCAATTGTGGCTCAAGGAGCCTTATATGAAAAGAAGGTCCACAAGACCTATACGATATCGGGGGTAGGATCGAGTAACTACTATCTGAAGGGTGTGATTTTGTATGTAAGTCCTTAAGGAGGATAGACCTCGGTGACTTTGTTCAGAACCAAGAGTCCAAATTAGAAACCACTTGGAAATCTAGATTTGCTTAAGAAGAAGTAAAATGAACAAGTAGTGGTCCATAGGGGTCATTGATGGCACAACGTGGAAACCGAGTCTATCACGGGTGGTCCGGGTAGATTGAGTCTCTTATCTTGAGTAAAACCACAGAAATACAGAGTATATGAGTTCACCACATTGTTGCTATTGCCTTGGGTAAACCGAGGTCAGATGAGTCGCCGGGTATTGCTCCAAGTGAAGTCTTGGGGTCAGACTATTGTTCCAAGTATAGTCTTGGGACCAGGGGTTCCTAGAATGATCAACTAGGTTCGCATATTGCTCACGTGAGATATTGCCTTCGGGCCAGATTCTCTCCTAACGGAGATATTGCCTTCGGGCCAGTTTATGATTATGATTATTTGAATACAGAGGACCACATGGAATTATATGTTAAGTCATGATATGATGTATGTGTGAATTTAAATGTATGTAAATCCATGCTTTAAATATTTTATTGTGAATATGATATAAGCTAATTGCCTGACCACTTAATATATGGAAATTTAATCCATTATATGCGTATGTGTTTGTGATTGGCTCCTCTTCCACAGTTGTAGTGGTACCCGCTACTACACCAAGGATGGGAAAGCCTCTCACTGAGTCTGTTTGACTCACCCCAATGTTAAATGTTACAGACACAGGTGGTCTAGGCGTCGAGAGCGCTTCCACTTCATCTCAGGGAGGCGGACAGACTTAGTGACCGCACGCATTGTCCTCGTGGGTAGTACTGTTATATGTATTTTGACAGGATGTATATGTATATGATTCTTTTGGTATAGCATTATTTTGTACAGCTGCTATATACATATATGTATATGTCATACTCTAGAACTGTCGGCTTCATATAGGTTAAAGATTGGTCTGGTTGTTGGGATCATAGGTTATGATATGATGAATATCATGTGTATATATATATATATATGGATGTGACTGCCGCATGTGAATAGGATAGATCACACGCACTGAGCGTGTGGTCAATATGTAAATTATATATATGTGTGACTGAATACTTGATTGTGTGAAAATACAGCTTCCGCATGTGAATAGGATAGGTCACACGCATTGAGGCATGTGATCAATATGTATATTTTATGCAGGTGTGTGATTGAATATATATGCTTGACTGTACACAGGAATTCTGCATGTGAATAGGATAGATCACCCGCCCTGAAGCGCGTGATGAATATGTATATTATATGTACGTGTGATTGACTATGTGTATATGTATAGATTGAAGCGGCGTTGAGCGAGCCGTGGATTGCCTGTTACTTAGGTCACCGGATAGGGATGACCATATATACTATATATTGTTTGTAATAGAAATGGGTAGTTATGCATATATAAGAATGTCAATTAGGGATTAGAGGCTTACGGGATAGGAGAAATCATACCTCCCGTGCCGGTCACGGACGTCCGATAGGGGGTCGTGACAAACTTGGTATCAGAGCCTGGTTACTTTAAACTGTATGAAGCCATAGGTATGACCGGGTGTCGGTTTACCCCTCTTTGTGTACCCGGGCACAACGTGGGAGTAAAAAGGCACTTGTGGAAGTACCCAGGAAAATTGAGTCAGTCTTTCTTCCATTCCTCTCTTAATCTATGATGGATTATGAAAACTCTTATCAGGTGACATTCTTGTGCGATACAGCGATGCACTAATTAGGTGGGGTGGTAGTGACCCCAGGAACCTTAGGGCGCCATAAAAGGGAAAGGAGACATCCATGAAGGATGCTTCCTAGACACAGACACATTTGGTTGAATGGTAGGCAGGAATGCGCTACAATGTGTGATTGTGTTGCAGTTGTTAAAAGAGACAATGTGTCTGCTCTGTTAGCACGCACTGTGTGCTATGGTATAGGCACAAGTTATTTGACTATAGTAGAGAATGCAAGTAGAATAATGCCATGAATGGTAGTCTAGGCTAGAAATGGTTTGTAAAGTAGACAGAAAAGAGGTGATCTATGCCACAGTGTAGAAGTAGAAGTCTATGGACTAGGAAATTGGGATACGGTATATGGAAGGGCAAAGTGGCCGAACCGTATGCCATAGAGATAGATGTTAGGAAGTAGAGGCATATGTAAACATGTAGAGCGTGACCATATGCCGAGCCGGAAATAGAGTAAATGGTAAGGCACAGGGAAGGAGCCTAGTCCAACCCTGCGCTCGATGCATGAACTACTAGTTCCTTAAGCAAACAAGGGGGAAAGGAAGGGATTAAGCCCAACCGAACTCTCTTGGGTACTTAGGGAAGAGCATAAGGAGTGGGGTATTGACCACATGAAAAATTTTTGTAAAAGTATTTTTGGTCTTTCCGGATGAGAGCTTCTGAAAGACCCTAAAATTTCTCTTGAAAATACAAGGGATAACCATTGGAAGGCAGATTTTCATGAAAACTCTTTCTCAATTTGTGTCTTTCCAATTGGTTAAACCCTAACCATTTACGAAAACCTTAGGCGTCATTTTCTAAGAAATAAACTTGAATTAATTTCAAAACCCACAGGGTGCCTAAGGATACTAACTCATGTGACCAATACCCTACCAAATAACAATCCTTTTACAGGTAAGCTGTATAAGGACGGTAGATGTAGTTGAGAAATCACTCGCTTGGAGTGATTAAAGTTAAGTAGACATCGAAAAGCACTAGAGAGTGCTAAAGTCCAAGGGAGTATACAGTTAAACCTAAGGGTTACCAACTAAGGGGGCGTATGGTGATAATGGACCCGAAAGTATTAGACCGGAGCAGGTCTAGAAGGGGAAACGAGCGTAGACCTTCGGGTACCGTCCAGAGATAAGAAAGTGAGTGCTATTGCGATAGATAGCTCTCGAACGAGATAAAGTGAGAGATAAACCCCAAAGGGGCTCGTGGAAGCCCGATGGGAGAGAAAGTAGACAGGGATAAGTAGTCCCATAAGGGGGGAAGAGCGAGAGCCTATAGGACCCCATAGGATGAGAGTCAAGTAGGAGGTGGAGAACCAACTACTACGGTAAGTGAATGTATAGTACACGGATTGTAGTCGACATAGCTAGATATGCTAGTTCCACAGGTTGGTGAACCGTAAATCTGTTAGTCTGAAGCCCGTGTGTGGGTGGAGACTGAGTGGACAAACCAAACGTATAAATGGCCATGCGGGTGCCATAAAGGGAGAATTAATCGTAAGGACGGTTAATCGAGAAGGAGAATGTAGTGAGTAACGAGTATTGAGAAATACTCGAAGAAAGAGTACCACGTAGGTATGAAATGAAAAGAAGAGAGTGAATACAGGAACAGAGTCGGGTAAGCATCGGGGGATGCAAGCCAAATGATAAAAGAAGTATGCTACCTTTGGGGCGATTGGAACCAAACGGGTAACACACTTGCAAGAGGCGGTATATGTTCGTGAACATATGCCAAACCGTAAGAAAGGAAAGAGTCAAACCGTGGGAGCGGATCCCGTTTGGTCAAGGGGAGTAGAGCATGTCCGGGGAGGTTCATGCTGGAGTTAATGGATCAAGTATTCCAAGAGGAATACAGGATCTAATTGAGTTGAGGAGTCCAAGTGGGCCAAGTTAGGGTAAAAGCCAACAGGAACCCAACGAGTAGAGTTAGCATAGGATGTGCAACTCTAAGTGGACTAACCTGAGGATGGTGCAGATCCACAGTTATAGTCGTGTTAAGCGAGGCCTTCGGATGTGAAGACCGAACTGAGCCTGAGGTTGAGTAATGAGCATAATAGTAAGGAGGAGACTAATGAGTTTCCATTATAAATAGAAATGACTACAAGTAGTAGTCAGAGAAGAATCTGAGTCGGTCAGACATAGGATGTCGACAAGGAGTAACTAGAAGTGGTGATGGAAACCACTAAGGGTAAGTGTAGAAGTCCGGAAAAGAAAGGGAAACACGAGTCATAAATGTAAAATCCTTTACCGTTAGGTGGAGAAACGGTAAGTGTAATACATAGTTATGCTAGTGTCATGGTATTTAGCTTCGTTAGGACACGAGTAGGGTGAACCGAGTCGGTAGAGAGTGTAACAACCTTGGAAGGGTTGGGTACACTAATGGCACAAAGTATAAACACCTACGTAGGGTGCATGTTGTGTAAGCGGTAAGTCTAGATGTAGAGTAGGGGGTGTAGTAAGATGCAAACGGATTTTTTCTGAAGAAGTCGTTTACAAGGAATATATCGGGGGAATACCGGCATAAGTGTAGCTGCTTGGTAGTAGAGGATACTTAGGTACGGTGACTCCGATGAAGGGGAATACTTCGTCAGTTAGAGTTATAAAATTAGAACCTAGTGTGCTATGCAACTAGCGAGTATCTTGGCGTGTTTCAAGACGGATATAAGAAGTTGTTACGAAGGTAGTTAGATGAGTAGGCAGATTGAGTCAAGGTATGCCTCACTAGAGAAGACAATAGCTAAATCCTCGGAGAACAAAATTTATCATATCCACCGTCGTAGTTAGGGACAGTCAGGAACTCAGTTGAAATTTTGAGATTGCAACTTGTTTCTAGCCCACATCCAAGCTAAGTCAGCTCTAATCGAAGAAGTTAAATCCAAACAAGATCAAGACGACAACCTCAAACATATCAGAGATACAGTGGTTAAGGGGGAGAAGGACGACGTCCGATTCCCCATGGATGACAGTGGCATACTCCGGTTAGAGGAACGGTTGTGTGTCCCTAGGGTTGATAACTTGAAAGAAAGAATTCTTGAAGAAGCACACCGAACAGCGTATACAACCCATCCGGGAGCTAATAAAATGTATCATGACCTGAAACAGTTGTATTGGTTGAATGGCATGAAAAAGGATGTCGGAAACTACGTAGCCAGGTGTTTGGTGTGCCAGCAAGTCAAGGTTGAACACCAGAAGCCCGCCGGAACAGTACAACAGATAGAGATACCTGAGTGGAAATGGGAGAGGATAACGATGGATTTCGTAACAGGGTTGCCAAGATCACAACGGGGATTTGATTCGGTTTGGGTGATAGTGGATCGCATGACTGAGTCCGCACACTTTCTGCCAGTTAAGACCACTTACGGAGTGAGTCAATATGCACAGATTTATATATCAGAAATCGTTAGATTGCACGGTGTGCCAGTATCCATAATATCTGATAGAGGGCCACAGTTCACTTCCAGGTTTTGGAAGTCATTGCACGAAGTGTTGGGAACTAGAGTTGATCTGAGTACTGCGTTCCACCCACAGACCGATGGGCAATCAGAAAGAACCATTCAGATTCTTGAGGACATGCTACGGGCGTGTATTAGGGATTTCGGCGGGAGTTGGGAAAGGTATTTACCTTTGGATGAGTTTGCGTACAATAACAGTTATCAAGCAAGTACTCAATTGGCACCTTTCGAGGCTCTGTACGGCCATAGGTGCAGATCCCCGATTGGGTGGTTTAAGGTCGGAGAAGCTAGCCTAGTCGGCCCGGAATTGTTACAAGATGCCTTGCAGAAAGTAAAGTGTATAAGGGAGAGATTGCTGACGGCTCAGAGTAGACAAAAGTCTTATGCAGAGAATCGAAGGAGAGAACTGGAGTTTGCCGTTGGTGATCAGGTGTTCTTAAGAATATCACCGATGAAAGGCGTAATGCGGTTCGGTAAGAAAGGGAAGTTGAGTCCCCGGTATATTGGACCGTTTGAAATCTTAGAACGAATTGGGAATGTAGCGTATCGGTTGGAATTGCCTACGAAATTGGAGGGGGTACACCCTGTCTTTCATGTATCGATGCTTCGGAAGTATCTTCCCGATCCCTCGCACGTGATCCAAACGCAGGACGTGCAACTAACCGAAAATATGACGTATGTAGAGGAGCCAGTGGAAATCTTAGATCGACAGTTGAAGAAACTCAGGACGAAAGAGATTCCATTGGTTAAAGTTCTGTGGAGAAACCACTCGGCCGAAGAAGCTACATGGGAGGTCGAGGGTGAAATGCGCGGGACGTATCCTCATCTATTTCGAGACTAAGGTTAGTATTTTGTTGAAATTCAGGGACCGAATTTCTTAAGGGGGAAAGATTGTAATACCCGGGAATATTTTAACTAGCGTCGGAAATTAAATTAAATTAATTCATTTAAGAATGGAAAACATTTTTTTTTTATGTTATTTATTTTATTATATCAGGTTTCTTTTTTTTTCTTTGTGATATGTATATATATATATATTAATTTATTTAGGTATATGTGTATATTATATAAAAGAATAAGAGAGGAGTAAAAGAAAAAAAAAGCAAAGGAAAAAGAAACCAGGTTGTTTATTTTAGTGATACATATATATATATATATATATATATATATATGTAATAAGAAAGAAAGAAAAGCAAGCAGATTGAAAAAAAAAAGTGAGAAACAAGACGTGAGGCTGAGACGCACGAGAAGAACGTACGAGGAGAGGGAGCAGCTTGAGGCGTACACGGAGGAAGGCCGGAGCTGGACGGATAGGACGCGTGGGGTGGCTGGACGTGCGAGCCGGTGTCGAAAAACGCCGTCTTGTGGCTGGAGGAGAGAGAGAGCTCGGCTTAAAGAGAGAAAACGAAGGAAGATTGCTACTCGCCGGAAAACTCGCCGGAGAACGCCGTCTCTTTACCGGGGAAAGTAGTTGGGAGTCTCCTCTACTCCATATCGTCCTTCTAACGGGTTGAATCGAGGTGAGAAGTCCCGAAACTCTCAAACCCCAATTTTATCAATTTTAGGGATTTTTGGAAAGACCCCAGTTGATTCAATCTAAGTGTTCTGGGTCCTAAATTGAAGTATATGCATGTTAGGAAGTGAGTTGGAAGCTTAGGAACCGGAACCAAATTGATGGAATTTATCCGGGTTGGAAAAAGTGTAGGAAAATGCGGTTGTTAAGGTTTAAGGGTGTTGTGGAATGACTTGGGGTGCATTGAAAGGTTGAATAATAATTATAAAAATTGTTAAAAATTATTGGAATGTACGAGGGATGAAAACCCGAGTAATTCCCGTCTCACCCGGAACCCAGTTCGGGGAAAAAGAGACAATTTTCTAATTTTACGCGTATTCGGGTATGTGTATTCATGTGTAGGTGAAGTGTTCTTGGTTATTTTGATAAATGGGAATTTTGGACAAGTAGAATTTATGACTCTTGAGCCATAAATTCAAGACTTGGGTAATGTGAACTTCACATGGACACATAGAGGTGAAATTGGGTAACCTTGCATTCCCAAATTCAACGTTTCCTAATAGCGTGATTAAGAGAGGGCTGGACACGAATTAGAAGCATGCTAGGTGTTCCGAAAACTAGTTGAGGGCATTCCAAGCCAACAACTAGTCTATGGAATTAATTAGAAAGAACATGAGCATTAGCGTTACATGTACACGATAGTGGTTGAATTTTCAAGTCTTTGAATCTCTCAAGTACATGTGTATAGGGCACCATACTGTGAGTGGACTTTCGGGCACACCGAGAGCCGATCAGAGGGGCCAACCAAGTGAGGGGCTTTCCTATCCTTGCCCTATAGGGTTGACTGCGGATATGCATATATGGTTTGCCTTCTTGCCTATTTGTAGGAATTACATGTTAGATAACATGCTATTGTTGTTCCTAAATTACAGTATTTGTGAAAACGTGCTATATGTGTGTTTATGAATTGTAAAAGCAATTGCGGCTCAAGGAGCCTTATATGAAAAGAAGGTCCACGGGACCTATACGATATCGGGGGTAGGATCGAGTAACTAATATCTGAAGGGTGTTATTTTGTATGTAAGTCCTTAAGGAGGATAGACCTAGGTGACTTTGTTCAGAACCAAGAGTCCAAATTAGAAACCACTTGGAAATCTAGATTTGCCTAAGAAGAAGTAAAATGAACAAGTAGTGGTCCATAGGGGTCATTGATGGCACAACGTGGAAACCGAGTCTATCACGGGTGGTCCGGGTAGATTGAGTCTCTTGTCTTGAGTCAAACCACAGAAATACAGAGTATATGAGTTCACCACATTGTGGCTATTGCCTTGGGTAAACCGAGGTCAGATGAGTCGCCGGCTATTGCTCCAAGTGAAGTCTTGGGGTCAGACTATTGTTCTAAGTATAGTCTTGGGACCAGGGGTTCCTAGAATGATCAACTAGGTTCCCCTATTGCTCACGTGAGATATTGCCTTCGGACCAAATTCTCTCCTAACTGAGATATTGCCTTCGGGCCAGTTTATGATTATGATTATTTGAATACAGAGGACCACATGGAATTATATGTTAAGTCATGATATGATCTATGTGTGAATTTAAATGTATGTAAATCCATGCTTTAAATTTTTTATTGTGAATATGATATAAGCTAATTACCTGACCACTTAATATATGGAAATTTAATCCATTATATGCGTATGTGTTTGTGATTGGCTCCTCTTCCCCAGTTGTAGTGGTACCCGCTACTACACCAGGGATGGGAAAGCCTCTCACTGAGTCTGTTTGACTCACCCCAATGTTAAATGTTACAGACACAGGTGGTCTAGGCGTCGGGAGCGCTTCCACTTCATCTCAGGGAGGTGGACAGACTTAGAGACCGCACGCATTGTCCGCGTGGGTAGTACTGTTATATGTATTTTGACAGGATGTATATGTATATGATTCTTTTGGTATAGCATTGTTTTGTACAGCTGCTATATACATATATGTATATGTCATACTCTAGAACTGTCGGCTTCATACAGGTTAAAAATTGGTCTGGTTGTTGGGATCATAGGTTATGATATGATGAATATCATGTGTATATATATATATGGATGTGACTGCCGCATCTGAATAGGATAGATCACACGCACTGAGCGTGTGGTCAATATGTAAATTATATATATGTGTGAAAATACGGCTTCCGCATGTGAATAGGATAGGTCACACGCATTGAGGCGTGTGATCAATATGTATATTTTATGCAGGTGTGTGATTGAATATATATGCTTGACTGTACACAGGAATTCTGCATGTGAATAGGATAGATCACCCGCCCTGAAGCGCGTGATGAATATGTATATTATATGTAGGTGTGATTGACTATGTGTATATTTATAGACTGAAGCGGTGTTGAGCGAGCCGTGGATTGACTGTTACTTAGGTCACCGGACAGGGATGACCATATATACTATATATTGTTTTGTAATAGAAGTGGGTAGTTATGCATATATAAGAATGTCAATCAGGGATTAGAGGCCTACGGGATAGGAGAAATCCTACCTCCCGTGCCGGTCACGGACGTCCGATAGGGGGTCGTGACAATAGGCAAGGGTTTTTACCTTGTTAAGGAGGGTATATATACCTCATGTTGAGGACAAAATGGTAATTTTTCTTAATTGTTGAGTTAGAGTATGGACTAGTCCAAAAGATATTTAAATCAAGTTGCTATATATTTGAAAGCCCCAAATGTTTGAAATTATTCATGTATGTTAGAAGGATTTCAATCGTTTTCATGTAAAAAAGAATATGACAATGTTATGTGAGAAGATAGATAGACACAAAATTAATTGAGTGGTAGCCTTATATATATATATATATATATATATATATATATATATATATATATAATGGAAAACCATAGGTGAATGGTGTATTTTCATTGTGTATTTATCTTTTAATTCACATGAGACAATTATATTATTTTCTTGCATGAGAGAATCTTGATTAATTGTTAAATATTTTTTTTTGTAATTTGAACTTTTTAATTGTTATCTATCAACTGCAATTTTGCTTATAGATATTGGCCACTAAACATAAGCAATTGCCTTTAACAAAATTTCAAACTTTAATTTGTCACATTAGAAGCATAAGGGATTAGCGTATTTCACGACACCCAACCTCCAACTAATAAACTTTTTAATTTATGACATATAATTTAATGTCTTTTAAGATCGTAATAATATATACCTAAAAATGATATCTATTTTTGTAATAAAGAAAAAAGAATTAATGCAATATTTATATCACACTTGTTTTAACTAGAAAATAAGGAAAAGATAATTCAAATTTCCCATAATTATAATGATAAATGATAATTTTCTTATATTATTAATTAAAGCTTGAAACAAGCTGTAATGAGTACCCATAAAACATAACATTGAATCAGAATATGTCCCTGCATAAATTATTATAATTATAACTTTACAAGCAATATGTGCAAAGGCTTCTTTTATATTACCTTTTTTTTAATTTTATAAAAGTAAAAACTTCTTTCATATTACATTTTTCTAGGGAGCTGGGATGTTACCATGGAGACTTTGTTCAATGAAAATCAAAATGAACGGCGCCCGAAATAAAATGAGGGATACAACTAGTCCATCAATTTTTGTGGTTTTAGTCTTTTGCAAAAGAAACTAAATAATGGGCAGCATTATTACATGCTCTAGGCACCCAAGAAAAACAAAATCTATTAAAATCCTTAATAGATTTAATCATTTTCCATTTATGGGTATGGACTATGAGTAGGTGATTAGAACGAACACAGGGAAGAGCAGAGATGAAGATGAGAGGCTAGTTTTTTTTTTCTGTGTGTACTTTGATAACTTAATTATAGAGTTGGATTTTAGCTTATCGACTACTCAAAAATATATTTGTATCAAATGGCTAGATTTTTTTTTTGTCTCCCACAGGGATCTTCTTATTAGGAGTGAGCTCAGAAGCACTGTCAGGAACTAAAAATGTAGGCACCTCTTCCATCTAAAATTTGAACATGAGGAGACAGATATCTATAGTGAAACCCAAAAATTAAACATTTGTTGGAGAGGAAGGATATTACCTGAGGAGTAGTAATTTCTAATGATCGGTTCTAACAAAATTCAATTTGTTCCACAGACGATCTTGTTGTAAACTATGGCAATCAAATTTGTTCCACGGACGAAAGTTGAGGTTAGGGAAATAAAAGGGACCCAAGGAATAGAAGAGTAGAGAGAAAGATTAGATTGAGGCCATGTTTGTACCAGATTAAAGAGGGCTAGCTTGTACATAGAATGATTTACCTTAATTACTGAGTTAGGTTCCAGTATAGGTAGAGAATTATTAGAGACCCAGAGAAGAGATGAGATGAAGATTATAGGCTAGGGTTTTTTTATCTTGTTAAGGAGGGTATATATACCTCAGGTCGAGGACAAAATGGTAATTTTTTGTAATTGCTGAGTTAGGGTATGGACTAGTCCAAAATAATGGAAACGACATGTGAATGGTGTATTTTAATTGTGTATTTATCTTTCTCTTCACATAACACAATTATATTATTTTCTTACAAGAGAGAATCTTGATTAATTGTTAATTTTTTCTTTTGTAATTTATACTTTTTAATTATTATCTATCAAATGCAATTTTGCTTAAAGATATTGGCCGCTAATTATAAGTGTAACTCCATAATAATCCCTCCTATGTACACATGGCACTAGTCTTCTAGAAGAATAACAAGACATCGGATTAGTGACACGTGGCACAATTCTATGGCCTCGTATGTGTTCCTTACCTTTGATTCTCCCATACTCTCTCGTAAGAGAGACATGGGTAGAGATCACGAACATGAGGCGAGTACGGCCCATAGGAACGTTGTGCGACAACGTTCCTCCCTTCAGCAACTATAAATACCCCTCAGTTTGGGGACTTGAGGTTGAATCAATGACACTCATAGCCCACTTACTCTTTTACTCTATTACTACTCAGAGGCCCCTATTTTCTCAACCTTCACTCACATCACCTTTGCCTCCAACTGACGGCTCGCTCGCCCAGAGCAACATACACGTCCTAGCTGCACACGGCAATCGACCACAGGTAGCACTTCTGCCTAACGGCTCCTATGGACGTTTCATCTTTGAACTACGGGGAATTTGATCTCTTAACAAAGAGTACGTAGGCACCTAGGTCATCTCCTAAGGACAAGTCCCCCAAGATTACGACCCCTTGTGGTCCTGATTTTCAATTATGACGTGTCTGAACCAAAAATGATAACTACATTACCACCCACCACGGTCCTTCTCAGACCACAATGCCATGTGCATTTTGCCGTTAAGCGACATTTCTTTTTTGGGGAGTAGGAGTATATACCTAACACTCAGGAACCCATTTGTTTCATTTGAATCCCTTAACAAGTAACTTTCACGAATGGTTGACGCGAGCGCACCCACTGCCACGAGTGACGCAGTGTTTTAAGGCGTAGCACTCAAAACAAACAGGGAACAACTGACGCAAACACTACCACAGTAGAGGCAGAAAATTTGACAGAAAGTTAGCCACAAAACGCCACAACGTCCCAAGTGACTAACGAATAAAACGTTTCCCAAACACCAGTGTAACTGTCGTTTTTGGTTCATACAATTGTAATTTGAAATTAGAACCGTAGGGGATCTTAACCTTGGGGGACTTGTAGGACACGCATCCCGTACCGGATGGCTGGACGATTGACTTCCTCAGCAAGTTTTTGAGCTGTCTCTGCAGGAAGTACGTGACTTACCGAGGTAGAGTCATCATTGCTCAGAGGGGATTTTCTCGAAATGCCCTTTGCGGGCTGGCTGGAGATATCCAAAGGTCAGGGGTCGTTTGGTCATTTTAAAAGGCTTTCATCTGGCTGTGTTCATCCGTGGTCAGTGGCTGACGGTGGATTTCTTGCTGAGGGTTATTTGTTGAAGGAGCGGGCTTTGTTGCAGGTGCCACGCGTCAGAGTTTAAGCGGGTTCCATTGTGGCTTGAGCGTTTTGCCGCCATTTCTTCTTCATTAAATGTGGGTTCGTTTCCGAGGATAGCCATCATTGGCCTAGGCAGAGAGCTTCACGAAAAGGCCCTCAAGTATCTCGAGGCGACTCTTGGGTTCTCGGGGGCTTTTTGATCTTTGTGTCTCCTTTGCCCTGGCTGTGCATCCCGTCCGTTACTTCTTTCCATGTGTGCGATTGAAGTGAGCGATTGCAGCTGGGCTTGATTGTAGACGATCATGGGTTTTATCCGTTGCGGGATACGAGGGGTCGAAGTTTTTGAATCGTCGCGCCTTTGGGTATCCTATAAATACCCAACATTTGAAAGTTTGTGACTTTACGTTTGCTTTCACCTTTCTCCGTTGCCTCTGTTTTCCCTGCCTTTGCTTTGCCCTTTTCTGATTCTTGCTTCTGTCGAGTTTCTGCAATGGCTGGTGGAGGTGATGACTATAGCTACTACCCCTTCGACTTCACCGATTTGGAGAATCTTCCCTCATCTTCCCCTCCTCCTCCTCCTATGATCTGTACTCGCGATACTGGTCGGAGTAGGGGGAGGAAGAATGGTCACCAAGGCCTGTCCCCAGGAGGAGCCGCCGATGTCCCTGTGGTGGTACCTGCTGGTGGTTAGAGGGAAGGATGGCTTCTCGTGCCTCCGTCTTCCGAGAAGGAGCATTGTCATGAGGTTCTTCCGAGGGAGAAGAGGAAGAAAGATGAGAAGGTTGGTGGGAGCGGACCCCAGGAGGGGGAAAGGAGAGGAGCCTCTGATGTGGAGTTGCCCAAGGGCAGAGAAGGAGGGCCCAAGAAGCGGCCTGCCGGTGTGGAGTTGCGGTTGTCTCCGCTGGCCGCACGGCGGAGTACTGACCGGGGGGATGTACAGGCGGAGACTCCAACGGGAGATGCTATTCCTGTTTCTGCCCCTACCCCTGTTCCTACCGCTATTACCACTTCCGCTCCTGTCCGTCAATCACCCATAAGGCTGATACTCTCTACTCGTCCTCCCGTCCTCAGCCCCATTGAAGGAGTTAATCAGCCTCCTGCTAAGAGGGCCAGAGTGGTCGTTGAGCAGTCTGTTGGAGACTCTCCCGCGCCTCAGACTGTGGCAGGTGAACCTGGGGCTGAGGAGGTCGAGGGGGCTGGCGATGCGGCCGTACGTGGAGGCCAGAGCCCCCTCAGATAGAGGGAATGTTGTTGTGAGTCAGGAGGCTGCCACGAGAGATCTTGTTCCTAGGTCGAGTGTCAGCCCTTTTGAAACCCTTGGGCCACCGGAGGGGGGATCGTCTTTCGAGCTGGTGGCATTGGGCAGGTGCTTCCCCGTGGAGATGCGGGAGAGGGAAGCTAGGGGGCTGGACCCTTCGCCCCTGTATCTCGGTGTCCGAGGCTTCGGTCGGGTGGCTGAAGCGTTGGCTGACTTCCACCAAGCCGATTTTGAGTGGGAGAAGTGCGTGGTAAGCTCCCTTGTGTTGGTGTTCTCCTCGTTTTGCTTTGGCTTGTGTTCTTGACTCTGCTGTATATGTGTATACTTCTTGCAGGAAGAGATTCGTCGCGACCAGGATCAGTTTTCCGGTGTTGCGGCCTCTAAGAGCCAGGCTCTGGAAGTCTCCCAGAAGAGATTGGCTGACGTGCGGGAGCAGCTGTCTTCCAAGGAGCTGGAGTGTGAGGATCAAGGACGCGAGGTTAAGTCCTCGCTCAGAGTTGGAGAGGACTCGCAGGGAGCTGGTCGCCCGCCGAGACAACGCTGAGAGGCGTCAGCAGGAGCTGCACTCACTTTGCGAAGCTTTGCGGGGTGCAGAGGCTCGCGCTAATGAGAACCTTTCTGGTTGGCTGGCGGTCGAGGACAATGTTGCCGATGTTGCTGATCTCCAGGGGGAGTTGCCTGCGTAGACGATGTATGGCATGCTTCTGGCGATCGAGCAGCTCGAGCGCCTCCGTGGGGAGAGATTCCCAGCGGAGTGTGTGGCTTCCTTGTACCCCTTCGTTGGAGTTTTTTTAGGGCGAGCTTCTCGGTCGGACGGAAATGGACCCTCCGTTGAATCTCACTTATCTTTGTCCATTGACGGATCGCTTGGTGGATCACCAAGTGTTGACAGGGGGTGAGTCGAAAAGACTCAGTGAGGAGCTCCCCCATCCCTGGCGTAGCAGCGGGTACCACTACAACTGGGGGAAGGGAGCAACCACAACCACATGCGCATGAAACGGAGTCATATTGTGACCTTTAACATGATCAGGCAATCAATATATCATATTCACAATTAAAAATCCTAATTCATGCTCCTAACATGTTTATTAATCCGCATGTAAACCAATCATAAACATATATCATATATTTTCATAACTCATACATAGTTATGCTCGCAGGCATTCACTTTCTGTCTCCTGCATTATGCTAAGAGAAATACTGGCCCGAAGGCAATTTCATGTACAAACCTGGTTGATCACACCAGCAACTTTCTGACTCCAAGGCACGCTTAGAGTAATAGCCGACAACTTGTCTGACCTCAGTTTAAACCAAGGTAATGGCCACTATGTGGCATACTTGCAGACGTCATAATCATGTATGTCCAACCAGGATGACTGACTCGATCTACTCGGACAATCTAACAAACTCAACTAACATATTTAACCTTGAGAGACGTCCTATATGTAACTAACTGAATATAATACGTGTTCATTTGTTAGGCCTAGATTTCCCTGTTTCAATTATGCAACACTCTCACTCACATTTAACAACCTAGGTTCATTTTCCTCAATGTACCATACGGTCTAAACCTTTGCACGATGATCAATTTAAATGAGTTTCCAATATTAATAAAGCCTCACATGTATATTCCGACTCAATCCTACCCACGGTATCATATAAGGCTCGGTGAGCCACAATATAGCATATACACTTGAGAATGAACATATAAACATATAAACAGTTTGCACGTCCACTGTTTACTCACTAATCATATACGTGTAACATAAATACATTCAGATAGACATATCTCATATATCAACTTGCACAAAATAGAGCAAACCACATTTCCATGTAGTCATCCAACCCTATGGGGAAGGGATGGGAGAGCCCCTCACCTCGTTGGCCCTCCTGATCAGTCCTCGGAGTACCTGGAGCTCAAATTACCCTGTGGTGCCCTATACACATATATATTTAAGAAATTTAGAATGCTTAACTAAGAATCTACCATGCACGTGTCATGTTCATACTTATGCGCCCTCTAACTATTTCCAAGAACTAACTATTTAGTTCATTACGTCGTCTTAATTGCTCTTTTTGAAATTCCGTACTGTCTTATATCGGCTTTCACCCATTCGAGCCACTTAGAACCTCTAAGTGCTTAGGTTAGAGATTCTCACTTGTCTAAATTTCACTTCATGTGTTCATATGGGTATTTTACTAATAGAGAATTAAATTAACGGCTCAAAAGAGGCCTTAGCTTACTCATTCCATCGTCTCCCTTATTCGCCGAGTAGAAGCTTAAATACTACCTCTTTAATTATATATAATAATATAATTAGGTATAATTAGAGCCTTGGAACCAATTTAGCGGGTCTTAGGTGTCCACCACGGACTAGACCAAGGTGTCCAACCCACCGCACAGCTCCTTACTGTACGGTGGGTTAGTATTTCACCTCTTTTTCACCGGATTGGGTTCCGGTTGAGACGGTAAATACTCGGGCTTACTCCCTTGTTTATTTCCAGCGTTACAACACTTATACTACTCCAATCCAAGCCTAAACATGTATCAAACTATCAATTTCGAATTTTAGAGTAATTTCCTAACCCAATTTTCATAATTTCCATACCCGGTCAATTCCTACAGTCTAACTTCGATTATAAACCTCCTCAAGCATACAATAACACCCACTAAGCTCAAATTTAACCCCAGAATGGCCCGATTGGAAGAGATTGAAGAATTCCTAAAATACCCAAAATTGGAGAAATTGGAGTTTTGGGAGATTTGGGGCTTCTTACCTTGATTCAATCGGGTAGAAGGCTTGCTAAGGGGTGAAGATGACTTTCGATCACCGTCTCCGGCGTCAGAACCTGATTTCCGGCGAGAATCCGACCCAAACCGCCGTGCACGATGCTTCTCCCTCTCTCTCGGGTCCGTCTCGTGCATTCGTCTTCCTCTGCTTTCTGTTTCTTTTTTTGTTGTTGTTTGAGTGCGTGAGTGGCTGTAGAGTCACGGTGTAAGTCCCCCCCATTACTAAAATAAATAAAATTTAAAATAGATGGTTAAATCCCCTTTTTCTTCCCCCTTTTTAGTTCCCTTTTCATTTAAGTCCCAAATATAAAATTTTAAAATCCCATTTCTTTCCCGTCTTCATTTTATTTCCATTTCTTTTAGGTCCTCTTCTAAAATGATAAAATCTCCTATTCTTCTTTCTTTATTTTATTTTAACTCTTTAATTATTTAATTTAATTTATTTTTCTTTCAAAAAGAAAAATAAATTAAATATTAATACTAATAATTAAAATAAATATCTCGAATATTGAAATCTTCCCCCCTTAAGAAATTCGGTCCCTGAATTTCAAACAAAATACTAACCTTAGTTTTGAAACAGATGAGGATATGTCCTGCGTATTTCACCCTCGACCTCCCATGTGGCTTCTTCGGTCGAGTGATTTCTCCACAGAACTTTAACGAATGGAATCTCTTTCGTTCTGAGTTTCTTCAGCTGCCGATAAGATTTCCACTGGCTCTTCTTCATATGTCAAATTTTCGGTTAGTTGCACGTCTTGCGATTGGATTACGTGCGAGGGGTTGGGAAGATATTTCCGAAGCATCGATACATGAAAGACAGGATGTACCCCCTCCAACTCCGTAGGCAATTCCAACCGGTACGCCACATTTGCAACTCTTTCTAGGATTTCAAACGGTCCGCTATACCGAGGACTCAGCTTCCCCTTCTTACCGAACCGCATCACGCCTCTCATCGGTGATATTCTCAAGAACACCTGTTCACCAATGTCAAATTCGAGTTCTCTCCTTCGATTGTCTGCATAAGACTTTTGCCTACTTTGAGCCATCAACAATCCCTCCCTTATACATTTCACCTTCTGTAAGGCATCTTGTAACAATTCTGGGCCAATTAGACTAGCCTCTCCGACTTCGAACCACCCAATTGGGGATCTGCACCTACAACCGTACAGAGCCTTGAAAGGTGCCATTTGGATACTCGCTTGATAACTGTTATTGTATGCAAACTCAACCAAAGGTAAATACCTTTCCCAGCTTCCGCCGAAATCCATAATACACGCCCGAAGCATGTCTTCGAGGATCTGAATGGTTCTTTCTGATTGGCCGTCAGTCTATGGGTGGAACGCAGTACTCAAATCAACTCTCGTTCCCAACACTTCCTGCAATGACTTCCAAAACCTGGAAGTGAACTGTGGCCCTCTATCAGATATTATGGACACTGGCACACCGTGCAATCTAACGATTTCTGATAGATAAATCTGTGCATATTGACTCACTCCGTAAGTGGTCTTAACTGGCAAAAAGTGCACGGACTTAGTCATGTGATCCACTATCACCCAAACCGAATCAAATCCACGTTGTGATCTTGGCAACCCTGTTACAAAATCCATAGTTATCCTCTCCCATTTCCACTCAGGTATTTCTATCTGTTTTAATGTTCCAGCGGGCTTCTGGTGTTCAGCCTTAACTTGCTGACACACTATACATCTAGCTACATAGTTTGCAACATCCCTCTTCATGCCATTCCACCAATACAGTTGTTTCAGATCATAATACATTTTATTAGCTCCCGGATTGATTGTATAAGCTGTCCGATGTGCTTCTTCAAGGATTCTTTCATTCAAGTTATCAACCATAGGGACACGCAACCATCCCTCCAACCGAAGTATCCCAAAATCATCAATATAGAATTGGACGTCGTCCCCCTTCTCTTTAGTTACTGTATCCTTGATTTGCTTGAGGTCGGTATCTTCATCCTATCTAGCCTTCACTTCTTCTACCAGAGACGATTTAGCTTGCAAATGAGCTAAGAGTGAGTTAGAACTCCCAATCTCAAACTGATTCCCCGTTTCTTTTAGCTCGTGCAACTCTCTGATCAACAGTCTTCTTCCTTCACTTATATGAGCAAGACTACCCATGGATTTCCGACTCAGAGCATCGGCTACCACATTAGCCTTTCTTGGATGATACAAGATCGTGCAGTCGTAGTCTTTCAGCAACTCTAACCATCGACGTTGTCTCAAGTTCAAGTCTTTCTGCTCGAAAATGTATTTGAGGCTTTTGTGGTCTGTATAAATTTCACAAGTCTCACCATACAGGTAATGTCTCCAAATTTTCAAAGCGAATACTACAGCAGCCATCTCAAGGTCGTGAGTCAGGTAATTCTTCTCATGTTTCCTCAGTTGTCGCAATGCATAACTTTGCCGTGCTGCATCAAGACACACCCTAACCCGATCCTCGACACATCACAGTATACCACATACACTCCTGTGCCTTCAGGTAATGCCAAAACCGGAGCGGTAGTGAGACTGTCTTTCAGCTTTTGAAAACTCTGCTCACACTTGTCATCCCATATGAACTTCACCTCCTTCTATGTTAACTTAGTCATAGGTGCAGCAACCTTAGAGAAGTCCTGCACAAATCTTCTATAATATCCAGCCAAGCCCAAGAAACTGTGAATCTCGGTAACTGAGGTAGGTTGGGACCAATTCTTCACCGTTTCTACCTTACTTGGATCAACATGGATTCCCTCTGATGATACCACGTGACCCAAAAAGGCAACTCTATCAAGCCAGAATTCACACTTAGAGAACTTGGCATACAATTTCTCCTCTCTCAACTTCTGCATTGCTAATCTCAAGTGTTCTGCATGTTCTTCAGAATTCTTAGAGTAAACGAAGATGTCATCAATGAAGACAATGACAAATCGGTCCAGAAATGGTTTGAAGACCATGTTCATCATGTCCATGAACGCTGCAGGAGCATTAGTTAATCCAAAAGACATCACAAAGAACTCGTAATGTCCATATCGGGTCCGAAATGCGATCTTAGGTATATCTGATTCTCGAATCTTTAATTGGTGATACCCAGATCGCAAATCAATCTTGGAAAACCGTTTTGCGCCCTGCAACTGATCAAATAGGTCATCTATCCTCAGAAGTGGGTATTGATTGCGGATCGTCACCTTGTTTAACTTTCGGTAATCGTTACACAACCGTAAAGATCCGTCCTTCTTCTTCACAAAAAGGACCGGTGCACCCCAAGGAGAGAAACTGGGTCTCATAAAACCCTTATCAAGAAATTCTAGCAATTGTGTATGTAACTCCTTCAACTCTTTCGGAGCCATCCTGTAAGGTGGTGTGGAGATAGGCTGGGTGCTAGGTTGTAGCTCAATTTCAAATTCAATCTTACGATCGGGCGGCAACCCCGGCAATTCTTTTGGAAATACATCCAAGAACTCTCGCACTACCGATACTTGAGTCGGTGAAAGTGCTGCTTTCTTGGTATCCTTGACCAAGGCCAAATACCCTTTACATCCTTTTGCATGTAACTTGGATGCCTTCAAAGCCGAGATCAAGCTTGGATACGGTGCAGCTCCGTCACCCCATATCACAAAAGGCTCCTCATTTGGCATATTAAATTTCAAACATTTAGCCCTGCAGTCCACAACCGCATGGCAAGACGACAACCAATCCATTCCGAGGATTACATCAAGATCAACCATACATAACAACCGAAGGTCTACCACAGTCTCATGACCATCGACCTACACAATGCAAGACTTGTGCACATATTCTACTTTTACCGATTCTCCCATTGGAGTAGAGACAAGTACTCTCTCTTTCATTCTAGACGGACTTTTGTTGAATTTAGAAGCAAATGCATGCGCCACATAGGAATGAGTGGAGCCGGAATCAAATAAGACTCGTGCTTCAAGAGAGTAAACAATTAGGGTACCTGTCACAACTGCATTTGAAGCATGAGCGTCTTGCTGAGAAAGTGCAAATACCTGCGCTTGTCCTCCACCTACTGCCCCTGGCCCTCTGCCACCAGATCCTGCACCACGACCTCTAGCTGCACCTGTACTTGCTGTCTGTGGTGGTACGATTCTCACCGGTGGGGCTGAAATAGTTGTACCCCTTGGCATCGGATTACTTCTCACACTTGTGCCCTCTTTCCTCTTTGGACACTCTCTAGCCATGTGACCCACATGACCGCAGTTGTAACACCCACCTGTCAGTCTCCGACATATTCCAAAATGAAATCTGGCGCATGTCGCACACTGGGGTCTTGTTTTACCGGCATTTCCACCGCCTTGCACTCTCTGTCCCCCTTGAAAATTACCTCTTGTATACCTGTTTCATGGGTGGTAGTTGAGGATTGTCCTCCTACGGACCCTGAATATCCTGCACCTCCACCTGTTGTCTTCCTATTCTTACTTCCACCTCCTTTGTTATCACTGCCTGTAATTAACTTGACTTTGGGATCAATAGAAGTCCTGTACCTCTTCCTGGTTTCAATCATTCTGGCACAGTCTGCTGCTTGAGCTAAAGTCTCAAACTGTCTCCTCTGAGTTAACAAAGCAGTAAATAACGGCTCCGTGAGATGGTGTATGAACCTCTTGATCCTTGCCCCTTCATCAGGAACCAACTCAGGTGAGAATTGAGCTAGTTCTGTAAAAAGTAATTCATACTACGTCATGGTCATGTTAGGCATCATCCACAACTCCTCGAATTGCTGACGCTTTGCATCTTTGGTGCCTTCAGATAGAAACCGACCCTGGAATTCCCTCTAAAAATCTTCCCAGGTCATCGATGCCACCCTTCTTGAATACCTTGGCTGTACGGACTCTATCCATACTCTAGCAGCTCCCCTCAGCTGTAACGAAGCTAACTCCACCAACTCATGCCCTGAGCACCTCAGCATGTGCCCATTTCTGACTATGTCTCTCACAAAGTACTACGGATCCTCCTTCTCACTAGTTTCGCAGAAGGTGGGTGGATGAAGCTTCAGAAATTTTGAAATTGGTAGCTCTCTGGGTGCTACCCGCGGCTCACGAGGCATTTCCTGTGGTTGTTGCCATTCCCTATCCTCTTCCTCAACAACCTCCATCTCTTGATTGCTAGGAACTCTCTCTTGTTCTTCCTCGCCGACTACTAGTCGGCGTACTTCCCTCTGTGTTTGTCTCGTCATCTCTTCTCTTAGTTCCTAAAATCCTACCGTAAGCATTTCCGCCACGGAATGTGCACCTGTCTGTACATGAGGTTGAGGTTCCAGTGTCTGTCTCCTCTCTTCCCCTCTCACTTGTGCTCTACCCTGACCACGAGCATGACCTCTACCTCGGCCTCTGGTACGGCCTCCACCTCGGCCTCGGGTGGGCATTCCCTCCTCCCGAACTGATTCTCGATCAATTTCAGCAGGAGTTCTCCCTCTACCCCTAGCTTGTCTCGTAATCGGTGGCATCCCTATGACCTTTAACATGATCAGGCAATCAATGTAGCATATTCACAATTAAAAATCATAGTTCATGCTCCTAACATGTTTATTAATCCGCTTGTAAACCAATCATAAACATATATCATATATTTTCATAAGTCATACATAGTTATGCTCGTAGGCATTCACTTTCTCTGGGGCATGGATGGGAGAGCCCCTCACCTCGTTGGCCCTCCTGATCAGCCTTCAGAGTGCCTGAAGCTCCAATTACTCTGTGGTGCCCTATACACAGATATATTTAAGAAATTTAGAACGCGTAACAAAGCATCTACCATGCACGTGTCATGTTAATGCTTATGCACCCTTTAACTATTTCCAAGAATTAACTATTTAGTTCGTTACGTCGTCTTAATTGCTCTTTTTGAAAGTCCGTATCTATCTTATATCGGCTTTCACCCATTCGAGCCACTTGGAACCTCTAAGTGCTTAGGTTATAGATTCTCACTTTTCTAAATTTCACTTCATGTGTTCATATGGGTTTTTAACTAATAAAGAATTAAATTCACGGCTCAAAAGAGACCTTAGCTTACTCATTCCACCGTCTCCCTTATTCGCCGAGTAGAAGCTTAAATACTACCTCTTTAATTAAATATAATAATATAATTGGGTATAATTAGAGCCTTGGAACCAATTTAACGGGTCTTAGGTGTCCACCACGGACTAGACCAAGGTGTCCAACCCACTGCACAGCTCCTTACTGTACGGTGGCTTAGTATTTCGCCTCTTTTTCATCGGATTGGGTCCCGGTTGAGACGGTAAATACTCGAGCTTTATTCCTTGTTTATTTCCAGCGATTACAACCCTTATACAGTTATACTACTCCAATCCAAGCCTAAACATGCATCAAACTATCAATTTCGAATTTTAGAGTAATTTCCTAACCAAATTTTCCTAATTTCCATACCCGGTCAATTCCTACGGTTTAACTTCGATTCCGAACCTCCCCAAGCATTCAATAACACCCACTAAGCTCAAATTTAACCCCGGAATGCCCCGATTGGAAGAGATTGAAGAATTCCTAAAATACCCAAAATTGCAGAAATTAGGGTTTTGGGAGATTTGGGGATTCATACCTTGATTCAATTGGGTAGAAGGCTTGCTAAGGGGTGAATATGACTTCCGATCACCGTCTTCGGCGTCGGAACCTGATTTTCGGCGAGAATCCGGCCCAAACCACCGTGCACGATGCTTCTCCCTCTCTCTCGGGTCCGTCTCGTGCGTGCGTCTTCCTCTGTTTTCTCTTTCTTTTTTTGTTGTTGTTTTGTGCGTGAGTGGCTGTAGAGTCACGGTGTAAGTCCCCCCCCCCCACCATTACTAAAATAAATAAAATTTAAAATAGATGGTTAAATCCCCTTTTTCTTCCCCCTTTTTAGTTTTCCTTTTCATTTAGGTCCCAAAAATAAATTTTTAAAATCCCATTTCTTTCCCGTCTTCATTTTATTTCCATTTCTTTTTGGTCCTCTTCTAAAATGATAAAATCTCCTATTTTTCATTCTTTATTTTATTTTAATCTTTAATTATTTAATTTAATTTATTTTTCTTTCAAAAAGAAAATTAAATTAAATATTAATACTAATAATTAAAATAAATATCTCGGAAATTATAGTTTGGGTCAAAATTGCCACCCCTAAACCAAACCAAACCGAATTAGTACAAACTGAATAAAATTGATCAATGTTTGGTTTGGTTCGGTTTGGTATATCCAAAAACTGAACCAAACCCCATACACATACATGTATATATATGTACATATTATGTTAAAATTTCTAAATAATAAAATATATTTTATTTTTAGAATGTTAGATTAAATTAAGTCAATCTAAAAATTTAATTTTAGAACTAAGTTGATTATATATTGTAAGCAAATTAAATATTACTATATTTTTTTTGTTATTTATATTTAATAAAATTATATTTTTTATTAATAAACTTAAATATGTAAGTTTGATCACATAAAAGTCCTAAACCACCAAACCGAACCGCTCGTTTATGGGTTGGTTTGGTTTGGTTTGACGCTATCAAATTAAACCAATTGGTGCATTAAATTTACACAAAAAACCGCTCAAATCACCCGTCGAATATCCCTAGTATCTTCTAATAAAGACATATTTCATTGGATCAATTAATTCTCGTCGATCCCACATAAATTGTCATTGATACTAATTAATAAATAAATTTATCACCAAGTTTAATTAATGCTAACTCATTTCCCTTGTCACACCCACTTCGGTTCCTTATTCCATATAAGTACTACTTTTCCCCAATATAAAGAGACCCCAAAATCTACCTAAAAGGAGAAAAAGAGGCAAAGCAGAGAAAGACTTAGAGAAAGAGAGAGAGAGAGAGAGAGAGAGAGATAAAGAAATGGAAAATGAAGGCAACACTTCTGATCAGCATGCACTACCAGAAAAATGCAACTTAGAGACGGAAAATTCCGTCTCTATGTAGGTAAATTTCCGTCTCTAAACACCTTAGAGGCGGAATCGAGACGGAACGCATTCCGTCTTTGTTCAGCATGTTGCAAATTAATATTGTTATAGACGGAATTTTTCAGTCCGTCTCTATAACATCCGTCTCTAAACCGTCTCAGACGATATATGAAAGAAAATTAATTAGAGACGGAATAGAGATGGATTAAGTCCAGTTCCGTCTCTAAACTGTCTCTAACGATATATTAAAGAAACTTAAATAGAGACGGAATAGAGATGGATTAAGTGTATTTCCGTCTCTAAACCGTCTCTAACGATATCTTAAAGAACCTTAATCAGAGACGGAATAGAGATGGATTAAGTGCATTTCCGTCTCTAACGATATCTTGAAGAACCTTAATCAGAGACGAAATAGAGATGGATTAAGTGTATTTCCGTCTCTAAACCGTCTCTAACGATATATTAAAGAACCTTAATCAGAGACGGAATAGAGATGGATTAAGTACATTTTCGTCCCTAAACCGTCTCTAACGATATATTAAAGCAACTAAATCAGAGACGGAATAGAGATGGATTCAGGACGGTTCCGTCTCTAAACCGTCTCTAAGCATATATTGAAGAAGTTTGATTACAGACGGAATAGAGATGGGATTTTTGGTTGGATTAACTGTGGCTAAATTCCGTCTCTGTGGTGAAAATAATCTTTTTTTATAAAAAAACTTTCAAATTGAAATAGATAATAAAATACACAATTAACTATTAAAACTACATAAAATATTAAAACATAAAGTTCACATTTGAAACACCATCCAAAAGGTTCTACACATTTAAAACACATACACAAAAGTCAAAAATTCTAACAGCTATTGAAAGGTTATACATCCATCCAAAAGACTATGTTAAAAGTCTAAAAACATAAAATATATGTCAACATTAATGTCATATGCATAATATCAAATCTTTCTACTTGATCATGTTGGCACATCCTTAGGAATTGTCGCTTGGTGTACCTTGGTTTCCTTGAAACTTGGAAAACATCCATCCAAAAGACTATGTTAAAAGTCTAAAAACATAAAATATATGTCAACGTTAATGTCATATGCATAATATCAAATCTTTCTACTTGATCATGTTGGCATCCTTAGGAATTGTCGCTTGGTGTACCTTGATTTCCTTGAAACTTGTAAAATAATTGACCAAACAAACGATCATATTCTGCAAACTTATCATTATAGCCAGCTATCACTTCTTTTTGCTCATCAACTGTTTGTTTCAGACTAGCATTTGCTGCTTCTAAGACTTCAATTTTCTGTGCCACCCGCTTATCTATCTCCTCTTGGAATAGAGGATGAAGCTCACTAGCTTGTGAAGTAGAAGCCCCAGTTGATGAGCTACCAATTTCAGTTGCCGTTGATCCAAGACCAAAAACACGACCCTTCTTATCTTTACCTCCCACCACCTCTAACCAAATTGCTGTCTCTTCATTCAGAGAAATTGTATCATTGGATGCACCATCAACGAGTGGTTGAGAAGATCTAGATGACTTGATTCTTGTATATTCAGCCTGCAAATTAAAAATAATTGACAAATTATAATCTATCATGTTCAATACCATTAATCATGATCATAATAAGGATCCACCACTTAAGAGAGACTCAACTAAACCAAATGACATACAAAAGGCAAGATTTCAATTTAAGTTGACATCCCGCCCAATATAATTTTTTGTCTAAAATCAATGCCCAATCAAAGTATAATATCACAAAGCCTATCAAGCCCAACCACCAAGGGGATAGAATTTGGAAGAGCTAATGCCTAGGTTCATTTAAAGAAATCCCACACCACAAAGAAACCTAATAGCATATTACATGAAACAAAAAACAAAAAAAAAACTTCATTTGAATCAGCCTAAAAAATTCACTTACATAAGCTAAAATAGAAGAAGCCAAAATACTAAGCAAGATAGCCATAAATCAAAATAGGTCCATGTTTTTAATTAGCCCATAGAACAATGAAACAAGATAGCCAAAAATCTAACCAATCGTGACAAACTTTAATGATACCAACATGATTTGAATCACCCCAAAATAGTGAAAAAATGTGGCCAAAATACAATGAAATCATCACAAAACTCGATGCTATCAACCCCATTTTAGTCAGCCCAAGAAGTGGCAAAAACATGATGAAATGCATTCAATAAATAGTTAAATCTAATAGAGATTATACACAAAGTTGATATCAACCCAACAGCCTAGTCTAGGATTTCTCTATTAAGCTCAGTCTAAGAGACCTAGTTTAGGTGACCTAGTTAAGTTTATGTATTCAATGAATCTGACCAATAAAAAAAATTCAAAAACAGTCAAGCCAGGAACAGAACCAGTCCAGAAACAGTAACAAAATAAATTTGTCATATAATATGAATTTATATACTTACATATGCGTCTGCAGATCTTTGGTCAAGAAATTCACCGTTTTCTTTCCTTGTATGAGTGCGCTTAAATAAGTCAAAACATGTAGGTTCTCTCCCCAATTCTTGCCTCTACCATATCACGAAATAATGGATTGTTGATCAAATAATTAAAATCCAAAAAATCATTAAATAAACTAACAAATTTTAATGAATTTAATATTTTACCATCCTCCTTTTATGCTCTGTTACAGGAACAGAGCCACAGCTGTGTATAGTGCCACCCTTAGCAGAAGCTCGATTCTTTTTGGCTTGCTCTCCTTTTATCTTAAATTCTTCACTGTTCCATATCTCTTTCAATTGATTCAAAACCTCTTCAGGAATCCACAACGGTGGGTCAAGACCTTTCTCCACTCCATGGTGCACACCCCACATCAATCCTCGAAGTCGGTAACCAGCCTTTCTATTCCAATTTTTCTGTCATGTTGGTCTAGCCATTTGTAGGATTTCTAGATACAAGGGACAAAGTAAAGTAAAAGTATAAGTGATGAGACAAAATAAATAGTTCAAAGAAGAGTAAATATATAAGTGATGAAACAAACCGCCCAATCCTCGAACCACATCTCCTTGACATGCTGAGAAGTTTTTTTCCAATTGATATATGGCCCAGTATATTTTTCATGAATGATCGTTGTTATCTCCCTGACAAGGTCCACTACAGGGTAAAATCTGCACATTCCAACAAGTATTTAAACTCCAAAGCATTGATGACAAATATACTTGAAAAAAAATTAAATAGCATAACTAAATGAAAATTAATACTTACTAATCATCATTGACCGGATAAATCCATCTTTTACCATCTATAGGATCCTTGGCCCAAGGTTGACCACGATATAAATCTTGGGGGACATCTTTAGGTTGGATGGTAGCACCTTGTTCCTCCTCCAGTAGCACACGAGCATTGGATTGAGACGAAGAAGGTGGGGAAATATGAGGTGTTGGAGTCATTGTTACACCATGCATGGTAGGTGAAGGAGTTATTAGGTCATTAGATCGGCCTCCACCTTGATTCGTGCGTCCTCCTCTATCACGGTTAGACCGACTACTAGACATCCACACATTTCATTAATTAATCACAGAAATAACTAAACTCATACAGAATGTTTTCAATAGAGTAAAACTTACAGTCGGAAAGGTTCCACTTCATCACAATTATCAAGAATATAATTTGTTGCAGCTTTCATTTCATTGTCTTTTAAATAGCGGGTCTTACATTCTCCAGCTGCGCGTCCTCGATAGTTAAAAATAGAGAATGCTTGTTGGATTGAATCACCGCCATCATCATTCCTTGGAACCCTTGTTCTTCTTGAAGAGACATGTGACTCAAAATATTGTGTGCAAAAATTTGCAGTCTCCTCAATGATGTAAGCCTCACATATAGAACCTTCGACACGGGATTTGTTCTTGACTTTCTTCTTCAAATTGTGTAGGAACCTAAAAAGAATAATTGTTATTATTCATATCTACAAATTAACAAACAAGAAAAAGTTTCAGTCATCACCTCTCAAATGGGTACATCCACCGATATTGAACTGGACCACCAACTCTTGCTTCATACGGTAAATGAATTGGTAAGTGTTCCATCGAGTTAAAGAAACCTGGAGGGAAGATCTTTTCCAAGTTGCAAATTGTTACAACAATGTTTTTTTCCAACAATTCTAATCGATCTACTCTCAATGTAGGTGAACAAATTTCTTTGAAAAATTGACTAAGCTCGGTGAGAGTATTCCAAACAACTTCTGGTAGAGATTTAAGAGCAATTGGAAGTAAACATTCCATAAAAACGTGACAATCGTGACTCTTCAACCCATACAACTTAGCCTCCTTAAGGTCAACACATCGGGCTAAATTAGAAGCATAGCCATCCGGGAGTTTAAGTTTCTTAACCCATTCACATACAACACATTTTTTATCCTTATTTAATGTATATTTTGCCTTGGGTTTTAAATGTTTACCATTGTGTTCGACTAGCTCCAATTCTCTACGCGGACAATATTCTTTTATGTCCATCCTAGCTTTTTCATTGTCTTTTGTTTTGCCCTTTGTGTCCATCACAGTGTAAAACACATTATCAAATACATTCTTCTCAATGTGCATGACATCTAAGTTGTTTCGAATGAGATTTGTTTTCCAATAAGGTAATTCCCAAAATATACTTTGTTTTGTCCAATTGTCTGTCACTCCATACCCATCTACATTGTCTTCACTCACATGCTCAGTAACTTTTGGAACATTGCGGACTCTTTCCCAAACTTGGTCCCCATCCAACCGCAGAGAAGGTGTGGATTCTTCACATCAATTCTTTATAAATGAAGTTTTATTCCTCCTGTACTGGTGAGTTTCTGGCAGAAATTGTCGATGACAATCAAAGAAAGTGGTTTTCCTAGCATTCTTTAGAGTAAATGCTTTTGATTTCTCCATGCATATAGGGCAAGATAACTTACCAGCAGTCATTCACCCATACAACATTCCATATGCTGGAAAATCATTAATAGTCCACATAAGCGTCGCCCGCATTTGAAAGTTCTGTTTTAATGAACTATCATAAGTCAGAACTCCCTCATTCCACAAGACTTTTAATTCATCTATCAATGGTTGCAAAAACACATCTATCTTGCTCTTTGGATTTTTATGGCCAGGGATGATCAAAGATAAAAACATGAACTCTTGCTTCATGCACATCCAAGGTGGAAGGTTATACGGAGTGACAATGACAGGTCAGCAAGAATAATTTTGTCCAGATTGTCCATATGGAGTGAAGCCGTCAGAAGATAGACCCAACCTTACATTCCGTGGATCTTGTGCGAAATCAGGGTAAGTTTGATCAAATACTTTCCAGGCCTCTCCATCTGATGGGTGGGATAAAAAACCTGTTTCCCGACGGTTATCATAATGCCACCTCATTTCTTTAGTTGTGGATGGTGCAATAAATAGCCTTTGGAGTCTCGGAGTTAATGGTAAGTACTACAAGTTCTTCTTTGCCACCTTTCTACATCTACCATGACTCTTCCTTGTTATTGTATACCTCTCCGCCCCACAGAATTTACATTGATTTTCATTCAAATCATTCTTGTAATAGAGCATGCACTCATTAGGACAACAATCAAATTTTTCATAACCGAGCCCTAATTTTGACACCATTTTCTTTGTTCTATAGAAATTATCGGGCATTTGATTGTCATCGGGTGTTATCTCTTTTGACCACTTCACAATCCTATTATAGCACTCTTCTGAGAGGTTGTAGTCTGCTTTGATGCTAAGTAGTCTTGTTGCTGCTGAAAGTTCGGAGTGACGAGTACATCCCTCCCATAAAGGAGCTTGCGCAGCAGACAACATGTCATAAAAAGCTTGAGCATCAGCGTTTGGAGGCTCCTCTACATTTTGGTCAAAGGATGGCCCAGCTGCATCGATCACCATTGTCTCATATCGATTCAAATGTTGCCCACCATTCCCTTCAAAAGAATCTTGATCATTTACTTGTGAATGAGTCACTCGAGGGACTTTTGGCAATGATTCCCCATGGGAGGTCCAATGGAAATAATCGGGCTTAAATCACTACAAGGAAACAGGCATCTAGCCACGGTTAGAAGATGCCTCTAACGGCGGTTGTGACCGTGGCTAGAACTTTACCGGCGGTTGCGCAACCGTCGTTGAATGATGCGTCGGGACCACTTCTAACGGCGGTTAAGACAACCGTTGGAATAACCGCCGTTAGGCATATTTTTTACCTAACGGCGGTTACAACCGTCGCTAGAGGGCCAATTTCAGCTCCCAAAATTTTTTACCTAACGGCGGTTGCAACCGTCGTTAGAGTAAAAAATCTAACGGCGGTTTCAACCGCCGTTAAATCATCAACCCAACCGCCGTTAGATTAAGTATAATCTAACGACGGTTGATACCGCCGTTAAATTTTTACTTTAACGACGGTTGAAACCGCCGTTAAATTTTTACTTTAACGACGGTTGCAACCGCCGTTAGATTTTTTACTCTAACAACGGTTGCAACCGTCGCCATATTTATGGCATTATGTTTCCTTTGGCAACGGTTACAACCGCCGTTAAAATAGTTTTTTTTACAAAATTTTTTTTTTGTCTTTATTTTTTTGTATCGTTTATACTCAACCTATTCAAGAGTTTACACATCAATAAATAAACTCTAGCAACAATAACAATAAATAAATCAAACCTAATAGAATTTAAGATAATTTCAACAATACTAATACAATTTCATCTGCATATAAATTCAAAATGAAGTCTTGACAACATAATAGAATTTGAGATGACTTCAACAACTATTAATAAAGTGTCAACTGTATATAAACTCAAAATAAAGTCTTCACAACATAATTATCAATCTCAAAATATAAAGGATACATTAATAGCAATTAAAAAGTTTAGTACTAGCAACAAAATAAAACTAATTAAATAGAACTACATAAATATATAAGATCATGGATCATGACTAGCTCCAGATGATCGTCGACGTGATGCTTCTGCGCTACCAACATCAGGTGTCTGTAATTAGAAAAAGAAAGACAGTTAGATTTTATAAAAACGCGTAGTGTCTATTTTAACATTGTTGTAAAGAAAAGAAACATTTATGTTACCTGTGTTGCAGGACATGGTACCTCGCCAACAATCACAGATGGTATTGTTACTCCCATGTGATCAGCTAAATATTTGGCCATGTGATATTGCTGAGGTTTCTCCATTTCACGTTCCTTTTCTAGAGCTTCAAACTTTTCTTTCATACGAGCTTGCTCCATTTCACGCTCCTTTTTTAAAGCTTCTAACTCTTCTTTCACTGAACTTAGCTCAGATTGCAAGGATCCTTCATTTGAATGTGCACTACTTGTAGAACTGAAATTTAAGTCGTTGAACCGATATTTGGGTAGCCCAAAAACTTGAGAAGGGCATGGACCTAGTCCTAACCCTCGAACTCGTCCAGAATGCTCCTTGCCTAGCACTTGCCCCAATGCATCATCTGATGAAACCACACCAGCGTATGACTCTAAAGCTTCTTGCTCACGAAGCTTTTCTGAAACTTTTTCCTGAAAATTCAACATGCATTATTTTACCCATCAGCATATCCAATAGACATATTCTAATAGCACGCAGAAGCATGATGGAAAAATAAAAGTAATTCAGTAAGTATATTAATAACAATATAAATGATTGTGTATATGGTTCACCATATGCTGAACTTGTTGATAAGTGGTAACTATTGCATTTAAGCCACAAACAATAAAATAATGTACAAAAGCAACCATTGTTAGAGCATTTTTTGCTTTGCATACACTCCATATCCAATTGGCTCTCCCTAGATAGGTGTCTTCATTACATTCATAAGTTGTTCATATTAATTAAAAAATACAAGTGAACTTAAGACGCACAAATTACCCTCGTAAACCACTTTTTAAAACCACATGAGAGACATGGGCATTTCACAATCCCTTCCACATAAGGCCTAGAGAATGCAAAATCGAGAAAACCTTCTACACCAGCAACATATTCTGGTGAATAGCGCGGCCTACTAATCCAACTTCTATCCATAACCACACCTAATTCAGAATAAGAAATCAATTCAATGCTTAGCCTAAGATTAATCTACTTATTCCATAACCTAACCTTGTATAACACTTAAATTAGAAGGAAAAATAGATAAAGAACAATATAAATTAAAAAAAATGCTTGATAAAACAATACGGGTATATATAAGCAATTTTTTAGTGGTATCAATCAAGTTCTGCCATCCTCCAAGGCATAAAATTGAAAGTTTAATAAAAATGCATAATTTTTGCAAAGTGAACTCAAAAATAGAACTATATTAGAATTAAGACATGTCAACAAATTTTTTGAGCTAAAGGTCAACTTAGGACTAAATGTAGCAAAACAACAATGCAGGAAAATATGATCATATTTCAATCAAAGAGTTTAATAATAAAATATTTACTTTTATCATACTTACTTTCAAGTTTCGTCTATATTGATGTAGTTGAAAATGAAAGCACAACTGTAGTCAAGCCGCAATTGAACCTATGAAAAATAAGTTTTCACAAGAGAAAAATATAGGAAGAAGTCATAATGGGCTAAGGATAATGATAAATATATAAGAAACTATAATCTCAGTTGTTGCTCATTAAAGAATATGAAAGAAAGATACCTTTTTTTGGTAGAAAAAGAACAATTGAAATGGAATATTAAGAAAAAGCAAAATGAAAACAAAACGCAAAGCAAGTTGGAAATAGCAATTTAATTTACTCACTTTATAAGAAATAAGCAAACCAACCCACCAAAGCTGCTTATATATATATATATATATATATATATATATATATATATATATATATATATATATATAGAATTAATTAAACACTGTGCCCATTACTAATAACATAATTTGTGTAAATTAAATAAACACAAGAGTGAGCTTAAAGCCTTAGAATATTTTCTTTCAAACAATTGCAGACCGTTGCTTACTTAGCGGATGCTAAGTAGTCAACTCGGCTCGATCTGAATCCTAACTCTGAAGTAATTATGTAAAATTTATTATATATAGAAGCCAAATTAACTAATCCTACTGGTATAATGTGGCAGTTAATTTGAGTATGGGAATTTAGTTACTTTATTTTCTTTTAAATAATAAAATTTTCTTTTTGCAAGAACTTTATCTACACAGCTGTATCCTGTGTATACTATATACTTCATTTAGTTCGAATTCATGAATTACTAAATCAAAACCTAATGAATTTAGTTACCTTTTTTTCACATATATATAGTTAACTATTTGAGATTATGTTACTTGCAGGCTTTAGTTTACTCATTATGCCTTCATTCATGGATAACCAAATAGTCTATTTCATTATTTTAAAACTAAATAATTGATAGAAATAAAAATTCAAAAATCAAATAATTTATTTTGTTAATGTATACTCAAGCTCAACAATTCCATTTTCTATGTCTAAAAGCTACATCTCTATAAAACCCCTCACATCACTACCCTGTTTTACAAAACAAAGCAAATCTTGACTTTGAATTGTAGGGTTGAATTTTTGTAATTCTGTTTTGTAGTTAAGCGTGGTTGTATCTCTTAGCTTGTGGCAGGGGAATAAATAATAATAACAATAGTAAACAAACAAATTTCTCGGAAAATAAAAATAGAGTAGTGAGTACTTTCATTTCATATATATATATATATATATAAATATTAATATTGTTAAGTGAGTTGAGGTCAACGCAAGGCAACAAAAGCGAAATCACGGTATGAGGGTGCACCTGTGTGTAGTTTTATTAACTAAACATGGTAATGTATCTTTTGTCTGAGAGGTTTCTTAATAAACATGTTGGGGCTGAAAGTGGTTATCTATTAATTCCACAGCTAACAACTTTGTATCTCTCTGTGTGTCTCCTCTCCTCCAATCTCTATCACTCTCTTCTTTTTACTTAATTACGTTTTTATTAGTGATGGAGATGAGCACTAATCCGTCATTTAATTAATGTCAACCGTTGGATGGTCCCCCGTGATTGAAATTTCCTTATCAAAGATATTTGTTTGGATTAAAACTTTGATCAGTCAACTTATATAACATCTCTCTCTCTTCCTGGCTCTATGCTTTTTAATCAACAACTAGAATACTAACAACTTATATAACATCTAATTATTTTGGGGGGTACTGCTTCACCTACTAAACTTCTGTGACCAACTAATATGATTCTTAAACATTATTCAATTAACTAACTGATAACTAACATAAGTATCATCCATCCACCAATATGATCCAACATAGTAATGTACCTCACTCAATCAACTCACACTCAATTGTCACCATATTATTGTTGTACATTCACAAAACCAATATCCTCTTCTCTGGAAGTTTGAACAGTACTATTACTTAAAAAAACAAAGATATGCAGCATACACCTACAATATCTTACTATCAAACTTTAAATGAACACTACTAAGTCTGTAATTATTTTACCCCATTACTTCCAAGATATATTCATTTCTATATTACAATACTTAAATGATCAAGGGCTGCTGTACTTTTCATTTCCTTTTCTTTTAATTTCAGAATCTCTCAAACATGAAGAAAGCATGAGCTTAATATTTCAATCAGCAAAATTGCAATTGAATTGACTTTAAATCTACCATAAGAAAGAGTCAACAAAGTAAGCACCTTGTTTCGGCAAAGTAAGCTCCTGAGATTCCAAAAGCATTCTTCCCAGACTCTCCGAAAAGTTCTTCTCTTTCTCTTCTCCACTACCCAAATTATTTTTCCTACTTTTTCCTCACACTACCTTTCTTGTTCCCACATCACAGTCAACACATTAATAGTCCGTCACACTACTCAGTACTCATACAGTGTGCTTTGGACCTGGAGGCTGGAGCTATGGCTATCTTGATGTCTACAATAATAGTCCCTTCCACAGCTATTAAGCTCAGCCCGAAATTTGCCAGCGATAGCAATATACCCGACCACCCACTTCTACACTTTCGCCATTTATTCATTTTGCGTTAAAGAATCAGTACACACCTCAAACGAGTCGGAATAATTATGGGAAAATAACACCCAGAAAAGACAGTAGAAACCCAGTGTTTTTATTTAAATAAAGAAAGCAAGTGAGGCCTATGAACAAATTAAAAAACCCACAAAGAGACATTGACAAAAATAAACTCACTAGGGAGAAGGAGACTGAGAACGAGAACGACTCGAGAAGGAGACTAAGAGCTGAGTCGTAACTTTCAACCTAATGAAAAAATACCAAAAGGAAAACAGAACCGAAAGTTAAGCGAAATATAATGATGGAGGAAGAGGGAGAGAAATCGCAAATAGAGAGGGAGGTTCGACGATGTTCACTTGATTCGGAGTTTGCCGTTTGCCGTTGTGCCGTTGCCGTTGTGCCGTTGCTTGAAGAGAAAAGGCGAAAGGAAGGATGA
This sequence comes from Senna tora, assembly GCA_014851425.1. Taxonomy (NCBI): domain Eukaryota; kingdom Viridiplantae; phylum Streptophyta; class Magnoliopsida; order Fabales; family Fabaceae; genus Senna; species Senna tora. The sequence goes on along the minus strand of CM026267.1, from coordinate 22,829,066 downwards.
AGCGAAATATAATGATGGAGGAAGAGGGAGAGAAAACGCAAATAGAGAGGGAGGTTCGACGATGCTCACTTGATTCAGAGTTTGCCGTTTGCCGTTTGCCGTTGTGCCGTTGCTTGAAGAGAAAAGGCGAAAGGAAGGATAAAAGAGTTTAGGTCTGAATCTGATGATGTGAATAGCGTGGCGGGTATAGGAAAGTAAAATGGCGCCTAAAGAAAATGAGTAGTGAAGCAGCAAAATGTTTTATTTATTTATTTTTTTTAACTTTCACTTTTGCCCACGGTTTTAACTGTAGGTAAACAACCGTGGTTAAATAAAATGCAATATTGCATCTAACCACGGTTGCCAGTAACCGTGGGTAGTTAACCGCCGTTAAATACCCTGTTTTTTGTAGTGAATCCATGCTGGTACAAGTGCGTCTTCACAACATCATGAGAATCAAGTCTCCTATTTTTACACTTTCTACACGGACACCTTATCTTTCCATTATATAGATAAGTTGAGAATTGACAAGTCTGATCTAAAAACTTGTCAACGTCTTTCATAAATGCATCAGTGAATCCAACTCGACCAAGAAGCACTCTATCATACATCCATTGTCGATTTTCTGGTAAATCCATGTTCTGTTCCTATAAACCTATCATATTTAATTACAAAACTATATATCAATAGTTGGAAAAGAAAGAATAAGGTTAAAGAATAAACCTATCATATTTAATCTAGAGTTTATGCTGGATTTCATATGCTCATAATGTAAGACAGCATTCAAAATGACCCTAATCAAATTTGGAAGACACTAAATATTCCTCAAACTTTTTTTATTAGTGAATAAGATATTTAATGACTTGAAATTTATAAAATAAGAACATAACAACAATAATTAAAAATAATAATAATAATAATAAATTATCAACTAATTAAATAAAAGCATTAATCGGTGTTTTAGGGTACTTGTTAATAAAATCTTTTAAATTATATAATTGAATATTCATACAAATCATTTCAGTGTGAGCAAGTCTATTTAAGAGAACTCCACAACATTTAAATTATATAAGTTTTTTTTGTGTTATTTTATTTATTTATTTATTTATTTTTGGGTCAATATTTACTTACCTAGTGGCAAGTCCAAATTTCAGTGTGAGCAAGTCTACAAGGTCCAGAAACTCAACAACATTGAAGTAAAAATCACCAAAAAATAGGCCCAATGGAACTCGGGCTCCTATGTTTGGGCTACTACTAGCCCATTGTTCAGGCTAAATGGCAAGAATTGATTGACCCAATACTCAGTCCAAAAACAATACAAGCCCAATACAAGAAAATGGATATTTAAGAGAACTCTCAACAGCTAACAACACAGTTTGAAAACAAAGGAGAATTTTCCAGTAATGGTGAAGTTGAAAATTGAACTATATTGATTATTCAGGAATTCCAGTTTGGATGATCAAGCATTAATCCACAAGAGCAAGCCCCCAAGTTTTTAGCTCCTCCTTCTGCTTAGAATAATAATTAATGAAGAAGTTGCAATTTCTATTATCTATTCCACAATTGAACTAGTGCTTTTACTAAACTTAGAATTCTTTTAAGTTCTTCAACTTAATAGTAACTTAGAATTCTTTTTAGCTCCTCCTTCTACGCTCCTTTGCCAAATCCTTCTACGGCATGCTAGCCCTACGACCATTCTATTTTTTGGGTTGAGTTCAGGGATATACGTGTAGCTACGCAAATTAATAAAACACTCTGTAATTAATTACTAATACTCTACAAATTACAAACTCCACTTGTCACGACCCCCTATCGGACGTCCGTGACCGGCACGGGAGGTAGGATTTCTCCTATCCCGTAAGCCTCTAATCCCTGATTGACATTTTTGTATGTGCATAACTACCCATTTCTAATACAAATAATATATAGTATTTATGGCCATCCATATTTGGTGACCTAAGTAGCGTGCAATCCACGGCTCGCTCAACGCCGCTTCAGTCTATACATATACACATAATCAATCACACGTACATATAGTATACACATTGATCACGCGCTTTAGGGCGAGTGATCTATCCTATTCACATGCAGAATACCTGTGTACAGTCAAGTATGTATATTCAATCAGACACCTGCATATAATTTACATATTGATCACGCGCCTCAATGCGTGTGACCTATCCTATTCACATGCGGAAGCCGTATTTTCATACAATCAAGTATTCAGTCACACATACATATAAATTTACATATTGATCAGACGCTCAATGCGTGTTATCTATCCTATTCACATGCAGAAGTAATATACATATATATACACATGATATATACCATATCATAACCTATGTTCCCAACAACAACACCAATCTTTAATATGTATGAAGCCGACAATTCTAGAGTGTGACATATACATATATATATAGCAACTGTACAAAACAATGCTATACCAAAGGAATCATATACATATATATATATATATCCTGACAAAATACTTATATCAATACTACTCACGTGAACAATGCGTGCGGTCTCTAAGTCTGTCTGCCTCCCTGAGATGAAGTGGAAGCGCTTCCGATGCCTATACCACCTGTGTCTGTAACATTTAACATTGGGGGTGAGTCAAACGGACTCAGTGAGAGGCTTTCCCATCCCTGGTGTAGTAGCGTACCACTACAACTGGGGAAAAGGAGCCAATCACAAACACATACGCTTATAACGGGTTTAAATTTCCTTATATTAAGTGGTCACGTAAATAGCATATATCATATCCACAACATAGAATTTAAAGCATGGTTTTACATACGTTCGAATTCAAACATACATCATATCAAAGTTTAACATACAACTTCATATGGATATCCATGTTCAAATAACTGAAATGATAAACTGGCCTGAAGGCATATCTCCGTTAGGAGAGAATCTGGCCCGAAGGCATATCTCACGTGAGCGGTATAGGAACCTAGTTGATCATTCTAGGAACCCCTGGTCCCAAGACTTTACTTGGAGCATAGCTGGCGACTCATCTGACCTCGGTTTACCCAAGGCAATAGCCACAATGTGCTGTACTCATATACTTTGTATTTCTGTGAGTTTGACTCAAGATAACAGACTCAATCTACCCGGACCATCCGTGATAGACTCGGTTCCCGCGTTGTACCATAAATGACCCCTATGGGCCACTACTTATTCATTTTACTTCTTCTTGGGCAAATGTAAATTTCCTAGTGGTTTTCTAATTCAGAATCTCTCGGTTTAAAACAAAGTCACCTATGTTCATTTTCTTTAAGAATTTACATACACAACCACATTTTTCAGGTAATAATCAATGAGGTTGGTTTCTAGTACCACAAGACCCTCACAAACAAAGTTGACTCGATCCTACCCCCGATATCATATAGGTCCCGAGGACCTTCTTTCCATATAAGTATCCTTGAGCCACCATTGCTTTTACAGTTCACATATACACATCTAGCACGTTATCACATATATTATAATTTAGGAACAACAATAGCATGTTATCTATTATATAATTCCTACAAGTAGGCAAGAAGGCAAACCATATATCCATATCCGCAGTCAACCCTATAGGACAAGGATGGGAAAGTCCCTCACCTGGTTGGCCTCTCTGATCGGCTCTCGGTGTGCCCGAAGGTCCAATCACTATATGGTGCCCTATACACATATACTTGAGAGATTTAGAAACTTGAAATTCAGCCACAATCGTGTACATGTAACGCTAATGTTCATGTTCTCTCTAATTAATTCCATAGACTAGATGTTGGCTTGGAATGCCCTCAACTAGTTTTCGGAACACCTAGCATGCTTCTATTCGTGTCCAACCCTTGCTTAATGACACTATTCAGAAGCCTTGATTTGGGAATGCAAGGTTACCCAATTCCACCTCTATGTGTCCATATATAATTCCCATTACCCAAGTCTTGAATCTATGGCTCAAGAGAGTCATAAATTCTACTTGTCCAAAATTTCCATTTACCGAAATAACTTTCAACACTTTACCTACATATGAATACACATATCCGGATACGCATAAAAATGGGAAAATTGTCTCTTTTTCCCCGAGCTGGGTTTCGGGTGAGACGGTGATTACTCGGGTTTTAATCCCTCGTACCTTCCAATAATTTTAGCCATTATATAATTACCATTCAACCTCTTAACGCATCCCAAATCAGTCCACAACACCCTTAAGCATTACCAATCACATTTTCCTACAAGTTTCCCAACCCGGATAAATTTCCATCAATTTAGTTCCGGTTCCCTAGCTTCCAACTCACTTCATAACATTCAAATACTTCAATTTAGGTTCCAGAATGCTCAGATTGAATCAAATGGGGGTTTTCCAAAAATCCCTAAAATTGATAAAATTGGGTTTGAGAGTTTCGGGACTTCTCACCTCGATTCAATCGGTTAGAAGGATCATATGGAGTAGAGGAGACTCCCAGCCACCTTCCCCGACGAAGAGACGGCGTTTTCCGGCGAGAAACTCTCTCCCTCTTGTTTTCTCTCTATAGCCCGTCACTCTCTCTCTCCTCCAGCAACAACGACGGCGAGAGCTCCGGCGAACGGCGACTCCGGCCTCCTCTGGCGTTGCTCAGCTCGAATGGTGCCTCACGCCTCTCCCGTTTCAGCCCTTCCTTCCTCCGTTCCCTTCCGTGTGTTCTTCCCCCTTCTCGGTTTCTTTCCTCACGCGATGGCCCTCCCTCTTTTTCCTTTTCTTTTCTTTACTCTTTTCTTATAATATATATATATATATATATATATATATATAATTAATATATATACATATCACATAAATAAAATCTGGTATAATAATAAATAAGAAAAGAAAAGAAATATAGAAAAATTAGGATTTAAACAAATTTTATTTAAAAAAAATATATGTAGTAGGATAGTGTGTGCTTCTATCCATTTTCAACTTTTAAATTAATTAATTTAATTTAATTAATGATGCTAGTTAAAATATTCTCGGGTATTACACCACTACCTCATCCATATTTCCTTTATATCTTTATATATAAATCCTTACAACCAATCACTCTATACTTTTTTAAAAAATTTAAAAAACATTTTTTTTCAGTCTTTCCACTTTCTGCAATATATAGACGATTCAATAAATACATATTATTTTTTCAGTCCAAAATATACATATATCCACTTAAAAAACAAAAGATTTTATGGTCAATATTAAATTACTATTTTTAGTGGTTTAATGTCAATTCTGCAATTAACATTATATATAAATTATGCAAGACCCACTTTCCTATTGTTGCAACACCCCCACACTAGCTAGTTATGCTTCTGGTCATGAACTCTGCTTTTTAATCTAATATATTTCCACTTTCTACCAAAAGAAATCCATCTTTAGGCAAATTACTTAATATTATGAATATTAAACCTGTAATGGAATTTGCTTGTATATTTCTTATTGCACACTAATCATTGTCTATAAGGCATATATACTCAGAAACTTCTTGTAATTCACATCAATTATTATTATTCATAATTCAAAAAGCCACAAACTTCTTGAAATTTACTTCTGCCTTTGTTTCTCATTTTAAATGATAAGCTATGGGTTATCCAAGAGAATGAAGTAATGTCTGGTTAAAGAAAGAATTTGAGTACAACAGAAGCTTTTAGTCTAAAAAAACAAGTTCTGGACAATTCCCTAAAAATGAAGTACATGCATAATCTATCAGCAACTCTTGGTTATGATTCTTGTATGTTTTCTATCTGTCAAAGATAAATTAAGTCCATAAGCATAATCTTGGTTCCTCTATTAGCTGCTACTCTGTGACTGACTGTAACGGATAACAGATTTTAAACAAGTATTATATCAAATCTATTCTATCATTCTATATAATTAAAACCATCTTATTAAAAAAGTTCAACCACTGACTGCAATCTAATTTGGATAAGCCAATAAGTATGCCCAAATTTATTGTCTACAACTAAACAATAAAGTCAGCAGATAAATTGAGCGTTGGAGCACTGTGAATTTTTCCTTCTTGAAATTCTAGCTGATATGATACTAAGGTCCCCACATCAAGCTTCTTTTTATAGTGAGCAATACAATGAGTAAAAGGGCAAAATCACGTAGTGCCTTCACCATTCACAAGGCAAGAAAATTTTTCAGATTCACAAAGCAATACAACAAAAGCGCATATCTTATGGCATTCTGTTACATGGTGGCAGATTATATGGCTAGTACTTGTTACTGAATCTGAATGAGAAGTTTACCAGAATGTACATACATTATTCGCACACAGCCATCAAGCTATTCACCAAAAACCTTATTATAAACTTGATCAAATATTGCTGCCATTGAAATTAATTAAAAAGGTAATTAATGCCGTGACACACTCCACTACCTCTGCCCCTATTCTTCCATACCATTCCTACTAGTCTTTATTTTAACCAAACACATTGGAAAACAGAGAATGAAAAACAGAGAAGGCATGAAAAATAACAAAAATAGCGAGGGTTGCATAATAGCGAGGGTTTCGAAATCAAACCTGAAGCAGCAAAGCAACCTTCACACCAGAAACACACGCACAGCCACACAAGCTTGCCGACGGCAGAAAGAACCACACGCACCAATGGAGCAACACAGCCACCTTCACACCGGAAACGACACGCACCGATGGAGCAAGCAAAGCCTAGCCACACGAAGCAAGCCCAGAACGGCGTAGAGACGGAAGAAGAAGAGAATATGTTTTTAGGGTTCGAAAAGGGGCAAGTAAAAAATGACTTTATGTTTTACGGATTAGAGACGGAAATATTCCATCTCTAGTCCGTCTCTATCAAGGTCAAAACGACGCCGTCCAACTTGTGCGTTTATTTATTCTTTTCGAGACTAATCCGAGACGGAATTGTACGTCTCTATTCCATCTGTAAAAGCCGTACTAAAATTTTTTGTTTCGTGCCTAAATTTTTTGTTCCGCGCGAAAAACATTAATGTATAGAGACGGGTTTGCGGCAAATTTGAGACGGAAAATATTAGAGACGGATTATTCCCTCTCTATATTCCGGCTCTAGTTCTGAAATATTGGAAAATGGAAATAACAGTGTTAGGGACGGAATTAAGACGGGCTTGACACGGAGTAGAGATGGACTATTTTCCGTCTCTAAATTCCGGTAGTGATGCAAGCCAAAACGTTTTGGGGGATTTTGGAAGCACTGAGAACTTCAACCAGCAGCCATTAACAGATTTCTGCAACATCATCAATGAACCTCCTTTCCAACAGGTTCCGGAATTCATGTCAATTCCACCTTATATGCTTGCTCAATATCATCAAGAAGAGCAAAAGGTCTTTTCACTCTTTAACTACTTTATTACTTCTTTTGACAGGAACTTCAACCTTTTCAATTCTTGCACTTCACTTCAGAATAACAAAATTTCTCTTTTTTCTCTCATTCCCATCTTCACCTTTATTATTGAATAGTTGAGATGAAGGAAAATTGATGGCCATTTTATATGAATCATCACTTTTTTTATTGGATATTCTCCACCATTTCTCATATACAAATTGGGAAAAAGATTTAGTTTTGAAGATGGTAGTACAAGCAATTTTCTTCCCAACTACTTTTGTCTTTTTCCCTATTGATCTTCTATTGATAGGGACTTCAACCTTTTCAATTCTCGATGGTTGCTTCAGAATAACTAATTTTCTCTTTCTTTATCACTCTCTCTTTATGTCTTCTTTCTCTTTGAATTTGGATTCCTTCAATTTCTTTAAAAAAATTGAAAGGGATTAATTTGTTTGAGAAGAGTTTTTTTTTCTCCCACTCAAAATTCATCAGTTTTAAAGAAGACTCAAGCATAATTACTATTTCTCTGTTTCTCTTCTTTTGTAAGGGACTTCAACTTCTTAAATTCTTGAGACTCCCTTCAGAATAACTAATTTTCTCTTTCTTTATCACTCTCTCTTCATGTCTTCTTTCTCTTTGAATTTGGATTCCTTCAATTTCTTTAAAAAATTGAAAGGGGTTAATTTGTTTGAGAAGAGTTTTTTTCTCCCTCTCAAAATTCATCAGTTTTGAAGAAGACTCAAGCATAATTACTATTTCTCTGTTTCTCTTCTTTTGAAAGGGACTTCAACTTCTTAAATTCTTGAGACTCCCTTCAGAATAACTAATTTTCTCTTTCCTTGGTACTCTCTCTTCATGTCTTCTTTCTCTTTGAATTTGGATTCCCTCAATTTTCTTAAAAATTGAGGGGGTTAATTTCTCTAATAAGAATCTCTCTCATTCCCACATTCATCTTTATTGATTGGTTGATATAAGGGAAAATTCACCTTTTCATTTAGAGGATCCAAATCCTAGATAAAATATAGACATCAAATTTCTCAAAATTAATCAATTTTGAAGAAGACTAGCATAATTACTTTTCCCCCTCTCTCTAAATCATTGTTTGTCTCTCTCTTTTTGTGTGTGTATGCTATATTCTACAAAAGTTTCTTGAAAAATCTAATACATTTTGATTATTTAATGGGAGTGCAGAACCAGGCATTACAAATGTTTTGGCAACAACAATTGTATGAGATACAGAATGCTGAAGGTTTAATTTTTCATTTTCATCTTTCCCAAAATCAGGAAAAAATTTACCAGAACCACTCAATTTTATAAATTATATATGACTTGTTTCAATCTCTATGTACTTGTGTTAGCAATTAGGGGCCAAAATCAATTATTGCCTCTGGCTCAAATCAAAAAAATCATAAGTCTGATTCTGATCTAAAGGTTTGCAAAGTTTTCATTCTTTTTTTGTTTGCCCTCATCTTCCTTGTTTCTTTCTCATTTATTTTTAACATTAATTAATATGCATCATTAGTTTTGAATTGAGATCATTTTAACATGCAAAGCTTACAACTACTAGAACAATATTCCATTTTACTGAAATTAAATAGCCATTTTAATAATTATACATCCGGCCGCCATTTTGCATAACGACAAAGTTGCGGATCCATTCAAAATTTAGGTTGAATAGGTACAAAATAACCAAGATATAGAGTTATTAATTAATGAATTTTGTCGGATTATTGTCGCGTATGTCATTTTGCGCAACGACAAGTTAAATTTAAATTTTAGTTGTTTAACAATAAATTAACCACCAATCTAATGATTTCGTCCCATTAATCCGCATGTCGTAACGACCAATATTATTCATAATGACCGAGTTAGATATTCGAGTTAGATGTTCATTCAAGAAATGAGCCTTCGTGCTTGGATGCGAATTGAAGAGAACAAGAGACGTACTATTCAACATCATGACGTAGCTGAATCCATTCATGAAACTAAACTCTATGACTTCTTAACTGATGTTATTCCATTGCAATACCAAGGTGGCCATCCATCTCTTGTGCCTCCACCTCAACCTCAGGTCATTTTTATTTATTTCTTTTTAATTTCCTACGTTAATTAATTCATTAATTGGATTGATGATCCTAGCTCAAAGATTTTTAGAACATTATATATATATATATATATATATATATATATATATATATATATATATATATATATATATATATTAATTTTCTTTAATTAATTAATTGTCAGGAAGAACATTCTGGACAAGCTGTAGAAAATCCTAATTATGCTACTCTAATTGTTGATGAGAGTTTGATGAATATGGGGATTAATGTGACTGTGAGTATTAATTAATTGAACACTAATTAATTTTATTTGTGAAATTAATTAAACTAATTTGAATAAGGAATTAATTAATGGTTTTAATTTGTTAATTAATTTTAAAGGACCAGCAAGCTGAAAGTAGCCAGCAATATACTGAAGCCTTCACATTGGATCCATCCATTGTGCCGCCTCATCCTCACTTTCCCTACAATTTCCCTCCCCCAAATTAAAAAGGTATATATCTAATGTAAACTAAATATTTTGTTTTATATATCTTAAGCTTCTTTAATTTAATTAATTATTTCTGATTATGCAGTGATATGATCAGGGGGTTGAATCAAGTGAAGTCAAATGTGATCTTTGGGAACGAGCTTGGCCTTTTATGATCTTCTGCTAGCTTCAGAACATCTATGTCTTTCTTTGAATTTTCTGTTTTGTTCGAGTTTATTTGAGAAAACTTTTAGACTTTGTTATATATGCATTGTCATACCCCACTTAAATTAGATGTGACTAGCACAGGGTCCAAGATAACAAACTCTTCCCTGTAAGCCTAACTCTAAGGTTCACAAAATTTAAGTACATCTCATACCTATCCCTCCACATACAATTATACTTAGCAATTAATTAATTCATATGGTTCAATCTCTAATCATATTTTAGCCCTTACTATCACTAGTTTTCAATTTCATCAGAAATACTAACATTAACTGTTTGCAGAAATTTCGGTAGAGTTTCCCCTAAATTTTAGAGGTTCCCAAAATTGTACAAACAACCAAACCACAATACAATTATATAGGAGAGCTCAGCTCTTCATAGAACACCATAGAAAATACCAAAACAAGGAAAGGGATTGTCACGACCCCAATTCGGGAGTACGTGACCGGTACGGGAATAGACTTTTACCTCTAAACCCGTAAACCTTAACCAATAAAACATAAATATAACTACCATGCTATACAATCAATAAATATAATATAATAGTGACCACATCTCACAGGTCACCTAATTAACCTGCAATCCACGGTTCGCTCAATACCGCTTTAGTCCAGTATATAGATATACTTCAACACACGTAACATATATATTCATATCATATTGACCGCACGTCTCAATACGTACGATCTATCCTATTCACATGCATCAAACACACATAATATATATATATATTCGTATCATATTGACCGTACGTCTCAATACGTACGATCTATCCTATTCACATGCAACAATTTTATATAACCATACGTATATCCTAATTTTCCCTAAAATTGTAACCTGTCTTTAAATACATGTAAAGCCGACAAGTCTGGAGTAGGCACACATCGAAAGTTGTAAATATTTACACAACACTTACAACTTTAGAATATGTACAACAAAAGAAATCAAAATAACCAAAAAGGTGTCCACCTAAGCGAACAAATGCGTTAAGGTTGGTCTGATGTCCGTGTCACTGTTGTCACGACCCCCTATCGGACGTCCGTGACCGGCACGGGAAGTAGGATTTCTCCTATCCAGTAAGCCTCTAACCCCTGATTGACATTTTCACATGTTCATAACTACCCATTGCTAATCCAAACAAAATATAATACATATGGTCATCCATTTCCGGTGACCTAAGTAGCGTGCAATCCACGGCTCACTCAATGCCGCTTCAGTCTATACATATACACATAATCACTCACACGAACATATAGTATACATATTGATCACGCGCTTCAGGGCGGGTGATCTATCCTATTCACATGCAGGAGTCCTGTATACAGTCATACATATATTCAATCACACGCTTGCATATAGCTTACATATTGATCACACGCCTCAATGCGTGTGATTTATCATATTCACATGCGGAAGCCATATTTTCATACAATCAGGTATTCAACCACACATACATATAATTTACATATTGATCACACGCCTCAATGCGTGTGATCTATCCTATTCACATGCGGAAGTCATATATATATATACACATGATATATATATATATATATATATATATTATATTTTAGCCTATATTCCCCACACCAAGACCTAACTTTAATCTATATGAAGCCGACATAGCTAGAGTAAGATGTATATATATACAGCAGTTGTATTTGTACAAATGCTACACCCAAAAAGGATTCATATATATATATACATCACAACATATATACATAATCAAAATAACTACCGACGCGAACAAAGCCTACGGTCTTCAGAGTTGTCCGCCTCTTGGAGAAGAAGTGGATGCGTTCCCGACCCCTGAACCACCTGTATCTGAAACATGTAAATAGGGGGTGAGTCGAACAGACTCAGTGAGAAGCTCCCCCATCCCTGGCGTAGCAGCGGGTACCACTACAGCTGGGGAAAGGGAGCAACCACAACCACATGCGCATGAAATGGATTTATATTGTGATCTTTAACATGATCAGGCAATCAATAAATCATATTCACAATTAAAATCCTAATTCATGCTCCTAACATATTTATTTCTCCGCACATACATAAATCACACAATATCTATATATATATCATCTTGTTTTCATAAGTCACACCTAGTTATGCTCGTAAGCATTCACTTTCTGTCCCCCGCATTACGCTAAGAGAAATACTGGCCCGAAGGCAATATCATGTACGAACCTGGTTGATCACACCAGGATCTTTCTAACTCCAATGCACGCTTAGAGTAATCGTGTAATACCGCGGAAAAATTTCGAGGATTAAAGAATGATTTATTTAAAATTTTGAGGATTTAAGAATGATTTATCCCGGGGCTAAAAGAATATAGGAAAAGTATGAAGGTTAAGGGCAACGGAAAGGAACCACGAAATTCTTCGAAATTTCAAGTAAAATAAAAGATGAAAGAAAGGAGTAAGATTTTTTTTTCGAAATTAATTCAGGACCTAGGAAATTAAAAACCTAAAATAAATAGGAGTGGGAACTAAATTAAAATATTATTAGTTATTATTTGTTTAATTATTAATTAGTTTATTTTTATTATGATTATTTTAAATATATAAAAGGGGGGGTTTTTAGGAAAGTAGAAAGTGAAAGAAAAGAAGTAGAAAATAATTTTTGGATTTAATTCGGGACTTAAAAACTTGGAAACCTAGCAATAGGGTCAGAAAGGTTTTATATTACTATGACGATAGCTTGAGACTCAGAGAGTGCATCTGGACGGGTATATAAGTTATATCCTGTTGATCCTTTGAGAAAGATACAAAGAATCCTTTTAATATGTAAAACCAAGATAAGGAGACACGGGAGGAACCTACGGGTGAACCGTGAGCCTGATCTTGCAGAAGAGAAATCATCCTGTTGAGATGGTCTAGGGTGTATCAGTGGCCAGGCTTTGAGACGTCGTGTCGTGCCCGCCATTGTGGCCTAGTTGGGTAATGGACGAGTGGGCTCAAGCTATTGCCCCGCAGTAAAGGGGTCAGGACCTGCCACGTGGTGGCTATGCGTCAGTTGTTTGATAGATAGAAGTTGATTGTGTTTGGTTAACAGAATTATCACGACCAGTACCCAAGTGAATGGGTTATGTATTGTTTGATTAATAGAATTGTCACGAGGTGACTAGTACCCAAGTGAATGGGTTAAGTATGCTTTGCCACGTGGTGGCCAGCAACCCAGTGCATGCGTTTGAGGTAGAAAAGCGATGTAATGGCTAGTAAATACCCCAGAGTGGGGGAAGTTAAGTAGATGTATGTTATAGTATCTGCGTGTACTTAAAGAATTGTCTGTGTTTCCATATAATTGCTGATTGTGTAGCGTAGTGGCGATGTACATGATTACGTCAACACACGTCATGTTTGATTCAGGCATGCTAAAACGTGAGAAGACCGGTAGGTAAAAGCCGGCACGATATGTTACATGTTTACTTGCTGATTGATGACGTGGAATAAACTGCTGCATGTTTACTGTTATTAAATGCATGTGAGTGTTTGGGTGAAATTTTTGTTGTTGTGTGATCACCAAAAATGTATGCTAACAACAGTAACTATTTGTTTTTGCATGTGGTTGTGTATGACTCCCAAACCCAACGCTATGGTACCCACCGTGCGCTGGGGATGGGAGAGTTCTCACTGAGTCGTGTGGTTAAAACTCACTCCTCATTTTTACTACACAGAGACAGGTTAAGTACATGTAGAAGAAGTCTCGGTGGAGCGAGGAACGAACAAAACTTTCCGAGCCCACAACTTGTTCATGTGGTTGAATGAATTGTAATTGTAATTTAATTTACTTTATCATGTATCATAAAGTAAAGGGTAGACGTACCCAATTATATTGTATCACTAAATCTAGAAATGTCAGCTTCACACACCTTAAAGATCAAGATCCGTTAGATTACGATGCAGGGAGAACTTGTTTCCAATATATATCTATATATATATATATATACATATATCTGTTGTATGCGAATAGGATAGGCAGCATCTTCGGATGTGTAGCCAGTACACAGGTTATATATTATGTGTGTTTTCCTATATCTATATCCTGAAGCGGCATTGGCCGTGGATTTTCTTGCCTAGGATAGGCCACCATTTCGGTGTAGCCATGGTATTATAATGCATGTGAATGTATTTTCAATAATAGATATTTTGTCAATTAGGTTATAAGGCTTACAGGCATAGGGGTATTCCCTGTGTCTGTGCCGGTCAAGGTCCTCTAAACGGGGGTCGTGACAAACTTGGTATCAGAGCTTGATTTTTCTTTAAGGGTGTGAAGGTAACTAGTAGTCTCGGGTGTCAGTTGGGCTATCCATTACGAATCTGGACGTAACGGTGATTCCGACAGGCACGTGTGAGGTTGCTCAGGATGTTGAGTCATAAAATCTTTCCAGTCATCGCTTTAGGCATAGAATTTGTATGTGAAATTCTATGCAAAGCATATAACCAGTACAGTACACAAGTGCTGATGAACACTAAGGCGTAAGGTGGGGTGGCAGTGACCCCGGGAATCTTAGGATGCCATAATAGGGAAAGGAGACATCCATGGAGGACGCTACCTAGACACAGACACATTTGGTTGAATTGTAGGCAGGAATGCGCTACAATGTGTGATTATTGCAGGTGTTAACTGAGACGATGCGTCTGCTCGGTTAGCGGCGCGTTGTGTGCTATAGTATAGGCACAAATTGTTTGATTATCGTATGAAATGCAAGTAGAATAGAAATATGCAGTGAATGGTAGTTTAGGCTAGGAATTGTTTGTAAAGTGAAAGAAAAGACACGCTTAGCATGTAGAAAAGAAAGTAAGCCCATGGGGCGATGGAAATGGAAAGTTTACAGACAAGAATAAAACAGGGCCAGGGGGCATGAGACTGACAAGAAGATGACCATGAGAATGGGTCACGACTGTGCGGTATGCTATGGCTGAAGGAAGTGAGTGGTCCTTCCTAGAAAGTAAACAGAAAAGAGGTGGTGTATGCCACAGTATAGAATTAGAAGTCTACGGACTAGAAAAACAGGATACGGTATATGGAAGGGCAAAGTGGCCGAACCATATGCCGTAGAGATAGATGTTAAGAAGTAGAGGCATATGTAAACGCGTAGAGCATGACCATATGCCGAGCAGGAAATAGAGTAAATGGTAAGTCACAGGGAAGGAGCCTAGTCCAACCCTGCACCCGATCCATGAATTGCTAGTTCCTTAAGCAAACAAGGGGGAAAAGAAGGGATTAAGCCCAACCAAACTCTCTTGGGTTGCTTAAGGAAGAGCATAAGGGATAGGATATTGATGACATGAGAAATTTTTATAAAAATCTTTTTGGTCTTTTCGGATGAGAGATTTTGAAAGACCCTCAAACTTTTTCTTGAAAATACTAGGGATAACCATTGGAAGGAAAATTTTCATGAAAACTCTTTCTCAATTTGTGTCATTCTAATTGGTTAAACCCTAACCTTTTATGAAAACCTTAGGTGTCATTTTCAAAGAAATAAACCTGAATTAATTTTTAAAACCCGCAGGGTGCCTAAGAAAACTAACTCATGTGACCAATACCCTACAAAACAATAGTCCTTTTACAGGTAAGTTGTACAAGGATGGTAGAAGTAGTTGAGAAATCACTCGCTTAGAGTGATTAAAGTTAAGTAGACATCGAAAAGCACTAGAGAGTGCTAAAGTACCAAGGGAGTATACAGGTAAACCTAAGGGTTACCAATTAAGGTGCCATAGGGTGATAATGGACCCGAAAATATTAGACCGGAGTAGGTCTAGAAGTGGAAATGGGCGTAGACCTTCGGGTATCGTCCAGAGAAAAGAAAAATGAGTGCTATTGTGGTAGATAGCTCTCGAATGAGATAACGTGAGAGATAAACCCCAAAGGGACTCGTGGAGGCCCGAGGGGAGAGAAAGTAGACAGGGATAAGTAGTCCAATAAGGGGGGAAGAGCAGAAGCCTATAGGACCCCATAGGATAAGGGTCAAGTAGGAGGTGGAGAACCAACTACTACCGTAAGTATATGTATAGTACATAAATTGTAGTGGACATCATTAGGTAAGCTAGTTCTACAGGTTGGTGAACCGTAAATCAGTTAGTCTGAAGCCTGTGTATGGGTGGAGACTGAGTGGACAAACCAAACGTATAAATGGCCATGTGAGTGCCATAAAGGGAAAATTAACTATAAGGACGGTTAATCGAGAAGGAGAATTTAGTGAGTAACGAGTATTGAGAAATACTTGAAGACCACGTAGGTACGAAATGGAAAAGAAGAGAGTGAATATGGGAACAGAGTCGGTTAAGCATCTGGGGATGCGAGCCAAAATGATAAAACAAGTATGCAACCGTTGGGGGCGATTGGAACCCAACGGGTAACACACTTGCAAGTGGCGGGATATGTTCGTGAACATATGCCACACCGTAAGAAAGGAAAGATTCAAACCGTGGGAGCGGATCCCGTTTGGTCAAGGGGAGTAGAGCATGTCCGGAAAGGTTCAAGTCAGAGTTAACAGATCAAGTATTGCAAGTAGGAATACATGATCTAAGTGAGTTAAGGAGTCTGAGTGGGCCAAGTTAGGGTAAAAGCCAATGGAAACCCAATGAGTAGAGTTAGCATAGGATGTGCAACTCTAAGTGCACCAACATGAGGATGGTATAGATCCACAATCATAGTCAGGTTAGACGAGGTCTTCGGATGAGAAGACCGAACTTAGCCTGAGGTAAAGTAATGAGTATGATGGTAAGGAGGAGACTGATGAGTTTCCATTATAAACAGAAATGACTACAAGTAGTAGTCAGAGAAGAGTCTAAGTCAGTCAGACATAGGATGTCGACAGGAAGTAACCTGAAGTGGTTATGGAAACCACTAAGGGTAAGTGTAGAAGTTCGAAAAAGATAGGGAAACACGAGTCATAAATATAAGATCCTTTACCGTTTGGTGGAGAAACGGTAAGCGTAACACATAGTTGTGCTAGTGTCATGGCATTTAGCTTCGTTAGAACACGAGTAGGGTAAACCGAGATGGTAGTGAGTGTGACAACCTCGGAAGGGTTGGGTACACTGATGGCACAAAGTATAAACACCTACGTAGAGTGTATGTCGTGTAAGCGATAAATCTAGATGTAGAGTAGAGGGGTAATAAGCTGTAAACGGACTTATCTGGAGGAGTCGTTTACAAAGAAGATATCGGGGGAATACCAGCAAAAGGGTAGCTGCTTGGTAGTAGAGAATACTTAGAAACGGGGGAATACCTTGACGTTAACGTACCGGGTCCCTGCTCGGGTTGCCCAAATACACTTTAAGGGTGACGTTGAGAGTTTTAAATTTCCTCTCTTCGATCTTAAACACCCGAGGATAATTATGAATTTTTATTAAGAATTATTTTAGGTACCTTCTTGTTTCTCAAGGATGGAAACTTGCGGAACAATGAAGTCCAAATTCTAAAATGGTAATTTTATTCCTTCATAATTATTAGGAAGCCTTAAGTAGGTTGAATTAGAGGTGTATTGAGGTTTAGAAACTAGATTTCTTAGAACCCAAGTAGGAATACAAGTTGAATTAAAATGCTTAGATCTTCCTAAAATTAGGATTCCTTCCAACCAAGCTAGATAAGCTTCCTTAAATGTGAATACAAGTTAGATAGAGGTCTAACACTCAAATCCAAGTATGTGAAACAGTCAAGTAGAGTGGTATATTCGAGTAAGTCAAGTGTCTGAGGAAGGATACGCATAAGTCAGGATAAAGAAGTCTGATAAGACCAAGAGCTTGACTCTGTGGCAACCATGGACTACACGTGAGAGTAATGGAGAGATAAATAACAAGTTAAGCTAAGTAATAATCTTAATGAAGTAAATGTTGTTCTTATAGGAACAACGGCACGCAAAAGAGTGCAACAAGAACTCCGAGGAGACTAAAGTCACAGGAGAGGATTGCATGGAAGGTTGGCCAAGCTAAGGTGAGGGCTCTTTCATCTCTGCTCCTAGGGTTGTATGCTTATGTGGATTACATGAGTATGTATATTCTCTGCTTGTCTGGTATGTGTTTGCTAGAGATATAGAATGCTAAAAGAATGAAAGAACTAGAAAATAAGTTGTGGAATGTATCTTGGATAGGAAGACATAGGAGTAGAGTATAATTGTTTGCTATGATTGGTGTGTTACAAATCCAACTCATACACTCCGGAAGCATAATGAGTATTTTATTAAATCTTTTCCACAATGGTGGCAAGAGTCCTTGTACGGAAGGACTAAACTTTATTTTGAAAACTCGTCACGACGGTGACTCAAATTATAATCAAGCAAAGGGAGTTATTGGTGGGTTTCAGATTTGATTATGCTAGCAATGGGATACATCGACTAGAACAATGTCAGATGACACTTGAGACCTCAGTTTTATAATCACTATGACGATGGTCATTGCCCTATCCTGGCAATAGGGTCAGAAAGGTTTTATATTACTATGACGATAGCTTGAGGCTCAGAGAGTGCATCTGGACGGGTATATGAGTTATATCCTGTTGAGGATACTTGTACATATTAATAAGGAGAGGAATTGTTGTTCCTTTGGGAAAGATACAAACAATCTTATTAATATGTAAGACCAAGATAAGGAGACACGGGAGGAACCTACGGGTGAACCGTGAGCCTGATCTTGCAGAAGAGAAATCATCCTGTTGAGATGGTCCAGGGTGTATCTGTGGCCAGGCTTTGAGACGTCGTGCCGTGCCCGCCATTGTGGCCTGGTTGGGTAATGGACGAGTGGGCTCAAGCTATTGCCCCGCAGTAAAGGGGTCAGGACGTGCCACGTGGTGGCTATGCGTTCGTTGTTTGATAGATAGAAGTTGATTGTGTTTGGTTAACAGAATTGTCACGAGGTGACCAGTACCCAAGTGAATGGGTTAAGTATTGTTTGATTAATAGAATTGTCACGAGGTGACTAGTACCCAAGTGAATGGGTTAAGTATGCTTTGCCACGTGGAGGCCAGCAACCCCAGTGCACGGGTTTGAGGTAGAAAAGCCATGTAGTGGCTAGTAAATACCCAAGAGTGGGAGAAGTTAAGTAGATGTATGTTATAGTATCTGCGTGTACTTAAAGAATTGTTTGTGTTTCCATATAATTGCTGATTGTGCAGCGTAGTGGTGACGTACAGGATTACGTCACCACACGTCATGTTTGATTCAGGCATGCTGAAACGTGAGAAGACCGGTAGGTAAAATCCGGCACTATATGTTACATGTTTACTTGCTGATTGATGACATGGAATAAACTACTGCATGTTTACAGTTATTAAATGCATGTGAGTGTTTGGGTGAAATTTTTGTTGTTCTGTGATCACCAAGAATGTATGCTAACAATAGTAACTAGTTGTTTTTGCATGTGGTTGGGTATGACTCCCAAACCCAGCGCTATGGTACCCACCTTGCGCTGGGGATTAGAGAGTTCTCACTGAGTCGTGTGGTTAAGACTCACTCCTCATTTTTACTACACAGAGACAGGTTAAGTACAGGTAGAAGAAGTCTCGGTGGAGCGAGGAACGAACAAAACTTTTCGAGACCCACAACTTGTTCATGTGGGTGAATGAATTGTAATTGTTATTTAATTTACTTTATCATGTATCATAAAGTAAAGGGTAGACGTACCCAATTATATTGTATCACTAAATCTAGAAATGTCAGCTTCACACGCCTTAAAGATCAAGATCTGTTAGATTATGATGCAGGGAGAACTTGTTTCCAAAATATATATATATATATATATATATATATATACATATATCTGTTGCATGCGAATAGGATAGGCACTGGCCGTGGATTTTCATGGCTAGGATAGGCCACCATTTCGGTGTAGCCATGGTATTATAATGCATGTGAATGTATTTTCAAGAATAGATATTCTGTCAATTACATGATAAGGCTTACAGGCATAGGGGTATTCCCTGTGTTTGTGCCGGTCACGGTCCTCTAAACGGGGGTCGTGACAAATAGCCGGCAACTTGTCTGACCTCAGTTTAAACCAAAGTAATGGCCACTATGTGGCATAATTGCTGACGTCATAATCCTGTCTGTCCGATCAGGATGATTGACTCGATCTACCCGGACAATCTAAACAAACTCAACAAACATATTTAGCCTTGAAAGATGCCCTGTGAGAACTAGTTGAATATTGTACGTGATTACCAGTTAGGCCTAGTTTCCCCCTTTTCAATTATGCCTCACTCTCACTCACACTTAACAATTCTAAGTTCAGTTTTCCTCAATGTACCATACGGTTAAAACCTTTGCACGATGATCAATTTAAATGGGTTTCTAATATTAATGAACCCTCACATATGAAATTCCGACTCAATCCTACCCTCAGTATCATATAAGGCTCGGTGAGCCACAATATTGCATATTCACTTGAGCATGAACATATAAACAGATAAACAGTTTGCATGTCCACTGTTTACTCACTAATCATATACGCGTAACCTAAATACATTCAGATAGACATATTTCATATATCAATTTGCACAAAATAGAGAAAACCACATTTCCACGTAGTCATCCAACCCTATGGGGCAGGGATGGGAGAGCCCTTCACCTCGTTGGCCCTCCTGATCAGTCCTCGGAGTGCCTGAAGCTCCAATTACCCTGTGGTGCCCTATACACATAATATTTAAGAAATTTAGAACGCGTAACTAAGCATCTACCATGCACGTGTCATGCTAATGCTTATACACCCTCTAGCTATTTTCCAAGAACTAATTATTTAGTTCGTTACGTCGTCTTATTTGCTCTTTCTGAAAGCCCAGAATGTCTCACATTCGACTTTCACACTTTCGAGCCATTTAGAACCTCTAATTGCTTAGGTTAGAGATTCTCACTTGTCTAAATTTCACTTCATGTGTTTATATGGGTATTTAACTAATAAAAGATATAATTGACGGCTCAAAAGAGGCTTTAGCTTACTCATTCCACCGTCTCCCTTATTCGCCGAGTAAAAGCTTAATTACTACCTCTTTAATTATATATAAAAATATAATTGGGTATAATTAGAGCCTTGGAACCAATTTAGTGGGTCTTAGGTGTCCACCACGGACTAGACCAAGGTGTCCAACCCACTGCACAACTCTTTACTGTACAATGGCTTAGTATTTCGCCTCTTTTTCACTGGATTGGGTTCCGGTTGAGACGGTAAATACTCGGGCTTTATTCCCTTGTTTATTTCCAGCGATTACAACACTTATAATACTCTAATCCAAGCCTAAACATGCATCAAACTATCAATTTCGAATTTTAGAGTAATTTCTTAACCCAATTTTCCTAATTTCCATACCCGGTCAATTCCTACGGTTTAACTTCGATTCTGAACCTCCCCAAGCATTCAATAACACCCACTAAGCTCAAATTTAACCCCGGAATGCCCCGATTTGAAGTATTTGAAGAATTCCTAAAATACCCTAAATTGGAGAAATTGGGGGTTTGAAGGATTGGGGCTTCCATACCTTGATTCAATCGGATGGGGAGCTTGTGGGTGTTGAAAGAGAGCTTCGATTACCGTCACCGGCATCGGACTGCGATTTTCGGCGCCTAACCTCCGTCTCGTGCTCTCCTCTCTCTTTCTCGGTGTTTCACGATTGGCCCTCGGTTTATCCTTCATTGCTCGCGTGCACTGCCTCTGCTTCTTATTTTCCTTTTTTTAATGTTTTGTGTATGTGTGTAATGGGAGGGGGTCACGTTTGGCACCCCCCCATATATTTTATTATATACATATTTTTTTTCTTTTATGCTTTAGTGAAAGGGTGGTCACGGTTGGCCCCCCATATATATTTTATTATTATATTTTATTTATTTGTTTTTTATTTGGTTGCTGGAAGGGGTGGGATATATAAAATATTAATTAAATAAAATTATTTAGTTGTAGTAAACTCCCAATTCCTTCCCAACTTTTTAATCCCATTTTCTTTTAAGTCGTAAAAATAAATTTTAAAATCCCATTTCTTTCCCTACTTCATTTATTTTTATATTTTAACTTTTTAATTTAATTTATTTTTCTTCCTGAAAAAAAATTAAATTAATAATAATGATAATAATAAAAATTTGATATCTCGGATATTACAACTGTCTGGACATCGATGCCTGTCCGATTCCTGTATCTGAAACATTTAAGTAGGGGGTGAGTCAAACGGACTCAGTGAAGATCTTCCCATCGTCGGCGTAGCGGCGGGTACTAGTACAGCTAGGGAAAGGGAAACACCCACAATCACATATGCATGAAGATTTAGTTTATCTAATGTTATATTACGATCAGGCAATATTAATATAACACATAATCAAAGATAAACCTAAGAATCATGCTCTGCTGTCATACTGATCGTTGAACAAACAATCACTGTAAACATGATATCTGAAAGCTGTAAATCCGGTCCAAGTATTTCACAATGGACCATGGCTTCTTTGGCTTCAATCATTCAACTGGTCCATGCAATTCACTATGGACAATGGCCTCAACGTGCAACTCTTTTAACTGACCCTAGTGTCAGGCTAGGGCAATGGCCTCCATGGGCAAACTAAACAACTGGCCTTAGAACAAGCTAGAGCAATGGCCCCCACGGGCAACTCTATCTGACTTGTTTATCCTCCCGAGCTTTCAACTGGGATTCTGACTCTATCTACCCCTTACTATCCTAAACTGACTTTACCTAGGTAATTTGAAACATCCCTAAGACTTACAAATCAATTATGAGTTCATTTTAATCCTTAATTAGTACCCAAACCTTAGATTAAATCATAACCTAACTCTAACATTTTTCCTAAGTTCGGTTACCATATAACGGCGACGTTTATAAACAAGTTCTTTGCAATTTCCTTACTGAGTTTCTAATTAATACTGTAAACCAAACCTTAGACGCAATCAATAACTTACCCCCTTGCTCGTACTGTTCGGTGTATCTCATGTCATCACTTGAATACCCTCCAGTACCTCTTTGCCAGTAAGCAATAACACAAATACAAGTACAATGATATAATACAGTTTAGGAACAACAATAACATGTTAACCACTAACTTATTCTGACAAATTGGCAAGTAAACAAACCACATATCCACATCCTCAATCAACCCTATAGGGCAAGGATGGGAAACCCCTCACCTGGACGGCTTCCTTGTGTTTGCCCTGGAGTAACTCCCGCTCCGGACGAATCGTGGTTTCCTAACAAATGCATTCATGTGGTTCACATCTTAAACTATATGCAACTCATATGCATATGACATGCTCGTGCCTAAAATGCACCTAAACGTCGCCAAGAACCGAGTTCTTGGTCTTACCCTTCTTCCCTCTCTTCTATAAGAGTCTCAAGTGCTTTGCACTTGGTTTCGTACAACTATGTCTTACCTTGAATTGATTTTGGAGCCTTGAATTTGAGTTCCTAAACCTCGATATGCTTCTAAACTATCCTACTTAAGGTTTCCTAAAGACTATGAAGGAAGGAAGTTAAAATTTGAGAGGTTGGACTTAGTTTATTCCACAAATTTCCATCCTTGAGAAGCAAGAAGGTATTTGAAATTATTTCAATTCTTTAAAACATGTTTAGGAGTGTGCTAGGGTGTTAAAGATTGAAGGAAGGAGGTTAAGACGTCTCAAATCACCCTTAGAGTAGGCTTAGGGCATGCCAGGTAGAGACCTGACGCTGCTGCGCCAGTTCTGGTGCTGTTGCACCCAGGGTCTGCCTTGGTAGCCCTGGCCAACCCGAGAGCTGGCGCAGTTGCGCCAGTTCTGGCACTGCTGCGCTAGCTCGCAACACAGCAGATTTTCTACTGTACTGTGGGATGGTTTTGGCCCTATTCCGACCACTTTCAGCTCCGGCTTTGATTCCACTCCTCATAGGTTTTGCTCACCAACATTTCAACAATACAAATCCAGTCCTAACTACTCAAGTCCAAGCTCGAATCCTAAGTTATCAACAAATTCCCAAATTGGGAATATTTGGGGTTTTAAACCCAAACCCCTTAAAACTCGAATCCGGACAAATCAGACGATATAACCTCGACTCCTACCCTGACTAAGTGTTCAAGAACACTTTCTAGGTTCCAATCTACCCTCGAAACAATCCGGATGTAGATAAATTGAGAAAACCCCTAAATTGGAGAATTTGGAGGTTTAGGTAAAATTTAGGGTTACCAACCTTGATTCAATCGGTGGGAGGCAAGGAGACGTCCTAATCGAGCTCCTGTGGCTTTTTTCGGCATTGGCTAGCTCCCTTCGGCCACCTTCCGGCGAAATCCTCCTTCTTCCCCTTCTTCCTCCTTCACGTCTCCTCTCCCTCTCTCACTTTCTCGTTTTCTCTCTTTTCCTTGCTCGGTTTCTTTCTCTTTCTTTCTCTTCCTTTTTCTTTTTAATTTACTAAAACCCATGGCACACCCAAAAAAATAAATAAAAATAATAAAAAAATGAAAATAAAAATGTTTCCAATTTAATCCCTCCTCCTTCTAGGTTTAAGTTTATTCTCACTTAAGTCCCAAATTAAATACCAAAAATTTCCTACTTCTCTTCTTTCCCTTTTCTTTTCAAGCTTTGAAATTTCTCGGGTATTACAGGCATCCTGCCTGAGGAATATAGAGCGACATCTAGAATTAAAATACAAGTAAAGATTTTCAAAATATTACGGCCCAACGGCACAAAGTTGGGCTCACCACTGGAATACTACTGCGCTGCAACAACTGAAGGAGGCTCAGTATCTACCCTGTTATCTGAAATGAAATGAAGAAGTAGTAGGATGAGTGGAAAACCACCCAGTGAATAAACAACACACGCTACAACTGAAATGGGACAAACCAAGCACGAGCGTTTTACGATAATGAAAGTAGTGTTTATACCATTCGCAATTAAGGGTAAGTTTAAAAATGATTCCAAGGATTCCAAGAGAGCAGGTTAAAAATTTAAAACCTTAAATAATTTAAATAGACTATGATTAACATATTTAAATGCATTTATATAGAAATTAAGTTTGTGGGAAGGACATCTCACAGAACTATCTCATATACCCTCTAATTTCATCCCTCCTCAACACCATATAATTACATAACTCCAATCTCCGGCCACAACTCCTTTACGTGGCCCCAAACCCTCCATAAATACATATGCACTCCATGTGTGTGGCCGCGCACGGGGCTAGCATCACCTAACCTCTACGCGCGCATAGGGCTACAGATACAGCTGTAGCACCAGAGTTCCATAAAGAGTTCCTCCCACTAAAAACATATCAAAAATAATTTTCTCATCAACATAGCCAATTTAAATCCAATGAGCAACATACATATACGTAAAAATAGATCCCAACAATTTCAAATTCACATGTTGCAATAAACTCATAGAGTATTTAAACATACCTTCGAAGCATTATATTCATTATACAAAGAGCAAATAAGATACCAAATGAAAAATAATTCTCTTTCTGAAATGAAACAATCATTAGACAGCTTGTCCCAAGGCTAGGCAGATATGATCAATTAAATAGAGGATAGCTAAAAGGGTTGGGTACGTAGAAAATAAGAAAATGCATCATAACACGCATCATCTACTCACAGTGAGGCCGAACAAGGGATTCAAGATGGATCTCTAGGAGTATATGACTCTTCCTAGGCACCTATATGCAAAACATTATGCTATCTATTAATAACTCATCCCAAATAACAATTAAATTTAGTTCCATTGGCATATTTAAATGTCTTTACTCTCTCACTGAAGTATATATATATATATTAACTAAATTTTTCACTTTAAATACATAAGTTCTTTTTCTTTGAGTTCATAATCTAGAATGTGGTTCAAGCCTATAAAACAAATCACGGTTTTGTGAAATAAACACTTTATTATTAGAAAAATATATTAGAAAGAATTTATTGCATTTATATCTAACATTGGCTAATTTTTTCGCAAGTTTTCAACCCTAAATCCATCTAATAGACTTCAAAACAAGTGATAAACATTGATATCTAAGTAAGAGAAGTATTACTTGCCTAAATCTAACCGAAACCCCCAAGTTTCTATCTAAGTTTGAAACTCAAACCCTAGCATTTGGAGCTGCGAATTTTTCCTCTATTTTGAAGCAAGGAGATGTTGTTGTGTGTGGAAGTTTTCCGGTGACCGAAGGTGGTTGACGACGGCGGCTGGAGTTGATGGAGATGACCAAGTGAAATAGGAATTGGATGAAAGTTTGGTGGTGGAGGCAATGTAGCTTGGTTGAGAAGATGTGAAAGTGAATGAGGAGATGCAGGGCAAAGAAATCGACGCCTCCAGGGAAAAATTTGGGTTTTTTTTCTTATCAATTTGTGTTGGGGACTAAGGGTACAATGGGTATTTGACATCTTTATAAAATGGAATTTTAAATAGATTTTCATATCTAGATTTTCTTGTGGGTAAAAATAGGAAGGATTTGAAATTTTTGGGTAGTCATAAGTCCACTAAAAATATCTGATAAAGGGGCTCCTAGCAGATAAAGAATTTCTACAGGGTAGAATTTTAATTTCCAAAAATTTCAAAATTTAAACTATAAACTCACCAAAATTTCTCGGACCACTTTTTAACTAACTTAATAATTTTCAACCTAATATTTATGTTTAATTTAATTCCTAAAGTTCTTACTTTTAGAATCCCATAAATAGCCCAAAAATCATATTATTTCATTTTATTATTATTATTATTATTATTATTATTATTATTATTTGAGTTATTAAATGCATAGTGCTTAATACTTTGTGTAACTACGAAATATTCCACCTTGGGACACGTGGCACTGACATTCTAGAAGCCCAGCCTCAGCACCTGCTAGAGACACGTGGCACCACTCATCTACCAGTTACGTGGCCCTTACCCACGTCATCTCACGGAGCATCCCCTCAATCAGACGTGGGAACTCCACAAGCCTCGTGGGACGACCCACGTCCTACGAGGTCGTGGGTCGAGCACGATCTCCCCACACTCGAGTATAAATAGACCCTCACCCTGGGGACTAGAAGAACAGAACAAAAGAAAAGAAAAGAAAACAAAATAGAACGCAACCCGAAGGATTACAACACCTAATCCACGATATCTCACACATACTCTCAGTAACCTGAGTACCCTCAGATACCTCTCACCAACCTTCTACACATTACGAGCTCCGCCGCTAAACGACATTTCTTTTTCGGGGAGTAGGAGTATATATAGGATACACAGGATATTATACTTACGTGGCCGCAACACGCCATTCCTCAAAACCCTTGCAGGACTGACCAGATAACGTCTGAGGCGACCGGTGCAAGCGACATAAAACACAGCTCGTGATCTTTGAAGATGTTGGCAACACGACTGAGACAAACGAGCCGCAGGTCATCACGACCAACATCTAAGGATTCGACGTCAGACACGTGCTGATAGATCCCAGGGCTGTCACCGATATACTCTTCACAAAAACTTTGGAAGAAATGACCCACTATGAGGATCAACAAACATCGAACGAGGAAACTCTTGTCGACTTCTCTGGGCAGATCGTTAAGATGCGAGGAACCCTCACAACGTGGCTCTCCCTAGATACACAACCAAGGGTCCATGCCCGAGTGAGATTCGTCATATCAACGACACCATCGATATACAATGCAGTCTTAGGCCGACCGACCCTGGGCAAGCTTCAGGTTATCATATCCACAGTGCATATGGTGATGAATTTCCCTACGCCAACCGGCATCCAGAAGTACGAGCAGACCGGGAAACCCGTATACGCTATGCGACTGACCGACCCACTACAAACAAAGCCGAGACTAACGCTCAAAGCCCCCATGAGATAGTGGACCTGCGAGACGAAATTCCCGAAGCTAGGCCGCAACCTACGGAGGACCTCGTGAGCATCTGCATAGATCAGGAGAATAATCGAGAAATCCGCGTGGGAGCTCTCCTCAGCCAGACGGCCCGAAGGAAGTTCCAAGAACTACTCACCCAGTACAGGGACGTATTCGCCAGGTGCGCCGCGGACATGCCAGGGATAGATCCTGCGCTCATATGCCATTCCCTCAATATCAGAGACAGACTCGGCGTAATCCAGAAGAAACGAAATTTCGGCGAGGAGAGGCAGCGAGCAATCAATGAGGAGGTGCAAAAATTCCTCGATGTCGATTTCATGCGCGAATCGCAATACCCCGACTAGCTGTCGAACGTAGTAATGGTCAAGAAGGCAAATAGGAAGTGGCGAATGTGCGTGGACTTCGCCAATCTGAACAAAGCCTGTCCGAAGGATGCCTACCCGTTCCTGAACATAGACAAGCTGGTCGATGGGACAGTCGGGCACCGGATGCTGAGTTTCTTAGATGCCTTCTCAGGGTACAATCACATCCAGATGAACCCGAAGGACCAGGAAAAGACCTCCTTTATCACGGATAAAGGCGTCTACTACTACAAGGTTATGCCTTTCGGACTGAAGAATGCAGGGGCCACCTACCAAAGGATGTTGGATATCATTTTCAGAAAGCAGATAGGTCGAAACCTCGAGGTCTACGTTGATGACATGGTAGTCAAATCCATGGAGCTCGAACAACACCTGGCACATCTGGAAGAACTGTTCTTCGTTTTGAGAACGCAACAAATGAAGCTAACTCCAACCAAATGCGCTTTCAGCGTGTCGGCTGGAAAGTTCCTAGGATTTATGATCACACAACGAGGGATCGAAGCCAACTCCGAGAAATGCGCAGCCATTCTCAACATGGAACTGCCACGGACGGTGAAAGAGGTGCAGAGGTTGAACGGGAGGTTAACGGCCCTCAACAGATTCTTATCGAGGATGGCCGACCGATGTCTTCCCTTCTAAAAAATCCTGAAGATAGCACCAACGTTCCAATGGACTGAGCAATGCGAAAAGTCCTTCCGGGACCTTAAGGCTTACCTAGCCAAACCTCTGGTGTTAGCCAAATCGGTCAAAGGAGAGACCCTCATACTTTACCTAGCTACCACCGATCATGCTGTAAGCTCTGCACTGATAAGGGAGGAAGGAGTCGAGCAAATCCTAGTCTATTACACAAGCCACGCCTTGCAGGGAGCCCAACTTCGGTACCAATGGGAGAAGCTCGTACTCGCTCTCGTCCACTCAGCCAGAAGGCTTTGACTCTACTTCCAACAACACACAATTATGGTCCGAACTGACCAACCCCTGCGGCAAATATTGCAAAAGCCAGACTTAGCAAGGCGAATGACCAACTGGGCGCTCGAGCTATCAAAATTCGATATTCAATACGAGCCCCGTCGGGAGATCAAAGCCCAAGCTTTGGCAGACTTCGTCGCCGAAATGACTCCGTCAGAACACATTCAGGGGGACGCCCCGACTTCAAATCACGACGAGACCCCTAAGCCACAGCCAGAAAAACCCCATGGCTAGTCTACGTAGACGGATCCTCAACCATGAAATCCGTGAGCGCTGGCATTATTGCAAAAAGCCCCGATGGAATCAAAGTGGAACAAGCCCTACGCTTCACGTGCCCAGCCTCCAACAACCAAGTTGAATATGAAGCACTCATAGCCGGATTAGCGCTGGCTCACGACCTAGGGGCCTCAAAGGTCGAGCTATTCAGCAATTAAAAATTGGTGGTCGGACAACTAAATTGAGATTTTGAGGCAAAGGACCCCACTATCATCAAATATGTGGAGCGTGCCAAACAAGAAATCAGCAGGTTCAAATCTTTCTTGATCACACGGATCCCCCAAAACCAGAACACCCAGGCTGACGCCCTTTCCAAATTAGCCACCACACCGAGCCAATCGGGACTTAAAACGGTCTTGCGAACCACGCTTCGCACCCCGAGTATAAATCCAGACGTATTGCCGATTACAATCGACAATTCCAGGATGGCCCCATCAGGGCGTATATAACGGCGGGCACCCTGCCTACAGATAAAGAACTCGCTCGTAAAATCTGGGGGAACGACCTATATAAAAAGGGATTTTCATCCCCACATCTCCGGCACACACCAGTCCGCGGGAGCCCTTCGAAAGCGAACCCTACGCTCCGGATTCTATTGGCCGACGATGGGAGCCAACTCAGAAGCCTAAGTTGCCCATTGCGACCAATGTCAGCGCCACGCTGCGTTCATACATCAGCTGTCGGGTGAGCTGAAGCCCATCGAATCCCCATGGCCCTTCGACACTTGGGGCATGGACATCCTGGGCCCCCTCCCTCAGGCCACGCTCCAATGAAAATTCCTCATTGTGGTTGTCGACTATTTCACCAAGTGGATCGAAGCCGAACCCTTGGCCGCCATCGGATCCCAAAATGTTCATAACTTCATTTGGCGGAACATCGTCACTCGCTTCGGTCCCCCGCACACGCTAATCACCGACAACGGATGACAATTCATCAGCGAGAAGTTCGAAGATTTATGCAAAGAATGGAGTATCGATCACAGAACTACTTCAGTCGAATATCCAGCGACCAATGGCCAAACGGAAAGGGCAAACCCTATCACCCTCGAACGGCTGCGGAAACGATTGGTGGACGCAAAGGAAGGATGGGTGGACGAACTCCCATCGGTTTTGTGGTCATATAGAACCACAGTACACACGACCACAGGAGAAACCCCGTTTGCTCTAACGTACGGGCAATAAGCAATCGTCCCTGCCGACATCGGTGTCCCCTCGGATTGGGTGCTAAACGACTGCGACTCAAACCCGGAAAGCCTATTGGTCAGCCTCGACGCGGTCGAAGAATGAAGGAAGCGGCGGCACTCAGAAACATTGCCTACAAACAGCTGTTGGCACAAAAATACAACTGGGAGTCCGACCCCGCAAATTCGAAAAGGGTGACTTGGCCATGCGCACAACGATAAACGATAGGCGCGACCGCCTACACGGCAAGCTCGCCCCTAATTGGGAAGGCTCGTACAGAGTTATTGGTATGGCTTCCCACAACGCGTACAAGTTAGCACACCTAACAGGCGAACACGTCCCAAACACTTAGAACGCCAGCAGCCTCAAGAAATATTTTGCTACACCTTAGTCAATAATGTTTCTTTATGCCTTAGTCCAAAGGCCAAGCTCGCGGGCACTCCACCACGTCTTAGTCCTAAGATGAATGCCCCTTGTCTGGTCTTAGTCCCAAGACAAATATACTACTAACTTGTCTCAGTCCCAAGACAGTTACGACTATGTGTTTGAAGGAATATGAAATACAATACGATTGATCAACTCTCGTGCTCAAAATTTCTTTATATTATTCAAATAGGAGGTCTATCGCCCCAAAAATACAAAATCGGAAATACAGCGGCATAAAACTAAGGGGCATTCCCCCTAAATGCAGAGGCCTGTCCGACCACGATGGCTCCCTTCGAGGATTTGGGGGCACCTCATAATCCTCGATCCAGCTGGGCTATACCGTTCTGCATTCTGTAATACATGAAACGTAGAAAGTCCTGACGACGGACTCGCAGGGTGCTAGCCTTGCCCTCTTTTAGCTCACCCTCCAATTCCTCCTCCCGCGCAGCCAGCCGAGTGTTCTCCTCCAATAATTCCTCGACAACTTCCTGCACAAAGGTACAAGAGGATCAGTCACCACCAACGAAGCACATCGTAGCTAAAGGAAAAAGCTTCCTACCCCCTCAACTTCTCGCTGATACGCGAAGCCCGCCAGACGGCTTAGCAACAACATGGTGTCCCTGGTCATACGCTCTAAAGCATAATCGTCCTCATAATCGAGAGGATAATGTTGACGAGCCAGGATGACCCGCTCTGCCTCAAACGGGATCAACTTCCCTCTAAAAGAGATATCCTCACCCAGAAGTCAGACGGGCATCCCTTCGGGGGGTATAGGGGTATAAGGAACCTTCCTACAGTTGAGATGAGTCAAGCCGATTTCACCCACCTGATTCGAGGCCCCGTCCCCTTTTTCAATAGGATCTCTGCCTGCACTGACGTCTTCATCCTCTCCCAAGGGCGGAACAACAGCGCTCGCCAAATCCGACCGCTTGCGTCTCCAGCTCCGAGAACTCGACAAAGGAATCAACCTCCCTTGAATACTGCCCAGAGTCAACCTTGCGAAAAGGAAATGCCCGAACCCTGGTGAGAAGACAAAAAGGAGGGACACAAACTCGTCAATACCAACTTACCCAGAGCTGCGCTCGAGACCGTAGCCCGCTTCAAAAATTCGAAAGCTGTCTCCTCGTACTCCTCTCGGTCATTCCGAACCCGGAGAACAGGATTAGGCAACTTGAGGGGAAAGCCTAGACGCCAGTCGAGCGGCCGAATCCAAGGCGGGCAAGAGCCTTTCTTGGGCACGACCTTGAAGAAATACGACCTCCAGGAATGATTGTTACCCGCCAGGTCGGTAATGGTAAAGCCGTTGACGCGGGACTGAAAACACACCCATCCGTGTACCTCGCGGACGTGGCAGAGAGAGAGGAACACATTCGGGAGAACCTCCAACCTGTGTGACCGACAGTACCTGTCTAAGACACTGAGGATTGACCACGCGTTCTGGGTCAGTTGGGTAGGGCAGACGTTCAGCAGGTTGAGCATGGCCTCCACAAACCCAGAAAATGGAGGATTGAAGGTAGCATTGTAAGGGACACAGAGGGGAAGAACAAAGCTGACGCCGTCGCTCTAGAGAATTGTCTCCCCCTCTCCCATCGGCTTTATCTCATAGCCCTCTGGGAATGAGGGAGCAAACTGCTCCTCCCACACCTTCTTAATGCCGGCCCCTGGCAGCACCTGCGAAATCACGCCGGGGTCCGCCGCCGATACGTTTACCGTCGAACCCAGTTCCGGCTCTGCAGAATACCAACCCACGGAGGCAGTCGGAGGAGGTGCCGCCAGCGTTCCATCCTCCCCAGATAGAACTTCCCGAAGATCCGCGGAGTCCCGCAACATGATGAGAGCATCCACTCTCCCCCTAATCTCCTCCGTGGCCACCAGCAGGAGGGACTGTTCAAAATCCGGATCCA
Organism: Senna tora; assembly: GCA_014851425.1. Classification (NCBI taxonomy): domain Eukaryota; kingdom Viridiplantae; phylum Streptophyta; class Magnoliopsida; order Fabales; family Fabaceae; genus Senna; species Senna tora. Next base: position 22,796,080 of record CM026267.1, on the reverse strand, counting down.
TGGAAGAACACACAGAAGCGGCAGCACTAGCGGAAGCCATTTGTCGAGTAACGGGAAGAAGGAAGACTTGCAAGGTCAAAAGGTTGAGGGGAAGGAGATTCACAAAAAATAGGAGGTCTTCCGCTCTCAACAGATAAAAAGGAGGCCCAACAGACGCTTTGGATCCCAACCAAAGAGGCGCGAAAACGAAATGGCTCTGAAATTAAGGGGAACGATCAAATGGCCCCTGACCTTTGGATTTCTCCCACTAGCCCACGAAGGGTATTTCGGAAAATGCCCCTCTGAGCAATGATGACCCCACCTCGATAAGTTGCGTACTTCCTGCAGGGACAACTCAAAAACTTGCTGAGGAAGTCAAACATCCAGCCATCCGAAACGGGACACGTGTCCCCTCCGAAGCGTCTCCTTTCTCACGGAACGATACGAAGGAACCCACTTTGTGAGTCAGAAGACCATCTCCCATAACCATGGCTTTAAGCGGACGAGCTCCCGCACGTATAAAGACAGCGAAAAATTCCTAAGTATCTTACAGACAAGGGAACTTAAGTCCACGGGCGCCCGACACCCGTAGACTTAGGGGACTTATGTAACTTCGGAATATTCCACCTTGGGAGACGTGACACTGACATTCTAGAAGCCCGGCCTCAGCACCTGCTAGAGACACGTGGCACCACTCATATACCAGTTACGTGGCCCTTACCCACGTCATCTCACGGAGCATCCCCTCAACGAGACGTGGGAACTCCACAAGCCTCGTGGGACGACCCACGTCCCATGAGGTCGTGGGTCGAGCACGATCTCCCCACACTCGAGTATAAATAAACCCTCACCCGGGGGACTAGAAGAACAGAACAAAACAGAACAGAACGCAACCTGAAGGATTACAACACCTAATCCATGATATCTCACACATACTCTCGGTAAACTGAGTACCCTCAGATACCACTCACAAACCTTCTACACATTACGAGCTCCGCCGTGAGCTCCGTCCAGGTCAGCCCGCGGCAAGCTCATCTCCACCTCAGAGTGCACCAATTACAGGGCTTCCTACAGCCCCCAGGGACCCTAGCTCTCTCCCACTAAGGCAACCTCCTAAGAGCGCCCCGCCCGCTCGGAGTACCTTAGGTACGTCTTAGCCACACACGGCCCAATACAGGTAACGACCTTGCCTAACGGCTCCTATAGACGTTAGCATGACGAACTACGCGGACTTTGATCCCTCCCGAAGGGTACGTAGGCACCTAGGTGCATCACCTAAGGACAAGTCCCCCACGGTTAAGACCCCTTGCGGTCCTAATTACAAACTACAATTGTCTGAGCCAAAAACGACAGTTACACTTTGTAAATATTTATTTATGCCTCTTTAAAGGTCAAAACTCAAAACCAAAGGTTGGACTTGGTATATATATATAATATTCAATCAAATGCTGGTTTCTTACCCAAATTAATTTTTATTTCATCATATATTAAGAACGAGAAGATACAAACAAATTAGGAGAATGGATTCTCAGTTATGTGTGATGATGCTGTTCAAGTGGGACCCGGTCACCTATTTCTCTGTTCAAGTGGGACCGGTCACCTATGTCTTTTTCTCTCTTGGACAACAGTATAGTGTACAACACTAAATCCATTTTGACAAGTAAGCTATCTTTTCCTTTTAGAAGTCCGTTGAATGTCACTATCATAGATCGCCGTGCATCCGTCCACTAACCTTTTTCATATAGAAAATAATTAATTGTTATTCACTTGTGATAGACATGCATCCCTTTTTTTTTCATGGAGAAGATGTTCAGTAGTACGGTAGTATTGAACCTCAGTACATCCCTCCACTCAAATGATCCGTAATCTATTCAAGGTGGGTCTTTACTATTAATGTGAGCTTCTATTAATATTAAAAAATGACACTACATGGTTGAAGAGATGCATCAATGTTTAGTAATCCTCTAGCACTCCTTTTCCATGATACTAGTTATCACTGTGGAAACGATTACTACATCCTTTGTATATATCCATCTATAAATACCACTCATAGCCAGTTATATATATAACATAACTTTTTTTTCATGAAAGATATATAACACACTACTTATTTAACCTTTTGTGATTATTATTCTTTTGAAGATCGGATTAAGTTGATAGTTAGAGATTTCATTGGGGATTCCTTTTAATTCCCCAAGTAATACCTAAAAAGAGTACACTTAAAGATTCATCAAATAGCAAGTTTTTTTTTTCAAATTTTTGTATGACTTTCAAAAAGAAATTAATAGTATTATTATTCTCTTTAATTTATTTTAAATTTTTGAAATGCATAACATATAGGCTAAAATGCACAGAACCTCCCTGAACTATAGGGTGTTTGCACATAACCTCCCTGAACTTCAAAAAGTTGTATAGCACCTCCCTAAACTTTTCAAATTTTGCACATAAGGGATTCTGTTAACTTTTCCATCCAATTTTTAACACTCAGTGCCACATCAGCTTCCACATCACATTTTAATTCCATGTCAGCTGGGAAAATAAGTAATTTCTCTACCATTAATTAATTAGTTATTTTTATCAAAAATATGAATTATTTTTATGAAAACAATTAATTAATTAATTAAAATATAGACTGTAGAGAAATTAATTTTCTGAAATGAACATGCAATAGTTTAGAATTAATATTTAAGTTTATGTCCGAAACTAATCCATATTCATAAAGGCTTGTCGAAGTTTTAAATTAGTACTCGACTATCACAGAACAATCCTCTAATTCTATCAAACTTAACATAAACACGAGTGTAAGTTGAATGCTTAATTAGACCATAGTGAAAACCGATTCAACCTAACAAAGAAAGTTTTATTTGTTGTAAACTTGTGTCCAACACGCTCAACACTAAGAAAGGCAAGATTGGAACAACAAAAAAAATATATATAATTTGATCGACTACTTGAGTTTGTGAAAATATTATATATATATATATATATACACACACTAGTTAAAGTGAATTAAATAGTAATGCTTTGTGGCAAGCTTTAGAGTTTACCCTCATTCCCGAAAATAAAATATATGGCATGATGCTTTAATTTTTATTTCCTACTATAGCTAATTTTGTCAATGAAAAAGATTAATATATAAAATAAGGGTTCTAGATAATTTCTAAAAATTTCTTACATATTCATTTGCTGGAAATGAGTACAATTTCAACTGTCTACATGTAGAGAAAAAAAATAGTAAAAGAAAAGTCAATATATTAAAACTCTTTTGGAGGGAAAACTTGATAGTATGGAGCAATTTGAATATGGTTGACAAGAGATTATTCTGTTTCACTAAACTGATATATATACCATTGGTCATTTATTTTATTATTATTATATTAATAAATTAATACATTATGTAACTGTCGTTTTTGGTTCAGACAATTGTTATTTGCAATTAAGGACCGCAAGGGGTCTTAACCTTGGGGGACTTGTCCTTAGGTGATGCACCTAGGTGCCTAGGTACCCTTCGGAAGGGATCAAAGTCCACGTAGTTTATCGTGGTGACATCTAAAGCAGCCGTTAGGCAAGGTAGTTACTTGTATTGGGACGTGTGCGGTTAAGACGTGCTTAAGGTACTCCGGGCGGGCGAGCCGCTCTTAGGAGGTTGCCTTAATGGGAGAGAGCTCGAGTCTCTAAGAGCTGCTGGAAGCCCCGTCGGTGGGATGCTCCAGGGACGGAGATGAACCTGCCGGTGGTTGGACCTGACGTAGCCTACGACGGAGCTCGGGATGCGTGAAGGATGTGCGTAAGGTGTTTGAGGGTGCTCAGGTTGCCTGCTAGAATGGCTATGAGTAATGCTCTCTGGAAGTATTTGAGATGTCTCGGATCTAGTGCTATAGCCCTTGAACTTGCGTATCTCTAGTCCCCCGGGTGAGGGTCTATTTATACTGAGTTTGTGGAGGACGTGCTCGACCCACGAACTCATTGGGACGTGGGTCGTCCCACGATGCCCAGGGAGTTTCCAAGTCTAGTTGAGTGGGTGTCCCCGCGAGGTGACGGGGGCAAGGGCCACGTAGCTAGCAGATAAGTGGTGCCAGGTGCTGCTAGCGTGTGCTGCCGCTAGGCTTCTGGAAGCTTAGTGCCACGTGTCGCAAGGTAGAATATTCCGTAGTTACATAAGTCCCCCAAGTCTACGGGTGTCTGGCTCCCGTGGACTTAAGTTCTCTTATCTGTAAGCTACTTAGGAATTTCCGTTGTCTTTGTAAAGGAGAGTCCGTTCAAAAGTGGGCATGGTCATTACAAGCTAGTCGTCCAACTTGCGAAACAGTGTCCCTTAGTTTTGCTCTGTGGGAGTGGAGACTTTTTGAGGGTGTCACGCGTCTAGTTTCGAGTGGCTAACTGCTTGACTTCCTCGGCAAGTTTTCGAGCCGTCTCTGCAGAAAGTACACGACTTACTGAGGAGGAGTCATCATTGCTCAGAGGAAAATTTCTTGGGATGCCCCTTACGGGTGAGCGAAAGAAATCCAAAGGTCAGGGGCCGTTTGGTCATTTTGAAATGAGCTCCTCTGGTCGGGCTCGTCCGCGGTTAGTGATTGGACAAGAAATTTTGCTGAGAGTTGCTTGTTGAAGGAGCGAGCTACTGCACGTGCCACGCGTCAGGGTTTTGATGAGTACCGCTGATGTTGAGTGCTTTGTCGCCGTTTCTCCTTCACAAGATGCGGGTTCGATTCCGAGCATAGCCATCATTAGCCTGGGTCGAGTATTTTCCGAAAAGGCCCCCTGGTGTCTTTGAGTGACTTTTGGGTTTCCAGGGGCTTTTCAGTCTTTGTGCCTTTATTGCCCAAGCTATGAATCTGAGCCATTCTTTTTCTCTATGTGTTTGGTCAAGGTGGACGGTTGCAGCTCAGGCTGGTTGTAGAGGATAAATATTTTTATCTGTTTCGGGATACGAGGGGGCTGAGATTTTCAAATTGTCGCGCCTCTGAGTTCCCTGTAAATGTCCAGCGTTTGAAATTTTTGGTTTTACTTTCTCGTTGTCCTCCGTTCTCCTGCCTTCTTGCCTTTTTTTCTCTGATTCTTACCCGTTTCCCCTTTTCTTCCCACTGTTCTTATGGGATTTTGCCATGGCTGGTGATGACGATAGCTTTTATCCCTTCGATTTCACTGATTTAGAGGATCTCCCTTCTTCTTCTCCTGCTTCTCCTCATCTTAGCCGTACTCGTGACGGTGGTCAGAGTAGGGGGAAAAAACTTGGGCAAGATCTTTCTCCGGGGTAGTGGTGGAAACTTTCGCCGTAGTGCTTGCCGAAGGCGGGAGAGAAGGACGTCTTCCCGTACCGCCGTCTTCTGATAAAATCCACCGACAGGAGGATCTCCAAATGAAAAAAAAGAGGTAAGATGGAAGAGGTGACATTGGTGGCCCCCGAGAGAGGGAGATAAAATGGGTCTCTGCGGTATAGGTACCTAAAGGTAGAGAAGGAGGGTTCAAGAAATGACCTTCCGGTGCGGGGTCGCGGTTGTTGTCACAGGTGACCTAGCGGAGTTCTGACTAGGCAGATTTGCGGGCGGAGGCTTTGTTGCAAGGTACTGTTCCGACCTCTGTTCCTACCTCTGTTCCCGCTTCTGCTTCTGTTCGTCAATCACCTATGAAGGTGATTTTATCGACTCGTCCTCCCGTCCTGAGTTTCGCTGGTAGGGCTGATCAACCTGCTGCCAAGAAAGCCAGGGTGGCGGTTGAGGAGCCTGCTGGAGATTCTACTGTGATTCGGGTTCCGGTAGGTGATCCCATGGTTGAGGGTCCAGCCAAGATTGCAGAGCCTTGTGACGTGGTCGTGGAGGCCGGAGCCCTCTCTGACAGAGGTAATGTAATGGTGAGTCAAATGGCTACCACAAAGGATGTTGTTCCGGGGTTGAGTTGGTGGCTTTGGGTAGGCGCTTCCCCGTGGAGATGCGAGAGAGGGAAGCCAGGGGGCTGAACACTTCCCCCATTGATCTTGCTGTTTGAGGCTTCGGTAGAGTTGCTGAGGCATTAGCTGACTTCCACCAGGCTGGCCTTGAGTGGGAGAAGTGTGTGGTGAGCTTCTTTATCCTGGTGTTCTGCTATTCTGAGTTTTCCTTTGTGTCTTTGACTTTTGTCTTTTTGCAGAAGGAAATCCGTCTTGACCGGGATCGGGTTTCCGATGTCATGACCTCCAGGAGCTAATCTCTGGAGGTCTCCAAGAAGAGGTTGGCGGACGTGCGCAGGCAGCTGTCCGCGAAAGAGTAGGAGTGTGAGGACCAGGGACGTAAGATTAAATCCTTGACTCACGAGGTGGCCCGTCTTGGGGCTGAAGTCGAACATCATTCTGAGGTTATACTTCTTCGCTCTGAATTGGAGAAGACTCATAAGGAGCTGGCCATCCGTCAGGAGGATGCTGAGAGGCATTGGCAGGATGTGCATTCTCTCCGTGAAGCTTTGCAGAGTGCCGAGGCTCGTGCTCGCGAGAACCTTTCGGGTTGGCTGGCGGCTGAAGAGAAGGTCGTCGACGTTGCTGATCTCTAAGGAGAGCTGCTGGCGCAGAGGATATATGGCATGCTTCTAGTGGCTGAGCAGCTTGATCGTCTCCGCGGGGAAAGGTTTCCAGCGGAATGGGTAGCTTCTCTGCACCTTTCTCTAGAGCTCTTTGATGGTGAGCTTCGCGGTCGGACGGAGACAGACTCTCCGTTGAATCTTGCCTATCTTCGTCAGCTGGCCGACCGTCCGATGGATCACCAGGTGCTCTCTCATATCGGCGGGCATACTTCAAAAATTGGATCTACTTCTCAGCAGCTAGCTGAAGCGATCCAGCAGAAGCTGTCGGAGGGGGATGGCAACATTGAGCCTGCGGGGGCCAAGGCCATTGTAGATCTTAGGGATGCCCAAGAATAGGTTCATGTATTTTTAGGGTGTTTACCCTTTGTAATAGGCGGATGCCTTCTGATTTTTGACATTTAATGAGAACTTAAGAGTTTTTGCTGCCTCTCTTTTTACTTATGGGCAAAAAGTTTTGTGCGAGTACAATTTCTCTTTTCGTTGTTATCTCTTTACGTCTGGGTAAAAAGACTTGTTGCATGAGTACCGTGTGATCAAGACGGTTTGTGTGCGCTTTGCTAGCATGCTTTTTTTTTAACGTTCATTTTGTGTTTTGGCACCCAAGGGGTTTTTACCGCGCTACTAGGGGAATTCAGCTTGGCCTTGGAGGCGCTTAGCATTTCTTCGGGCGGTCGGCCTGTTGTCCTTTTGTAGGACTTGTGCGTGTACTTTGCAGATTGAAGTCATGTCTCTTGTTGGAAAGGAATACTTCGATTAATAATAGACAAAATGGTGACATTCGTGCAGCCTCAGTCGGGCTAAAGTTAGTCAGGCTGAAAGTAAACAAGATGATTACATTCGAGTTACCTAGGTCAGGCGAGCCTTAGTCAGGCTGAAGTGAATCCTAAATTTGAAATAAAGAGACATACGTGACTTGACCGGAAGGTGGTATGAGAGCGCAAAGTGTGTTCAGAGCTTAGGCGGAGGTTTGGTCCAGGCGAGCGGACTCCAGCTTCTTTCCTTCTGACTCTTTACCCTCGGGGGGTTCCTCGCATGCTTCTCGGGGACCAAGGCGAGCGACATTGACGGTCTTGGTTAAGCTTGCTGCGTAGCATGCTCGCGCTAGTTTTTGGTCCACCATGATTTCTCCAACCCCATGGGGTGTTGGGAACTTCATTCTGAGCTGTGCGGTGGATAATACAACGCTGGGCTTGTTTAGGAACGGTTGTCTATTAAGTTGCAAAATGCACATATATTCACTATGAATTAACCTCCTAATTGATACTTTTTGTATAGAAATTGAGTTCATAGTGTTCTTTTTGGATTTGTGTATATCAAATATGTGAAACTTAGTTTTTTGTGGTTTTTATGCAGAGTTTTCTTCCAGTCAGGATTGTAAGTAGTGGGCACGCCTTAAGTTGCTGTCTGGAACTTACAGCAGAGTTAAAAAGGGGACAAATATGAATTTTCTCTCTTTTAGGCGTCCATGTGCATGGAAAAACGAATTTGAGGGGCTGGAAGAGTACTCTATCATCATAGGGCTTACACTTTTTGGATTAGGCCCATTAGGATTATGGAGATTAATAACAAAGTGTATTTAAGTAGAAATAGGGCAAAAACATTCACATACATTCTACATTTTCACCATTCTTCTTCTTCTTCTTCTTCTTCCCTAGTGGTCTTCATCTTCCTCGGGGAGGCTGAGCTAAAGGCCGTGGCTAAGGAGGAAGGTTCTACATTCAGGGATTTTCTTCTTCTTCTTCTTCTTTTGTATTGATTTCTTACTTTGTTTATTGTGGATGATGACTTGTAGCTAAACTTTTCATCTAGTCAAGGAGTAGTTTTTCATTTAATGTCTATCAAGTGTGTGAGATGTGTTTTGCTTTGAATCTTCTTCCTTATCTTTTACAATATTTCCTTATTTCATATTTTATTGTTGATTTTCATTGAGTGGATGAATGACCAGGCCCGTTGTTTATTTTGCTTAATGAATTTCTTGCCAATCGTCTCTATCGGATACGTAATAGATCGAATGAGTTGATAAAAGTGGTGATTAATATTGGGAAAATTATTGCTTAATGTTTTTCTTATATTAAGGAACTTGGATTCGAAATATGTAGGCTACACGCTTGTGGGTTTTAATATTTTGCATTGATTATATCTCTTAAAACTTAATCTATCAATTAATTGCATTCTAGATGCTTGCTCGGGATGGTTAGTTGGTTAGGGTGGAATTATAAAGCTCTTCTTAACCCACTAAATTAGAAGAGATTTTGGTAATTAGTGGTTATTAATTATCATGGTCAATGTATTATAAAGAGAGTGAAATTATCCATCAATGAACACCTTGAGAAGATATTAAATTGAAATTACTCCTTGGCTAGGCTTATTTCCCTTGAAACATTATTGTAATTAACTTGGGTTTATGATTGCATTTTGAATTTAGTGTTTACTTTAATTTCATTTTCGCACCTTGGTAACTTTTAGTTTAGTTTGTGTTCTAAACAATTCAAACTCCCCCTTTCTTTATTTTTCGTTTCTTTTTCCATTGTGACTTGGTTATTTTGAAAGCATCCAAAATCACCAATCCTTGTGGGTTCGACCCTACTTGCTCTATATTCAAGTTTTGTTTATTTGAAAGTAGGAAATATTAATTTGTTGTTTTCGACACGCAACAAATTTTGGTGTCATTGCCGGGGATTGGTTTTAATTGATTTTGTTTTCTTTTTATGACTAGGACAACTCGTGGGAGAGAATTTTTCTGACTCAAAAATTGAAAAAATAGCAAAAAAAGTTAAGGAAAGAGTCTAAAGCTACAAAACAAACACTAGAAGCTTCAACTTCTGCTGAGCAATTAGAAATTTTATCTGGTCCATCTGCACTATTTGCTGAAGGCAATCCAGTTAGTGAGAGTATGGCTGAAGAGGAAACTTTGAGAGAGCATGCTGCTCTACAGGTTAATCAAGCTCCATTGTGTATTGCTACTCCTACTCTTCAAGCACTGTTGGAACTAAAATCAGGCTTGATACACTTGCTTCCTAAGTTTATAGGATTGATGAATGAAGACCCCTACCAGCATATGAAAGAGTTTCATGTGGTTTGCTCAAGCATGAAACCAGAAAGAGTGACCAAAGAGCAAATCAAGTTGAGAGCCTTCCCATTTTCTCTTGATGGCGCGGCAAAGGAATGGTTGTTTTACCTACCTGCGGGTTCCGTAAAAAGTTGGGAAGGAATGATGAGACTTTTCTTAGATCAATGTTTCCCTTCATCTAGGGTCATTAATATGAGAAGAGACATATGTGGGATCAAGCAGATGGTAACAGAGTCACTTTTTGGCTATTGGGAACAATTCAAGAAGCTTTGTGCAAGTTGCCCACAACATGACATCCTTGAACAATCTCTCCTTCATTACTTTTATGAAGGCTTGTCGTCTACCGAGAGAAGTAAGATTGATTCTGCGAGTGGTGGTTCGATGGAGGACAAGACTCCAACTGAAGCTAGAAAGTTAATAGACATCATGGCAGCCACTTCACGAAAGTTTGGGGTAAGTCAAGAACTTCCAGGACAAGTAAATGAGATGACCGCAACAGCATCCCTTGAATCCAAACTTAACCAACTCACAGATGTGGTATCCAGATTGACTTTAAATCAAACTCTGCAAGCTAGAGTGTGTGGAGTATGTGCAAGCATTGTGCTTCCGACTGGTATGTGTCCTATTCTCCAAGAGGATACACAATATCAAGTCAATGCAATTGGTGGATTTGAACAGCAAAGAAGATATGACCCTTACTCAAGTACTTATAATCCGAGGTGGAGAGACCATCCTAATTTTAGCTATGGAGTAAGGCTGCCAAACTTTCATAATTTTCAGCCTAGGCCTCAAGCACCATCTTCATCTAAACAACCTTCTTCATCAAGGTCAAACTCATCTTTGGAAGATATTGTGAAATCCTTAGCCTTAAACACACAACAATTTCAAATGAGCACTCAACAATTTCAAAATGAAACTCGGTCAAGAATTCAAGGTTTGGAAAGTTAAGTGAGCAAGTTAGCAATATCTATGAGTAAGCTGGAATCTCAAGGCAAACTCCCTTCTCAAACTGAAATGAATCCAAGGCAAAATGTTAGTGCCATTACTCTAAGAAGTGGAAAAGAGTTAGAAGAACCAATCAGGAAAAGAAGCTGTGGGCGCGGCTTAGGTGTAGAATTTGAACCAGAAACGGAGGTTGTAATGAAGAAACCAACTGAAGGTGTTCAAAATTAAGAGAAATCAAGTCCACATGGTGGTATAGTAATCAAACCTCCTTTCCTTGAAAGACTTGTTCAATTAAAAAAGAAAAGTGAGGAAAAAGATATGATGGAGGTATTTAGAAAGGTGAATGTGAATATTCCACTCCTAGATGCAATCAAGCAAGTGTCAAGATATGCCAAGCTTCTCAACGAGCTTTGCACTAACAAGAAGAAATTAACTGGCAATGAAAGGATCAACATGGGAGAGAATGTCTCAGCGGTGATTCAAAGGAAGCTACCTCCCAAGTGCAAAGACCAAGGCATGTTTGCTATATCTTGTAAGATTGGAAATGTAGGTATACAAAAGGCAATGTGTGATCTTGGGGCATCCATCAATGTCATGCCACTCTCTATTTACTCCACTCTTAATGCTGGAAAACTCAAGGAAACCGGTGTGGTCATACAATTGGCTGACAATTTTGTGGTTTATCCTAAAGGAGTGCTAGAAGATGTTTTGGTGTAGGTTAATAATTTGGTTTTTCCCGCGGATTTCTATGTTCTAGATATGGAGGATGGTAATTCTGAAAAACAATGTGATATCTTGTTGGGAAGACCATTTTTGAGCACTGCTAAGACAAAAAAAGATGTTTATGAAGGTACTTTTAGCATGGAGTTTGATGGAGAAGTTGTGAAGTTCAATGCTATGAAGCGCCCAAATGAGATTTCCTCTGTTTGTAAGGTTGGTGTTATTAATCCCATAGTGCAAGAATCACTTGAATTACAACAACAAGACAAGTTGAGTAATATGCTAAGGGAAAGCAATGATCAAGTTTGTTTAGAGAAGCGCAAGCAAGATGGCATAGAATGTCTCAACGGTGATTCAAAAGAAGCTACCACCCAAGTGCAAAGACCAAGGCATGTTTGCTATATCTTGCAAGATTAGAAATGTAGGTATACAAAAGGCAATGTGTGATTGGGACATCCATCAATGTCATGCCACTCTCTATGTACTCCACTCTCAATGCTGGAAAACTCAAGGAAACCTGTGTGGTCATACAATTGGCTGACAACTCTGTGGTTTATCCTAAAGGAGTGTTGGAAGATGTTTTGGTGCAGGTTAATAATTTGGTTTTTCCTGCGGATTTCTATGTTCTAGATATGGAGGATGGTAATTCTGAAAAATAATGTGACATCTTGTTGGGAAGACCATTTTTTAGCACTGGTAAGACAAAAATAGATGTTTATGAAGGCACTTTTAGCATGGAGTTTGATGGAGAAGTTGTGAAGTTCAATGCTATGAAGCGCCCAAATGAGATTTCCTCTGTTTGTAAGGTTGGTGTTATTAATCCCATAGTGCAAGAGTCACTTGAATTACATCAACAAGACAAGTTGGGTAATATGGTAAGTGAAAGCATTGATCAAGTTTGTTTAGAGAAGCCCAAGGAAGATCCTAACAGTGATGAAGTGCAAGAAGAAGTGGCGTGTGAGCTTGAAGCTTTGAAACCCAAGCTTGGTGATCCCACACCTCATGATTTAAATTCCTCTCATACTATTACTTCGCCACTTGTGATGCAAGAATCTGAGTTAAAGTTGAAACAACTTCCCAATTATCTAAAATATGCATTTTTGGAAGTTCAAGTGAAGGAAGAAAAGCTGGTTCGAATGCTTGGAGAGTACAAAGAAGCTATAGCATATGTCAAGGATCTTAGCCTATCCACTTGTATGCAAAGAAATCCTCTTGGAGTGAATTATTATCCTACTCAAGAAGTGCAAAGACATCTTAATCCTCCAAGGATGGAAGTGTTCAAGAAAGAGTTTTAGAAGCTATTACATACTGACATGATATATCTCAGTTCAGAAAGTGAATGGGTAAACCAAATGCAAGTGATGCCCAATGAGATGGGTACAATGGTGGCAAATTCAGAATGGGTTGATTATGTGGCTCGAAAGCCACCGACAAGGATTGAATTGTTCAATTTGATTGAAACGCTTGGCCAACACAGCATTTCCAGGGAGTTGGCCCTCTTTGTTTCACCTTTCTTAGCGTTATTTAGCTTATCGCTTGATTCTTAGCTTTACTCTATTTTTAATTTTAATTTCAATGTTATTTTGATTTTCAGGAAGTTAAGGCGTGTCCACGCCTTATCAGAAGACCTTTATCGTCTTTTTCTTCATCTCTTCCCTTGGGCTCAGCTTTATCTTCAAGAAATTTTTTTCTGAAAACCTTAGGTCTCCTTAATGATAGATATGAATATTCTAGGCTTGAATTGGTGTGTTCTTGCAAGGAAATGAGCATGGCTTTTATTTGGGCTTTCTTTATTGAGTAAAAGTGGGCTTGGTGGATTTATAATCTTTTTTTTATCTCACCTATTGCTTTTAAAATTTTTACATCTGATTTTTATTTTACTGGTTTTAATTTTTTTTTTACCTTTTATTTTCACCATCTTCTCTTTCATGTTCCTTTTCCTCTAAACCATACTCACCAAATATGAATCTTCTAGCTTCTTGTCCATTTACCTTTAGTCGCCAACCACTCCTTCCTTTCCCTCCATTGCCATCTCGCCGTGGTGAACCTTCAAACCTCCACCGCTACATTCTTCTTCACCTTCATCTCCGTCACCTCCCTTCTTGCTTTGGCCACCAACATTTTTTTCTCTTTTCCTTTCTTTTCTTTTTTCCGTCCCAGTCGTCTTCGTCTTCAATCACCACAACACGACTTCTATTTGCAGTAGCAACTGCCTCCATCGTCGTCGCCGTTCATCCTCGCCGTCGGTAGAACCCCCATCTCCCTTGATCTTCCCTGTGTTCTTCTCTTCCTCTAAATTCTTCAAGTGGCCTCAAATTCAAAAGCCATGCTAGTGAAGTGCTTCATCAATGCTGTGAAAGGCCGCTGGTTCAGGGAAGTTATACTCTCCCTTTTCTCTTTTGATTTTGTTCTTTATTGTAATACCCGAGAAATTTTTTTTGAAGTTTAAAATAAAATAAAAGGGAAAGAAAAGAAGTAGAAAATAAATTTTGGGATTCAATTCAGGACTTAAGAAAGTGGAAACCTGAATAAAATAGAGAAAGGGGTTAAATTAAAAAAAAATACATATTAGTTATTATTTATTTAATTATTGATTATTTTATTTATTTAATTATTATTATTGTTTATTTATTTAATTATTTAATTTTTAGTTATTTTATTAATTAATTATTAATTATTAATTATTTTATTTTAATTATTTATTTTAAATTGGGGGGGGGGTGTCGTGGTGTTTTAATTAAAGAAAGGAAAGAAGAAGAATATAAAAGAAAGAAAAAAAAGAAGAGAAAGAGAGAGAGAGAGTCGAGGAAGAGAGAGAGAGGAAGAAACGGAGGAGAAGAGAGAGAGAGAGCGACGGGAGAAGGGGAAGGACCACGGTTCGGCGGAAACCGGCCGGAGAAGAGCGGTCCGATGCCGGAAACAACCACCAGAGTTCAACTTCAACATCTTCCACACCTCCCACCGATCGAATCAAGGTTGGTAACCCCAATTTCATTCTAAACCCTCAGTTTCTCCATCTTTGGGGATTTCTTCGATTCACTTTCGATTGAGTTGTTTCGAGGGTGGATTGAAACCTAGAAAGTGTTCTTGAACACTTAGTTGGGGTAAGAATCGTGGCTATAAGATCGGATTTAGCCGGATTCGAATTTGGAAGGATTTGGGGTTGAAATTCTAATTATTCCTAAATTGGGGAAATTGTTGATAGCTTAGGAATTGAGCTTGGATTTGAGTAAATAGGCTTGGATTGGTATTATTGAAATTATATTGTTGAAATAGTAGCTGAACAAGACCCGTGAAGAGCTGGCCCGAGGTTACTAAGGTTGAACCTTGCCGTTAACATACTGGGTCCTGGCTCGATTTGCCCAAATACACTTTAAGGGTGATGTTGAGGGCTCCAAATCTCTTCTTTTCAATCTTAAACACCCTAGAATAATTCTAAATATGCCATCAAGAATCAAGAATTATTTTAGGTACCTTCTTGTTTCTCAAGGATGGAAGCTTGCGGAACAATGAAGTCCAAATTCTAAAATGGCAACGTTATTCCTTCGTAATTATTAGGAAACCTTAAGTAGGATAATTTAAAAGTATATCGAGGTTTAGTAATTTGAATCCAAGGCTCTAAAAATCAATTCAAGGTGAGCGATAATTGTACGAAACCAAGTGTGAAGCACTTTAGACTTTCATGGAAGAGAGGGAAGACGGATGAAACCAAGAACTCGGTTCTTGAAGACGTCTAGATGCTTTTTTAGGCACACACATACCATACGCATATGAGTTACATATAGTTAAGATTGTTAACCTCGTAAATGTAATTGTTAGGAAACCAGGATTCGTCCGGAACGGGAGTTACTCCAAGACAAGCACTAGGAAACCATCCAGGTGAGGGGTTTCCCATCCTTGCCCTATATGGTTGATTGAGGATGTGGATATGTGGTTTGCCTACTTGCCTATTTGTAAGGATTATTTAGTGGTTAACATGCTATTGTTGTTCCTAAATTGTAATATATGAAAGTACTTGTATATGTGTGTTTGATTACAGGCAAAGAGGTACTAGAGGGTATCCATGTGATGACATGAGATACACCGAACAGTACAAGGAAGGGGGTAAGTTATTGATTGAGTCCAAGGTTTGGTCTACCCTATTAATTAGAAACTCATTAAAGAAATCGTAAAGAATTTGTTTGTAAACGTCGACGTTTTATGGTAATCGAACATAGGAAAGACCTCAAAGCTAGGTTATGATCTAATCAAGGGTTTGGGTACTAAATAAGGATTAAGAAGATCTCATAATTGATTAGTGAGTCATTGGGATGTTCACACTACCTAGGTAAAGTCAATTTAGGATAGTAATGGGTAGATAGAGTCAGAATCCCAGCTGAAAACTTGGGAGGAGACACAAGTCAGATAAAGTCGCCCGTGGAGGCCATTGCTCTAGCTTGTTCTAGGGCCAGTTGATTTAATTGCCCATGGAGGCCATTGCCCTAGCCTGGCACTACGGTCAGTTAAAGAATAAAAGAAATTGCCCGTTGAGGCCATTGCCCTAGCCTGGCACTAGAGTTAGTTAAATATTAAAAGATTTTCCCGTTGAGGCCATTGTCCATTGTCAGATACATGGACTGGTTGAGTGATTTATAGCTTGCAGATGACATGTTAAAAGTGATTGCTTATTTATGGGAAGCATGATAGAAGAGCATGATCCGTAGGTTTATCTTTGACTTTATGTTATATTAATATTGCCTTATCGTAATATAACATTTGATAAACTGGATTTTCATTCTCATGTAATTGTGGGTGTTTCCCTTTCCCCAGCTGTAGTGGTGCCCGCCGCTACACCGAGGATTGGAAGCTTCTCACTGAGTCTGTTTGACTCACTCCCTCTGCTTCAATGTTTCAGATACAGGTATCGGGCAGGCATCGACGTCCGGACAGTGATACAGACATCAGACCAACCCTAACGCACTTGTTCGCGTGGGTGGATATTTTGTTATATTATGATTATGTTGTACATATTCTAAGTTGTAGATATTGTGTATATATTTACAGCTTTTGATGTACGTCCACTCTAGAATTGGTGGCTTCACATGTACTTAAAGACAGGGTCCAATTTTGGGGAAAGTTAAGATATATATATGTATAATTATCTGACCTACTACATGTGAATAGGATAGATCGTACGCATTGAGGCATACGGTCAATATGATATGGATATATATATTGCGTGTGATTGCTGCATGCGAATAGGATAGATTGTACGTATTGAGACGTGCGGTCAATATGATATAGATATATACTATGTGTGTTGAGATATATCTATATTCTGGGCTGAAGCGGTATTGAGCGAACCCGGATTGCAGGTTAATTAGGCCATCGGTGAGGTGTGACCACTATTATGTTGTATGTATTGATTGTATAGCAGGGTAGTTATAGTTATGTCTACAGGGTAAGGCTTACGGGTTTAGGGGTGAAATTCTATTCCCGTGCCGATCACGTACTCCCGATTTGGGGTCGTGACAAACTTGGTATCAGAGCCAGGTTATCTTTAAGTCATGTGAAGTCATTGGTATAACCGGGTGTCGATTTGAGCCTCGTTGTGAACCCGAGTACAACGTTGGAACAAACAAGCACTTGTCGGAGTACCCAGGAAAAATCGAGTCATCGCTTTAGGCATAGAATTTGTGTGTGAAATTCTATGCAAAGCATATAACCTGTACAGTACATTAGTGCCAATGAGCACTATAGCGTAAGGTGGGGTGGTAGTGACCCTGGGAACCTTAGGACGCCAAAATAGGGAAGGGAGACATCCATGGAGGATGCAACCTAAACACAGACACATTTTGGTCGAATTGTAGGCAGGAATGCGCTACAATGTTTGATTGTGTTGCAGGTGTTAAATGAGACGATGCGTCTGCTCTGTTAGCGGCGCATTGTGTGCTACGGTATAAGCGCAAGTTGTTTGATTATAGTATGGAATACAAGTAGAATAGAAGTATGCAGTGAATGGTAGTTCAGGCTAGGAATGGTTTGTAAAGTGAAAGAAAAGACACGCTTGACGTTTAGGAAAGAAAGTAAACCCATGGGGCGATTAAAATGGAAAGTTTACAGACAAGAATAAACACGGTCATGAGGCATGAGACCGACAGGGAGATGACCACGTGAATGGGTCACGATTGTGCCGTATGTTATGGCTGAAGGAAGTGAGTTGTCCTTCCTTGAAAGTAAACAGAAAGGTGGTGTATGCCACAATATAGAAGTAGAAGTCTACGGACTAGAAAAATCACGATATGGTATATGGAAGGGCAAAGTGGCCGAACCATATGCCGTAGAGATAGATGTTAATAAGTAGAGGCATAAGTAAATGTGTAGAGCATGACCATATGCCGAGCAGGAAACAGTGTAAATGGTAAGGCACAGGGAAGGAGCCTAATCCAACCCTGCGCTCGATCCATGAACTGCTAGTTCCTTAAGCAAACAAGGGGGAAAAGAAGGGATTAAGCCCAACCAAACTCTCTTGGGTTGCTTAAGGAAGAGCATAAAGAATAGGATATTGATCACATGAGAAATTTTTGTAAAAAAAAAAAATTTTGGTCTTTCCGGATGAGAGATTCTGAAAGACCCTCAAACTTTTCTTGAAAATACTAGGGATAACCATTGGAAGGCAAATTTTCATGAAAACTCTTTCTTAATTTGTGTCATTCCAATTGGTTAAACCCTAACCATTTACGAAAGCCTTAGGCGTCATTTTCTAAGAAATAAACTTGAATTAATTTTAAAACCCGTAGGGTGCCTAAGAAAACTAACTCATGTGATCAATACCCTACCAAACAATAGTCCTTTTACAGGTAAGCTGTATAAGGATGGTTGATGTAGTTGAGAAATCACTCGCTTGGAGTGATTAAAGTTAAGTAGACATCGAAAAGCACTAGAAGAGTGCTAAACTGCCAAGGGAGTATACAGATAAACCTAAGAGTTACCAATTAAGGGGCCATAGGGTGATTATGGACCCAGAAGCATTAGACCGGAGCAGGTCTAGAAGTGGAAATGGGCATAGACCTTCGGGTACTGTCCAGAGTTAAGAAAGTGAGTGCTATTGCGGTAGATAGCTCTCGAACAAGATAACATGAGAGATAAACCCCAAAGGGACTCGTGGAGGCTCGAGGGGAGAGGAAGTAAATAGGGATAACTAAGCCCCATAAGGGGGGAAGAGCGGAAGCCTATAGAACCCCATAGGACAAGAGTCAAGTAGGAGGCGGAGAACCAACTACTATCGTAAGTGCATGAATAGTACACGGATTGTAGTGAACATAGCTAGGTAAGCTAGTTCCACAGGTTGGTGAACCGTAAATTCGTTAGTCTGAAGCCCGTGTATGAGTGGGGACTGAGTGAACAAACCAAACGTATAAATGGTCGTGTGGGTGCTATAAAGGGAAAATTAACTGTAAGGACGGTTAATCGAGAAGGAGAATTTAGTGAGTAACGAGTATTGAGAAATACTCGAAGAAAGAGTACCATGTATAGCAGGGTAGTTATAGTTATGTTTACAAGGTAAGGCTTACGGGTTTAGGGGTAAAAGTCTATTCCCGTGTCGGTCTCGTGCTTTCGATTTGGAGTCGTGACATTTATGCTTGCATTGAGGACAAAGCCATGAATTAAGTGTTGGGGAGGATATTAGAAGATGATAGTCTAAATCCTGAAACTTTTTTTTTACATAACTCCCTGCACTTTGCCCATATACCGCCTTAAAGCATGATGTTTAAATTGTTAATTTCCCAACCAAAAAAAAAAATCACAGCCCAAGTTATATAATTAAGTTGACCATTGAAGTTTTGTTGCCCCATTGTGCTGTATAATTGTGTTTCTATCAAGTATGCAATTATTTGGGTTGAGAACTAATTATTAGAATATTGTATGCTAAGCTTAATTGAATTGCTTGTCATTTTGGTCTTTTGCTGAGTTCACTTGATTATCATTTTCAAGGCATTTTATATTATGCTTTAGATTCCAAGCATTGATTGGTTAGAACTTTGTTGCTCTTCTTTTTCCTTTAATCTGTTCTTTACTTTATATTCATTCAATGCCCCTTAAAAAAAGAGAAAAGAAAAGAAAAAGAAGAAAAATTAAGTATGAAAGTTCATGCTCCGCTTGTAATACCTGGGAATTTTTTCGAAGTTTAAAATGAAATGAAAGGGAAAGAAAAGGAGTATAAAATAATTTTTGGAGTTAATTCAGGACCTAAGGAATTGGAAACCTGAATTAAATGGGGAAAAAGAGAGTAGGAAATATTTTTGGGTATTTAATTTGGGATATAAAAGAAAAATAAAAATTTTAATTTGAAAGAGGAGGATTTAATTGAGGATTTTCCACCTATTCTTTATTATAATAATTATTATTATTTATTTTGATTATTTAATTATTTAAAATTTTGGGGTGGGGTCCGTGAGTATAAGAAAGGAAAGGAAAGGAAAGAATTGGAAAGAATAAGAAAGAAAGAAGAAAGGGGATGAGAGAGAGAAAGAAGAGAGAGAGGGAGAGGAGCTCGTGGAGGAGGAGGAAGAAGAAGAGTTGGGGTTCGCTGGAAAAGTGACGGGGGAGAGCTAGCCGACGCCAGAAAAGTCACTGAAGCTCGGGTATGACGTCTCCTACACCTTCCACCAATCGAATCAAAGGTTGGTAACCCCAATTTCATTCTAAACCCTCAATTTCTTCATTTTTAGGGATTTCTTTGACCACCTTCGATTGGGTTGTTTCGAGGGTAGATTGAGACCTAGGAAGTGTTCTTGAACACTTAGTTGGGGTATGAATCGAGGCTATACCCTCGGGTTTAGCCGAATTCGAATTTGAAAGGGTTTGGGGTTGAAAATTCTAAATATTCCCAATTTGGGGATTCATTGATAAATTTGGAATCGGGCTTGGAATTGAGTAGTTAGGGTTGGATTTATGTCGTTGGAATGTAGGTGAACAAAACCCGTGAGGTGCAGAGTCGAAGCCGGGGTAGGAAGGGGGCCGAAACGGGCCCAAAACAGACCACAGCACAACAAACGAATTGTTGTGCTGCGAGCTGGCATTGTAGCGCCAACTTTCGGGTATACAAAGAGCTGCTGGGCAGCAGCTTGGCGCCACAGTGCCCGATCTCTGCCCAGCATGCCCAAAATTCATTTTTTAGCCAATGCGGGGTGTCCGAACTTCCTATTTTCAATCCTAAACATCTTAGGACACCCCAAACCATGTTTTTAAGGATCAAAATCATTTCAAATGTCTTCTTGTTCCTTAAGAATAGTAACTTACGGAATAAGCTAAGTCCAACTTCTTGAATTTCTAAATTCCTTATACACCGTCATCAGGTAACCTTAAGTGGGATAGCTTAGAAGCACATTGAGGTTTAGTAACTCAAATCCAAGGCCCTAAAAGTAACTCAAGGAGAGCGATAGTGGTATGAAACCAAGTGCGAGGCACTTGAGACTCTCATAGAAGAGAGGGAAGATGGATAAGACCAAGGACTTGGTTCTTGGCAACATCTAGATGCATTTTTAGGCATGAGCATGTCGTATGCATACAAATTTCATATAGTATGAGATGTTAACCACTTGAATGCATTCGTTAGGAAACCACGACTCGTCCGGAGTGGGAGTTACTCCAGGACAAGCACAAGGAAGCCGTCGAAGTGAGGGTTTTCCCATCCTTGCCCTACAGGGTTGATTGAGGATGTGGATATGTGGTTTGCCTACATGCCTATTTGTAAGAAGTATTTAGTGGTTAACATGCTATTGTTGTTCCTAAACTGGTATATATGAAAGTATTTGTATATGTGTGTTTGACTACAAGTAAAGAGGTACTGGAGGGTATCCATGTGATGACATGAGATATGCCGAACAGTACAAGCAAGGTGGTAAGTTGTTGATCGAGTCCAAGGTTTGGTTTATCCTATTAATTAGAAATTCATTAAAGAAATCGTATAGAAGTTGTTAGTAAACGTCGACGTTTTATGGTAATTGAACTTAGGGAAGACCTTAATTAGAGCTAGGTTATGATCTAAACCAAGGGTTTGGGAACAATATTAGGATTAATACGATCTCTTAATTGATTAGTGAGTCATAGGGATGTTCACACTACCTATGTAAGGTCAGTTTAGGATAGTAATGGGTAGATAGAGTCAGGATCCTAACTGAAAGCTTGGGAAGAGAAACAAGTTAAAGACTAAAAGATTTGCCTGTTGAGGCCATTGACCTAGCCTGGCACTAGGGTCAGTAAAAGACTAAAAGATTTGCTCGTTAAGGCCATTGCCCTAGCCTGGTACTAGGGTCAGTAAAAGAATAAAAGATTTGCCCGTTGAGGCCATTACCCTAGCTTGGCACTAGGGTCAGTTAAATATTTAAAAGAAATTGCCCGTTGAGGCCATTGCCCTAGCCTGGTACTAGGGTCAGTTGAGTGGTTTACAGTTTTCAAATGATATGTTAAATATGATTGTTTGCTTATGAGAAGTTTGATAGAGGAGCATGATCCGTAGGTTTATCTTTGATTTGATGTTATATTAATATTGCCTAATCATAATATAACATGTGATAAACTGGACATTCATGCGCATGTGATTGTGGGTGTTTCCCTTTCCCCAGCTGTAGTGGTACCCGCCGCTACGCCAAGGATGGGAAGCTTCTCACTGAGTCTGTTCTCACTCCCTCTGCTTCAATGTTTCAGATACAGGGATCGGGCAGGCATCGACGTCCAGGCAGTGATACGGACATCAGACCATCTTTACGCATTTGTTCGCGTGGGTGGACACGTTTTGGTTATTTTGATTTCTCTTGTTGTACAAATTTTAAAGTTGTAATAGATGATTTATGCCTCTAGGCCAAGCATGGTTTAAGTGTGGGGGAGTTTGTTAAGTTGCAAAATGCACATATATTCACTATGAATTAACCTCATAATTGATACTTTTTGTATAGAAATTGAGTTCATAGTGTTCTTTTTGGATTTGTGCATATCAAATAAGTGAAACTTAGTTTTTTGTGGTTTTTATGCAGAGTTTTCTTCCGGTCAGGATTGTAAGCCATGTGCACGCCTTAAGTTGCTGTTTGGAACTTACAGCAGAGTTAAAAAGGGGAGAAATCTGAATTTTCTCTCTCTTAGGCGTCCTTGTGCGTGGAAAAGCGAATTTGAGGGGCTGGAAGAGTACTCTATCATCATAGGGCTTATACTTTTTGGATTAGGGAGATTAATCACAAAGTGTATTTAAGTTGAAATAGGGCAAAAACATTCACATACATTCTACATTTTAACCATTCTTCTTCTTCTTCTTCTCTCTTGAAAACCCTAGTGTTCTTCATCTTCCTTGGCGAGGCTGAGCTGAAGGCTGTGGCTAAGGAGGAAGGTTCTACATTTAGGGATTTTCTTCTTCTTCTTTTGTATTGGTTTCTTACTTTGTTTATTGTGGATGATGACTTGTAGCTAAACTTTTCATCTAGTCAAGGAGTAGTTTTTCATTTAATGTCTATCAAGTGTGTGAGATGTGTTTTTCTTTGAATCTTCTTCATTATCTTTTACAATATTTCCTCTATCGGATACGTAATAGTTCGAATGAGTTGATAAAAGTGGTGATTAATATAGGGAAAATTATTGCTTAATGTTTTTCTTATATTAAGGAAATTGGATTCGAAATATTTAGGCTACACGCTTGTGGGTTTTAATATTTTGCATTGATTATATCTCTTAAAACTTAATGCTATCAATTAATTGCATTCTAGACGCTTGCTCAGGATGGTTAGTTGGTTAGGGTGAGATTATAGAGCTCTTCGTAACCCACTAAATTAGAAGAGATTTTGGTAATTAATGGTTATTAATTATCGTGGTCAATGTTTTGTAAAGAGAGTGAAATTATCCATCAATGAACACCTTGAGAAGATATTAAATTGAAATTACTCCTTGGCTAGGCTTATTTCCCTTGAAACATTATTCTAATTAACTTGGGTTTTTTAATGCATTTTGAATTTAGTATTTACTTTAATTTCATTTTCACACCTTGGTAACTTTTAGTTTAGTTTGTGTTCTAAACAATTCAAACCCCCCCTTTTTTCTTTATTTTTCGTTTCTTTTTCCATTGTGTCTTTGTTATTTGAAAGCATCCAAAATCACCAATCCTTGTGGGTTCGACCCTACTTAATCTATATTCAAGTTTTGTTTATTTGAAAGTAGGAAATATTAATTTGATGTTTTCAACACGCAACATCGCCCTAGGATGACATTGTATGTCGAGGGTCCTAAGACGATGATAAATTCTATATCGAGGCTCGTGACCTTTGGTAAGGTGCCCATGGTAGTCTGGGCGGTAATGATTCCTTCTGCGGGAACCTGGGCTCCTGAGAACCCTATGAGTGTGCCGCGGAATGGCCTTATGCTAGCCTCGTACAACCCGAGTTTCTTGAAAGTGTCAAAGTAGAGGACGTCTGCCAAGGATCCTTGGTCGATCAAGACTCTCTTGACTTCATAATTCGCGATTATAGCGGTTACCACCATGGGGTCATCATGGACTAGTCCTTCTAGGTGAGATCGAACGTGATGAGATCTCCTTTGGGCTCGCTCCTCTTCTTGTGCTTTGGCGCATAGTCGAGGGCGAGTATGGAGCGCTCTACCCTTTTCTTGTTTCTGTGGTAATGAGGAAGTTCCTCTCTCCAGACCACCTGCAATGACATTGATGACTCCACGAGTAGGTGTTTGATCGTTGGCCTCCCGTGAGTGTTATGTGTTAGCTCTGCTCTCCTCCTTGATGAACCTACCGAGCTGTCCCTTACGGATTAGGTCTTCGATCTGATCCTTTAGGTGGATGCAGTCGTTGGTTTCATGCCCGTAATCCTTCTGGAATTGGCATTACTTGGACTTGTCTATTGGCTTTCCCGTCTTTCGCCTTTTGATCTGAGGAGGGAACCTGAGCACGTGGGATTTGTTTAGAGGAGTGTAGCTCGTGAATCGTCCTCTGGGAGGCATTCGTGGTTGAGGGGGCGACTGCTTTTTGTTGTTTTTCTCCATGGAGGTTTGACTTTCTGCTACCGCTTTTTCCTTCTTATTTTCTGCTCGTTCCATGTCGGACCTGCTTATCAGGAACTTCCTCATCTTGTCTTTGGCGATTTGCGTGTTTTCTTCTTGGATGAACCATTCTGCGCGGTCCATTAGCCCCTGTAAGGTGGAGACAGGGCACCTGTTGAGTTTCCCATAAAACTGGGAACATCGGAGACCTTGTTTGATGATAAAGATGGCGACGACGTCCTGGAGGCCTCGGACCTGGAGCGAGAGTTTGGTAAAGCGGGCCAGAAAGGCTTGCAGGGTTTCTCCTTCTTCTTGGTGGAAACCAATGAAGGAGTCCTCGTTCTTTTGGTATTCCGTGCTACCGGCGAACTGTGTAAGGAAGTTTTGCGCCAACTGTTCAAAAACTATGGATCGAATTGGTGGGTAGCAGCGTAAACCACCTTAGGGCCGCCTCTTTCAGGGTCGACGAGAAGACTCGGCATTGTTGACCGTCTGTCATACCTAATATCGACATAGCCGAGTTGAAGGTTTTAATGTGATCTCATGGATCAGTTTCTCCGTCATAGGGTTCTATGTGGAAAGGCATCTTGAAGCCCATGGGCACGTGCTTGTTCATGATTTGTTGGGTAAAAGGATGTCTCCCCTTTCCCTGGAAGTTGAAACTGGGTCACTGGTAAGCAGTTGTGCCGCAGGGGGCGTACGAGTTGTAGGCACCTGCCCAGGGCATATGGAGGTAGGATCCCGGTGTGTAGTTTGGGACTGGTGGTCGCGGATAACTCATAGCGGGACACGCTGCTTGTCCGACGATCATTGTTGGTCCAGGTGAGATTACCGCTGGGGGTGCTGGTGCTGTTAGCGATAGTCATGCGAATTCCATTTGTAGGGTCCCGAACTGTATTGCAGGTAGGTTGGTAGGGTTGCTGGAGGCCCCTGCCGCTGCGCCGTGTGACACTAGTGGTAGTTAGGCACCTGCGCTTGCTTGCCAAGGTCCTGTTCTCTTGCAACTATTGTTGGCATAGGGCTGCTATTTCTGCCTCAAGCCGGGCAAGCTCTACCTCTCGCGGGTTCCTCGTCGGCTCCGCTGTTTCTCGACTGCCGACTATAGGGCAAGGAACATGCAGCATGCCATAAGGATGTTGGGGGCAGGTTTCCTCTCTGGGTGTAGGGTTCTGGACCACGGTTTCTGCAATGGCTACCTTTGTCATTGAGGTGTTATGGGGTTGAGTCATGTTTGAACCACCTGCTTCGGCCGTGACCGCTTCGGTCGTTCTTTGCCTATTCCTTGCGCTGCGCCTTAGAGCGCTTGCGTCGGTCGTGGCTGTGGGGGCATTCGAGTCGGTCATCCTATAGTTTATCCTGTGAACAAGATAAAAAAATACAGGTTTTCTGAGTGTTAGGTGTATACTCCTACTCCCCGAAAAAGAAATGCCATTTTAGTGGCTGCTGGAAGCCCTATTGGTGGGATGCTCTGGGGACGGAGATGAGCTTGCCGGTGGTCAGACTTGATGGAGCCCACGGCGAAGCTCGGGATGCGTGAAGGATGTGCATAAGGTGTCTGAGGGTGCTCAGGATGCCTGCTAGAATGGCTATGAGTAATGCTCTCTGGAAGTATTTGAGATGTCTCGGATCTAGTGCTATAGCCCTTGAACTTGCGTATCTCTAGTCCCCCGGGTAAGGGTCTATTTATACTGAGTGTGGAGAGGACGTGCTCGATCCACGAACTCGTTGGGACGTGGGTCGTCCCACGATGCCCAGGGAGTTTCCACATCCAATTGAGTGGGTGTCCCCACGAGGTGACGTGGGCAGGGGCCACGTAAGTAGTAAATAAGAGGTGCCACATGCTGCTAGCTTGTGCTGCCGCTAGGCTTCTGGAAGCGTAGTGCCAAGTGTCCCAAAGTGGAAAATTCCGTAGTTACACATTAAATAACAAAATTTAATGAGTATTATAAGTGATTTACCTTTCTTGTAAAATAGACACTTAAATATTTCCCCATTCACACCCTTGGGATTATTGCATTCACTTTGTTTCTATACAATACATACAGAGCACATTCCCCCTCCTTATAAATTTAGGGTGAAGTCTACCCAAAAGAAGGAAAAAAGAAGAAAGGAGAGAAAGAGAGAAAGAGAGAGTGCTAGAGAATAGAGATATGAAAAACCAAAAGATGAATGCTTCTTCAATTTTTGCACCATCATCAACAGGTATAGGTCTTAGAGGGTCAATGATGCACTCTTAATTTAACCACTTTATTTTTTATATATATATTTACCGCTATTTTAACTAGATTTTCGGCTTTTCGCCACATCATTCACTCATACAAAAAAAGGAAGAGGGGGAAAGTTTTAGTTTTGAAGATGATAGCGCAATCAATTTTATCCCTAAGCACTATTCTCTCTTCTTTTTTGCTATCTCATCTAATGATAAGAATTTAGAGTTTGGGCTTTAGGGTTTAAATTTTAATACCGAATATGATTTCAATATAACATTTTTTTTCTTGATGATGTGTACTTGCCTCAGAGCTAGGTCTTTCAATCACTCCAACTCGCATGGAGAGGGCAATGGGAGTCGATTTTGATGACTTGGAGTCGATTTTGACGACTTGGAGGTTCGCAATTTTTTTTGGCCCTCAACATCTCGCTCCGATCCATTGACTTCTTTTTTTGTCTTCACAATGTTAAATGGTTGACATATATGCATGCATGTGGTTGAGTAGATATTGGATAGTACCGAAGAAAGTCAAGTTGTGCTCGAAAAAGCAACGGAGATCTTCATCGAAGAACTCAGCCTTCGAGCATGAGTTCGAACTAAAGAGCAGAACAAGAACACTATTGAGAGAAATGATTTAGCTGAAGAAATTAATGAAAACAAAGTCTACGATTTCTTAGTTGATCTTGTTCCACTAGATCCGAATGACCATCCCTCCTCCAACGTCAAGGTCTCAACTATTTTTTCTTTTTTTCTTTTTTTAAATTTTGATCATTTTAATTTCCAAGATAATTGATAGTTAAGTTAGTTATGGTATTTTCAATAATTATCAGGAAGAACATTGTGGAATAATAACTGCTGAAGAAGTTACTAATTATGCTGAGGCCCCTGTGATGAATGTGAGCAATGTGAGTATCAAATAAACAATACTAAATTGTATTAGTGTAGTAATTAGTTTAATTATTACGATTAATATGTTATTAATTCAATTTTCTAACCCATTATTTTGTATTTTTTATAACTTCAAAGGTCCATTAGGAAGCTGAAACTGCAACAAGCGAACCATCGATTAAGATGAAAAAACCTCTATGCTATTATTTCTCACTTTCATTCATTTATTTATTTTTCTTGTGTGTATATATTATTTCATATAGAATTTCTTACACATATATATATATATATATATATATATATATATATATATATATATATATAAATTTTAATTAATCTTGCAATTATTTTGTCATTGCAGTGAACCCAGAGAAACGCATTCGATCTGAGGAAGTTGAATGAAGTCCTAGCCATCGTGTGTTAGGAATAAAATAAAATGAAATTAGCGTTAGTTTAATTTCATGTGTCTTATCTTTATTTATGTTGTCTTTGTTTTTAGTTCGATCGAGTTGGACTATGTTTGGAATTACATTATGTCAATTTCAATCTATATGTCTATCTTCAAGGTCAAGAGTACCACATGTTGGTCATAATGCTCTTGTACTATCTATGTAATCTAACCAAATGTTGGTTTCTCTGACCCAAATTAATATTTATAATTATAAGCAATTGAGTTGAATTAATGTGTCTGTCTTCTAGGTTTTAATCTATTCTCTAACCATAACGATCATATGTCCTTAGGAGAATCACACCCCAAAAATTAATTATTGGAGTTGAAGAGCCTAAAGCTTTATAAGACCGTTCATTAAATGTAACCTTTTCTCTACCAATCACGTGCATATCCATATATTTTTATTAACATCTCAAGAATAATCTAGAAGGTTCCTAAAGTCAAGTTCTTGAAAAAAAATACATCTCAAAAATTAGTGTTTGAGTTAAAGAGTTCAAGACTTTATAAGGCCCTTCTTTAAAGATAACCTCCTTAATATGAGACTCGTAATATTACTACCCCTTTGGAAGTTGGCGTTGTGATGGTTAACACATTGTGATAGTTCAATCACAATCAACCTTTTCACTAGTTAGAACCTTCTACATAGATTCCTTTATGATTAGTTAGCTCTCAATGAAAGCACCATTTGATCGAGCACAAGTCCTTAGAAGATTCACACCCAAAAACTAGCTGTTGGAGAGCCGAATGCAGTATAACTATATAAGGTCAATTCTTGAAGGTAACCTCCCTAATATGGGACTCGTAAGACTCGAGCACTAAATTTGGACACCTTTTCCAATAGAGATTCAAATTCGAATTTATCACGATTTCATAGATTAGACCCTTCCACTATACCTAACCCTGTTTGTTTTACACATTTATTTTTTGTCTTCTATAGGTATCTTCTAATAAAGACATATTTCATTGGATCAATTAATTCCTATTGATCCCACATAAGTTGTCATTGATACTAATTAATGAATGCATTTATCACCAAGTTTAATTAAGCATTAGTGAATAGCCTTTTTATTTAATGCTAACTCATTTCCCTTGTCACACCCACTTCGGTTCCTTATTCCATAGAAGTACTACTTTTCCCCAATATAAAGAGACCCCAAAATCTACCTAAAAGGAGAAAAAGATGCAAAGTAGAGAAAGACTTAGAGAAAGAGAGAGAGAGAAAGAAATCAAAAATGAAGGCAACACTTCTAATCAGCATGCAAGCCAAAACGTTTTGGGGGGATTTTGGAAGCATTGAGAACTTTAACCAGCAGCCATTAACAGATTTCTGCAACATCATCAATCAATGTCCTTTCCAACAGGTTCCGGAATTCATGTCAATTCCACCTTATATGCTTGCTCAGTATCGTCAAGAAGAGCAAAAGGTCTTTTCACTCTTTAACTACTTTATTACTTCTTTCGACAGGAACTTTAACCTTTTCAATTCTTGAAGTTCACTTCAGAATAACAAATTTTCTCTTTTTCCTCTCATTCCCACCTTCACCTTTATTATTGAATAGTTGAGATGAAGGAAAATTGATGGGCATTTTATATGAATCATCACTTTTTTTTATTGGATATTCTCCACCATTTCTCATATACAAATTGGGAAAAAGATTTAGCTTTGAAGATGGTAGTGCAAACAAATTTTTTTCCCAACTACTTTTGTCTTTATCCCTATTGATCTTCTTTGGACAGGGACTTCAACCTTTTCAATTCTCGATGATCGCTTGAGAATAACTAATTTCTCTTTCTTTATCACTCCCTCTTTATGTCTTCTTTCTCTTTGAATTTGGATTCCTTCAATATCTTTAAAAAATTGAATGGGTTAATTTCTTTCAGAAGAGTTTTTTTTTCTCCCTCTCAAAATCATCAGTTTTGAAGAAGACTCCAGCATAATTACTATTTCTCTGTTTCTCTTCTTTTGTAAGGGACTTCAACTTCTTGAATTCTTGAGACTCCCTTCAGAATAACTTATTTTCTCTTTCCTTGGTACTCTCTCTTCATGTCTTCTTTCTCTTTGAATTTGGATTCCCTCAATTTTCTAAAAAATTGAGGGGGTTAATTTCTCTAATAAGAATCTCTCATATTCCCACCTTTGTCTTTATTGATTGGTTGATATGAGGGAAAATTGACCATTTCATTTAGAGGATCCAAATCGTAGATAAGATCAGGACATCAAATTTCTCAAAATTCATCAATTTTGAAGAAGACTAGCATAATTACTTTTTCCCCCTCTCTCTAAGTAATTCTTTGTCTCTCTCTTTTTTTAATTGTGTATGCTATATTCTACAAAAGTTTCTTGAAAAATCTAATACATTTTGATTATTTCATGGGAGTGCAGAACCAGGCATTACAAATGTTTTGGCAACAACAATGGTATGAGATACAAAATGCTGAAGGTTTAATTTTTCATTTTCATCTTTCCCAAAATCAGGAAAAAATTTACCAAAACCACCCAAATTTATAAATTATATATGACTTGTTTCAATCTTTATGTGTATGTACTTGTGTCAGCAATTAGGGGCCAAAATCAATTGCCTCTGGCTCGAATCAAGAGAATCATGAAGTCTGATTTTGATGTAAAGGTTTGCAAAGATTCCATCCTTTTTTTGTTTGCCCTCATCTTCCTTGTTTCTTTCTCATTTATTTTTAACACTAATTAATATGCATCATTAATTTCGAATTGAGATCATTTTAACATGCAAAGCTTACAACTACTAGAACAATATTCCATTTTACTGAAATTAAATAGTCGTTTTAATAATTATACATCCGGCCGCCATTTTGTGTAATGACAAAGTTGTGGATCCATTCAAAATTTAGGTTAATAGGTACAAAATAACCAAGATATAGAGTTATTAATTAATGAATTTTGTCGGATTATTGTCGCGCATGTGATTTGCATAACGACAAGTTAAATTTAAATTTTAGTTGTTTAACAATAAATTAACCACCCATCTAATGATTTTGTCCCATTAATCCGCATGTCATAACGACCAATATTATTCATAACGACCGAGTTAGATATTCGAATAACATATAGTCGTGTAGCGACACAAGTACTTAAGTATATATATATATATATATATATATATATATATAATTAGTTGGATTATGATAATTAAGAGTTAGTTTATTAATTAATGATTTTGGTGTCATTAATTATTATAACATTTTGTTTATTGGTTAATTACAGATGATCAGTACGGAAACTCCAATATTACTATCAAATGCATGTGAGATGTTCATTCAAGAAATGAGCCTTCGTGCTTGGATGCGAACTGAAGAGAACAAGAGACGTACAATTCAACGTCATGACGTTGCTAATCCATTCATGAAAATAAACTCTATGACTTCTTAACTGATGTTATTCCATTGCAATACCATGGTGGCCATCCATCTCTCGTGCCTCCACCTTAACCTCAACTTCAGGTCAATTTTAGTGATTTCTTTTTAATTCCTACGTTAATTAATTCATTAATTGGATTGATGATCCTAGCTCCTAGATTTTTAGAACATTTTTTGTATACATACATATATATATATATATATATATATATATATATATATATATATATATATGTTAATTTTCTTTAATTAATTAATTGTCAGGAAGAGCATTCTGGTCAAGCTGCAGAAAAATCCTAATTATGCTACTCTAATTGTTGATGAGAGTTTGATGAATATGCGGATTAATGTGACTGTGAGTATTAATTAATTGAACACTAATTAATTTTATTTGTGTAATTAATTAAACTAATTTGAATAAGGAATTAATTAATGGTTTTAATTTGTTAATTAATTTAAGGACCAGCAAGCTGAAAGTAGCTAGCAATATACTGAAGCCTCCACATTGGATCCATCCATTGTGCCACCTCCTCCTCAATTTCCCTACAATTTCCCTCCCCCAAATTAAAAAGGAATATATCTAATGTAAAGTAAATATTTTGTTTTATATATCTAAGCTTCTTTAATTTAATTAATTATTTCTGATTATGTAGTGATCTGATCAGGGGGTTGAATCATGTGAAGTCAAATGTGATCTTTGGGAACGAGCTTGGCCTTTTATGATCTTCTGCTAGCCTCAGAACATCTATGTCTTTCTTTGAATTTTTTTTTTAGTTCGACTTTATTTGAGAAAACTTTTAGACTTTGTTATATATGCATGGCGCTTAATAATTTGTAAATATTTATTTATGCTTTCTTAATGGTCAAAACTCAAAACCAAAGGTTGGTCTTGGTATATATATATATAATATACAATCAAATGCTGGTTTCTTACCCAAATTAATATTTATTTCATCATATATTAACAAGGAGTAGATACAAACATATTAGGAGAATGGATCCTCAATTATGTGCGATGATGTTGTTCAAGTGGGACCCGGTCACCTATCTCTGTTCAAGTGGGACCGGTCACCTATGTCTTTTCCTCTCTTGGAGAGCAGTATAGTGTACAACACTAAATCCATTTTGACAAGTAAGCTATCTTGTCCCCTTAGAAGTCAGTTGAATGTCACTATCATAGCACCGCCGTACATCCGTCCACTAACCTTTTCCGTATAGAAATAATTAATTGTTATTCACTTGTGACAGACATGCATCCCTTTTTTTCATGGAGAAGATGTTCAGCAGTACGGTAGTACTGAACTTTAGTACATCCCTCCAATCTGTTGATCCGTAATCTATTCAAGGTTGGTCTTATTATTAATGTGAGCTTCTATTAATATTAAAAAATGACACTACATGATTGAAGAGATGTAATACCCCAGAATATTTTGAGGATTAAAGAACGATTTATTTAAAATTTTGAGGATTTAAGAATGATTTATTCCGGGGCTAGGAATTAAAACCTTAAAAAAAGAATATAGGAAAAGTATGAAGGTTAAGGGAAACCGGAAAGGAACCAAGAAATTCTTCAAAATTTCAAGTGAAATAATAGATGAAGGAAAGAAGTAAAATATTTTTTTTGGAATTTATTCAGGACCTACGAAATTAGAAACCCAAAATAAATAGGAGTGGGAACTAAATTAAATAGTATTAGTTATTATTTATTTAATTATTAATTAATTTATTTTTATTACGATTATTTTAAATATTTAAAAAGGGGGGTTTTAGGAAAGTAGAAAGTGAAAGAAAAGGAAGTAGGAACTATTTTTGGATCAATTTAGGACTTAAGAAATTGAAAACCTAAATTAAATAGGGAAAGAGATTAAATTAAAAATACATATTAGTTCTTATTTATTTAATTATTTACTTATTATATTATTATATATATATATATATTATTAAATTGGGTTGGGGGATACATGGGTTTATAAAGAAAGAAAAGAAAGGAAAAAAGAAAGAGAAAGAAAAGCAAAAGAAACAAACGTGAGGGAGGAGAGAGAGCCGAGAAGAGAGAGAGGGAGCACGTAAACGGAGAAGAAGAAGAAGAAGGGGAAGGAGGGACGGTTCACTGGAAATCGCCCGGAGAAGAGCGGTCCGACGCTGGAAAAGCTCACCGGAGCTCGACTACAACATTTTCCACACCTCCCACCAATCGAATCAAGGTTGGTAACCCCCAATTTCATTCGAAACCCTCAATTTCTCTATTTTTAGGGATTCCTTCGATTCACCTTCGATTGGGTTGTTTCGAGGGTAGATTGAGACCTAAAAAGTGTTCTTGAACACTTAATTGGGGTAGGAATCGAGATTTTGTTCTCGGATTTGCCCAAATTCGAATTTGGAAGGATTTGGGGTTGAAATTATAATTATTTCCAAATTGGGAAAATTGTTGATAATTAGGATTGAGCTTGGATTTGAGTAAATAGGCTTGGATTGATATTATTAAAATTATATAGTTGAAATATTAGCTGAACAAGACCCGTGAAGAGCTGGCTCCAGGTTACTAAGGCCGAACCATGGCATTAACATGTCGAGTCCCTGCTCGGTTTGCCTAAATACACTTTAAAGGTGATGTTGAGGGCTCCAAACCTCTTCTTTTCAATCTAAAACACCATAGAATAATTCTAAATATGCTATCAAGCATCAAGAATTATTGTAGGTACCTTCTTGTTTCTCAGGGATGGAAACTTGCAGAACAAATTAGGTCTAACTTCGTGAATTGCAACTTTATCCCTTCACAACCTTTAGGAAACCTTAAGTGGCAAAAATTGGAGGTATATTGAGGTTTAGAAACTAGATTTCTTAGAACCTAAGTAGAAACACAAGTTGAATTAAAATGCTTAGACCTTCCTAAAATTAGGATTCCTTCCAACCAAGCTAGATAAGCTTCCTTAGATGCGAATACAAGTTTGATAGAGGTCTAGTACTCAAATCCAAGTATGTGAAACACTCAAGTAGAGTGTTATATGCGAGTAAGTCAAGTGTCCGAGGAAGGATACACATAAGTCGGGACAGAGAAGTCCAATAAGACCAAGAGCTTGACTCTGTGGCAACCATGGACTGCACGTGAGAGTAATGAAGAGATAAATAACAAGTTAAGCTGTCACAACCCCCTATCGGACGTCCGTGACCGGCACGGGAGGTAGGATTTCTCCTATCCCGTAAGCCTCTAATCCCTGATTGACATTTTCACCTGTTTATAACTACCCATTTCTAATACAAACAATATATAGTATTTATGGCCATCCCTATCCGGTGACCTAAGTAGCGTGCAATCCACGGCTCGCTCAACGCCGCTTCAGTCTATACATATACACATAATCAATCACACGTACATATAATATACATATTGATCACGCGTTTCAGGGCAGGTGATCTATCCTATTCACATGCAGAAATCCTGTGTACAGTCAAGTATATTGTTCAATCACACACCTGCATATAATTTACATATTGATCACACGCCTCAATGCGTGTGACCTATCCTATTCATATGCGGAAGCCGTATTTTCACACAATCAAGTATTCAGTCACACATACATATAAATTTACATATTGATCACACGCTCAATGCGTGTGATCTATCCTATTCACATGCGGAAGTCATATACATATATATATACACATGATATATATCATATCATAGCCTATGTTCCCAACAACAAGACCAATCTTTAATCTGTATGAAGCTGACAATTCTGGAGTGTGACATATACATATATAATATATAGCAACTGTACAAAACAATGTTATACCAAATGATCCATATACATATATATCTTGACAAAATGCATATATCAATACTACCCACGCGAACAATGCGTGCGGCCTCTAAATCTGTCCGCCTCCCTGAGATGAAGTGGAAGCGCTCCCGATGCCTAAACCACCTGTGTCTGTAACATTTAACATTGGGGTGAGTTAAACGGACTCAGTGAGAGGCTTTCCCATCCCTGGGGAAAAGGAGCCAATCACAAACACATACGCATATAACGGGTTTAAATCTCCGTATGTTAAGTGGTCACGCAAATAGCATATATCATATCCACAACATAGAATTTAAAGCATGGTTTTACATACGTTCAAATTCACACATACATCATATCATAGTTTAACATACAACTTCATGTGGATATCCATGTTCAAATAACCGTAATTTAAACTGGCCCGAAGGCATATCTCCGTTAGGAGAGATTCTGGCCCGAAGGCATATCTCACGTGAGCGGTATAGGAACCTAGTTGGTCATTCTAGGAACCCCTGGCCCCAAGACTTTACTTGGAACACTAATCTGACTCCAAGACTTCACTCGGAGCATAGCCGGCGACTCATCTGACCTCGGTTTACCCAAGGCAATAGCCACAATGTGGTGTACTCATATACTTTGTATTTCTGTGAGTTTGACTCAAGATAGCAGACTCAATCTACCCGGACCATCCGTGATAGACTCGGTTCCCGCGTTGTACCATAAATGACCCCTATGGACCACTACTTATTCATTTTACTTCTTCTTAGGAAAATCTAGATTTCCAAGTGGTTTTCTAATTCGGAATCTCTTGGTTTAAAACAAAGTCACCTATGTTCATTTTCTTTAAGATTTACATACACAACCACACTTTTCAGATAATAATCAATGAGGTTTGTTTCTAGTACCACAAGACCCTCACAATTAAAATTGACTCGATCCTACCCCCGATATCATATAGGTCCCAAGGACCTTCTTTACATATAAGGCTCCTTGAGCCACCATCACTTTTTACAGTTCACATATACACATATAGCACGTTATCACATATATTATAATTTATGAACAACAATAGCATGTTGTCTATTATATGATTCCTACAAGTAGGCAAGAAGGCAAACCATATATCCATATCCGCAGTCAACCCTATAGGACAAGGATGGGAAAAGCCCCTCACCTTGTTGGCCCCTCTGATCGGTCCTCGGTGTGCCCGAAACTCCACTCACGGTATGGTGGCCTATACACATATACTTGAGAAATTTAGAAACTTGAAATTTAGCCAATATCATATACATGTCATGCTAATGCTCATGTTCTCTCTAATTAATTCCATAGACTAGTTGTTGGCTTGGAATGCCCTCCACTAGTTTTCAGAACATCTAGCATGTCTTTATTCGTGTCCAACCCTAGCTTATTCACATTATTGGAACTATTTGAAAACCTTGATTTGGGAATGCAAAGTTACCCAATTGCACTTCTATGTGTCCATGTGAAGTTTCCATTACCCAAGTCTTGGATTTATGGCTCAAGTGAGTCATAAATCCTACATGTCCAAGATTTCCATTTACCAAAATAACTTTCACACTTTACCTACACATGAATACACATATCCGGATACACGTAAAATTAGAAAATTATCTCTTTTTCCCCGAACCGGTTTCCGTGTGAGACGGTGCTTACTCGGGTTTTACTCCCTCGTACATTCCAATAATTTTAAAAAATTATAATCACAATTCCACCTATTAACGCATCCCAAATCAGTCCACAACCCCATTACAACTATTCCACCCACATTTTCCTACAATTTCCAACCCGGATAAATTCCATCAACTTAGTTCCGATTCCTAAGCTCCCAACTCACTCCATAACATTCAAATACTTCAATTTAGGTCCCAGAATACTCAGATTGAACCGAATGGGGGTTTTCCAAAAGTCCCTAAAATTGGTAAAATTGTGGTTTGAGAGTTTCGGGACTTCTCACCTCGATTCAACCGGTTAGAAGGACGATATGGAGTAGAGGAGACTCCCAGCCACCTTCCCCTATGAAGAGATGGCGTTTTCCGGCGTGGAAGCTCTCTCCCTTTGATTTCTCTCTCTAACCCGTCACTCTCTCTCTCCTCCAGCACAACGACGGCATGAGCTCCGGCGGACGACGTGGTGTCGCAACCCGGCTTCCTCCTCGCACGTCCAGCCTCCTCCACGCGTGCTCACCTTCCCCGTGCGTTTTCTCCGTTCGTGCTACTCCCCCCCTGCCTCTCTCTCTCTGTAGCTTCCTTTCTTCGACTCCCCCTCACGATTTCTTTCCCCTTTCTTTCTTTATTCTTTCCTTATATAATATATATATATATATATATATATATATATATATATAATTAATATATATACATATCACAAAAAGAAAATCTGGTATAATAATAAATCAGAAAAAAAAAGAAATATAGAAAAATTTTGGATTTAAACTAATTTGTATTTAAAAAAAAATAAGTAGTAGGATTGTGTGTGCTTCTATCCATTTTCAACTTTAAATGGATTAATTAAATTAGACTTATGATGCTAATTAAATATTCTCGGGTATTACATAAGCTAGGTAATAACCTTAATGAAGTAAATGTTGTTCTTATAGGAACAACGACACACAATTGAGTGTAACAGGAACTCCGAGGAGACTAAAGCTACAGGAGAGGATTGCATGGAAGGTTGGCCAAGGTGAGGGCTCTTTCATCTCTGCTCCTAGGGTTGTATGCTTATGTGGATTACATGAGTATGTATATTCTCTGCTTGTTTGGTATGTGTTAGCTAGAGGTATAGAATGCTAAAAGAATAAAAAAACTAGAAGATAGGTTGTGGAAAGTAGCTTGGATAGGAAGACATAGGAGTAGAGTGTAATTGTTTGCTATGATTGGTGTGCTACAAATCCAACTCATACACTCCGGAGGCATGATGAGTATTTTATTAAATATTTTGCACGACAGTGGCAAGAGTCCTTGTACGGAAGGACTAAGCTTTTATTTTGAAAACTCGTCACGACGGTGACTTAAATTATAATCATGCAAAGGGAGTTATTGGTGGGTTTCGGATTTGGTTATGCTAGCGATGTGAGACACCGACTAGAATAACATCAAATGGCACTTGAGACCTCAGTTTTATAATCACCATGACGATGGGCATTGCCCTATCCTGGCAATAGGGTCAGAAAGGTTTATATTGCTATGACAATAGGTTGAGGCTCTGAGAGTGCATCTAGACTAGTATATGAGTTATATCCTGATGAGTATACTTGTACATATTAATAAGGAGAGGAATTGTTGATCCTTCGGGAAAGATACCAAGAATCCTATTAATATGTGGGACTAAGGTAAGGAGACACGGGAGGAACCTACGGGTAAACTATGATCCTAACCTAGTAAAAGAGAAATCATCCTGTGGAGTTGGTCCAGGGTGTGTCAATGGCCATGCTTCGAGACGTCGTGCCGTGCCCGCCATGTGGTCTGGTTGGGTAATGGACGAGTAGGCACAAGCTATTGCCCCGCAGTAAAGAGGTAAGGACGTGCCACGTGGTGGCTATGCGTTAGTTGTTTGATAGATAGAAGTTGATTGTATTTGGTTAACAGAATTGTCACGAGGTGACCAGTACCCAAGTGAATGGGTTAAGATATGTTTTGCCACTTGGTGGCTAGCAACCCAAGTGCACGGGTTCGAGGTAGAAAAGCCATGTAGTGACTAGTAAATACCCTAGAGTGGGGGAAGTTAAGTAGATGTATGTTATAGTATCTGCGTGTACTTAAAGAATTGTCTGTGTTTGCATATTTATTGCTGATTGTGTAGCGGAGTGGTGACATACAGGATTACGTCATCACAACGTCTTGTTTGATTCAGATATGCTAAACGTGAGAAGACCGGTAAGTAAAAGCCGGCACTATATGTTACGTGTTTAATTGCGTATAGATGACGTGGAATAAACTGCTGCATGTTTACAGTTAGTAAATGCATGTCAGCGTTTGGGTGAAATTTCTGTTGTTGTGTGGTTGCCAAGAATGTATGCTAATTAATAGTAACCAGTTGTTTTTGCATGTGGTTATGTATGACTCCCAATCCCAGCGCCATGGTACCACCTTGCGCCGGGGATGGGAGAGTCCTCACTGAGTCGCGTGGTTAAGACTCACACCCCATTTTTACTACATAGAGTCAAGTTAAGTACAGGTGGAAGAAGTCTCGGTGGAACGAGGGTTGAGCAACACTTTTCCAAGACCCACAACTTGTTCATGTGGGTGAATAAAGTGTAATTGTAATTTAATTTACTTTATTATTGTATCATAAAGTAAAGGGTAGATGTACCCAATTAGATTGTATTACTAAATCTAGAACTGTCAGCTTCACACACCTTAAAGATCAGGATTCATTTTACTGCGATACAGGGAAAATTTGTTTTCAAAATGATATATATACATATATCAGTTGCATGTGAATAGGATAGGCAGCATCTTCGGATGTGTAGCCAGTACATAGGTTATATATATTATGTGTGTTTTTCTATATCTATATCCTGAAGCGGCATTGGCCGTGGATTTGCTTGCCTTGGATAGGCCACCATTTCGGTGTAGCCAAGGTATTATACTGCATGTGGATGTATTTTCAATAATAGATATTCTGTCAATTAGGTGATAAGGCTTACAGGCATAGGGATATTCCCTGTGTCTGTGCCGGTCATGGTCCTCTGAACGGGGGTTGTGACAAGAGATGTATCAAAGTTTAGTAATCCTGTAGCACTCCTTTTCCGTGATACTAGTTCACTGTGGAAACAATTACTACATCCTTTGTATATCCATCTATAAATACCACTCATAGCCAGTTATATATATAACATAACTTGTTTTTTATAAAAGATATATAACACACTACTTATTTAATCTTTTGTGATTATTATTCTTTTGAAGATCGGATTAAGTTGATAGTTAGAGATTTCATTGGGGATTCCTTTTAATTCCCCAAGTAATACCTAAAAAAAAGTACACTTAAAGATTCATCAAATAGCAAGTTTTTTTAAAAAAAAATTTTGTATGACTTTCAAAAAGAAATTAATAGTATTATTATTCTCATTAATTTATTTTAAATTTATGAAATGCATAATATATAATAGACAAAATGAAAACATTTTCTTTAAACAAAATTAATGAACATACAGCATTTTAGAATTGATATTTAAGTTTATGTCTGAAACTAATCCATATTCATAAAGGCTTGTCGATGTTTTAAATTAGTACTCGACTATCATAGAACAATCCTTTAATTCTGTTAAACTTAACATAAACACTAGTGAAAGTTGAAGGCTTAATTAGACCATAGTGAAAACCGATTCAACCTAACAAACAAAGTTTTATTAGTTGTAAACTTCTGTCCAACACGCTCAACACTAAGAAATCCAAGATTGGAACAATAAACAAAATATATATAATTTGATCAACTACTTGAGTTTGTGAAAATATTATCTATATTAATATGGTTGTGGGGTCTTCCCATCAACGGTTTCCTAAAATAGTCAATTAGTTAATTAAAAAAGAAAATAAAAATTTGATGTAAGAAGATCATGGGTGAGAGAAAATAAGAATAATGATAACTTCCTAGAATTCCATTTATTATTTTAAATATAATAAATATTTTATTTTTTATTTTAAAATTTTGAAATAATTTAATATTTAATTTTTTATTAATTTAAAAGCAGACAACGCACGGTAAAAATATATAATTTAATATTTGATTTTTTATTAATTTAATAATTTATAATTTTTTATTAATATTAAACACATAAGAAAAGCAGACAACATGCACGGTAAAAATATATTTTTTTATACGCGCACATATTTAAAGAAGTAGATTACACACATAGAAAAAACAGACAACACGCACGGGAGTGCGTGTTGAATGCTAGTATATATATATACACACACACACACCAGTTAAAGTGAATTAGATAGTAATGTTTTGTGGCATGCTTTAGAGTTTATCCTCATTCCCCAAAATAAAATATATGGTATGATGCTTTAATTTTTATTTCCTACTATGGCTAATTTTGTCAATGAAAAAGATTAATATATAAAATAAGGGTTCTAGATATTTTTTAAAAATTCCTTACATATTTATTTGCTGAAATGAGTACAATTTTAACTGTCTACATGTAGATAAAAAAATAGTAAAAGAAAAGCCAATATATAAAACTCTTTTGCAGGGAAAACTTGATAGTATGGAGTAATTTGAATATGGTTCACTAGAGATTATTCCGTTTCAGTAAACTGATATATATACCATTGGTCATTTATTTTATTATTATTATATTAATAATTAATACATTAAATAACAAAATTTAATGAGTATTATAAGTGAATTACCTTTCTTGTAAAATAGACACTTAAATATTTCTCCATTCACAAACTTGGGTTTATTGCATTCACTTTGTTTCTATACAGTACATACAAAGCACATCCCCCCTCCTTATAAATTTAGGGTGAAGTCTACCCAAAAGGCAAAAAGAAGAAAGGAGAGAAAGAGAGTGTGCTAGAGAATATTGAGAGATATGGAAAACCAAAAGATGAATGCTTCTTCAATTTTTGCACCATCATCAACAGGTATAGGTCTTAGAGGGTCAATGATGCACTCTTAATTTAACGACTTTATTTTATAAATATATTTATCGCTCTTTTAACTAGATTTTCGGCTTTTCGCCACATTATTCATTCAGGAACCGTTCATTAAAGGTAACCTTTTCTCTACCAATCACATGCATATCCATATATTTTATTAACATCTCAAGAATAATCAGGAAGGTTCCTAAAGTCAAGTTCTTGAAACAAATACATCTCAAAAATTAGTGTTAGAGTTAAAGAGTTCAAGACTTTATAAGGCCCTTCTTTAAAGATAACCTCCTTAATATGAGACTCGTAATATTACTACCCCTTTGAAAGCTGGCGTCCTGATGGTTAACACACTTCGATAGTTCAATCGATCAAAGTCAACCTTTTCACTGGTTAGAACCTTCTACAAAGAGTCCTTTATGATTAGGTAGCTCTCAATGAAAGCACCAATTGATCGAGCACAAGCCCTTGGAAGATTCACACCCAAAAACTAGCTGTTGGAGAGCCGAATGCCGTATAACTGTATAAAGTCTTTTCTTGAAGGAAACCTCCCCGATATGGGACTCGTAAGACTCGAGCACTAAATTTGGACACCTTTTCCAATAGAGATTCAAACTCGAATTTATCACGATTTGATAGAGTAGACCCTTCCACTATACCTAACCCTGTTTCTTTACACATTTATTTTCGTCTTCTATTGGTATCTTCTAATAAGACATATTTCATTGGATCAATTAATTCCTGTTGATCCCACATAAATTGTCATTGATACTAATTAATCAATGCATTTATCACCAAATTTAATTAAGCATTAGTGAATAGCCTTTTTATTTAATGCTAACTCATTTCCCTTGTCACACCCACTTCGGTTCCTTATTCCATAGAAGTACTACTTTTCCCCAATATAAAGAGACCCCAAAATCTACCTAAAAGGAGAAAAAGAGGCAAAGAAGAGAAAGACTTAGAGAAAGAGAGAGAGAGCGAGAGAGAGAAATGGAAAATGAAGGCAACACTTCTTATCAGCATGCAAGCCAAAACGTTTTGGGGGATTTTGGAAGCACTGAGAACTTCAACCAGCAGCCATTAACAGATTTCAGCAACATCATCAATCAACCTGCTTCCCAACAGGTTCCGAAATTCATGTCAATTCCACCTTATATGCTTGCTCAGTATCGTCAAGAAGAGCAAAAGGTCTTTTCACTCTTTAACTACTTTATTACTTCTTTTGACAGGAACTTTAACCTTTTCAATTCCTGAAGTTCACTTCAGAATAACAAATTTTCTCTTTTTTCTCTCATTCCCACCTTCACCTTTATTATTGAATAGTTGAGATGAAGGAAAATTGATGGCCATTTTATATGAATCATCACTTTTTTTTACTGGATACTCTCCACCATTTCTCATATAGAAATTGGGAAAAAGATTTACTTGTGAAGATGGTAGTACAAACATTTTTTTCCCAACTACTTTTGTCTTTTTCCCTATTGATCTTCTTTTGACAGGGACTTCAACCTTTTCAATTGTCGATGATCGCTTCAGAATAACTAATTTTCTTTCTTTATCACTCTCACTTTATGTCTTCTTTCTCTTTGAATTTGGATTCCTGGAATTTCTTTAAAAAATTGAAGGGGTTAATTTCTTTGAGAAGAGTTATTTTTTCTCCCTCTCAAAATTCATCAATTTTGAAGAAGACTCAAGCATAATTACTATTTCTCTGTTTCTCTTCTTTGAAAGGGACTTCAACTTCTTGAATTCTTGAGACTCCCTTGAGAATAACTAATTTTTTCTTTCCTTGGTACTCTCTTTTCATGTCTTCTTTCTCTTTGAATTTGGATTCCTTCAATTTTCTAAAAAATTGAGGGGGTTAATTTCTCTATTAAGAATCTCTCATATTCCCACCTTTTTCTTTATTGATTGGTTGATATGAGCGAAAATTCACCATTTCATTTAGAGGATCCAAACGTAGATAAGATAAGGACATCAAATTTCTCAAAATTCATCAATTTTGAAGAAGACTAGCATAATTACTTT
This sequence comes from Senna tora, assembly GCA_014851425.1. NCBI lineage: Eukaryota > Viridiplantae > Streptophyta > Magnoliopsida > Fabales > Fabaceae > Senna > Senna tora. The sequence goes on along the minus strand of CM026267.1, from coordinate 22,752,429 downwards.
TCCCCTTCTCTCTAAATCATTATTTGTCTCTCTCTTTTTTTTTGTGTATGCTATATTCTACAAACGTTTCTTGAAAAATCTAATACATTTTGATTATTTCATGGGAGTGCAGAACCAGGCATTACAAATGTTTAGGCAACAACAATTGTATGAGATACAGAATGCTGAAGGTTTAATTTTTCATTTTCATCTTTCCCAAAATCAGGAAAAAATTTACCAAAACCACTCAATTTTATAAATTATATAGGTGAAAGGTTCATTTTTGTCCTCTATGTTTCACTCAAGTTTCAAATTAGTCCTTTATGTTTCAGAAGTTTTAAATTAGTCCTTTATGTTTCCTAGAAGTACTAAATTGGTCCTTCCGTCCAAATTCTTCAATTTCTTAAGTTAACTGCTGACGTGGCGTGCCGAGGTGGACACATAACCTCTCTTACGTGTATCAAATAGCTGACGTGACCTTAGACACACCAAAAACACCCAAACGGTCGTTTAAGCAAAAAAAAATTAAAACTATGCTGAGAGGACCAATATTAAACTATAATGAAACATAAATGACTAATATAAAACTTCAATGAAACATAAAGGACCAATATAGAACTTCAATGAAACATAAAAGACCAATATAGAACTTCAATGAAACATAAAGGACCAATATTGAACTTTCATGAAACCTGAAGGACAAATATAAAACTTCTGGAAAACATAAATGACCAATATAAAACTTTTGAAAGATAAAGGACCAATTTAAAACTTGGGTGAAACATAGAGGACCAAAATGGGTATTTGGCCAATTATATATGACTTGTTTCAATCTCTATGTGTATGTACTTGTGTCAGCAATTAGGGGCCAAAATCAATTGCCTCTGGCTCGAATCAAGAGAATCATGAAGTCTGATTCTAATGTAAAGGTTTGCAAAGATTCCATCCTTTTTTGTTTGCCCTCGTCTTCCTTGTTTCTTTCTCATTTATTTTTAACATTAATTAAAATGCATCATTAATTTTGAATTGAGATCATTTTAACATGCAAAGCTTGCGGATCCATTCAAAATTTAGGTTAAATAGGTACAAAATAACCAAGATATAGAGTTATTAATTAATGAATTTTGTCAGATTATTGTCGTGCATGTCATTTGCCGTAACGACACGTTAAATTTAAATTTTAGTTGTTTAACAACAAATTAACCATAGATCTAATGATTTTGTCCCATTAATTCGCATGTCGTAACGACCAATAATACTCATAACGACCAAGTTAGATATTCGAATCACATATAGTCGTGTAATGACAAAAGTACTTAAGTATATATCTATATATATATGGCTTTAGAGTTTTTGGTGTCACACAAGCAAAGTGTGACACCAAAAAATTAACTTCCCCTCAACTTTCCGATAAATAACCAACTTCTCAATAAATCTATATTTATATTTATAGCTATATTTTATAATTAAAAAAAACAAAAAAATGATTGGAGGATGTGGGAGAGAGAAAACAAGTATGATAGGTGGTTACTAAAAAATGAAGTGCATAACTTCTCATTTTTTAATTTTAAATTATGATAAAAATTCTATTTAAAAATTTAAAAAATTATTAAATATTTTATTTTTAATGATTTTAAAATATAATAACTATTTTATATTATATTTTTAAAAAAATTTAAGAATAAATTACATGTATGCACGTAGGTGCATGCGAAGCCCCTAGTATATATATATTATAACTTTTTGTGATAATTATGAGTTAGTTTATTAATTAAAGATTTTGGTGTCATTAATTATTATAACTTTTTGTTATTGGATAATTACAGATGATCAGTGCGGAAACTCCAATATTACTATCAAAGCATGTGAGATGTTCATTCAAGAAATGAGCCTTCGTGATTGGATGCGAACTGAAAAGAACAAGAGACGTGTTATTCAACGTCAGGACGTTGTTGAATCCATTCATGAAAATAAACTCTATGACTTCTTAACTGATGTTATTCCATTGTAATACCAAGGTGGCCATCCATTTCTCGTGCCTCCACCTCAACCTCAACTTCAGGTCATTTTTATTTATTTCTTTTTAATTTCCTACGTTAATTAATTCATTAATTGGATTGATGATCCCAACTCCTAGATTTTTAGAACATTATATATATATATATATATATATATATTATATATATTATATGTGTGTGTGTGTGTGTGTGTGTGTGTTAATTTTCTTTAATTAATTAATTGTCAGGAAGAGCATTCTGGACAAGCTGCAGAAAATCCTAATTATGTTGCTCCAATTGTTGATGAGAGTTTGATGAATATGGGGATTAATGTGACTGTGAGTATTAATTAATTAAAACTAATTATTTTATTTGTGTAATTAATTAAACTATTTTGAATAAGGAATTAATTCATGGTTTTAATTTGTTAATTAATTTTAAAGGACCAGCAAGCTGAAAGTAGCCAGCAGTATACTGAAGCCTTCACCATGGATCCATCCATTGTGCCGTCTCATCCTCAGTTTCCCCCAAATTAAAAGGTTATATCTAATGCAAAGTAAATATTTTGTTTTATATATCTTAAGCTTCTTTAATTTAATTAATTATTTCTGATTATGCAGTGATCTGATCAGCGGGTTGAATCAAGTGAAGTCAAATGTGATCTTTGGGAACAAGCTTAGCCTTTTATGATCTTCTGCTAGCTTCAGAACATCTATATCTTTCTTTGTATTTCTGTTTTTAGTTCGACTTTATTTGAGAAAACTTTTAGACTTTGTTATATATGCATGACGCTTAATAATTTGTAAATATTTATTTATGCTTCTTTAAAGGTGAAAACTCAAAACCAAAGGTTGGTCTTGGTATATATATATATATAATACAATCAAATGTTGGATCCTCAGTTATGTGCGATGATGTTGTTCAAGTGGGACCCGGTCTCCTATCTCTATGTTCAAGTGGGACCAGCAGTCACCTATGTCTTTTTCTCTCTTGGACAATAGTATAGTGTACAACACTAAATCCATTTTGACGAGTAAGCTATCTTGTCCCATTAGAAGTCAGTTGAATGTCACTACCATAGCACCGCCGTACATCTGTCCACTAACCTTTTTCGTAGACAAAATAATTAAATGTTATTCACTTGTGACAGACATGCAACCTCTTTTTTTCATGGAGAATGTTCAGTAGTACGGAAGTACTGAACTTCAGTACATCCATCCAATCAGTTGATCCCTAATCCATTCAAGGTGGGTCTTTATTAATGTGAGCTTCTATTAATATTAACAAATGGCACTACATGATTGAAGAGATGTATCAAAGTTTAGTAGTACTATAGCACTCCTTTTCCATCTTATATCCATCTATAAATACCACTCATAGTCAAATAAATAACACAACATTTTTTTATATAAAAGATATATAACACACTACTTATTTAACCTTTTGTGATTATATTCTTATGAAGATCGGATTAAGTTGATTGTTAGAGATTTCATTGGGGATTCCTTCTGATTCCTCAAGTAATCCCTAAAAAAGTACACTTAAAGATTCATCAAATAGCGAGTATTTTTTTGTATGAAATTAATAGTATTATTACACTCTAATTTATTTTAAATTTCTGAAATGCTTAATATATAAATATATATATATATATATATATATATATATAATGGACAAAATGAATAATTTTCTTTAAATATAATTAATGAACATGCAGTAGTTTAGAATTTTAAGTATTTAAGTTTGTGTCCGAAGCTAATCCATATTCATAAAGTTTTGTCGAAGTTTTAAATTAGTACTCGACTATCACAGAACAATCCTCCAATTCTGTTAAACATAACATAAACACAAGTGTAAGTTGAATGCTTAATTAGACCATATTGAAGGCCAATTCAACCTAACAAAAAAAGTTTTATTTGTTGTAAACTTGTGTCCAACACACTCAACACTAAGAAATGCAAGATTGGAACAACAAACAAATATATTAATATATATATATTATATATATATATATATTATATATATATATAATTTGATCGACTACTTGACATTGTCAATGAAAAAGATTAATATATAAATTAAGGGTTCTAGATATTTTCTAAAAATTCCTTACATTTTCATTTGCTGGAAATGAGTACAATTTTAATTGTCTACATTTAGATAAAAAAAATAGTAAAAGAAAAGCGAGTATATTAAAACTCTTTTGGAGGGAAAACTTAATAGTATGGAGTAATTTGAATATGGTTGACCAGAGATTAGTCTGTTTCACTAAACTGATATATATATACCATTGGTCATTTATTTTATTATTATATTAATAAATTAATACATTAAATAACACAATTTAATGAGTATTATAAGTGAATTACCTTTCTTGTAAAATGGTCACTTAAATATTTCCCCATTCACACCCCTGAATTTATTGCATTCACTTTGTTTCTATACAGTACATACACTACTAGAAAACAGGCTATAGCAGCAGCTAAAACTGCTGCTAAAAGTAACAAAAATGTTACTAAGACTTATACCAGCAGTTGTACAACTGCCACTACAAAATCCTGACCTGCCACTAGATCCCTGCAAGTATAGATTTATACCAACTGATACACAAATTGCTGGTATAAATTTGGTATATAGTAGCAAAGGCAAAAACTGCTGGTATAGCATCATAATAACAGTTGGTATAAACATGTTTTATAGTAGCAAAGTCAACAACTGCTGGTATAGTCAGATTTTATAGGAGCAATGTAAACAACTGTTGGTAAAAAGTTGGAATAAATGCTACTATATCTTATTTCTCATATTGGAAATAGTTACTAGTATTAGCATATAAATAAATGAGATCGGAAGGGGAAAAAAAGACAAAGCCTAACAAATATTTAAGCATTAATACTAATATTATTTCGAACAATGATTATATCTATCTCAAAATTTAATAGAGCCCGCAAAACACAAGTATATATATTGAAAAATTCAAAATCTAGAGATTATGTATAGTATAGAAATATCTATTTCTAAATAGTACTATTTATGACTTTTGTAATTATAAAACATTGTATCAATTCTACAATTATTTTCAATCCTATTGAATCAACAATTTCAAAGTTTTTCTTGTAAATATATCACTTTTTCATCCTTGAGCCTCTTTTTTGATCCTTGAGCCTCTTTAAAATTTCTACCCTGAATAATCCTGTTCCTTCATGCATTTCTTAGAATAATTATGAAGGTTGTAGTCTAGTTACAATAACCCCTAGTTTCATAAAAATTATGAAGAGCAGAGTTATGAAATGTGACCTCCCTGAATTGATCCTATTCAAGTTTGAGTCCAAACGCGCTCTCTTGAGCATTGGGATTCAATTTCATGAACCACTATGGAAGATGATTTATATTGCCATGAAGAAGCATTCTGAAATCCTCCTATCATCTCCATTAGCATCTTCTGCAATTCCTCCATACTATATTCCTTTTCCTGCACCACAATATTTACATCAATATTTCAATCATGTGTGCTCTCTTTTTTAATGTTACTTCATTTAAAGAAGAAGGGTTAGAAACTATATATACCTCTCTGCTCACTTGACTCATCAAGGACACCATTTCTTGCACAAAATCGGAAAATCCCTGAACAAAATTAACACCCAAAAAACCATTATTTTAGGATCATCATCAAGGAATCTAAAAGCTGCTATTTGACAATGTTTCGAAGAGAATTATACCGTACATGCGGTGTCACGACCCCCGTTTAGAGGACCGTGACCGGTACAGACAGAGGGAATATTCCTATGCCTGTAAGCCTTATCACCTAATTGACCGAATATCTATTATGAAAATACATCCACATGCAGTATAATACCACGGCTACACCAAAATGGTGGCCTATCCTAGGCAAGCAAATCCACGGTCAGTGCCGCTTATCCTATTCACATGCAACAGATATATGTATATATATTTTTGGAAACACGTTTTTCCTGCATCGTAATATAACGGATCCTGATCTTTAAGGTGTGTGAAGCTGACAGTTCTAGATTTAGTGATACAATATAATTGGGTACGTCTACCCTTTACTTTATGATATAATAATAATAAATTAAATTACAATTACACTTATTCACCCACATGAACAAGTTGTGGGTCTTGGAAAAGTGTTGCTCAATCCTCGTTCCACCGAGACTTCTTCCACCTGTCTCTGTGTAGTAAAAATGAGGTGTGAGTCTTAACCACGCGACTCAGTGAGAACTCTCTCATCCCCAGCGCAAGGTGGGTGTCATAGCGCTGGGTTTGGGAGTCATACACAACTACATGCAAAAAAAACTAGTTACTGTTGTTAGCATACATTCTTGGTGATCGCACAACAATAGAATTTCACCCAAACACTCACATGCATTTAATAACTCTAAACATGAAGTTTATTCCACGTCATCAATCAGCAATTAAACACGTAACATATAGTGCCGGTTTTTACTTACCGGTCTTCTCACGTTCAGCATATCTGAATCAAACAAGATGTTGTGATGACGTAATCCTGTACGTCACCACTCCGCTGCACAATCAGCAATAATATGCAAACACATACAATTCTTTAAGTACACGCAGATACTATAACATAAATCTACTTAACTTCCCCCACTCAGGGGTATTACTAGCCACTACATGGCTTTCCTACCTCGAACCCGTGCACTCGGGTTGCTGGCCACCACGTGGCAAAGCATACTTAACCCATTCACTTGGGTACTGGTCACCTCGTGAAAATTCTGTTAATCAAACAATACTTAACCCATTCACTTGGGTACTAGTCACCTCGTGACACTTCTATTAATCAAACACAATCAACTTCTACCTATCAAACAACTGACGCATAGCCACCACGTGGCACGTCCTGACCCCTTTCTGCGGGGCAATAGCTTGAGCCCACTCGTCCATTACCCAACCAGGCCACATGGCAGGCATGACACGACGTCTCGAAGCATGGCCACTGTCACACCCTGGACCAACTCCACAGGATGATTTCTCTTTTAGTAGGCTAGGCTCGCGGTTCACCCGTAGGTTCCTCCCGTGTCTGCTTACCTTAGTCTAACATATTAATGGATTCTTTGTATCTTTCCCTGTAATACCCGAGAATATTTTAACTAGCACCATTAATTAAATTAAATGAATTAATTTAAAAGTGGAAAATGAGATAAAAAAAAATACACACTATCCTACTGCATATTTTTTTAAATACAAGTTGTGTAAATCCTAAATTTTTATACATTTCTTTTTTTTCTAATTTATTTTATGTCAGACTTTTTTTTTTTGTATTATGTATATATATTTATTTAAATATATATATATATATATGTATTATAAAGATAAAAGAATAAGGAAAAGGTGAAGGAAAGAAAAAGAGAGCAGAGAGAGGCGTGAGGAGACGCACGAGACGAGAGGCACGAGAGGGAGAGAGAGCTTGAGGCGTTGTGCACGGGAAGTAAGGAGGAGGAGCAAGCGTGGGTGGCCGGACGCACGGGCTGAGCACGGTGGTGGCCGGAGTCGTGTCCACCGGAGCCGTAGTCGCCTTCGTTGTGCTAGAGACAGAGAGAGTTCGGGCTAGAGAGAGAAAGAAGAGGGAGAAAGCTTTCTCGCCGAAAAACTCGCCAGAAAATGCCGTTTCTTCACCAGGGAAGGTAGCCGGGAGTCTCCTCTACTCCATATCGTCCTTCTAACCGGTTGAATTGAGGTGAGAAATCCCGAAACTCTCAAACCCAATTTTATCAATTTTAGGGATTTTTGGAAAGACCCCAATTGATTCAATCTGAGTATTCTGGGTCCTAAATTGAAGTATTTGCATGTTAGGGAGTGAGTTGGAAGCTTAGGAACCGGAATTAATTCGATGGAATTTATCCGGGTTGGAAAAGTGTAGGAAAATGTGGTTGTTCAGGTTTAAGGGTGTTGTGGACTAATTGGGGGTGCATTAATAGGTGGAAATTGTGATTCTATAATTGTTAAAATTATCAGGTTGTATGAGGGATTAAAACCGAGTAATTCCCGTCTCACCCGGAACCCGGTTCGGGGAAAAAGAGACAGTTTCCTAATTTTACGCGTATCCGAATATGTGTATACGTGTGTAGGTAAAGTATTGAAAGTTAATTTGATAAATGGAAATTTTAGACAAGTAGAATTTATGACTCTCTTCAGTCATAAATTCAAGACTTGGGTAATGGGAATTTCATATGGACACATAGAGATGAAATTGGGTAACCTTGCATTCCCAACTCAAGGCTTCCGAATAGTGTGATTTAGCAAGGGTTGGACACGATTAGAAGCATGCTAGGTGTCCTAAAACTAGTTGTGGGCATTTCCAAGCCAACAACTAGCCTATGGAATTAATTAGAGAGAACATGAGCACTAGCGTTGCATGTACACGATAGTGGTTGAACTTTCAAGCTTTTGAATCTCTCAAACAAATGTGTATAGGGCACCATACAGTAAGAGGACCTTCGAGCACACTGAGAGCTGATACGAGGGGCCAACCAGGTGAGGGGCTTTCCTATCCCTGTCCTATAGGGTTGATTGGGGATATGGATATATGGTTTGCCTTCTTACCTATTTGTAAGAATTACATGTTAGATAACATGCTATTATTGTTCCTAAATTACAGTATATGTGAAAACGTACTATATGTGTGTTTGTGAATTGTAAAGGCGATGGTGGCTCAAGGAGCCTTATATGAAAAGAAGGTCCTCGGGACCTATACGATACCGGGGGTAGGATCGAGTAAATATTATCTGAAGAGTGTGGTTTTGTATGTAAGTCCTTAAAGAGAATAAACCTAGGTGACTTTGTTCTAAACCAAGAGTCCGAATTAGAAACCACTTGGAAATCTAGATTTGCCTAAGAAGAAGTAAAATGAACAAGTAGTGGTCCATAGAGGTCATTTATGGTACAACGCCGGAACCGAGTCTATCACGGGTGGTCCGGGTAGATTGAGTCTCTTGTCTTGAGTCAACCCACAGAAATACAGAGTATATGAGTACACCACATTGTGGCTTTTGCCTTGGGTAAACCGAGGTCAGATCAGTCGCCGGCTATGCTCTAAGTGAAGTCTTGGGGTCAGATTATTGTTCCAAGTATAGTCTTGGGACCAGGGGTTCCTAGAATGATCAACTAGGTTCCCATATTGCTCACGTGAGATATTGCCTTCGGGCCAGATTCTCTCCTAACGGAGATATTGCCTTCGGGCCAGATTCTCTCCTAACGGAGATATTGCCTTCAGGCTAGTTTATGATTACGGTTAATTGAATACGGGTGACCACATGGAATTATATGTTAAATCATTATATGATGTATGTATGAATTTAAATGTATGTAAATCCATGCTTTAAATTCTTCATTGTGAATATGATATAAGCTAATTGCCTGACCACTTAATATAGGAAATTTAAATCTGTTATATGCGTATGTGTTTGTGATTGGCTCCTTTCCCCAGTTGTAGTGGTACTGGTACCCGCTACTACACCAGGGATGGGAAAGCCTCTCACTGAGTCTATTTGACTCACTCCAATGTTAAATGTTACAGACACAGGTGGTATAGGCATCGGGAGCGCTTCCACTTCATCTCAGGGAGGCGGACAGACTTAGAGACCGCACGCATTGTTCGCGTGGGTAGTACTGTTATATGTATTTTGACAGGATATATATGTATATGATTCATTTTGGTATAGCATTGTTTTGTACAGTTGCTATATGCATATATGTATATGTCACACTCTAGAATTGTAGGCTTCATACAGGTTAAAGATTGGTCCGGTTGTTGGGATCATAGGTTATGATATGATGAATATCGTGTGTGTATATATATATATTATATATGAATGTGACTTCCGCATGTGAATAGGATAGATCACACGCACTGAGCGTGTGGTCAATATGTAAATTTATATATATGTGTGACTGAATACTTGATTGTGTGAAAATACGGCTTTCGCATGTGAATAGGATAGGTCACACGCATTGAGGCGTGTGATCAATATGTATATTTTATGCAGGTGTGTGATTGAATATATATGCTTGACTGTACACAGGGATTCTGCATGTGAATAAGATAGATCACCCGCCCTTAAGCGCGTGATCAATATGTATATTATGTACGTGTGATTGATTATGTGTATATGTATAGACTGAAGCGGCGTTGAGCGAGCCGTGGATTGCGTGCTACTTAGGTCACCGGATAGGGATGACCATATATACTATATATTGTTTGTAATAGAAATGGGTAGTTATGCATATATAAGAATGTCAATCAGGAATTAGAGGCTTACGGGATAGGAGAAATCCTGCCTCCCGTGCGGTCACGAACGTCCGATAAGGGGTCGTGACAAACTTGGTATCAGAGCCAGGTTTCTTTAAACTGTATGAAGCCATAGGTATGACCGGGTGTCAGTTTACCCCTCTTTGTGTACCCGGGCACAACGTGGGAGTAAAAAGATACTTGTGGAAGTACCCAAGAAAATTGTGTCAGCCTTTCTTTCTACTCTCCTTGATATGAAATGTCATTAATATATGTGTACTTATTAGGTGTGGTCCTTGTGCAGTATAGGGATGCCACCTATCACGAGACGGACTAGGGGTGGAGGGAGAACTCCTACTGAAATTGATCGAGAATCAGTTCGGGAGGAGGAAATGACCACCCAGGCTGAGGTAGAGGTCGTACTCGAGGCTGAGGTAGAGGTCGTGCTCGAGGTCGAGGTAGAGCACAAGTGAGAGGGGAAGAGAGGAGACCATCATCGGAACCGCAACCCCAAGTAGAGACAGGTGCACCTTCCGTGGCAAAAATGCTCACGGAAGGATTTCAGGAATTAAGAGAAGAGATGACAAGACAAATACAGAGGGAAGTACGCCGGTTAATAGTCGGCGAGGAAGAACAAGAGAGGGTTTCTAGCAATCAAGAGATGGAGGTTGTTGAGGAAGAGGATAGGGAATGGCAACAACCACAGGAAATGCCTCGTGAACCACGGGCAGCACCCCGAGAGCGCTGCCAATTTCAAAATTTTTGAAGCTTCATCCACCCACTTTCTGCGGGACTAGTGAGAAAGAGGATCCGCAGTACTTTATCATCGATGTGGTCAGAATTGGGCGCATGCTGAGGTGCTCAGGCCATGAATTAGTGGAATTATCTTCATTCCAGCTGAGGGGAGTGGTTAGCGTATGGATAGAGTCCATACAGACGAGGTATTCACGTAGAGTGGCACCGATGACATGGGAAGATTTTCAGAGGGAATTCTTGGGTCGGTTTCTACCTGAAGGCACCAAAGATGCGAAGCGTCAGCAATTCGAGGAGTTATGGATGACGCCTAACATGACCGTGACGGAGTATGAGTTACTTTTTACTGAACTGGCTTAATTCTCACCTGAGTTAGTTCCTGATTAAGAGGCGAGGATCAAGAGATTCATACACCGACTCACAGAGCCGTTGTTTACTGCTTTATTACCTCAGAGGAGGCTGTTTGAGACTTTAGCTCAAGCAGCAGACTGTGCTAGAATGATTGAAACCAGGAAAAGGTATGGGACATATGTTGATCCCAAAGTGAAGTTAATTACAGGCAGTGACAACCAAGGAGGTGGGAGTAAGAAAAGGAAGACAACAGGTGGAGGTGCAGGATATTTAGGGTCCGCAGGAGGACAATCCTCAACTACCACCTACGAAACAGGTACAAAGAGGTAATGCTCAAGGAAGACAGAGGGATCAAGGGGTGGAAATGCCGATAAAACAAAGCCTCAGTGTGCGACTTGCGGCAGATTTCATTATGGTATATGTCGGAGACTGACAAGTGGATGCTACCACTGCGGCCAGCTGGGCCATATGGCTAGAGAGTGTCCAAAGAAGAAAGAGGGTTCAAGTGTGAGAAGCAATCCGACGCCGAGGAGTACGCCTATTCCAGCTCCACCAGTGAGAACCGTGCCACCACAGGCGGCAAGTACAGGTGCAGCTAGAGGCCGTGGTGCAGGGTCTAGTGGCCGAGGGCCAGGGGCGGTAGGTTGAGGACAAGCGCTGGTATTTGCACTCTCTCAGCAGGATGCTCACGCATCAAATGCAATTGTGACAGGTACTCTTATTGTCTGCTCTATTGAAGCACGAGTTTTATTTGATTCCGGCTCCACTCATTCTTATGTGTCGCATGCATTTGCCTCTAAATTCAATGAAAGTCCATCTAGAATGGAAGAAACAGTACTGGTCTCTACTCCAATGGGAGAATCGGTACAAGTAGAGTATGTGCACAAGTCTTGCATTGTGGAGGTCGATGGTCATGAGACTGTGGTAGACCTTCGGTTGTTGTGTATGGTTGATCTTGATGTGATCCTCGGAATGGATTGGTTGTCGTCTTGCCATGCGGTTGTTGACTGCAGGGCTAAATGCTTGAAATTCATTATGCCAAACGAGGAGCCTTTTGTGATACGGGGTGACGGAGCTGCACCGTATCCAAGCTTGATCTCGGCTTTGAAGGCATCCAAGTTACTTACGAAGGGATGCAAAGGGTATTTGGCATTCGTCTAAGATACCACGAAAGAATTACTTTCACCGACTCAAGTACCTGTAGTGCGGGAGTTCTTGGATGTATTTCCAAAAGAATTGTCGGGGTTGCCGCCCGATCGTGAGATTGAATTTGAAATTGACCTGCAACCTGGCACCCAACCTATCTCCACACCACCTTACCGTATGGCTCCGAAAGAGCTGAAGGAGCTACATACAAAATTGCAAGAATTGCTTGAAAAGGGTTTTATAAGACTCAGTTTCTCTCCTTGGGGTGCACCGGTCCTTTTTGTTAAGAAGAAGGACGGATCCTTGCGGTTGTGTATCGATTACCGAAAGTTAAACAAGGTGACGATTCACAATCAATATCCACTGCCGAGGATAGATGACCTATTTGATCAATTGCAGGGTGCGAAGTGGTTCTCCAAGATTGATTTGCGATCTGGGTACCATCAATTAAAGATTCGAGAATCAGACATACCTAAGACCGCATTCCGGACCCGATATGGACATTACGAGTTCTTGGTGATGTCTTTCGGATTAACTAATGCTCTTGCAGCATTCATGGACCTGATGAACAGGTTCTTTAAACCATTTCTGGACCGATTTGTCATTGTCTTCATTGATGACATATTGGTTTATTCAAAGAATTCTGAGGAACATGCTGAACACTTGAGATTAGCATTGCAGAGGTTGAGAGAGGAAAAACTGTATGCCAAGTTCTCTAAGTGTGAATTCTGGCTTGACAGAGTTGCCTTTTTGGGTCACGTGGTATCATCCGAGGGAATCCACGTTGATCCAAGTAAGGTAGAGGCAGTGAAGAATTGGTCCCAGCCTACCTCTGTTACCGAAATTCAAAGTTTCTTGGGTTTGGCTGGATATTATAGAAGGTTTGTGCAGGACTTCTCTAAGGTTGCCGCACCTATGACTAAGTTGACTCAGAAAGGAGTAAAGTTTGTATGGGATGACAAGTGTGAGCAGAGTTTTCAGAAGCTGAAGTACAGCCTCACTACTACTTCGGTGCTAACATTACCTGAAGGCACAGGAGGGTATGTGGTATACTGTGATGCGTCGAGGATCGGGTTAGGGTGTGTCTTGATGCAACATGGCAAGGTGATTGGGTATGCATCGCGACAACTGAGGAAGCATGAGAAGAACAACCCGACTCACGACCTCGAGATGGCTGCTGTAGTATTCGCTTTGAAAATATGGAGACATTACTTATATGGTGAGACGTGTGAAATTTATACAGACCACAAAAGCCTCAAGTACATTTTCGAGCAGAAAGACTTGAACTTGAGACAACGTCGATGGTTGGAGTTGTTGAAAGACTACGACTGCACGATCTTGTATCATCCAAGAAAGGCTAATGTGGTAGCCGATGCTCTGAGTCAGAAATCCATGGGCAGTCTTGCTCATATAAGTGAAGAAAGAAGACCGTTAATTAGAGAACTACACGAGCTAGAGCAAACGGGAAATCAGTTTGAGATTGGAAGTTCTAACTCATTTTTAGCCCATTTGCAAGCTAAGTCCTCTTTGGTCGAAGAGGTGAAGGCTAGACAAGACGAAGATACCGACCTCAAGAAAATCAGGGATACCGTAACTAAAGAGAAAGGGGACGACGTCCGATTCTCTATAGATGATTTTGGGATACTTCGGTTGGAGGGACGGTTGTGTGTCCCTATGGTTGATAACTTGAAGAAGCACACCGGACAGCGTATACAATCCATCCGGGAGCTAATAAAATGTATCATGACATGAAACAGTTGTATTGGTGGAATGGCATGAAAAAGGATGTCGCAAACTATGTAGCCAGGTGTTTAGTGTGCCAGCAAGTCAAGGCTGAACACCAGAAGCCCGCCGGAACATTACAACAGATAGAAATACCTGAGTGGAAATGGGAGAGGATAACGATGGATTTTGTAACAGGGTTGCCAAGATCACAACGGGGATTTGATTCGGTTTGGGTAATAGTGGATCGCATGACTAAGTCCGCACACTTTCTGCCAGTTAAGACCACTTACGGAGTGAGTCAATATGCATAGATTTACCTATCAGAAATCGTTAGATTGCACGGTGTGCCAGTGTCCATAATATCTGATAGGGGTCCACAGTTCACTTCCAGGTTTTGGAAGTCATTGCAGGAAGTGTTGGGAACTAGAGTTGATCTGAGTACTGCGTTCCACCCACAGACTGACGGGCAATCAGAAAGAACCATTCAGATCCTTGAAGACATGCTTCGAGCGTGTATTATGGATTTCGGCGGAAGTTGGGAAAGGTATTTACCTTTGGTTGAGTTTGCGTACAATAACAATTATCAAGCAAGTATTCAAATGGCACCTTTCGAGGCTCTGTACGGCCGTAGATGCAGATCCCCGATTGGGTGGTTCAAGGTCGAAGAAGCTGCTACAAGATGCCTTGCAGAAAGTAAAGTGTATAAGGGAGATTGTTGACGGCTCAGAGTAGGCAAAAGTCTTATGCAGACAATCGAAAGAGGGAACTGGAGTTTGCCGTTGGTGATCAGGTGTTCTTGAGAATATCACCGATGAAAGGCGTAATGCGGTTCGGTAAGAAGGGGAAGTTGAGTCCCCAGTATATTGGACCGTTTGAAATCTTAGAACGAATTGGGAATGTAGCGTATCGGTTGGAATTGCCTACGGAATTGGAGGGGGTACACCCTGTCTTTCAATATCGATGCTTCGGAAGTATCTTCCCGATCCCTCGCACGTGATCCAATCGCAAGACGTGCAACTAAACGAAAGTATGACGTATGAAGAGGAGCCTGTGGAAATCTTAGATCGGCAGTTGAAGAAACTTAGAACGAAAGAGATTCCATTGGTTAAAGTTCTATGGAGAAACCACTCGACCGAAGAAGCTACATGGGAGGTCGAGGGTGAAATGCGCAGGACGTATCCTCATCTATTTCGAGACTAAGGTTAGTGTTTTATTTGAAATTCAGGGACCGAATTTCTTAAGGGGGGAAGATTGTAATACCCGAGAATATTTTAACTAGCACCATTAATTAAATTAAATGAATTAATTTAAAAGTGGAAAATGAGATAAAAAAATACACACTATCCTACTGCGTTTTTTTTAAATACAAGTTTGTGTAAATCCTAAATTTTTATACATTTCTTTTTTTCTAATTTATTTTATGTCAGACTTGTTTTTTTTTTGTTATGTATATATATTTATTATATTATATATATATATATATATATATGTTGTGTGTGTGTGTGTGTGTGTTATAAAGATAAAAGAATAAGGAAAAGGTGAAGGAAAGAAAAAGAGAGCAGAGAGAGGCGTGAGGAGACGCACGAGACAAGAGGCACGAGAGGGAGAGAGAGCTTGAGGCGTTGTGCACGTGAAGCAAGGAGAAGGAGCAAGCGTGGGTGGTCGGACGCACGGGCTGAGCACGGTGGTGGCCGGAGTCGTGTCCACCGGAGCCGTAGTCGCCTTCGTTGTGCTAGAGAGAGAGAGTTCGGGCTAGAGAGAGAAACAAGAGGGAGAAAGCTTTCTCGCCGGAAAACTCGCCGAAAAACGCAGTTTCTTCACTGGGGAAGGTAGCCGGGAGTCTCCTCTACTCCATATCGTCCTTCTAACCGGTTGAATCGAGGTGAGAAGTCCCGAAACTCTCAAACCCCAATTTTACGGTAGTAGTTGGTCCTCCACCTCCTACTTGCCTCTTATCCTATGAGGTCCTATAGGCTTTCGCTCTTCCCCCCTTATGGGACTACTTATCCCTATCTACTTTCTCTCTCCTCAGGCCTCCACGAGTCCCTTTGGGGTTTATCTGTTACGTTATCTCGTTCGAGAGCTATCTACTGCAATAACACTCATTTTATTGTCTCTGGACGGTACCCGAAGGTCTACGCCCATTTCCACTTCTAGACCTGCTCAAGTCTAATACTTTCGGGTCCATAGTCACCCTATGACCCCTTAATTTGTAACCCTTAGGTTTACCTATATACTCCTTTGGCACTTTAGCACTCTCTAGTGCTTTTCGATGTCTACTTAACTTTAATCACTCAAGCGAGTGATTTTCTCAACTACATCTACCATCCTTATACAGCTTACCTGTAAAAGGACTATTGTTTGGTAGGGTATTGGTCACATGACTTAGTTTTCTTAGGCACCCTGCGGTTTTAAAAATTAATTCAAATTTATTTCTTAGAAAATGACGCCTAAGGTTTTCGTAAATGGTTAGGGTTTAACAAATTGGAATGACACAAATTGATAAAGAGTTTTCATGAAAATTTGCCTTCCAATGGTTATCCCTAGTATTTTCAAAAAAAAAAGTTTGAGGGTCTTTCAGAATCTCTCATCCGGAAAGACCAAAAAGATTTTAACAAAAATTTCTCATGTGATTAATATCCTATTCTTTATGCTCTTCCTCAAGCAACCCAAGAGAGTTTGGTTGGGCTTAATCCCTTCTTTCCCCCTTGTTTGCTTAAGGAACTAGCAGTTCATGGATCGAGCGCAGGGTTGGACTAGGCTCCTTCCCTGTGCCTTACCATTTACTCCATTTCCTGCTCGGCATATGGTCACGCTCTACACGTTTACATATGCCTCTACTTCTTAACATCTATCTCTACAGCATATGGTTCGGCCACTTTGCCCTTCCATATACCGTATCCTGATTTTCTAGTCCGTAGACTTCTACTGCTATACTGTGGCATACGCCACCTCTTTTCTGTTTACTTTCTAGGAAGGACAACTCACTTCCTTCAACCATAGCATACCGCACAGTCGTGATCCATTCACGTGGTCATCTTCCTGTCGGTCTCATGTGTCATGACCTGTTTATTCTTGTCTATATACTTTCCATTTCAATCGCCCCACGGGCTTACTTTCTTTTCTACACGCCAAGCGTGTCTTTTCATTCACTTTACAAACCATTCCTAGCCTAAACTACCATTCACTGCATATTTATATTCTACTTGCATTGCATACAATAATTAAACAATTTGTGCCTATACCATAGCACATAATGCGCCGCTAACATAGCATACGCATCGTCTCATTTAACACCTGCAAAACAATCACACATTGTAGCGCATTCCTGCCTACAATTCAACCAAATGTGTCTGTGTCTAGGTAGCACCCTCCATGGATGTCTCCTTTCCCTATTATGGCGTCCTAAGGTTCTCGGGGTTACTGCTACCCCACCTTACGACTTAGTGCTCATCGGCACTTGTGTACTGTACAGGTTATATGCTTTCCATAGAATTTCACATACAAATTCTATGCCTAAAGCGATGACTCGAAAGGATTTATGACTCAGCATCCTGAGCAACCTCAAAAGTGCCCGTCGGATCCACCGTTACGTCCGGATTCGTAATGGATAGCCCAACTGACACCCGAGACTACTAGTTAGCTTCACACCCTTAAAGAACAACTAGACTCTGATACCAAGTTTGTCACGACCCCCGTTTAGAGGACCGTGACCGGCACAGACAGAGGGAATATTCCTATGCCTATAAACCTTATCACCTAATTGACAGAATATCTATTATTGAAAATACATCCACATGCAGTATAATACCATGGCTACACCAAAATGGTGGCCTATCCTAGGCAAGCAAATCCATGGCCAGTGCCGCTTCAGGATATAGATATAGGAATACACACATATTATATAACCTGTGTACTGGCTACACATCCGAAGATGCTGCCTATCCTATTCACATGCAACAGATATATGTATATATATATTTTTGGAAACACGTTTTCCCTGCATCGTAATATAACGGATCCTGATCTTTAAGGTGTGTGAAGCTGACAGTTCTAGATTTAGTGATACAATATAATTGGGTACGTCTACCTTTTACTTTATGATATACATTAATAAGTAAATTAAATTACAATTACACTTTATCACCCACATGAACAAGTTGTGGGTCTTGGAAAAGTGTTGCTCAACCCCGTTCCACCGAGACTTCTTCCACCTGTACTTAAAGGTGGTGCCATAGCGATGGTTTGGGAGTCATACACAACCACATGCAAAAACAACTAGTTACTGTTTTAGCATACATTCTTGGTGATCACACAACAACCGAAATTTCACCCAAACACTCACATGCATTAATAACTGTAAACATGCAGCAGTTTATTCCACATCATCAATCAGCAATTAAACGCGTAACATATAGTGCCGTTTTTACTTTACCGTCTTCTCACGTTCAGCATATCTGAATCATACAAGACGTTGTGATGACGTAATCCTGTACGTCACCACTCCGCTGCACAATCGCAATAATATGCAAACACAGACAATTCTTTAAGTGCACGCAGATACTTGTACATAAATCTACTTAACTTCCCCCACTCAGGGGTATTTACTAGCCACTACATGGCTTTTCTACCTCGAACCCGTGCACTCGGGTTGCTGGCCACCACGTGCCAAGCATACTTAACCCATTCACTGGGTACTGGTCACCTCGTGAAAATTCTGTTAATCAAACAATACTTAACCCATTACTTGGGTACTGTCCCCTCGTAACAATTCTATTAATCAAACACAATCAACTTTCTACCTATCAAACACTGACGCATAGCCCCACGTGGCACGTCCTGACCCATTTCTGCGGGGCAATAGCTTGAGCCCATCGTCCATTACCCAACCAAGCCACATGACGGGCACGACACGACGTCTCGAAGCATTGGCCACTATCACACCCTGGACCAACTCCACAAGATGATTTCTCTTTACTAGGCTAGGCTCACGGTTCACCCGTAGGTTCCTCCGTGTCTGCTTACCTTAGTCTCACATATTAATAGGATTCTTTGTATCTTCCCGAAGGATCAACAATTCTTCTCCTTATTAATATGTACAAGTATCCTCAACAGGATATAACTCATATACCCGCCAGATGCACTCTCTGAGCCTCAAGCTATCGTCATAGCAATATAAATCCTTTCTGACCATATTACCAGGATAGGGCACATGACCATCGTCATGGTGATTATAAAACTGAGGTCTCAAGTTGTCATCTAACGTTTCTTCACCCACCATAACTCCTTTGCATTATTATATAATCTAAGTCACCGTCGTGGAAAAGATTTAATAAAATGTTCATCATGCCTCCGGAGTGTATGAGTTGGATTTGTAACACACTAGTCATAGCAAACAATTATACTCTCTACTCCTATGTCTTCCTATCTAAGCTACTTTCCACAACCTATTTTCTAGTTCCTTTATTCTTTTAACATCCTATACCTCTAGCTATCACATACCAGACAAGCAGAGAATGTACATACTCATGTAATCCACATAAGCATACAACCCTAGGAGCAGAGATGGAAGAACCCTCACCTTGGTCAACCTTCCATGCAATCATCTCTTGTAACTTTAGTCTCCTCGGAGTTCCTGTTGCACTCTATTGCGTGCCGTTGTTGCTATAAGAACAAAATTTACTTCATTAAGGTTATTACTTAGCTTAACTTGTTATTTATCTCTCCATTACTCTCACGTGTAGTCCATGGTTGCCACAGAGTCAAGCTCTTAGTCTTATTGGACTTCTCTATCCCGACTTATGCGTATCCTTCCTCGGACACTTGACTTACTCGAATATAACACTCTACTTGAGTGTTTCACATACTTGGATTTGAGTATTAGACCTCTATCTAACTTGTATTCACATCTAAGGAAGCTTATCTAACTTGAATGGAAGGAGTCCTAATTTTAGGAAGGTCTAAGCATTTTGATTCAACTTGTGTTCTTACACGGGTACTAAGAAATCTAGTTTCTAAGCCTCAATATACCTCCAATTTATCCTATTTAAGGTTTCCTAAATATTTATGAGGGTAGAAGGTTGAAATTTTAGAAATTGGATTTCATTGTTCCACAAGCTTCCACTCTTGGGAAACAAGAAAGTACCTAAATTAATTCTGGATGCTTGATAGCATATTTAGAATTATTCTAGGGTGTTTAAGATTGAAAAGATGAAGTTTAAAACTCCCAACATCACCCATAAAGCATATTTAGGCAAATCGAGCAGCGACCCGGCATGTTAATTCCAAGGGGTCCGGCCTTAGTAGCCTCGGGCCCGCTCTTCACAGGTCTTGTTCAGCTAATATTCCAACCATATAATTTCAATAATACTAATTCAAGCCTATTTACTCAAATCCAAACTCAATCCTAATTATCAACAATTTTCTCCAATTTGGAAATAATTATAATTTCAATAATATTAATCCAAGCCTATTTACTCAAATCCAAGCTCAATCCTAATTATCAACAATTTCCTCAATTTGGAAATAATTATAATTTCAATAATATCAATCCAAGCCTATTTACTCAAATCCAAGCTTAATCCTAATTATCATCAATTTTCCCCGATTTGGAAATAAATATAATTTCAACCCTAAATCCTTCCAAATTTGAATTTGAACAAATCCGAGAATATAATCTTGATTCCTACCCCAACTAAGTGTTCAAGAACACTTTCTAGGTCTCAATCTACCCTCGAAACAACTCAATCGAAGGTCAATCGAAGAAATCCCTAAAAATAGAGAAATTGAGGGTTTCGAATGAAATTGGGGTTAGCAACCTTGATTCGATTGGTGGGAGGTCTGGAAGATGTTGTAACCGAGCTCCGATGACTTTTTCCGGCGTCGGCTAGCTCTTCTCCGACCACTTTTCCGGCAAAATCCTCCTCTTCCCCTTCTTCCTCCCTCTCCTCTCCACCCTCTCTATCTCTCTCTTCTGTTTTCTTCCCGACCTCTCTCTCTCTTTCTCTTTTTCTTTCTTTTCTATTTCTTATATCAACCACGGCAACCCCACTATGTAATTAAATAATATATATATATATATTATATATATATATATATATTATATAATAAATAATAATTAAATAATAGGATAATTAATAATTAATAACTATATTAATTAAATACTTAAATAATAAATAAATAATATAATTAAAATTAAATTAATTAATAATTTAATAATAATAACTAATATCTATTTTTAATTTAATCCCTTTCCCTATTTAATTCAGGTTTCCAATTCCTTAGGTCTTGAATTAAATCCTAAAAATTATTTTCTACTTCTTTCTTTCCCTTTTTTTTTAAACTTGGAAAAATTTTCTTGGGTATTACAATCTTTGAAAAGAAAAATAAAATTTCCTTTCCGGTTTCTTTTGAACTTTCATACTTTTTTCTATATTCTCTTTTTAAGGTTTTAAATTCTTAGCCCCGGAATACATCATTCTTAAGTCCTCGAAATTTTAAATAAATCATTCTTTAATCCTCGAAATTTTCCGGGGTATTACATGCGGAAAACTAAAAATTCATAAGCAAGGACTCACTCATCATCATCATCATCTTCTTCTTCTAGGGGGGTCATACAAGCCTGCATCGTACATGCATGGTTCTTTTGTTTTGGTCTGATAGTACTAGGGTCCAACAAAAAGGCAGAGTAAAAATAGTAAGAAGAAGATGCCAATTAAAACAAAAACAACAACTCTATTTTAATCCTTAAAGTTTACTAATTTTTTTCAATTCAATCTCAACACATTTATGATTGGTATCAATTTAGTCCCTAACATTTGCTCAATTTTATTTAATTCCTGTAATTGATGCTAATTTGATCCCTCCACTTATAATAATGCCTAGCCACATGATCTATTTATTGCTTAATATACAAATATATACATTGAAGTGTCCACCTACAACATGTTAATATAGCACATATACCAACCAAAATGTCTAAATTTAATACTCGCATAATGAAAAGAACTAAACTGATACTAACCAACTATAAACGTGAATGATCAAATTAAAACTGAACTAGAGTACTAATTACAAATAGAAGGATCAAATTATACCTGACCAAGTGTCAAAGATCAAATTGAGGAAAATGCTAAACATTAAAGAATAAAATAAAATTTTAGTCTTAAAAAAATCAAATAAAAACAGATGAAGCAAGATTTGAATACCTTGATAAGCTTCATGAATTTGCTGGAACTTGCGCTTGGCTTCAGCCTGTAAGGAAGGTGTTCTTGTACACTTGTCGGGATGCCATTGCTGCATCAATTAATTAGTTCACAAATTAACACAATTATCAAAATTAAAGCTAACCCAATTCTGGATTTAACAAATTCTAACACCTAAAGATGCTATTGTTATTGTAACATATCATGTCAAACATAATTAACTTCAAGAAATCAAGAAAAACACAGAGGGTAATTAAATTAAATTAATAATTAATTTATTGTAGCAAGCAAGGGAGAAATGCGTGCAGTAGATATTGATCATGTTCGTAGGAATCACGTGAAGCACTGCGAAACTTCAATACCCTAATAATGAAGCTCATTATAATTAGTATTAGCATATAGCAAACACCAACCACTGCATGACAAACTAAGTACGGAGTAATAAGTATTGAAGCTGCCACATTGCCACTATTACTATATTAATGAACACTCACAATTCATTCAAATTTTCCTTCAATCCAACTACAACTTGTTGTACAAACCTTTTACGAAAACATTTCATACAAAGTTTTCAATCTTCTAATATAATTAATTAAAGAATCTATGTTTCACAACATTATATTCTCCAATGGACAGAAGCAGTTAAAAACAGGGGAAGCTGCTTTCTTTTTCTTCCCCACTCACACCATCTACTAGCTAGTAAGCTACTATGATTACCATTGCAAGCTCGCGATAAGCATGCCTAATTTGAAAATATGCACATAATTTAATCCATATTTAGATTTTAAGTGAAAAGAAATTCCAACTTTAGCATTACAGTAAAATCCTAATGTGTTTGCATCTCCTTGGCTGTGGATAGAGACATAGCAAGTATTTTCCTAATGTTTTAATTATATTCTCTCAGATATTTATCGACTTTGAAATCAATTTAGAAATAAACTAGGTAAGCTAACTAGATAAGCACATCAAGCGTCAGGCAGTGAATTTGTGAGTGAGATATTTTGTAGTGATATTATTTACTATTTATTTATCATATTTGCTCCAAAAACCCAAGAGGCCAAGACCCACCCAAAACAGCCAAGTGATTCAACTCAACCCCTGGCATATGTCTTCAACCTCTTGCTCTAAACTCAATCACAATCTTAATCTGACAATTCGCAACCAATCCCACCCGCCTCCCCGGTCATCCTGTTAACTAAGAAAAACATCATAACTTGAACTACTTAAAGAAATCGTTTATCACTTCAGTTTCGAACAACATGGTGAAAAAGCAATTTTATATTTGTAAGATTACGCTACTTACCATAACAATTTGTCTCGAAAAAAATACCTGCAAAGAATAAGTGGAGAAAGCTGAAAGCAAAGTACGAGCAAACGAGCGGAAGCAAAACACCATATCGGCTGAGCGGAAGTGATGATCTACTGTAGACAACAAGCGGAAGCGGCGATCTACTACCGTCGACTAGCGGAAGCAGCGATCATGGTGAAGACGATGAAGACGATGGCTGTAGGCTGAGCAAGAGAACGACACAATGACTTTTGTTTGAGAAGCTAGGGTTTGTTTCATTCAAATTTTAAATTAATTTTTTATATAAATAATAAAATATAAATTTTGCTTATTATTAAATTATTAGAATATTGCTTATGAAAAAATGACCGTGAAATAATAGCTAGCGCCTAGCAGGTTTTGTCAACAGTGCTTAGATGGAGAATTAAAAATCAATATAATATACAAAAATATATTTATTTCATTTAGATTCATCATTTTGATATTCACTAAAAGGTAGGCATCATTTTTTTTCATGTTTAACTTAACCAATATTTATCTATTTTCTAATTAGCAAATTCTTTATAATTATTTTATATAAATAATTTTTTTATTATTTGATTTAATTAACTAATGTATATTCATTTATATAAATAATGTTTATATGAATTTATCAACTATAGTAGCATGCGTAACAGCTACTACAGTAAAAATATTTACTAGCTCTTCTAATTGAAGCGCTACTAAAAGTAATACTTATAGTAGCAAGTTGATAAATTGCTACAATATTAAAGTTTTACTAGCTGTTTCTAAAGTGCAACTAAAAAAAGCTGCTAAAGCTTATTTTTGTAGTAGTGATACAAAGCACATCCCCCCTCTGTTACCACTCCCGTTTAGTGGACCGTGACCGGCACAGACACAGGGAATACCCTTATGCTTGTAAGCCTTATCACCTAATTGACATAATATCTATTATTGAAAATACATTCACATGCATTATAATATTATGGCTACAACCGAAATGGTGGCCTATCCTAGGCAAGCAAATCCACGGCCAGTGTCGCTTCAGGATATAGGTATAGGAAACACACATAATATATATAACCTGTGTACTGGCTACACATCTGAAGATGCTGCCTATCCTATTCACAAGCAACAGATATATGTATATATATATTTTGAAAACAAATTTCCCAGTATCGCTGTATAATTTATCTTGATCTTTAAGGTGTGTGAAGCTGAAAGTTCTAGATTTAGTAATACAATCTAATTGGGTACGTCTACCCTTTACTTTATGATACATTAATAAAGTAAATTAAATTACAATTACACTTTATTCACCCACTGAACAAGTTGTGGGTCTTGGAAAGTGTTGCTCAACCCTCGTTCCACCGAGACTTCATCCACCTGTACTTAACCTGTCTTTGTGTAGTAAAAATGAGGTGTGAGTCTAAACCACACGACTCACTGAGGACTCTCCTATCCCCGGCGCAAGGTGGGTACCATAGCGCTGGTTTGGGAGTCATACACAACCACATGCAAAAACAACTAGTTAATTACTGTTGTTAGCATACATTCTTGGTGATCACACAACAATAGAAATTTCACCCAAACACTCACATGCATTTAATAACTGTAAACATGCAGTAGTTATTCCATGTCATCAATCAACAAGTAAACATGTAACAAGTAAACAACTCTGGGTATCTACTAGACACTACGTGGCTTTTCTACTTCGAACCCGTGCACTCGGGCTACTAGCCACCACGTGGCAAATATACTTAACCCATTGACTCGGGTACTGGTCACCTCGTGACAATTCTGTTAATCAAAAAATACTTAACCCATTCATTTGGGTACTAGTCACCTCGTGACAATTCTATTAATCAAATACAATCGACTTCTACCTATCAAACAACTGATACGTAGCCACCACGTGGCTCGTCCTGACCCCTTGCTTGCGAGGGCAATAGCTTGAGCCCACTCGTCCATTACCTAAGCAGGCCACATGGTGGGCACGGCACGACGTCTCGAGGCATCGCGACTGACACACCCTGGACCAACTCCACGGGATGATTTCTCTTTACTAGGTTAGGCTCACGGTTCACCCGTAGGTTCCTCCCGTGTCTCCTTACCTTAATCTCACATATTAATAGGATTCTTTGCATCTTTCCCGAAGGATCACTAATTCTTCTCCTTGTTAATATGGACAAGTATCCTTAATAGGATATAACTCATAAACCCGTCCAGATGCACTCTCTGAGCCTCAAGCTATCGTCATAGCAATATAAAACCTTTCTGACCCGATTGCCAGGATAGGACAATGACCATCGTCATGGTGATTATAAAAGTGAGGTCTCAAGTGCCATCTGACATTGTTCTAGTCGATGTCTCACATTGGTAGGATAACCAAATCCGAAACCCACCAATAACTCCCTTTGCATGATTATAATTTAAGTCATCGTCGTGACGAGTTTCAAAATAAAAGCTTAGTCTCTCCATACAAGGACTCTTGCCACCGTCGTGGGAAAAGATTTAATAAAATACTCATCATGCCTCAGAAGTGTGTGAGTTGGATTTGTAACACACCAATCATAGCAAACAATTATACTTTACCCCTAGGTCTTCCTATCCAGGCTACTTTCCACAACCTATTTTCTAATTCTTTCATACTTTAGCATTCTATATCTCTAGCTAACACATACCAGACAAGCAGAGAATATACATACTCATGTAATCCACATAGGCATACAACCCTAGGAGCAGAGATGAAAGAGCCCTCACCTTGACCAACCTTCCATGCAATCCTCTCCTGTAACTTAAGTCTCCTCGGAGTTCCTGTTGCACTCAATCGTGTGTCGTTGTTCCTATAAGAACAACATTTACTTCAATAAGGTTATTACTTAGCTTAACTTGTTATTTATCTCTCTCATTACTCTCTCGTGTAGTCCATGGTTGCCACAGAGTCAAGCTCTTGGTCTTATTGGACTTCTCTATCCCGACTGATGTGTATCCTTCCTCGGACACTTGACTTACTCGCGTATAACACTCTACTTGAGTGTTTCACATACTTGGATTTGAGTACTATAAACCTCTATCTAACTTGTATTCGTATATAAGGAAGCTTATCTAGCTTGGTTGGAAGGAATCCTAATTCTAGGAAGGTCTAAGCATTTTAATTCGACTTGCGTTCCTACTTGGTTCTAAGAAATCTAGTTTCTAAACCTTAATATACCTCCAATTCATCCTACTTGGGTTCTAAGAAATCTAGTTTCTAAACCTAATATACCTCCAATTCATCCTACTTGGGTTCTAAGAAATCTAGTTTCTAAACCTCAATATACCTCCAATTAATCCCACTTAAGGTTCCCTAAAGTTTGTGAAGAAATAAGGTTGAAATTCCCGAAGTTAAGCCTAATTGGTTCCGCAAGTTTCCATCCTTGAGAAACAACAAGGTACTTTGTCCCGACCCCCTACCGGACGTCCGTGATCGGCACGGGAAGTAGGACTTCTCCTATCCCGTAAGCCTCTAATCCCTGATTGACATTTTACATGTTTATAACTACCCATTTCTAATACAAACAATATATAGTATTTATGGTCATCCATATCCGGTGACCTATGTAGCGTGCAATCCACGGCTCGCTCAACGCCGCTTCAGTCTATACATATACATACACATAATCACTCACACGTACATATAGAATACATATTGATCACACGCTTCAAGGGCGGGTGATCTATCCTATTCACATGCAGGAGTCCTGTATACAGTCATACATATATTCAATCACACGCTTACATATAGTTTACATATTGATCACACACCTCAATGCGTGCGATCTATCCTATTCACATGCGGAAGCCATATTTTCACACAAACAAGTATTCAATCACACATACAAATAATTTACGTATTGATCACACGCCTCAATGCGTGGACCTATCCTAGTCGTATGCAGAAGTCATATACGTATATACATGATATATTATATCATAGCCTATATTCCCTTCACCAAGACCTAACTTTAATCTGTATGAAGCCGGCAATGCTAGAATTCAAGTGTGATATGTATATATACACAGCAGATGTAAACGTACAATGCTACGCCTAAAAAGGATTCATATATACATATACATCACAACATATATATAGAATCAAAATAACTACCGACGCGAACAAAGCGTGCGGTCTTCAGACTTGTCCGCCTCCTAGAGAAGAAGTGGACGCGTTCCCGACTCCTGAACCACCTGTATCTGAAACATGTAAACAGGGGGTGAGTCGAACAGACTCAGTGAGAAGCTCCTGTATCCCTGGCGTAGCAGCGACTACCACTATAGCTGGGGGAAGGGAGCAACCACTACAGCTGGGGGAAGGGAGCAACCACAACCACATGCACATGGAATGGATTTATATTGTGATCTTTAACATGATCAGGCAATCAATAAATCATATTCACAATTAAAATCCTAATTCATGCTCCTAACATATTTATTAATCCACATGTAAATCAATCTCAACATATCTCATTTGGTTTCACAATTAACACATACTTGTGCACGGCACTCACTTTCGGTCTCCCGCATTACGCTAAGAGAAATACTGGCACGAAGGCAATATCATGTACGAACCTGGTTGATCACACCAGGAACTTTCTGACTTCAAGTCATGCTTAGAGTAATAGCTGACATCTTGTCTGACCTCAGTTTTAACCAAGGTAATCGCCACTATGTGGCGTACTTGCTGACGTTATAATCTTGTCTCTCCGATCAGGATGACTGACTCGATCTACCGGGACAACCTAAACAAACTCAACTAACATATTTAACCTTCAAAGACGCCCTATGAGAACTAGTTGAATATCACATGTGATTACTAGTTAGGCCTAGTTCCCCCTTTTCAATATTGCATCACTCTCACTCACACTTAACAGCCTAGGTTCATTTTCCTCAATGTACCATACGGTCAAAACCTTTGCACGATGATCAATTTAAGTGGGTTCCTAATATTAATAAACTCTCACATAAGAAATTCCGATTCAATCCTAACCATGGAATCATATAAGGTTCGGTGAGCCACAATAGCACATATACACCTTGTGATTAATCATATAAGCACATATATTGCTGCACGTTGACTACTTACTTGCAAATCATACCTGCGTAACACAAATTTATTCATATAAATATATTCCATATATCAATTTGCACAAAATAGAGCAAACCACATTTTCCAAGTAGTCCATCCAACCCTGTGGGGCAGGGATGGGAGAGCCCCTCACCTTGTTGGCCCTCCTGATCAGTCCTCGAAGTGCCTGAAACTCTAGTTACCCTGTGGTGCCTTATACAAGAATATTTAAGAAATTTAGAATATGTAACTAAGCATCAACCACGCACGTGTCATGCTAATGCTTATGCACCCTCTAGCTATTTCCAAGAACTAATTATTTAGTTTGTTACGTTGTCTTATTTGCTCTTTCTGAAAGTCCAGAATGCCCCATGTTCGACTTTCACACTTTCGAGCCATTTAGAACCTCTAATTGCTTAGGTTAGAGATTTCCACTTGTCTAAATCTCACTTTACCTGTTCATAAGAGTATTTATCTAATAAAAGTATTAAATTCACGGCTTAAAAGAGGCTTTAGCTTACTCATTCCACCATCTCCCTTATTCGCCGAGTAAGGGCTTAATTACTACCTGTTTAATTATATATAAAATATAATTGGGTATAATTAGAGCCTTGGAACCAATTTAGCGGGTCCTAGGTGTCCACCACGGACTAGATCGAGGTGTTCAACCCACCGCACAGCTCCTTACAGCACTGTGGCTTAGTATTTCGCCTCTTTTTCACCGGATTGAGTTCCGGTTGAGACGGTAAATACTCGGGCTTTATTCCCTTGACTATTTCCAGCATTTATAACACTTATACTACTCCAATCCAAGCCTAAACATGCATCAAACTATCAATTTCGAGTTTTAGAGCAATTTCCTAACCCAATTTTCCTAATTTCCATACTCGGTCAAATCCTACGGCTTAACTTCTGATTCTGAACCTTACTAAGCTTTCAATAACATCCACTAAGCTCAAATTTAACCCTGGAATGCCCCGATTGGAAGTATTTGAAGAATTCCTAAAATACCCAAAATTGAAGAAATTGGAGTTTTGAAGGATTGGGGGCTTTCTTACTTGATTTCAATCGGATAGAAAGCTTGGTGGTGATGAAGATGAGGTCTGGTCACCTTCTTCGGCACCAGAATGTTTCTCCTCCGACGAAAATCCGGTCAAACCATGCTTCCCATGGCTTGTTCTTCTTCCAGCTTGTGCGTGCGCCTCTGCTTGTGCGTTTTGCTCCTCCTTAGCTTTCCTCTTTTTTTATATGTTTATTTAAAATGGATGGGGGGGGGGGTCACAGTTTGCCCCCCCCCCCATTAGTTTAATATATATATATATATATATATATATATATATATATATATATATATATATTATTTTTATGTGTGTTTGTGTAAATGGGAAGGGGTCACGTTGCCCCCCCCCCATTTTTAATATATATATATATATATATATATATTATTTTTTATTTTTTTTAAAAAATTATTTATTTGTTATATCCTCTTTCTTTCTTTTAGGTCCTAGAAAAAATTATAAATATCTCATTTCTTTCCCTTCTCCATATTATTTTAAATCTTTAATTTAGTTTATTTTTCTTTCTGAAAGAAAAATAAATTAAATATTAATAAAAATAATTAAATTTAAATATCTCGGATATTACAATCTTTCCCCCTTAAGAAATTCGGTCCCTGAATTTCAAACAAAATACTTACATTAGTCTCGAAACAGATGAGGATACGTCATGCGCATTTCACCCTCGACCTCCCATGTAGCTACATCGGTCGAGTGATTTCTCCACAGAACTTTAACCAATGGAATCTCTTTCGTTCTGAGTTTCTTCAACTGCCGATCTAAGATTTCCATTGGCTCCTCTTCATATGTCATATTTTCGGTTAGTTGCACGTCTTGCGATTGGGTTACGTGCGAGGGATCGGGAAGATACTTCCAAAGCATCGATACATGAAAGACAGGGTGTATCCCCTCCAATTCCGTAGGCAATTCCAACCGATATGCCACATGCCCAACTCGTTCTAGGATCTCAAACGGTCTGATATACCGAGGGCTTAGCTTCCCCCTTTTTACCGAATCGCATCACGCCTCTCATCGGTGATATTCTCAAGAACACCTGTTCGCCAATGGCGAATTCAAGTTCTCTCCTTCGGTTGTCTGCATAAGACTTTTGCCTACTCTGAGCCGTCAGCAATCTCTCCCTTATGCGCTTCACCTTCTGTAAGGCATCATGTAACAATTTCGGGCCGACTAAGCTAGCTTCTCTGACCTCGAACCACCCAATCGGGATCGCACCTACGGCCGTACAAAGCCTCGAAAGGTGCCATTTGGATACTTGCTTGATAACTATTGTTATATGCAAACTCAGCCAAAGGTAAATACCTTTCCCAACTTCCCGCCGAAATTCATAATATACTCCCGAAGCATGTCTTCAAGAATCTGAATGGTTCTTTCTGATTGCTCAGCGGTCTGTGGGTGGAACGCGGTACTCAAATCAACTCTAGTTCCTAACACTTCCTGCAATGACTTCCAAAATCTGGAAGTGAACTGTGGCCCTCTATCAGATATATGGACAATGGCACACCGTTCAATCTAACGATTTCTGATAGATAAATTTGTGCATATTGACTCACTCCGTAAGTGGTCTTGACTGGCAGAAAGTGCGCGGACTTAGTCATGCGATCCACTATCACCCAACCGAATCAAATCCACGTTGTGATCTTGGAAACCCTGTTACAAAATCCATAGTTATCCTCTCCCATTTCCACTCAGGTATTTCTATCTGTTGTAATGTTCCAGCGGGCTTCTGGTGTTCAGCCTTGACTTGCTGACACACTAAACACCTGGCTACAAAGTTTGCAACATCCTTCTTCATGCCATTCCACCAATACAACTGTTTCAGGTCATGATACATTTTATTAGCTCCCGGATGGATTGTATAAGCTGTCCAGTGTGCTTCTTCAAGAATTCTTTCTTTCAAGTTATCAACCATGGAAACACACAACCGTTCCTCCAACCGAAGTACTCTGAAATCATCAACAGAGAATCGGATGTCGTCCCCCTTTTCTTTAGTTACAGTATCCTTGATTTGCTTGAGGTCGGTATCTTCATCCTGTCTAGCCTTCACCTCTTCTACCAGAGAGGATTTAGCTTGCAAATGGGCTAAAGTGAGTTAGAACTCACAATCTCAAACTGATTCCCTATTCATTCTAGCTCGTGCAACTCTCTGATCAACGGTCTTCTTTCTTCACTTATATGAGCAAGACTGCCCATGGATTTCTGACTCAGAGCATCGGCTACCACATTAGCCTTTCCTGAATGATAGAAGATCGTGCAGTCGTAGTCTTTCAGCAACTCTAACCATCGATGTTGTCTCAAGTTCAAGTTCTTCTGCTCGAAAATGTATTTGAGGCTTTTGTGGTATGTATAAATTTCACATGTCTCCCCATACAGGTAGTGTCTCCATATTTTCAAAGCGAATACAACAGCAGCCATCTCAAGGTCGTGAGTCGGGTAATTCTTCTCATGTTTCCTCAGTTGTCTTGATGCATACGCAATCACCTTACCGTGCTGCATCAAGACACACCCTAACCTGATCCTCGACGCATCACAGTATACCACATACCCTCTTGTGCCTTCAGGTAATGCCAGCATTGGAGCGGTAGTGAGACTGTCTTTCAGCTTCTGAAAACTCTGCTCGCGCTTATCATCCCATATGAACTTCACCCCCTTCTGTGTTAATTTAGTCATAGGTGCAGCAACCTTAGAGAAGTCCTGCACAAATCTTCTATAATATTCGGCCAAGCCCAAGAAACTGCGAATTTTAGTAATAAAGGTAGGCTGGGACCAATTCTTCACCGCTTCTACCTTACTTAGATCAACGTGGATTCCCTTTAATGATACCACGTGACCCAAAAGGGCAACTCTGTCCAGCAATAATTCACACTTGGAGAACTTGGCATACAATTTCTCCTATCTCAACTTCTGCAATGCTAATCTCAAGTGTTCTGCATGTTCTTATGAATTCTTAGAGTAAACCTAGATGTCATCAATGAAGACAATGACAAATCGGTCTAGAAATGGTTTGAAGACCCTGTTCATCATGTCCATGAACGCTGCAAGAGCATTAGCTAATCCGAAAGACATCACCAAGAACTCGTAATGTCCATATCGGGTTCGGAATGCGGTCTTAGGCATGTCAGATTCTCGAATCTTCAGTTGATGATACCTAGATCGCAAGTCAATCTTGGAAAACTGCTTCGCACCCTACAACTGATCAAATAGGTCATCTATCCTCGGCAGTGGGTATTGATTGCGGATTGTCACCTTATTTAACTTCCGGTAATCGATACACAACTGCAAGGATCCATCCTTTTTCTTCACAAAAAGGACCGGTGCACCCCAAGGAAAGAAACTGGGTCTTATAAAACCCTTGTCAAGCGATTCTTGCAATTGTGTATGTAACTCCTTTATCTCTATTGGAGCCATCCGGTAAGGTGGTATGGAGATAGGCTGGGTGCCTGGTTGCAGCTCAATTTCAAATTCTATCTCACGATCGGGGGGCAACCCCGGCAATTCTTCTGGAAACACATCCAAGAATTCTCGCACTACAAGTACTTGACTCGGTGAAAGTAATGCTTCTGTGGTATCTTGGACCAAAGCCAAATACCCCTTACACCCCTTTGCAAGTAACTTGGATGCCTTGAAAGTCGAGATCAAGCTTGGATACGGTGCAGCTCCGTCACCCCGTATCACAAAAGGTTCCTCGTTTGGCATATTGAACTTCAAACATTTAGCCCTGCAGTCCACAACCGCATGGTAACACAACAACCGAAGGTCTACCACAGTCTCATGACCATCGACCTCCACAATGCAATACTTGTGCACATACTCTACTTGTACCGATTCTCCCATTGGAGTAGAGACCAGTACTGTTTCTGTCATTCTAGATGGACTTTTGTTGAATTTAGAGGCAAATGCATGCGACACATAGGAATGAGTGGAGCCAGAATCAAATAAGACTCGTGCTCCAAGAGAGCAGACAATAAGAGTACCTATCACAACTGCATTTGATGCATGAGCGTCCTGTTGAGAAAGTGCAAATACCCGCACTTGTCCTTCACCTACCGCCCCTGGCCCTCTGCCACTAGATCCTGCACCACGACCTCTAGCTGCACCTGTACTTGTTGGCTGTGGTGGTACGGTTCTTACTGGTGGGGTTGGAATAGGTGCACCTCTCGGCGTCGGATTACTTCTCACACTTGTACCTTCCTTTCTCTTTGGACACTCTCTAGCAATATGGCCCACCTGGTCGCAGTTGTAACACCCACCTGTCAGTCTCTGACATATTCCAAAATGATACCATCCGCAAGTCGCACACTGGGGTCTTGTTTTACCGGCATTTCCACCCCCTTGCATTCTCTGTCCCCCTTGAAAATTACTTCTTGTACCTATTTCATGAGTGGTAGTTGAGGATTGTCCTCCTGCGGACCCTGAATATCCTGCACCTCCACCTGTTGTCTTCCTCTTCTTACTTCCACCTCCTTGGTTATCACTGCCTGGAATTAACTTGACTTTGGGATCAATAGAAGTCCCGTACCTCTTCCTAGTTTCAATCATTCTGGCACAGTCTGCTGCTTGAGCTAAAGTCTCAAATTGCCTCCTCTGAGGTAATAAAGTAGTAAATAACGGCTCCGTGAGACGGTGTATGAACCTTTTGATCCTTGCCTCTTCATCAGGAACCAACTCAGTTGAGAATTGAGCTAGTTCGGTAAAAAGTAACTCATACTCCGTCACGATCATGTTAGGCGTCATCCACAACTCCTCGAATTGCTGACGCTTTGCATCTTTAGTGCCTTCAGATAGAAACCGACCCAGGAATTCCCTCTGAAAATCTTCCCAGGACATCGGTGCCACCCTTCATGAATACTTGGTCTGTACGGACTCTATCCATTCTCTAGCGGCTTCCCTCAGCTGAAATGAAGCCAACTCCACTAACTCATGCCCTGAGCACCTCAGCATGTGCCCAATTCTAACCAAATCTCTGATAAAATACTGCAGATCCTCTTTCTCACTAGTTCCGCAGAAAGTAGGTGGATGAAGCTTTAGAAATTTTGAAATTGGCAGCTCTCTGGGTGCTACCCGCGGCTCACGAGGCGCTACCTGCGGTTGTTGCCATTATCTGTCCTCTTCCTCAACAACCTCCATCTCTTGATTACTCGGAACCCTCTCTTCTTCTTCCTCGCCGACTACTAACTAGCGTACCTCTCTCTGAATTTGCCTCGTCATCTATTATCTCAGTTCCTGGAATCCTGTCGTGAGCATTTCCGCAACAGAGGGTGCACTTGTCTCTACTTGAGGTTCCGGTGACAGCCTACTCTCTTCTTCTCTCACTTGTGCCCTACCTTGACCACGAGCACGACCTCTACCTCGGCCTTGGGTACGACCTCTACCTCGACCTCGGGTGGGCATTTCCTCCTCCCGAACTGACTCTTGATCAAATTCAGTAAGAGTTCTGCCTCCACCCTTAGTCTGTCTCGTGATAGGTGGCATCCCTATACTGCACAAGGACCACACCTAACAAGTACACGTATATCGATGATATTTCATATCAAAGAAAAGAGAAAGAAAGGCTGACAAAATTCCCTGGGTACTTCCACAAGTGCCTTTTTACTCCCACGTTGCGCCCGGGTTCACAACGAGGCGTAAACCGACACCCGGTCATACCTATGGCTTCATACAGTTTAAAGATAACGTGGCTCTGATACCAAGTTTGTCACGACCCCCTATCGGACGT
Source organism: Senna tora (assembly GCA_014851425.1). Taxonomy (NCBI): domain Eukaryota; kingdom Viridiplantae; phylum Streptophyta; class Magnoliopsida; order Fabales; family Fabaceae; genus Senna; species Senna tora. Next base: position 22,716,827 of record CM026267.1, on the reverse strand, counting down.
CCATGACCGGCACGAGAAGTAGGATTTCTCCTATCCCGTAAGCCTCTAATCACTGATTGAGATTTTCACATGTTTATAACTACCCATTTCTAATACAGACAATATATAGTATTTATGGTCATCCATAACCGGTGACCTAAGTAGCGTGCAATCCACGGCTCGCTCAACGCCGCTTCAGTCTATACATATACACATAATCACTCACACGTACATATAGAATACATATTGATCACGCGCTTCAGGGCGGGTGATCTATCCTATTCACATGCAGGAGTCCTGTATACAGTCATACATATATTCAATCACACGCTTACATATAGATTACATATTGATCACACGCCTCAATGCGTGTGATCTATCCTATTCACATGCGGAAGCCATATTTTCACACAAACAAGTATTCAATCACACATACATATAATTTACGTATTGATCACACGCCTCAATGCGTGTGACCTATCCTAGTCGCATGCAGAGGTCATATACGTATATACATGATATATATTATATCATAGCCTATATTCCCTTCACCAAGACCAAAAATTCAAGTGTGATATGTATATATACACAGCAGATGTAAACGTACAACGCTACGCCCAAAAAAGATTCATATATACATATACATCACAACATATATACAGAATCAAAATAACTACCGACGCGAACAAAGCCTGCGGTCTTCAGAGTTTTCTGCCTCCTTAAGAAGAAGTGGACGCGTTCCCGACTCCTGAACCACCTGTATTTGAAACATGTAAACAGGGGGTGAGTCGAACAGACTCAATGAGAAGCTCCCCCATCCCTGGCATAGCAGCAGGTACCACTACAGCTGGGGGAAGGGAGCAACCACAACCACATGCGCATGAAATGGATTTATATTGTGATCTTTAACATGATCTGGCAATCAATAATCATATTCACAATTAAAATCCTAATTCATGCTCCTAACATATTTATTAATCCACATGTAAATCAATCTCAACATATCTCATTTGGTTTCACAATTAACACATACTTGTGCACGTAGGCACTCACTTTCTGTCTCCCGCATTACGCTAAGAGAAATACTGGCCCGAAGGGAATATCATGTACGAACCTGGTTGATCACACCAGGAACTTTTTGACTCCAAGTTATGCTTAGAGTAATAGCCGACAACTTGTCTGACCTCAGTTTTAACCATGGTAATGGCCACAATGTGGCGTACTTGCTGACGTTATAATCTTGTCTGTCCAATCAGGATGACTGACTCGATCTACCCGGACAACCTAAACAAACTCAACTAACATATTTAACCTTGAAAGATGCCCTATGAGAACTAGTTGAATATCACACGTGATTACTAGTTAGGCCTAGTTTCCCCCTTCTCAATTATGCATCACTTTCACTCACATTTAACAACAGAGGTTCATTGTCCTCAATGTACCAAACGGTCAAAACCTTTGCACGATGATCAATTTAAGTGGGTTCCTAATATTAATAAACTCTCACATATGAAATTCCAACTCAATCCTACCCATGGTATCATATAAGGCTCGGTGAGCCACAATAGCACATATACACCTTGTGATTAATCATATAAGCACATATACTATTGCACGTTGACTACTTGCAAATCATACACGCGTAACACAAATTTATTCATATAAATATATTTTATATATCAATTTGCACAAAATAGAGCAAACCACATTTTCCACGTAGTCATCCAACCCTGTGGGGCAGGGATGGGAGTGCCCCTCACCTCGTTGGCCCTCCTGATCAGTCTTCGGAGTGCCTGAAACTCCAATTACCCTGTGGTGCCCTATACACATATATTTAAGAAATTTAGAATATGTAACTAAGCATCAACCACGCACGTGTCATGCTAATGCTTATGCACCCTCTAGCTATTTGCAAGAACTAATTAATTAGTTCGTTACGTCGTCTTATTTGCTCTTTTTGAAAGTCCAGAATGCCCCATATTCAACTTTCACACTTTCGAGACATTTAGAACCTCTAATTTCTTAGGCTAGAGATTTCCACTTGTCTAAATCTCACTTTACGTGTTCATAAGAATTTTTTTCTGATAAAGGAATTAAATTCACAGCTTAAAAGAGGCTTTAGCTTACTCATTCCACCGTCTCCGTTATTCGCCGAGTAAGGGTTTAATTACTACCTCTTTAATTATATATAAAAATATAATTGGGTATAATTAGAGCCTTGGAACCAATTTAGCGGGTCCTAGGTGTCCACCACGGACTAGATCGAGGTCTTCAACCCACCACACAGCTCCTAACGGCACTGTGGCTTAGTATTTTGCCTCTTTTTCACCGGATTGGGTTCCGGTTGAGACGGTAAATACTCGGACTTTATTCCCTTGACTATTTCCAGCATTTATAACACTTATACTACTCCAATCCAAGCCTAAACATGCATCAAACTATCAATTTCGAATTTTAGAGCAATTTCCTAACCCAATTTTCCTAATTTCCATACCCTGTCAATCCTACGGCTTAACTTCGATTTTGAACCTTACTAAGCTTTCAATAACATCCATTAAGCTCAAATTTAACCCCGGAATGCCCGATTGGAAGTATTTGAAGAATTCCTAAAATAACCAAATTGGAGAAATTGGGGTTTTGAAGGATTTGGGGCTTTCTTACTTGACTTCAATCGGATAGAACGCTTGGTGGTGATGAAATATGAGGTCTGGTCACCTTCTCCGGCACCGGTATGTCTTGTCCGACGAAAATCCGGTCAAAACCATGCTTCTCGTGGCTTGTTCTTCTTCCTGCTTGTACGTGCGCCTCTGCTTGTACGTTTTGCTCCTCCTTAGCTTTCCTTTTTTTATGTGTTTAATTAAAATGGATGGGGGGGGGTCCCCCCATTAGTTTAATATATATATATATATATATACCTTTTTTTTAATATATATATATATATATATATTTTTGAAACTTTATTTATTTGTTATATCCTCTTTTTTCTTTTAGGTCCTAGAAAAAATTATAGATATCCCATTTCTTTCCCTTCTCCATTTTATTTTAGCTCTTTAATTCTTTAATTTAGTTTATTTTTCTTTCTGAAAGAAAAATAAATTAAATATTAATAAAAATAATTAAATCTAAATATCTCAGATATTACATACTTAGAGTGATTTAATCCTCAAAAACATGTTTAGGAGTGTTCTAGGGTGTTTAGGATTGAAGAGAGAGGGTTTGGAGGTCTCAATTCGCCCTCAAAATGGGCTTGGGGCAAGCCAGGCAGGGACCGGGCGCTGCAGCGCCCATTCTGGCGTTGTCGCACCAAGGTGCTGCCTTGGTAGCCCTTGGCCAACCAGCAAGTGGGCGCTGCAACGTTTTTGCTGTGCTGTGGCTGGTTTCGGCCCCCTTTTCGGCAATTATTCTATCCGGCTTCGATTCCACTTTTCTCGAGTCTTTTTCTCCTACATATATACTATATTTAGGAAGTCCTACAACTCAAATCCAACTCCGAATCGTTGATTGTTCGAAATTGGAAAAAATGGGTCTTATAAACCATAAACTCTTCAAACTTCGAATCCGGCCAAATCCAACGATCTAGCCTTGAATGCTAACCCCGATGAGTGTTCAAAAACACTTTAGGAAAATTATTCTACCCTCAAATCTGCCCAAACTCGGATTCTCAACTCAATTCCAAAAATGAAGAAAAATGAAGAAAATGGGAACTTAGAGAGAATCGGGCTTTGTACCAACCTTGACTCAAGGGATTGAGACGAGGAAGATGATGAGGATGATCTCTGGCTCCTCCTCCAACTCCGACTCGTCGGATTCCGGCGAGATTCCCACCAAATCTCCTCCCACCTCCAAGCCCTAGCTCTCTCTCTCTCTTCTCCCTCTCTCTCCTTTCCTTCTCTTAGTTTCTTCTCTGCTTCCCCGTGGCCCTCTTCCTCTCTCATTTTCCTTTTTATTTCCTTTTCCTTTCTTTTCATTTACTAATTAATATATAAAAAAAATCTGAAGGTAATTTTAATTAAATAAATAAATTGTTAATAATAATAATAATACCAAAGAGATGGTTGAAAAATATCTCCAACTTAATCCCTCCTCCTTCCAATTAAATTTTATTTTCTTTTAAGTCCGAAATTGAATACCAAAAATAGTTCCTACTTACTTTTGTTTCACTTTCTACTTTCCTATAAACCCCCTTTAAATATTTAAAATAATCATAATAAAAATAAATTAATTAATAATTAAACAAATAATAACTAATAATATTTTGATTTAGTTCCCACTCCTATTTATTTTAGGTTTCTAATTTCGTAGGTCCTGAATTAATTCCAAAAAAAAAATAATTCACTTCTTTCTTTCATCTTTTATTTTACTTGAAATTTCAAAGAGTTTCTCGGTTCCTTTCCGGTTTCCCTTAACCTTCATACTTTTCCTATATTCTTTTTAAGGTTTTAATTCCTAGCCCCGGAATAAATCATTCTTAAATCCTCAAAATTTTCCGGGGTATTACATCCTCCCAATAAATTTCGGGTGAATTCTACCTAAAAGAAGGCAAAAACAAGAAAGGAGAGAAAGAGAGAGTGCTAGAGAATATTGAGAGATATGGAAAACCAAAAGATGAATGCTTCTTCAATTTCTGCACCATCATCACCAGGTATAGGTCTTAGAGTGTCAAGGATGCACTCTTAATTTAACCACTTTATTTTTTATATTTGGCGCTCTTTTAACTAATTTTTCGGCTTTTCGCCAAATCATTCACTCATACAAAAGAGGGGGAGGGGGAAGTTTTAGTTTTGAAGATGATAGCACAATCAATTTTATCTCTAAGCACTATTCTCTATGCATTTTTGCTATCTCATCTTTTGATAATAATTTAGAGTTTAGACTTTGGGGTTTCAATATTAATATCGAATATGATCTGAATATAACATTTTTTTTCTTGATGATGTGTACTTGCCTCAGAGCTAGGTCTTTCAATCACTCTAACTCGCATGGAGAGGGCAATGAGAGTCGACTTTGATGACTTGGAGGTTCGCAATTTTTTTTCTGCCCTCAACATCTCGATTCGATCCATTGATTTCTTTTTGTGTCTTCACAATGTTAATTGTTTGACATATATGCATGTATGTGGTTGAGTAGATATTGGATAGTACAGAAGAAAGTCAAGTTGTGCTCGAAAAAGCAACGGAGATCTTCATCGAAGAACTCAGCCTTCGTGTGTGGATTCGAACTAAAGAGAAGAACAAAAACACTATTGAGAGAAATGATTTTGCTAAAGAAATTAATGAAAACAAAGTCTATGACTTCTTAGCTGATCTTGTTCCACTGGATCCGAATGACCATCCCTCCTTCAATGTCAAGGTCTCATCTCTTTTTCATTTCTTTTAATTTTGATCATTTTAATTTCCAAGATAATTGATAGTTAAATTAGTTATGGTATTTTCAATAATTATCAGGAAGAACATTGTGGAATAATAACTGTTGAAGAAGTTACGAATTTTGCTGAGCAGGCCCCTGTGATGAATGTGGGCAATGTGAGTGTCAATTAAACACTAAATTGTATTAGTGCAATAATATAACTCCACTGTTAATTAGTTTAATTATATTATGATTAATATGTTATTAATTCAATTCTCTAACTCATTATTTTGTGTTTTGAAAATTAACTTTAAAGGACAAGGAAGCTGAAACTGCAACTAGGGAACCATCGACTAAGGTGAAAAAATCTCTATGCTATTATTTCTCACATTCATTCATTTATTTATTTTTCTTGTGTGTATATATTCTTTCATATAGAATTTCCTACATATATATACTTTTTAATTAATCTTATTTATTTTTTGTCATTGCAATGAACCCAGAGAAACGCATTCGATCTAAGGAAGTTGAATGGAGTCAAGCCAGCCATCGTGTGATGGGAATAAAATAAAACGAAATTAGCGTTAGCTTAATTTCATGTGTTTTAACTTTGTTTTTGTTGTCTGTGTTTTTAGTTCGATCGAGTTGGACTATGTTTGGAATTGCATTATGTCTATTTCTAATTCTATGTGTCTGTCTTTAAGGTCAAGAGTACCATAGGTTGGTCATAATGGTGTAACGCTATCTATGTAATCTAATCTAATCAAATGTCGGTCTCTCTGATCCAAATTAATATTTATAACTAAAAGCAATTGAGTCGAATTAATGTGTGAATTATATTATTCTTCTCCATATCTCTCACTCACATATCTATTGAGTATTATTTTTGAACAAACTCCTAAATAAAGTGGTAAACCAACTTATATATGTTTTATCGAAGAATATAATGGATCTGCTTCTAGACTCTGGAGTTTGAATTTAGTGAACGTTAGTTAATTTGTATGCTACAGGTTGATATACAGGTAAAATAATTATTTTTTTAATATTAACTCGCATAGGGATAAAATAACGAATTACTTGAACTCTACCAAAAAATAATTATTTCACTGTTGGTAAAAGTCAATACCCAAGTCCAACCATATACTAAATCTATGAATTACAACAATTTGGAACAACAAAAGAGTGGCTTCATATATATACTCTATATATGAATTATCACTACAAGAAAATTAGGGATCAGAGACGGAATTTAGACACGGATTAATGTCTGTGTCTAATCTGTATCTGATCCATCCCTAATCCGTCTCTAAATGATGAAAAAATTCACTAAAATAATTTTTATGGTTTAGAGATGGATTTAGGGACGGAAATGTTTGTTTCCAACAATGCCGTCCCTAATCCGTCTCTAATCAGTGGGAAAAAATGGCGCGAAGCTGGCTACAAAATTGGCAGGCTTTATTTTTTCCTGAATTTTGGTTAGAGACGGATTAGGGAGGGGGATTGGTCTGTCTCTAACTTGTTGAAATTGCTCTAGGGTTGCGAGATGGAACAGAGACGGATCTCTGCCGTGTCAAACCCGTGCTCTTTTTTTTATTTTAAAGACGGAATTTTTCAGTCCCAAATTCCGTCTCAAAAAAGCTTTAAACGGTGCGTTTTATTGGTCATATAAAAACCTAAAAGTGCCCTAATTTCATTTTTACACGGTGCGTTTTCAGTCCCATCTCTTGCGCACCGCCTCCGCTTGGACGTTTTCGTCTCTTGCACAGCGTCATCGCCGCCCTTGCACAGTGCCGTCGCCTTCTCCGCCTCTTGCTTAGCACCGTCATCGTTGAACCCTAAACAGAGACACCACATATCTGTTCTTTGTACAAATGCAGCAGCAAAACACACCTCCAACAGAGTAACTGTGAAAACGAGAGAGATTGTCGGCGAAGAAGGAGGCTACTCGCCGGAAAGACGCCGTCAAATCTGCCGCCCCTGTGCAAAACATTAGTTAGCTTCCCTAATTTCCAATCTGCAGCTCAAACGTGGAACTCTAGCTGGTCAGTTCTTTAGCCTTTTTTTTCTTTTATTTACCTTCATCATTATGGATATTAGATGCTTGCTTGATGATAATAGGGATTTACCTTTATCATTATGCATAAGAAAATAAAATAAAAAAAAACTCTGGTTCTCCCTTTATTAGCTGATGTGTGTCCACTGTGTGTTTTGCTGGGGCGTATACCTCTAGTTTTGGTTTTCCATTTCTTGCTTCTTTGTTTTATATTTTATATATACATATATGTATTCATAAATATCTGATATATTAACTTGATCTCACTGCTCAACCACTCCCCTGCTTTTTTCGCAGTATTTCTCTATGATCTCGCTGCAAGTGCAAGTGCAAATATCTCATCAATTAACTTGTTATTTGAGCACTGATATATATTACTAAAATCTATTTTTTATTGGCATAAATTCTATCTTTTAATGACTACATTGTCCATTTAAAACTGTGGTGAACTTGTGAGTTGTGACATTGATTGGCTTAGGTGGAGACCTAAGCTGACATAGACATTGATGCTTCATAGATAAACTAGGCGTGCGTGGTTTGGTTAAGTGAAATGAGGGCGTTATCTAAATGGTGTCATGTAATTCAACATTGCTTCTAACTTTCTTTTGTGTCTTCTTTTAATCATATTCCATATATCCCCGTTATATACAAAATTTAAAAATTCTTTCATATTACATTTTTTAGAGAATGAGAACGGTACTTGGAAGACTTTATTCAATGAAAATCAAAATGGACGACGTCGGGAATAAAACAAGGGAAACAACTAGTCCACCAATTATTCTGGTTATTGCCGGTTACAATAGAAACTAAATAATGGGCAAGATTATTACTTGCTCTAGGAACCCAAGAAAAACGAAAACTATTAAAATGCTTACTAGATTTAATCACTTTCTTTTTTTGGGAACGAACTATGAGTAGGTGATTAGAACAGACACAGGGAAGAGAAGAGAGGAAGATGAGATGCTAGTTTTTTTAATGTGTTTACTTTGATCACTTAATTATTGAGTCGAATTTTATCTTATGGACTACTAAAAAAACAATATTTATCAAATGGCTAGATTAAGAATCCGCGCGCTTAGTAGGAGCAAGCTCAAAAGCACTGTCGGGAACTAAGTGTAGGCACTTCTTCCATAGAAACTTTGAACATGAGGAGACGAACACCTTTAGTGAATCCCAAAAACATTTATTAGAGAGGAAGGATATTATTACCTGGGGAGTAGTAATTTTTAATGATCGGCTCTAACAAAATTCAATTTGTTTCGGAGAGAGTCAGATGTACTAGGGTGTTAGAGATTTTGTTGTGGACTATGACAGTCAAATTTGTTCCACAGATGAATGTTGAGGTTAGAGAAATATAAGGGACCCAGGGAATTGAAGACTAGAGAGAAAGATTAGATTGAGGTCATATTTGTACCAGATTAAAGAGGACTAGCTTGTATAGACAATCATTTACCTTAATTAATGAGTTAGGTTCCAGTATAGGTAGAGAAATATAAGAAACCCAGAGAAAAGAAGAGATAATTGTTATAGATTAGGGTTTCTTACTTTGTTAAGGAGGGTATATATACCTCAGGTCGAAGACAAAATTGTAACTTTTCTTACATGAAAAGGATTCATTTTTTCCTCGACCTTAGGTATATATACCCTCCTTAACAAGGTAAAAAAAACCCTAGCCTATAATCTCCATCTCTTCTCTTCTCTAGGTCTATAATATTTCTCTACCTATATTGGATACTAACTCAGTAATTAAGGTAAACCATTGTCTATACAAGCTAGCACTCTTTAATTAGGTACAAACAAGGCCTCAATCTAATCTTTTTCTCTACTCTTCTATTCTTTGGGTCCCTTCTATTTCCCTAATCTCTGACGCCCTAGTAGATATGGCTCTTTCTGCAACAAAATGAATTTTGTTAGGGCCGATCATTAGAAATTACTACTCCTCAGGTAATATCCTTCCTCTCAAACAAATATTTTTGGGTTTCACTATAGATCTTCGTCTCCTCATGTTCAAATTTTTTTATGGAAGAGGTGCCTATATTTAGTTCCTGATAGTGCTTCTGAGCTCGCTCTTAATAAGAGGATCCCTATGCGAAACCAAAAAAATCTTGCCATTTGATACAAATAGAGCCGTCAAAATGGGCTTGGCCCCATGGGATGACCCTTTAAGCTCGTACAAAATGGGTTAGCCTACCCCGACCCTTAATGAAAAGGGTTGAAACAGGCTTGGCCAGCCTCAAGCTCGTATAGGGCTGGGCCAGGTTGGGAAAATCTCAGCCCATTTTAAAAACGGGCCAACGTAGCCCAGCCCTATCAATAGCGGGCCAAAACGGGCTCGAGTCAAGCTGGACCGGGCAAGCCCGTTTTGACAGCTCTAGATACAAATATATTTTTTAGTAGCCCACAAGCTAAAATCTGACTCAGTAATAAAGTTATCAAAGTAAACACTGAAAAAAAAACTAGCCTTTTCGCGCCAAAGTTTTTTACCAAATTAGCTAGGGATTAGCTAAGGAAATTCGTAGCTAATATTAAGAAACTTTTGCTACGAAAGAAATCCGTAGCTATTCCATAGCAAAATTTTCCTGCCTTTTCACGCCAAACATTTTTACCAAATTAGCTAGGGAAATCCGTAGCTAAATTTGTGAAACTTTTGCTATGAAAAAATCCTTAGCAAATCTGTAGCTAAAATTAGAGAAACTTTTGGTATAGAAAAATCCGTAGCTATAATTGGAGAAACTTTTGCTACAGAAAAATCCTTAGCTACTCCATAGCAAAATTTTCCCACCTTTTCGTGCCAATTTTTTTTACCAAATTAGCTAGAGATTTTTATCCCTAGCTAATCCGTATCTAATTAACTAGGGATAGCTAAATCAACATTTTCTTGTAGTGATAGTTGTCATTTTTTTTGGGTTCCTAGAGCATGTAATAATGCTTCTCATTATTTAGTTTCTTTTGCAAAAGACAATAACCATAATAATTGGTGGACTACTTGTATGCATCGTTTTATTTCTGTCACGACCCCAAATCGAGAGTACGTGACCGGCACGGGAATAGATTTTTACCTCTAAACCCGTAAGCCTTATCCTGTAAACATGGCTATAATTACCCTGCTATACAATCAATATATTTATATCATACTAGTGGCCACACCTTACTGATGGCCTAATTAACCTGCAATCCGCGGTTCGCTCAATACCGCTTCAGCTCAACCAGAGTCTAGATATATATATCAGCACTCATAAGGTAAATATTAATATCATATTGACCGTACGTCTCAATACGTACGATCTATCCTATTCACATGCAGCAAGCACACATAATATATATATCCATATCATATTGACCGTACGCCTCAACGCGTACGATCTATCCTATTCACATGCAGAAGTTCATATACTCAAACATATATCCTAGTTTATCCCCAACTGGACCCTGTCTTTAAGTACATGTGAAGCCGACAATTCTAGAGTAAGTACATATCAATAGCTGTAAATGTATATATAAAACTCTTACAACTTTAAAATATACAACAAGTGAAATCAAAATAACCAAAAGGTGTCCACCCACGCGAACAAGTGCGTAATGATGGTCTGATGTCTGTATCACTGCCCGAACGTCGATGCATGCCCGATCCCTGTATCTGAAACATTGAAGCAGAGGGAGTGAGTCAAACAGACTCAGTGAGAAGCTTCCCATCCTCGGCGTAGCGGCGGGTACCACTACAGTTGGGGAAGGGGAAACACCCACAATCACATGCGCATGAAAGTCCAGTTTATCAAATGTTATATTACGATCAGGCAACATTAATATAACATTAAAATCAAAGATAAACCTACGGATCATGCTTTTCTATCATGCTTCTCATAATCAAATAGTCATAATTAACATATCATATGAAAACTATAAATCAATCAACTGACCCTAGTCCCAGGCTAGGGCAATGGCCTCTACGGGCAAATTTCTCTTAATCTTTAACTGACCCTAGTGCCAGGCTAGGGCAATGGCCTCAACGGGCAAATCTTTTAGTCTTTTACTGACCCTAGTACCAGGCTAGGGCAATGGCCTCAACGGGCAAATGCTTTACTCTTTAACTGACCCTAGTGCCAGGCTAGGGCAATGACCTCAACGGGCAATCTTTTCTGACTTGTTTCTCTACCCGAGCCTTCAGTTGGGGTTCGGACTCTATTTACCCATTACTATCCTAGACTGACTTTACCTAGGTAGTGTGAACCTCCCTATGGCTCACTAATCAATTTATGATATCGTTTTAATCCTTATGTAATACCCAAACCCTTGATTAGATCATAACCTAGCTCTAAGGCCTTTCCTAAGTTCAATTACCGTAAAACATCGACGTTAGCAACACTTTATTTATGATTTCTTAGGTGAGTTTCTAATTAATATGGTTAACCAAACCTTGGACTTAATCAACAACTTACCCCCTTGCTTGTACTGTTCGGCGTATCTCATGTCATCACATGGATACCCTCCAGTACCTCTTTAGCTGTAGTCAAAGACACATATACAAATACTTTCATATATAATAGTTTAGGAACAACAATAGCATGTTAACCACTAAATAGTTCTTACAAATAGGCAAGTAGGCAAACCACATATCCACATCCTCAATCAACCCTGTAGGGCAAGGATGGGAAACCCCTCACCTGGACGGCTTCCTTACGCTTGTCTTGGAGTAACTCCCGCTCCGGACGAATCGTGGTTTCCTAACGAATACATTCAAGTGGTTAACATCTCATCTATATGCAATTCATATGCATACTACATGCTCATGCCTAGAATACATCTAGACGTTGCCAAGAACCGAGTCCTTGTTCTTATCCGTCTTCCCTCTCTTTTATGAGGGTCTCAAGTGCCTTGCACTTGGTTTCATACAACCATTATTCTCCTTGAGTTGCTTTTGGGGCCTTGGATTTGAGTTACTGAACCTCAACGTGCTTCTAAGCCATCCTACTTAAGGTTACCTAATGACAGTGTTCGGGGAATTTAGAAATTCAAGAAATTGGGCGTAGCTTATTCTGTAAGTTCCTATTCTTGAGGGGTAAGAAGACATTTGAAATGGTTTTGATCCTTAAAAACATGGTTGGGGGTGTCCTAAGATGTTTCGGATTGAAAATAGGAGGATCAGACACCCCGGATTGGCAAAAAAATGACTTTTGAGAATGCTGGACAGAGGCACGGCGCTATAGCGCCAAGCTGCTGCCCAGCAGCCTTTGGTGAACCAGAGAAATGGCGCTATAGCGCCAGTTCACAGCACAACAATTTGTTTGCTGTGTTGTGGGCTGGTTTGAGCCCGTTCCGGCCCCCGTTCGACCTCGGCTTCGACTCCGCACCTCACGGGTTTTGTTCCCTTACAATCCAACGACATAAATCCAACCCTAACTACTCAAATCCAAGCCCGATTCCAAATTTATCAACGAATCCCCAAATTGGGAATATTTAGAATTTCAAACCCCAAACCCTTTTAGACTCGAATTCGGCTAAACCCCGAGGGTATAGCCTCAATTATTACCCCAACTAAGTGTTCAAGAACACTTCCTAGGTCTCAATCTACCCTCGAAACAACCCAATCGAAGGTGGAATGAACAAATCCCTAAAATGAAGAAATTTGGGGTTTTCGAATGAAATTGGGGTTACCAACCTTTGATTCGATTGGTGGAAGGTGTAAGGGACGTCGTACCCGAGCCCCGGTGACTTCTTCGGCGTCGGCTAGCTCTCGCCGGTCACTTTTCCGGCAAACCCCAACTCGCCTTCTTCTTCTTCTTCTTCTTCTCCACGCTCCACTCTCTCTCTCTTCTTTCCCTTTCTTCTTTCTCTTCTTTCTTCCTCTCCTACTTATTCCTTTTTTCCTTCTATTTATTCTTTCTTTCCTTCTATTTATTCCCACGGCACCCACCCCTCTTTTAAAACAATTTAATTAATATAAATAAATATATATAATAATAATAAAATTGATAAGTGATAACTAAATAATAATAATTATAATTATAATAGAGAAGAGGTGAAAAATATCCCCACTTAAATCCTCCTCTTTCCAATTAAAATTTTTCATTTCCTCTTATAACACAAATTAAATACCCAAAAATGTTCCCTACTCTATTTTCCCCCATTTAATTCAGGTTTCCAATTCCTTAGGTGCTGAATTAAATCCAAAAATTATTTTCTACTTCCTTTCATTTCATTTTAAACTTCAAAAAAAAATTTTCCCCGGTATTACAATCTTCCCCCCTTAAGAAATTCGGTCCCCGAATTTCATTTAACATACTAACCTTAGTCTTGAAATAGGTGAGGATATGTCCTGTGCATCTCTGCCTCAACTTCCCACGTTGCTTCCTCAACCGAATGGTTTCGCCACAGGACTTTCACCAAGGGTATCTCCTTTGACCTCAGCTTCTTCAACTGGCGATCTAGGACTTCCACTGGCATGTCCTCATAAGTTAGACTCTCAGCTAGTTGTACTTCTTGGGTTGGATTACATGAGAGGGGTCTGGCAGGTACTTGCGAAGCATAGACACGTGAAACACTGGATGAACTCCTTCCAACTTCGCTGGCAATTCTAGACGGTAGGCAACATTTCCCACCCGCTCTAGAATCTCAAACGGTTCGATGTATCTAGAACTTAGCTTGCCCTTCTTGCCAAATCTCATCACGCCCTTCATCGGTGAAATTTTTAAGAACACCTGCTCACCCACAGCAAATTCTAACTCTCTTCTCCGGTTGTCAGCATACGACTTCTGCCTACTTTGAGCCGTGGCAAGCCTTTCTCTAATGGACTTTATCTTGTCCAAAGCATCCTGCACAAGTTCTGGACCAACCAACTTGGCCTCTCCGACCTCGAACCACCCAATCGGGGACCTGCACTTCCGACCGTACAAAGCCTCGAAGGGTGCCATCTGAATACTGGATTGGTAACTGTTGTTGTAGGCAAACTCCGCTAATGGCAGGTATTTCTCCCACCCTCCGCCGAAATCCATAACACATGCTTTGAGCATGTCCTCTAAAATTTGAATGGTCCTCTCAGATTTCCCGTCTGTCTGGGGATGAAATGTTGTACTCAGATCGACCCTTGTCCCCAATGCCTCCTGAAGTGCTCTACTGAATCGAGAGGTAAACTGTGGCCCCTTGTCAGAGATAATCGACACCGGTACTCCGTGCAACCTCACTATCTCTGATAGGTACAACTGGGCATACTGACCCACTCCGTTAGTGGTCTTAACTGGCAGAAAATGGGGGGACTTGGTCATCCGATCAACAATTACCCAAACTGAATCGAATCCCCTCTGTGATCGCGGCAATCCTATCACAAAGTCCATAGTAATTCTCTCCCATTTCCATTCAGGAATTTCTATATGTTGAAGCGTTCCGGCGGGCTTTTGGTGTTCAGCCTTAACCTGCTGACACACTAGACATCTAGACACGTAGTCTGCCACGTCCTTCTTCATACCATTCCACCAGTATAACTCTTTCAGATCCTGATACATTTTATTACTACTCGGATGGATTGTGTACGCTGTCTTGTGTGCCTCATCAAGAATTCTTTCTTTCAAACCATTTACCATAGGTACACACAATCGTCCCTCCAACCGAAGTATGCCACTGTCATCTATGGAGAATCGGATGTCGTCCTTCTCCCCTTTAACCACTATATCTCTGATCTGTTTAAGGTCGGCGTCTTGTTCTTGCTTGGACTTAACTTCTTCAACTGGAGCTGACTTGGCTTGGACATGGGGTAGAAACAAGTCGGAGTCTCCAATTTCAAACTGAGTTCCAAACTGTTCCAGCTCATGTATTTCCCGAATCAACGACCTTCGTACTTCACTAATATGGGCTAAGCTACCCATTGACTTTCGGCTCAGAGCGTCTGCACCACCACATTCGCCTTACCAGGATGGTACAAGATCGTGCAGTCATAGTCTTTCAACAATTCCATCCACCTGCGTTGTCTCAGATTTAGATCTTTCTGCTCGAAAATGTACTTAAGGCTTTTGTGGTCTGTATAAACCTCACATGTTTCGCCATAAAGGTAGTGCCTCCAAATCTTCAAGGAAAATACCACCGCTGCCATTTCAAGATCGTGAGTTGGGTAGTTCTTTTCGTGCTTCCGGAGTTGCCTAGACGCATAAGCAATCACCTTGCCATGCTGCATAAGAACACACCCTAACCCAACTCGCGAAGTATCACAGTAAACTACATACCCTCTGGTGCCCTCAGGAAGAGCCAACGCCGGTGTTGTGGTGAGACTTTCCTTCAGTTTTTGAAAACTCTCTTCACACTTGTTATCCCACACAAACTTTACCCCTTTTTGAGTTAACTTTGTAAGAGGTGCAGCAACCTTCGAAAAGTCCTGCACAAATCTTCTATTGTATCCCGCCAAACCTAGAAAACTACGGATCTCCATGACTGAGGCAGGCTGGGACCAATTCTTCACGGCTTCCACCTTGCTCGGATCAACATGGATTCCCTCTGAAGATACCACGTGATCGAGAAATGCAACTTTATCAAGCCAAAACTCACATTTTGAAAACTTAGCATACAATTTCTCTTCTCTCAGCTTCTGCAATGCCAGTCTCAAATGCTCGGCGTGCTCTTCAGCATTCTTGGAATAGACTAGAATGTCATCTATAAATACAATGACAAACCGGTCTAGAAATGGCTTGAAAACCTGATTCATCATGTCCATAAAAGCTGCTGGTGCATTAGTTAGCCCGAACGACATGACTAGAAACTCATAATGGTCGTATCGGGTTCGAAAAGCAGTCTTGGGCACATCTTCTTTTCTAATCTTCAACTGATGGTACCCTGATCGAAGATCGATCTTTGAAAACCTCTTAGCACCTTGCAACTGGTCGAATAGATCATCGATTCTTGGAAGTGGATATTGATTGCGGACCGTTACCTTATTCAACTTCCGGTAATCGATACACAATCTTAAAGTTCCATCCTTCTTCTTCACGAATAGAACTGGTGCACCCCAAGGTGAAAAATTGGGTCTTATGAAACCCTTATCAAGCAATTCCTATAATTGCGTGTGTAGCTCCTTCAACTCCTTCAGAGCCATTCTGTAGGGTGGTGTGGAAATCGGCTGAGTACTTGGTAAAAGCTCGATCTCAAATCAATATCTCAATCAGGCAGCAAACCAGGTAATTCGTCAGGAAATACATCAAGAAACTCCCGAACTACCGGTACCTGATTCGCAGGAGGTACTTCTTTCGTAGTATCCCTCACAAAAGCCAGATATCCTTTACACCCTTTCTCGAGTAGCTTGGAAGCTTTCATTGCTGAAATTAGACTCGGATATGGTGCAACACCATCATCCCACACCACAAATGGCTCTTCATTCGGCATATTGAATTTCAAACACTTCGCCCTGCAGTCAACTACCGCATGACATGATGCCAACCAATCCATACCTAGAATGACATCCAAGTCTACCATGTATAGTAGTCATAGGTCCACAACTGTTTCATGACCCTCGACCACAACCACACACGACTCATAGACGTACTTGACTTGTACTGATTCACCCATCGGAGTAGAGACCATTTCTGTCTTCTTCAACCTAGTCGGGCTTTTCTCAACCTTCCGTGCAAATGCATGTGAGATGTAGGAATGTGTTGAACCAGAATCAAATAATACAAGGGCCTGGAGAGAGCATACTGAAAGTGTACCTGTCACTACTGCATTTGAGGCATGTGCATCCTGTTGAGACAAAGCAAACACCCGTGCCTGTCCTCCCCCTGGTGCACCTGGACCTCTACCTCCTGCTCCTGCTCCTCTACCTCTGCCCGCACCTGAAGTGTTAACCTGGGGTGGTACAATTCTAACTGATGGAGCTGCAATTGGAGTACTACCCGAAGTAGGATTGCTCTTGACAATCGTATTACTCTTCCTCTGCGGACAATCCTTAGCCATATGCCCGATCTGACCACAGTTGTAACAACCTGCCTTTGTGACTCTACACTGTCGAAAATGGAATCTCCCACATGTTCCACACTGCGGTTTCTGGTTACCGCCCTGACTACTGCCTTGGAACCTCTGCCCACCTTGGGTGTTACTCTTCCCAGAACTTGTGGTGGAAATAGCAGACTGCCCACCAACTTGCCCTGCATAATTTGGAACTATACCAGAATTACTAGTTGTCTTTTGCTTCTTCTTCCATCCCTGCCCATCACTACCTGTCAGTAACTTATTCTTGGGATTCGTCGACGTCCCAAACTTCTTCCTATTTTCAATTACCCTGGCACAATCAGCAGCCTGTGCTAGAGGTTCAAACTGACCACATTGCGGCAGTAGAACTACGAACAATGGCACTACCAACCTGTGGATAAACCTCTTAATCAACTCCCTCTCATCGGGAACCAATTTTGGAGCATATTGAGCTAGCTCCGTGAACTGTAGCTCAAACTTAGTCACTGACATATTCGGCGTCATCCACAAATCTTGAAACTGTTGACGCTTGGCATACCTCATTCCTTCAGATAGAAACCGACCTAGGAATTCCCTTTGAAAATCTTCCCAGGTCATAGGAGCAACTCTCCTTCCATATCTCTTCTGTATTGATTCAAACCAAACACGTGCAGCGCCTCTTAACTGAAATGAGGCAAGTTCCACCATCTCTCCTCCTGGACACCTCAGTAACTGCCCAATTCTGATTATATCACGGAGGAAATGTTGAGGGTCCTCCTTGGTTTCGGTTCCGCAAAAGGTAGGCGGATTTAGCTTCAGGAATTTAGTAATCGGTAATTCCCTCGGAACTCCCCTCAGTCCCCGGGGCACGTCCCTTTGTTGCCATTCCCTTCTTGGTCCTTCTTCCCTTTCCTCAACCATTTTAGTTTCCTGTTCAGCCGATATCACTTGCTCTTCTTCCTCGCCGACAACTAAACGGCGGACTTCTTGTTGAATTTGGCGGGTCATTTCAGCCCTCAACTGTTGAAATCCCGCAGTCAGCATCTCAGCCACCGACGAGCACCCGTCTCAACTTGTGGCTCTGGGGTTTGTTGCCTATGCACTTCTCTTTCTTGTGCCCTACCACGACCGCGAGCACGGCCTCTAGCTCGACCCCTGGGAGGCATTCTCTCCTCCCGAACAGATTCCTCATCAGTACGTGCAGGGACTCTACCGCCCCTCCTAACCTGCCTAGTAGTCGATGGCATCCCTGTACTGCACAAAAATGTCAGCTGATAAGCATTTGCGTAATCTATCATAGATTAACAAGGAATGAAAGAAAGGCTGACTCAAATTATCCTGGGCACTCCCACAAGTCCTTGTTTAATGCAATGTTGTGCCCGGGTTTCACAACGAAGCTTAAACCGACACTCGGTTATACCATTGGCTTCACATGACTTAAAGAAAAACCAGGCTCTGATACCAAGTTTGTCACGACCCCAAATCGGGAGTACGTGATCGGCACGGGAATAGATTTTTACCTATAAACCCGTAAGCCTTATCCTGTAAACATGACTATAACTACCCTGCTATACAATCAAAATATTTTTATCATACTAGTGGCCACACCTCACTGATGGCCTAATTAACCTGCAATCCGCGGTTTGCTCAATACCGCTTCAGCTCAGCCAGAGTCTAGATATATATATCAGCACTCATAAGGTAAATATTAATATCATATTGACCGTACGTCTCAATACGTACGATCTATACTATTCACATGCAGCAAGCACACATAATATATATATCCATATCATATTGACCGTACGCCTCAATGGGTACGATCTATCCTATTCACATGCAGAAGTTCATATACTCAAACATATATCCTAGTTTATCCCCAACTGGACCCTGTCTTTAAGTACATGTGAAGCCGACAGTTCTAGAGTAAGTACATATCAAAAGTTGTAAATGTATATATAAAACTCTTACAACTTTAAAATATATACAACAAGTGAAATCAAAATAACCAAAAGGTGTCCACACACGGGAACAAGTGCGTAATGATGGTATGATGTCCATATCACTGCCCGGACGTCGATGCCTGCCCGATCCCTGTATCTGAAACATTGAAGCAGAGGGAGTGAGTCAAACAGACTCAGTGAGAAGCTTCCCATCCTCGGCGTAGCGGCGGGTACCACTACAGCTGGGGAAGGGGAAACACCCACAAGCACATGCGCATGAAAATCCAGTTTATCAAATGTTATATTACGATCAGGCAACATTAATATAACATTAAAATAACATTAGAATCAAAGATAAACCTAAGGATCATGCTTTTCTATCATGCTTCTCATAATCAAACAGTCATAATTAACATATCATATGAAAACTGTAAATCAATCAACTGACCCTAGTGCCAGGCTAGGGCAATGGCCTCTATGGGCAAATTTCTCTTAATCTTTAACTGACCCTAGTGCCAGGCTAGGGCAATGGCCTCAACGGGCAAATCTTTTAGTCTTTTACTGACCCTAGTACCAGGCTAGGGCAATGGCCTCAACGGGCAAATGCTTTACTCTTTAACTGACCCTAGTGCCAGGCTAGGGCAATGGCCTCAACAGGCAATCTTTTCTGACTTGTTTCTTTTCCCGAGCCTTCAGCTGGGGTTCTGACTCTATTTACCCATTACTATCCTAGACTGACTTTACCTAGGTAGTGTGAACCTCCCTATGACTCACTAATCAATTTATGAGATCGTTTTAATCCTTATGTAATACCCAAACCCTTGATTAGATCATAACCTAGCTCTAAGGCCTTTCCTAAGTTCAATTACCGTAAAACGTCGACGTTAGCAACACTTTCTTTATGATTTCTTAGGTGAGTTTCTAATTAATATGGTAAACCAAACCTTGGACTCAATCAACAACTTACCCCCTTGCTTGTACTGTTCGGCGTATCTCATGTCATCACATGGATACCCTCCAGTACCTCTTTACCTGTAGTCAAACACACATATACAGATACTTTCATATATAATAGTTTAGGAACAACAATAGCATGTTAACCACTAAATAATTCTTACAAATAGGCAAGTAGGCAAACCACATATCCACATCCTCAATCAACCCTGTAGGGCAAGGATGGGAAACCCCTCACCTGGATGGCTTCCTTGCGCTTGTCCTGGAGTAACTCCCGCTTCGGACGAATCGTGGTTTCCTAACGAATGCATTCAAGTGGTTAACATCTTATCTATATGCAATTCATATGCATACTACATGGTCATGCCTAGAATACATCTAGACGTTGCCAAGAACCGAGTCCTTGGTTTTATCCGTCTTCCCTCTCTTCTATGAGGGTCTCAAGTGCCTTGCACTTGGTTTCATACAACCATCGTTCTCCTTGAGTTGCTTTTGGGGCCTTGGATTTGAGTTACTAAACCTCAACGTGCTTCTAAGCCATCCTACTTAAGGTTACCTAATGACGATGTACGGGGAATTTAGAAATTCAAGAAATTGGGCGTAGCTTATTCCATAAGTTCCTATTCTTGAGGGGTAAGAAGACATTTGAAATGGTTTTGATCCTTAAAAACATGGTTGGGGGTGTACAAAGATGTTTCGGATTGAAAATAGGTGGATCGGACGCCCCGGATTGGCAAAAAAATGACTTTTGAGAATGCTGGACAGAGGCACGGCGCTATAGCGCCGTTTCTAGCGCTATAGCGCCAACCTGCTGCCCAACAGCCTTTGGTGAACCAGAGAAATGGCACTATAGTGCCGGTTCGCAGCACAGCAATTTTTTTGCTGTGCTGTGGGCTGGTTTGAGCCCGTTCTGGCCCCCTTTCGACCCCGGCTTCGACTCCGCACCTCACGGGTTTTGTTCCCCTACAATCCAACGACATAAATCCAACCCTAACTACTCAAATCCAAGCCTGATTCCAAATTTATCAACGAATCCCCAAATTGGGAATATTTAGAATTTCAAACCCCAAACCCTTTCAGATTCGAATTCGGCTAAAACCCGAGGGTATAGCCTCGACTATTACGCAAACTAAGTGTTCAAGAACACTTCCTAGGTCTCAATCTACCCTCGAAACAACCCAATCGATGGTGGAATGAAGAAATCCCTAAAATTAAGAAATTTGGGGTTTTCGAATGAAATTGGGGTTACCAACATTTGATCCGATTGGTGGAAGGTGTAGGAGACGTCGTACTCGAGCCCCGGTGACTTCTCCGGCATCGGCTAGCTCTCCCCAGTCACTTTTCCGGCGAACCCCAACTCTCCTTCTTCTTCTCCACGCTCCACTCTCTCTCTCTCTTCTTTCCCTTTCTTCTTTCTCTTCTTTAATCCTCTTCTACTTATTCCTTCTTTCCTTCTATTTATTCTTTCTTTCCTTCTATTTATTCTCACGGCACGCACCCCTCTTTTAAAAAAAATTTAATTAATATAAATACATATATATATATATAATAATAATAAAATAGATAAGTGATAACTAAATAATAATAATTATAATTATAATAGAGAAGAGATGGAAAATATCCCCACTTAAATCCTCCTCTTTCCAATTAAAATTTTTCATTTCCTCTTATAACCCAAATTAAATACCCAAAAATGTTCCCTACT
Organism: Senna tora; assembly: GCA_014851425.1. NCBI lineage: Eukaryota > Viridiplantae > Streptophyta > Magnoliopsida > Fabales > Fabaceae > Senna > Senna tora. The sequence goes on along the minus strand of CM026267.1, from coordinate 22,694,926 downwards.
CTCTTTTCCCTATTTAATTCAGGTTTCCAATTCCTTAGGTCCTGAATTAAATCCAAAAATTATTTTCTACTTCCTTTCATTTCATTTTAAACTTCGAAAAAAAAATTTCCTGGGTATTACAATTTCGGACGTCATCCGTTTTGATTTTCATTGAATAAAGTCTCCATGGTACCATTCTGGTTCCCTAAAAAAATATAATATGGAAGAAGTTTTTACTTTAATAAAAGGGTTGGTCTATGATGCAACTTGTTGCATGCTTGCAATGCAATTTTTGCCGATAGGATTTTGACACGTGGAAAATTGGATTGTATCTCAAGTCATCCTACCCACATGTCATAATCCTATCAGCCGAAATTACATTGCATGCATACAACAAGTTGCATAATAGACTCACGCTTTATAAAATTAAAAAATGTAATATAAAAGAACCTTTGCACATTTTTCTTGTAAAGTTATAATTATAAAAATTTATGCAAGCACTTATTCTGATTCAATGGCGCGTTATTATTTCAAAATGTGTTCTATGGGTACTCATTACAGCCTATTTCAAGCTTTAATTATTAATATAAAAAAATTATCATTTATCGTTATAATTATGAGAAATTAAATTTTTTTTTTCACTTCTTTTCTAGTTAAAACAAGTGTGATATAAATATTGGACTCGTTCATTTTAATTTTTTTTTGCTAAAATAGATATCATTTTACACTACAAAAAAATTCTTTTTTAGCGACGGTCAAAATGTGTTTTTGCTAAAATAGATATCTTTTTTTTTGCTCAAATAGATAACAAAAAATGAAAGCAAATCAAAGTGATGATAAAAGATACGTCAACTTGTGCTTACAATCACTTGTTCAATAACAGAGTATTAAAACATGTTAAACAAAAGATGATGCTAGTCTAGTTAAATAACCCCAAATAATTATATAAAACTACATCATGAGATCAAGTGATTAACAAACTTTTAAAGCAAACAACTAAACCAACTTCAACTGATGAGATTTTATGATTGGAGAAATACTAAAAATGATGCTTGTAACTGTCGTTTTTGGCTCAAACAATTGTAATTTGTAATTAGGACCGCAAGGGGTCTTAACCTTGGGGGACTTGTCCTTAGGTGATGCACCTAGGTGCCTACGTACCCTTCTGGAGGGATCAAAGTCCACCTAGTTCGTCATTCTGACGTCTATAAGAGCCGTTAGGCAAGGTGTTACCTGTATTGGGCCGTGTGCGGCTAAGACATGCCTAAGGTACTCCGGGCGGGCGAGCCGCTCTTGGGAGGTTGCCTTAGTGGGAGAGAGCTAGGGTCTCTAGGGCCTGCTGGAAGCCCTGTAAATGGTGCACTCCGCGAGGGGGATGAGCTTGCTGGTGGCTGACCTAGACGGAGCTTATGGCGTAGCTCATAGTGCGTGGAGGGATTGCGTGAGGTACTTGAGGGTACTCAGGTTACCGAGAGTATGTGTGTGATATCGTAGATTAGGTGCTATAATCCTTCAAGTTATGTTATGTTATGTTCTATTCTCTCCCCTTTAGTCCCCCAGGTGAGGGTCTATTTATACTCAAGTGTGGGGAGATCGTGCTCGACCCACGACCTCGTGGGACGTGGGTCGTCCCACGAGGCTTGTGGAGTTCCCACGTCTGGTTGAGGGGATTCTCCGTGAAATGACGTGGGTAAGGGCCACGTAACTGGTAGATGAGTGGTGCCACGTGTCTCTATCGAGTGCTTAAGCCTGCCTTCTAGAAGGTCAGTGCCATGTGTCCCAAGGTGGAATATTTCGTAGTTACAATGCTATTCTAGCTAAATAAAAGAGCATTGAAACTAAAGTATAAATATCCAGCGAGAAAATACTATTCACCTATGGTTTCCATTATATATATATATATATATATATATAAGGCCTACCACTGAATTAATTTTGTGTCAATCTCTCTTCTCACATAATGCTATCATTTTTTTTACATGAAAAGGATCCAAATCCTTCTAACAATCATAAATGGTTTCAACCATTTGGGGGTTTCAAATATCTAGCAATTTGATTTATATATGTTTTGGACTAGTGCATACACTAACTCAGCAATTAAGAAAAATTACCATTTTATCCTCACCACTGAATTAGAATAAGTACTTGCATAATTTTCTATAATCATAAATTTAGAAGCAAAATGTGCAAAGGCATCTTTTATTTTTCATTTTTTTATTTATTATAAAACTTAAAAATTCTTTCATATTACATTTTTTTAGAGAATGAGAACGGTACTTGGAAGACTTTATTCAATGCAAATCAAAATGGATGACGTCGGGAATTGAAGAGCAGAGAGAAAGACTGGATTGAGGCCATATTTGTACCCGATTAAAGAGGACTAGCTTGTATAGACAATGGTTTACCTTAATTACCGAGTTAGGTTCCAATATAGGTAGAGAAATATAAAAAACTCAGAGAAAAGAAGATATGACGTTATAGGCTAGGGTTTCTTGCATTGTTAAGGAGGGTATATATACCTTAGGTCGAAGAGAAAATGGTAACTTTTCTTACATGAAAAGGATCCATTTTTCCTCGACCTAAGGTATATATACCCTCCTTAACAAGGCAAAAAAAACCCTAGCCTATAATCTTCATCTCTTCTCTGGTCTCTAATATTTGTCTACCTATATTGGAACCTAACTCAGTAATTAAGGTAAACCATTGTCTATACAAGCTAGCACAAACAAGGCCTCAATCTAATATTTTTCTCTACTCTTCTATTCCTTGGGTCGTCCCTTCCATTTCCCTAACCTCAACTTTCGTCAATGGAACAAATTTGATTGTCATAGTTCACAACAAGATCTCTGACACCCTTTTAGATCTGACTCTTTCCGCAACAAATTGAATTTTTTTAGAGCCGATCATTAGAAATTACTACTTCTAAGGTAATATCCTTCCTCTCAAACAAATGTTTTTGGGTCTCACTATAGATCTTCATCTCCTCATGTTCAAATTTTTGATGGAAGAGGTGCCTATATTTAGTTCCTGACAGTGCTTATGAGCTCGCTCTTAATAAGAGGATCCCTATGGGAGACAAAAAAAATCTAGCCGTTTGATGCAAATAGAGCCGTCAAAACGGGCTTGGGCCGATGGGTTGGCCCGTTAAGCTCGTACAAAACGGGTTCGCCTAGCCCAACCCTTAATGAAAAGGGTTGAAACAGGCTTGGCCAGCCCTGAGCCCGTATAGGGCTGGGACGGGTTGGGAAAATCTCAACCCATTTTAAAAACGGGCCAGCATAGCCCATCCCTGTCAATAGCAGGCCAAAAGGCGCTCGAGCCGAGTTGGGCCAGGCTAGCCGTTTTGACAGCTCTAGATACAAATATATTTTTGAGTAGCCCATAAACTAAAATCCAACTCAGTAACTAAGTTATCAAAGTAAACACAGAAAAAAAACTAGCCTTTTCGCGCCAAAGTTTTTTACCAAATTAGCTAGGGATTTTTTTCCTAGCTAATCCGTAGCTAATTAGCTAGGGAAATCCGTAGCTAATTAGCTAGGGAAATCCGTAGCAAATTCGTAGCTAAAATCGAGAAACTTTTGCAACGGAAGAAATCCATAGCTATTCCGTAGCTATTCCAAGCAAAATTTTCCCGCCAAACTTTTTTACCAAATTAGATAGGTAAATTCGTAGCAAATCCGTAACTAAATTTGAGAAACTTTTGCTACGAAAAAATCCATAGCTAAAATTGGAGAAACTCTTGCTACGAAAAAATCGGTAGCCATTCACTACAGGAAAATGTAATTTTAACCACGGTTATTTAGCTACGGTTAACATAACCGTAGCTAAAGTTTAAAAAATCTAAAACCTAACTACGGTCAGTTTTGACGGTGGTTAAATTACAATCCTAAATAGTAAATAGTCTCTTCTCTATTCGTCTTCCCCCTCCCACTATTTTCATTTTGTTCCTCTCAAATCCCTAAAATCACAATCCATGGCAAATGTGAGTGGAGAACGGAAGAGAAAGAGATTTGAGGAGTGCGTCGTTGACTCATCGCCACCGCTGCCGGAGAGGTTCATCGAAGTGAGCCGCCGATGATTGCGTTTCTGCTTTGCATCCGTGTGTTCTTCTCGATTTTTTTTGTCTCTTGATTTTCATTGCTCTTTCCCTTTCTTCAATCCCAAAAGGCATCGTCCACCTTCCTTCTTCGTCTTTCTTAGAGAAAACTAGGATCTGTACTCCTAATCTTCAGGTGCTGGTTCGTCGTTCTTCTCCATTACTGTGCTGGTACGTCGTTCTTCTCCATTTGGTTCACCTCTATTTCTTTTTGGTCACTCCGTTATCCAGCAAGAATTCTACGGAGAGAAGCATGGCGAGAAGAAGTGGAATGCGATAAGTGCTCTAAGCCTTACATCGTTCAGTCAGATTGGAAAGCTCACTCCAAAATTTGCAGCACCAAGGGCAATGTGGGGCTTATTTTCACAAAAGGTGATCTAAAGGAAGTTAGCCAAGAGGTTGCTAAGTTTATTTTCTATATTCATGCTTTATTTCAGTTCAAAATTTCAATTACAAAATATTGCTGAATTTTTTTCTGCTGATGTTTGTTGTGTTATTTCACCATTTGGCAGTACTTTGTGAAAGCTACCCGCCACATGAAATTGCTTGGAACTTACTTCCCTATTTTATGTTAAATTTTGCTTTATATTTCCTGGAAAAATTCAGTATTATCCTCTTTCTACATGTATGTGTCTTTAATTTGAATAGGTTGGAGCTCCTGCTGTTGGTTTGGTTGTTCCAATTGATGTGGTAGTTCCTCCTGGCAGTACAGGGCTTGATCCATCTCGGGCCTCTTTATTCCAGGTTTGCAATCTTGGTCTGAAAGAACTTGGTTTTCCTTTTTAACAAAATTTTGTTTATATTTAATCTTCCACATATGAGGTTCTTAACATCCCTACAATTACAAAGAATAACAAGGGTATTGTGGTCCTGTCTGTGTATGACAATGGCTCAGTTTTGTTAATAAGACAATGCAATGTGGACTATTATTGGTAGGATAGGAGGCTGAAAGATAATCAATAATATTGAGTCTTGGTTTCTGAATATATATTGTCTTCTTGTAGAACAAAACTGACTTAACTTTGGTAATTGAGTTTACAAGTATGTCCTTTTAAATCCTGATTCAATACAAAAACTATTCCTTGCATCTCTAACCCCCATACTTCTAAATAAATGTGTTTTGTTTTATTAAGTGGCTATAATTTGTCTTTTGTTAAAGAGTTTTAGGGAAGCAATTTTTTATTTTTACACGGAATAAATGTGTTTTGTTTTATTAAGTGATTATAATTTGTCTTTTGTTTTATTAACTTTTGCTTTCTTTCTTGTTTTATTCATCTCTTTGTTTCTTGCTTTCTTTGATTGAGCTTGGTAATATATATATATATATACACACACTTAATTATATAAGCTTACCATGCTGAATCAAACAAAGCAAGGGTGAGTTTTTAACAGTAGGTAGCTAGGGGTAAAGGGGTATCGTGTGCTTTGATTCCACTAGTCTTTGTGGAGAGTTATCACACTTTTTACTGAATTACTCTTTGCTTTTTGATGAAGTGTGTAATATGTATCCTTTGCAAAGAGCATTCTCATTCAAAATCCCACTAAGCACGTTTAGCTTGCATCCGAAAAAGCTAGTGTTCGGTGTGTTGGTAAGTTCCAAAGGATGTGGATGGCTCCCTGCCTAGTTCTTGGATGTTCTGTTTCATTGTCAAATGGAGATATATATATATATGTAGACAAAAGTCACAGCTAAGTAGAGTAGTAGACAGATTTTCACATTATTTCTGCTGGCCACCGCATCTTCAGAATGATTGATTCATAAGGATGTATTAATTATTTAACAATTTTGAAACAAAATTAATGTTTTCAAGGTGCCTTATCTCTGCTAAATTCTGGCTTTTAAAAAGATGAATTATTACTTTTAGAGAAAAAGTAATAATTATGTGCACAAATATCTTCATAATCATAATTATATATAATAATGTTCTCTTTTATTTGAGGCTGGCATTATTGGTTTATTGAAAATGAATAGGTGTAAGTGTAATTAAGCACAAATTAAGATGATGGCAATATGGCATATATATAAACAAAAATAAATAAAGCTTTTACAGAAGCTACAATTATTCAAACGAAAATCATATTAGGCTACGCAGTTTTTACAATTGACTTAGGTAATATCTAGGTTTTCATAAGTAAGCTTATTATCCAAAACAAACACTGCATAATATCTTTGAATATTTTTGCTTTGTTTTCTATAGCAGGGACATTAGGTAATCTTGGAATTACCATTTATACATGCCAAAAAGTAAATGGTTCAAATTGGGAACATTGCAAAAAGAAAAAACCAAGAGGTACATATTCATTATGAGCTTTAGGTTTTACACATAATGATTATTTTACAAACACTAAATAACATCCAATTTGAATATTTAGAGTGGCAATACAATAAGCAAACAAATTCAAAGGATACACAATAAATCAAATGCTAGTCTAGCAACCACCCTAACAAATACATAAAATTGGCCAAACAAATTCTAGAGCATGTCAAGTGCTTCTACACACAATAAATTTCAGGAAGGTAAATAACGAAAAACTATCAGTAAGTCTTAATGCTTACCAGTGGCAGTGAGTACATGCCAAAACCTCACGAAAGAAAATTCGTTCTACGAAAAAATCTATCAGACAGAGAATTACCATGGTTGAAGAGAGAGAATTCAAATCAATCTGCCCTAAACCCAAGCTAAACCGTCGGCCACCATCGTGCTTCAAGGGTTTCGCGTGCTAGTGAAACTCCATCGTTCCGGCGTGCTCTATTTCGCGAAGGGAGAAAATGAACATTACAGTTGAGAAGATGAAGTAGGAAGGAATGGAGAGGGGAATCAGCCGAGGAATAGGGGATTGAGATTTCTAGGGTTCTTCATTGGGAGAGAAAAAGGAAAAAGAAGGAGAAGATAAAAGAGGAAGAGAAAGATGCGGCACAAGGTTCTTCAAGCTTCTCCAAAATCTAACCACGGTTATACTGACCATGGTTAAATAACTATGGTTAAAAATTTATTTATTTTTTGTAGTGTTAGCTATATATTATTACGATTCTAAAAGACATTAAATTATATGTCATAACTTAAAATATTTATTAGTTAGAGGTTGGGTATCGTGAAATAAGCTAATCCCTTACGCTTCTAAAGTGACAAATTAAAGTTTGAAATTTTGTTAGAGACACATGCTTATATTAAGTGGCCAATATCTTTAAGCAAAATTGCAATTGATAGATAATAATTAAAATCTTTAAATTACAAAAAAAAAAACAATTAATCAAGATTGTCTCATGTAAGAAAATAATATAATTGTGTAGTGTGAATAGAAAGATAAATACACAATGAAAATAAACCACTCACCTATAGTTTCCATTATATATATATATATATATAAAAGGCCTACCACTGAATTAATTTTGTGTCTCTCTCTTCTCACATAACGCTGTTATGGTTTTTTTACATGAAAAGGATCCAAATCCTTCTATTAATCATGAATGGTTTCAACCATTTAGGGGTTTCAAATATCTAGCAACTTGATTTAAATATATATTGAACTAGTCGATACCCTAACTCAACAATTAAGAAAAATTACAATTTTGTCCTCGACCTGAGGTATATTTACCCTCCTTAAGAAGGTAGAAAAACCAAGCCTATCATCTTCATCTCTTCTCTTATATGGGACTCTTTTATTTCTCTACCTATACTGGAACCTAACTCAGTAATTAAGGTAAACCATTGTCTATACAAGCTAGTCCTCTTTAATCATGTACAAACTTGGTCTCAATCTAATCTTTCCCTTTATTGTTCTATTCCCTGGGTCCCTTCTATTTCCCTAACCTCAACTTTTGTCCATGGAACAAATTTGACTATTGTAATATCTGAGATTTTTAGATTTAATTATTTTCATTAATATTTAATTTATTTTTTCTTTTTGAAAGAAAAATAAATTAAATTAAAGAATTAAAGAGTTAAAATAAAATAAAGGAGAAAATAATAGGGAATATATGTAATTTTTTCTAGGACCTAAAAGGAATAGGGATAAAAAAAAGAGATGGGGGAAAAGAAAATAAAATAACTAAATAAAATAAATAAATAATAATAAATACATATATATATATATATATTATAATTATATATATATATATATATATATATGTATTTATTATTATTTACTAAGCAACAAAAGAAAAAAAATAAATAAATATGTATATATATATAATATATATATATATATATATTAAAGTAATGGGGGGGGGGGGGAAACCGTGACCCCCCACCAATGCATTAAAGCACAACACAAAAAAAAAATTTAAGCAGAAGCAAAACAGAGCAAGTAAGACGCTACCAAACCAAGAAGCTCAAGGAGGAGAGGAGAAGCACGAAGACAGTGGTTGGGCGTCGGAATCTCGCTGGAAATCGCGTTCCGATGCCGCTGACGGTAACCGAAGCTCTCCTTCACCGCCATCGAACCTTCTATCCGATTGAAATCAAGTAAGAAAGCCCCAATCCTTCAAAACCCCAATTTCTCCAATTTTGGGTATTTTAGGAATTCTTCAAATACTTCCAATCGGGGCATTCCGGGGTTAAATTTGAGCTTAGTGGGTGTTATTCAAAGCTTAGTGAGGTTCAGAATCGAAGCTAAACCGTAGGAATTGACCGGGTATGGAAATTAAGAATATTTAGCTAGAAAATTGCTATAAATTCGAAATAGATAGTTTGATGCATGTTTAGGCTTTGATTGACGTAGTATAGGTGTTATAAATGCGGGAAATAGTCAAGAGAATAACGCCCGAGTATTTACCGTCTCAACTGGAACCTAATCGGGTGAAAAAGAGGCGAAATACTAAGCCACAGTACCGTAAAGAGTTGTGCGGTGGGTTGAACACCTTAGTCTAGTTCGTGGTGGATGGCTAGGACCCGCTAAATTGGTTCCAAGGCTCTAATTATGCCCAATTATATTTTTATATATAATTAAAGAGGTAGTAATTAAGCTTTTACTCGGCGAATAAGGGAGACGGTGGAATGAGTAAGCTAATGCCTCTTTTGAGCCGTGAATTTAATTCTTTACTAGTTAACTACCCATATAAATACATGAAGTGAAATTTAGACAAGTGGGAATCCCTAACCTAAGCATTTAGAGGTGCTAAGTGACTCGAATGGGTGAAAGCCGATATAATACAGTACGGACTTTCAAAAAGAGAAATTTAGGCGACGTAACGAACTAAATAATTAGTTCTTGGAAAATAGCTAGAGGGTGCATGAGCATTAGCATGAAACGTCCATGGTAGATGCTTAGTTACGCGTTTCTAAATTTCTTAAATATATATGTGTATAGGGCACCACAGGGTAATTGGAGCTCCAGGCACTCCGAGGACTGATCAGGAGGGCCAACGAGGTGAGGGGCTCTCCCTTCCCTACCCCATAGGGTTGGATGACTACGTGGAAAATGTGGTTCGCTCTATTTTATGCAAATTGATATATGGAAAATATTTATATGAATAAATTTGTGTTACACGTGTATGATTTGCAAGTAAGCAGTCAACGTGCAATAGTATATGTGCTTATATGATTAATCTCAATGTGTATATGTGCTATTGTGGCTCACTGAGCCTTATATGTTACCGTGGGTAGGATTGAGTCATAATTTCATAGGTGAGGAGTTCAGTAATATTAGAAACCAATCACATCGAGCGTCACCGTTAAGACCTTGTTCGTATGGTTTGTTGAGGAAAACTGAACCTAGGTTGCTGAATGTGAGTGAGAGGGTAGCATAATTGAAAAGGGGGAAACTAGGCCTTGCTAATTCACACGTGTAATATTCAGTTAGTTATTAATAGGCGTCTTTCAATGTCGAATAGGTTATTTGAACTTGTTTAGGTTAGTTTGGGTAGATCGAGTCGGTTATCCTAGTCGGACAGACAGGATTCAGTTAACAGTAAGTATGCCACATAGTGGCCATACCTTGGTTTAACCGGGGTCAAAAAAGTTGCCGGCTATTACTCTAAGCGTGCCTTGGAGTCAGATAGTTCCTAGTTTGATCAACTAGGTTCGAATAAGACATTGCCTTCGGGCCAGTATTTCTCTTAGCGTAACGCGGGAGACAGAAAGTGAATGCCTTCGGGCCAATATTTCTCTTAGCGTAATGCAGGAGACAGAAAGTGAATGCCTATGAGTATAACTATGTATGACTTATGAAAAGATATGATATATGTTTATGATTGGTTTACATGCGGATTAATAAACATGTTAGGAGCATGAATTAGGATTTTTAATTGTGAATATGATATATTGACTGCCTGATCATATTAAAGGTCACAATATAAATCCGTTTCACGCGCATGTGGTTGTGGTTGCTCCCTTCAGGTGTTCAATTTCTTAGGTCCTGAATTAAATCCTCAAAAATTATTTTCTACTTCTTTTCTTTCCCTTTTTATTTTATTTTAAGCTTCGAAAAATTTTCTCGGGTACTACAATCCTCGAAAAAATATTTCTTTCCGGTTTCTTTTAACTTTCATATATATATATATATATATATATATATATATATATATATATTCTTTTTAAAGTTTTAAATTCGTAACCCCGAAATAAATCATTCTTTAATCCTCAAAATTTTTAATTAATTTATTCTTTAATCCTTGAAATTTTCCGGGGTTTTACATTCTTCCTCCCGTAAGAAATTTGGTCCCCGAATTTCATATCCTTCGTGGGGTTGTTGGCTTGTTGCCATCCCTTGGCTCAATTTCACCTATGGTTTCCCTCACTGTGGAAATTTTACCATTTGACCCTACAATTCATCTTTCTTTCCTAGGGACTCCAGGTCTCTATCTGGTCTCTACATCTTCTTTCTGTGATTGCCTGTATTCCTAGTTTCGTAGTTAATCACCCCTCCACGAGGTGTTGACAAATAGACTCCATCTGTCGTCGTATCCTTCCCCGAGGATACCTAACTTTCCTAATTTCAATTCACTATGTGCTACTAATTTTGCATTGGAGTGTCTGGCACGTACCACATGCCACGCTCCAATCTAGCTCTCCGAGGAGTTAACTATTGCCTTCTCTAGTGAGGCTTACCTTGACTCAATCTGCTTGTCCGACTAGCTACCTTCGTAGTAACCTCTTATATTCGTCTTGGAACACACCAAGACACTAGCTATTTGCATAGCACACTAGGTTCTATTTCTATAAACTCTAATTGACGAAGTACTCCCCTACATCGGAGTCCCCGTACCTAAGTATCCTCTATTACCAAGCAGCTACCCTTCTGTCGGTATTCCCTCGATATATTCTTTGTAAACGTCTTCTACTTAAAAGTTCGTTTACATCATACTATACCCTCTACTCTACATCTAGACTTACTGCTTACACGGCATACACCCTACGTAGGTGTTTATAATTTGTGCCATCAGTGTACCCAACCCTTCCGAGGTTGTAACACTCACTACCGACTCGGTTTACCCTACTCGTGTCCAGTGAAGCTAAATGCCATGACACTAGCACAACTATGTAATACCCTTACTGTTTCTCCACCAAACGGTAAAGGATCTTACATTTATGACTCGCGTTTCCCTTTCTTTTTCGGACTTCTACACTTACCCTTAGTGGTTTCCATAACCACTTTAGGTTACTCCCTGTCGACATCCTATGTCTGACTGACTTAGACTCTTCTCTGACTATTACTTGTAGTCATTTTTGTTTATAATGGAAACTCACTAGTTTCCTCCTTACCATCATACTCATTACTCTGCCTCAGGCTCAGTTCGGTCATCACATCAGAAGACGTCGCTGAACACGACTATGACTGTGGATTTATACCATCCTCAAGTTAGTCTACTTAGAGTTGCACATTCTATGTTAACTCTACTCATTGGGTTTTTGTTGGCTTTTACCCCAACATGGCCCACTCGGACTCCTCAACTCACTTACATCCTGTATTCCTACTTGGAATACTTGATCCGTTAACTCCAGCTTGAACCTTTCCGGACATGCTCTACTCCCCTTGACCAAATGGGGTCCATTCCCACGGTTTGACTCTTTCCTTTCTTGCGGTGTGGCATATGTTCACGAACATTCACCGCCTCTTGCAAGTGTGTTACCCGTTGGGTCACAGTCGCCCCCAACGATAGCATACTTGTTTTATCATTTGGCTCGCATTGTCCAATGCTTACTCGACTCCGTTCCCGTATTCACTCTCTTCTTTTCATTTTGTACCTACGTGGTACTCTTTCTTCGAGTATTTCTCAATACTCGTTACTCACTGAATTTCTCCTTCTCGATTAACCGTCCTTACGGTAAATTTTCCTTTTATGGCACCCATATGGCCATTTATACATTTGGTTTATCCACTCAGTCTCCACCCATACATGGGTTTCAAACCAACGGATTTACGGTTCACCAACCTGTGGAACTAGCTTACCTAGCTATGTCCACTACAATTTGTGTACTATACATGCACTTACGGTAGTAGTTGGTTCTCCACCTCCTACTTGCCTTTTATCCTATGGGGTCCTATAGGCTTCCGCTCTTCCCCCCTTATGGGACTACTTATCCCTGTCTACTTTCTCTCCCCTCAGGCCTCCACGAGTCCCATTGGGGTTTATCTCACGTTATCTCGTTCAAGAGCTATCTACCACAATAGCACTCATTTTCTTATCTCTGGACGGTACCCAAAGGTCTACGCCCATTTCCACTTCTAGACCTGCTCCAGTCTAACGCTTTCGGGTCCATAGTAACCCTATGGTCCCTTAATTGGTAACCTTAGGTTTACTTGTATACTCCCTTGGCGCTTTTGCACTCTCTAGTGCTTTTCGATGTCTACTTAACTTTAATCACTTCAAGCGAGTGATTTTCTCAACTACATCTACCATCCTTATACAGCTTACCTGTAAAAGGACTATTGTTTGGTAGGGTATTGGTCACATGAATTAGTTTTCTTAGGCACCCTGCGGGTTTTAAAAATTAATTCAAGTTTGTTTCTTAGAAAATGACGCCTAAGGTTTTCGTAAATGGTTAGGGTTTAACCAATTGGAATGACACAAATTGAGAAAGAGTTTTTCATGAAAATTTCCCTTCCAATGGTTATCCTTAGTATTTACAAGAAAATTTTGAGCGACTTTCAGAACCTCTCATCCGAAAAAACCAAAAAGATTTTTACAAAAATTTCTCATGTGATCAATATCCTATTCTTTATGCTCTTCCTTAAGCAGCCCAAGAGAGTTCGGTTGGGCTTAATCCCTTCTTTTCCCCCTTGTTTAATTAAGGAACTAGCATTTCATGCACCGAGCGCAGGGTTGGACTTGGCTCCTTACCTGTGCCCTTCCATTTACTCTGTTTCCTGCTCGGCATATGGTCACGCTCTACTCGTTTACATATGCCTCTACTTCTTAACATCTATCTCCACGGCATATGATTCGGCCACTTTTCCCTTTCATATACCGTATTTTGATTTTCTAGTATGTAGACTTCTACTTCTATACTGTGGCATACACCACCTCTTTTCTATTTACTTTCTAGGAAGGACAACTCACTTCCTTGAGCCATAGCATACCACACAGTCGTGACCCATTCACGTGGTCATCATCCTATCGGTCTCATGCCCCCTGGCCCTGTTTATTCTTCTTTATAAACATTCAATTTCAATCGCTCCATGGGCTTACTTTCTTTTCTACACGCCAAGCGTCTCTTTTCTTTCACTCTACAAACCATTCCTAGCATAAACTACCATTCACTGCATATTTCTATTCTACTTGCATTTCATGCTATAATCAAACAACTTGTGCCTATATCATAGCACACAACGCGCCGCTAAAAGAGCAGATGCATCGTCTCATTTAACACCTGCAAAACAATCACACATTGTAGCGCATTCATGCCTACAATTCAACCAAATGTGTCTGTGTCTAGGTAGAATCCTCCACAGATGTCTCCTTTCCCTATTATGGCGTCCTAAGATTGCCAGGGTCACTACCACCCCACCTTACGCCTTAGTGCTCATCGGCACTTAACATATAGTGCCGGCTTTGACCTACCGGTCTTCTCACGTTTCAGCATGTTTGAATCAAACAAGACGCGTGGTTGCGTAATCCTGTACGTTACCACTACGCTGCACAATTAGCAATTATATGCAAACACAAATAATTTATACATACACAAAGATACTAAACATACATCTACTTAATCTCCCCAACTCTGGGGTATCTACTAGCCACTACATGGCTTTCCCACTTCGAACCCGTGCACTCGGGTTGCTGGCCACCACGTGGCAAAGCATACCTAACCCATTCACTTGGGTACTGGTCACCTCGTGATAATTATGTTAATCAAATAATCCTTAACCCATTCACTTCGGTACTGGTCACCTCGTGACAATTCTATTAATCAAACACAATCAACTTCTATCTATCAAACAACTGATACGTAGCCACCACGTGGCACGTCCTGACCCCTTACTGCAGGGCAATAGCTTGAGCCCACTCGTCCATTTCCCAACCAGGCCACATGGCGAGCACGACACGACGTCTCGAAGCATGGCCACTGACACACCCTGGACTAACTCCATAGGATGATTTCTCTTTTACTAGGTTAGGCTCACGGTTCAACCGTAGGTTCCTCCCGTGTCTCCTTACCTTAGTCTCACATATTAATAGGATTCTTTGTATCTTTCCCGAAGGATCAACATTTCTTCTCCCTGTTAATATGTACAAGTATCCTCAATAGGATATAACTCATATACCCGTCCAAATGCACTCTCTGAGCCTCAAGCTATCGTCATAGCAATTTAAAAACTTTCTGACCCTATTGCCAGGATAGGGAAATGACCATCGTCATGGTGATTATAAAAGTGAGGTCTCAAGTGCCATCTGACGTTGTTCTAGTCGATGTCTCACATCGCTAGCATAACCAAATCCGAAAACCACCAATAACTCCCTTTGCATGATTATAATTTAAGTCACCGTCGTGACGAGTTTTCAAAATAAAAGTTTAGTGATACAATAAGTTGGGTACGTCTACCCTTTACTTTATAATACATGATAAAGTAAATTAAATTAAAATTTACAATTTATTCACCCACATGAACAAGTTGTGGTTCTTGGAAAGTTTTGTTCGTTCCTTGCTCCACCGAGACTTCTTCCACCTGTACTTAACCTGTCTCTGTGTAGTAAAATGAGGTGTGAGTCTTAACCACGCGACTCAGTGAGGACTCTCCCATCACCGGCGCAAGGCGGGCACCATAGCGCTGGGAATGGGAGTCATACACAACCACATGCAAAAATAACTAGTTACTATTAATTAGCATACACTCTTGATGACCACACAACAACAAAAATTTCACACAATCACTCACATCCATTTAACAGATACAAGCATGCAACAGTTTATTCCACGTCATCGATCAGCAAGTAAACATGTAACATATAGTGCCGGCTCTTACTTGCCGGTTTTTTCACGTTTAGCATGTTTGAATCAAACAAGACGTTGTGATGACGTAATCCTGTACGCCACCACTACGCTCCACAATCAGCATTTATATGCAAACACAAATAATTTGTACATACACACAGATACTATAGCACACATCTACTTAATTCCCCCACTCTGGGGTATCTACTAGCCACTGCGTGGCTTTTCTACTTCGAACTCGTGCACTTGGGTTACTGGCCACCACATGGCAAAGCATACTTAACCCATTCGATCAATTGCGTACTAGTCACCTCGTGATAATTCTGTTAATCAAACAATACTTAACCCATTCACTTGGGTGCTCGTCACCTCGTGACAATTCTATTAATCAAACACAATCAACTTCTATCTATCAAACAACTAATACGTAGCCACCACGTGGCACGTCCTGACCCCATGCTGCGGGGCAATAGCTTGAGCCCACTCGTCCATTACCCAACCAGGCCACATGGCGGGCACGGCACGACGTCTCGAAGCATGGCCACTGACACACCCTAGACCAACTCCACAGGATGATTTCTCTTTTACTAGGTTAGGCTCACGGTTCACCTGAAGGTTCCTCCCGTGTCTCGTTACCTTAGTCTCACATATTAATAGGATTTTTTGTATCTTTCCCGAAGGATAAAAAATTATTCTCCTTGTTAATATGGATTAGTATCATTAACAGGATATAACTCATATACCCGTCCAGATGCACTCTCTGAGCCTCAAGTTATCGTCATAGCAATATAAAACCCTTCTGACCCTATTGCCAGGATAGGGCAATGACCATCGTCATGGTGATAATAAAACTGAGGTCTCAAGTGCCATCTGACGTTGTTCTAGTCGATGTCTCACATCGCTAGCATAACCAAATCCGAAACCCACCAATAACTCCCTTTGCATGATTATAATTTAAGTCACCGTCGTGATGACTTTTCAAAATAAAAGCTTAGTCCTTCCGTACAAGGACTCTTGCGCCGTCGTGGGAAAAGATTTAATAAAATACTCATCATGCCTCCGAAGTGTATGAGTTGGATTTGTAACAAACCAATCATAGCAAACAATTACACTCTACTCCTATGTCTTCCTATCCAAGCTATTTTCTAGTTCATTTATTCTTTTAGCATTCTATACCTCTAGCTAACACATACCAGACAAGCAGAGAATATACATACTCATGTAATCGACATAAGCATACAACCCTAGGAGCAGAGATGAAAGAACCCTCACCTTGGCCAACCTTCCATGCAATCCTCTCCTTTAACTTAAGTCTCCTCGGAGTTCCTGTTGCACTCAATCGTGTGCCGTTGTTCCTATAAGAACAACATTTACTTCATTAAGGTTATTACTTAGCTTAACTTGTTATTTATCTCTCCATTACCCTCACGTGTAGTCCATGGTTGCCACAGAGTCAAGCTCTTAGTCTTATCGGACTTTTCTATCCCGACTTATGCGTATCCTTCCTCGGACACTTGACTTACTCGCATATAACACTCTACTTGAGTATTTCACATACTTGGATTTGAGTATTAGACCTCTATCTAACTTGTATTCGCATCTAAGGAAGCTTATCTAGCTTGGTTGGAAGGAATCCCAATTTTAGGAAGGTCTAAGTATTTTGAATCAACTTGTGTTCCTACTAGGGTTCTAAGAAATCTAGTTTCTAAACCTCAATATACCTCCAATTTATTCCACTTAAGATTTCCTAATAATTATGAAGGAATGAGTTTGAAATTTTAGAAATTGAATTTCATTTTTCCGCAAGCTTCCACTCTTGAGAAACGAGAAGGTATTTAAAATAAATCTTGATGCTTGATAGCATATTTAGAATTTTTCTAGGGTGTTTAAGATTGAAAAGAAGAGGTTTGGAACTCTCAACGTCATCCTTAAAGCACATTTGGGCAAACCGAGCAGGGACTCGGCATGTTAATGCCAAGGTCCGGCCTTACTAACCTCGGGCCAGCTCTTCACGGGTCTTGTTAAGCTAATATTTCCACAATATAATTTCAATAGTACCAATCCAAGCCTATTTACTCAAATCCAAGGTCAATTCCTAAGCTATCAACAATTTCCCCATTTTGGAAATAATTATAATTTCAACCCCAAATCCTTCCAAATTCGAATTTGGCTAAATCTGAAGATATAATCTCGATTCCTACCCCGACTAAGTGTTCAAGAATACTTTCTAGGTCTCAATCTACCCTCGAAACAATTCAATCGAAGGTGGATTGAAGAAATCCCTAAAAATGAAGAAATTGAGGGTTTCGAATGAAATTGGGGTTACCAACCTTTAATTCGATTGGTGGGAGGTGTGGAAGATGTTGTAATCGAGCTTCGATGAGCTTTTCCAGCGTCGGACCGCTCTCTCCGGTGACTTTTCCGACGGTTTCCCTCTCTTCCCCTTCTTCTTCCTCCACGCCATCCTCCCTCTCTCTCTCTACCTCACTACTTCTCTCTCTTCTTTCCCGTGCCCCCCTCTCTCTTTTCTTTTATTTTTATTTCTTTTACTTCTTCCTTTCTTATTCCTTTTTATTTCTAAGTCCACGCACCCCACATTTTTTTTGTTAAAATAATTAATATAATTATAATAATTAAATAAACAAATAATAAATGAATAAATAAATATAATTAAAAAAATATATTATTTAACAATTAAATAAATAATAAGTAATATGTATTTTAAATTTAATCCCTTTCCCTATTAAATTTAGGTTTCCAATTCTTTAGATCCCGAAATAAATCCTAAAAATTATTTTTTACTTCTTTTCTTTCCCTTTTATTTTATTTTAATTTAGTTCCCACTCCTATTTATTTTAGGTTTCTAATTTCGTAGGTCCTGAATTAATTTCGAAAAAGTATTTTACTCCTTTCTTTCACCTTTTATTTTACTTGAAATTTCGAAGAATTCTTGGTTCCTTTCCGGTTTCCCTTAACCTTCATACTTTTCCTATATTGTTTTTAAGGTTTTAATTCCTAGCCCCGGAATAAATCATTCTTAAATCCTCGAAATTTTAAATAAATCATTATTTAATCTTGGAAATTTTTCCGAGGTATTACAACGCATTTCTGCAGCAAATTTAGGATGAGTTGCGTTAAACAACTTCCATGCCTCAGAATCTCTTGGATGTCTAATTAGCCCATCATTGTTCAAATCTTCTGCATGCCATCTCATTTGATTAGCAGTTTTAAAACACATATATAACCTTTGCAATCGTGGCTTCAATGGAAAGTAACGTAGAACTTTCTTGGGTTGCTTCTTCTTCTTGTTATCCCCACCAAGAGTGTTAATGGAATTTTCATTAACTTTCCATCTATATGTATGACAAACTTTGCATGATTTTCTACGTGCATCATCTCCCCAATACAACATACAATCATTAGGACATGCATCAATCTTAAGATAATTAAGACAAAGTTTGTTGATTGCCTTTTTGACATCATAGAATGAGCTAGGGATCTTTGCATGCTCAAAACCATCATGCAATAGTTCAAGAATCATGGAGATTGCTTTATTAGTCATTCGACAATAACACTTAATATGATACAATTTGAGTATAAAAGAAAGTCTTGAATATTTTGTACATCCTGAATATAGCTCATCATTACAATCTCTAAGCAAATCATTGAAGGTTGTATCGTTCTCATTGTGCGGTTGATGCAACCCATTCACCCTACTCTCAACTTCATCTATAAATCCATGTGCTTCCACCCCAACATGCCTACTAACTCCAAATGCATCATGGACCATATCTTGCATTAGATCTTGACTAGAAAAATCACCCTCATGAAGAATTGTATCTCGTGGTGCATTTGAAGTGTTAATTGCATCTCCTATCATTGACTCTCCATGTCAAACCCAAACAGTGTACCCTTGCGGGAACGGGGTACAAATTAAGTGGTCATATATCACTTCTCTATTGTGCCACCTTTTAAACCCACAACGACTACATGGACATCTTATCATACCTTCATAACCCTCAGCAATAGTGTTTGCAAATGCAAAATCTAAAAACTCATTCAGGCCTTTCTCGTATTCAAGACTAAGTCGTGACTTTGTAATCCATGACTTATTCATGTCTAAAGCATATGTATCTAAAAATTGTAAACAAAATTAATCAATAAAATGTTTCACAATACTCGAAAAAGTGAGCTACTAATTATCTCCTATCATTTAAAAACTATTAAAATAAGTTGTACAAATTAAATGAAGAATTAAAATAAGTAGAACTATTTTTCATAGTCATAAACTCATAATACATGACACTTGATCATAACCTAAGGTTGATCTTGTCTAGCATGCATCCTATGCTTCAATTTTTTCTCCTTTCCATTTCTTACGTGCTATAAAACTTCGACCAATCAACTCATGTTTTCTATACAAATAAAATAGTCACACTCTTATTCAGAATATTGGGTCTAGTCAATTAAAATGGTCATACTCTTATTGGCAAAGCAAGTAAACAATTTCATGTTTTAATATTTACAAAATTAAAATGGTGACTTCTAACATATAGCCAATCATGTAGGTAACCAGAAATTAATAGTAAAATTAACATGTATTCAAGCCAGCATATAAGATATGATTAGATATTGCAAATTCACAATTCCCAAACAAGACTATAATAATCAAAACACATCACTTTCAACATACAGAGTAATGAAATCAAGTGAAAACATGTCCCAACATGAAGAAATCTTACTTTCTTTGAGTATATGAAGTAATCGCCTTCCCAATTGTTTAACCTTTTTTAGCCAAGTGGCACTGTAGTGCAAAGTTTGACGTTTTGGACAAATCTGTAAATTAATTGCAACATCCCAATATAATCATATATTAGTATAAATAGATTCAAAGTATAGTTTCAACAATTAGAAAAATAACAAAAGACCAGACAAAAGTATCATTAATGACAGATAAAAAAGAAGGTGGATATAACTTTTTAAAACTAGAGGAATTATAGGTACAAGGCAGCAAATGAAATTGAAAAGTAGAAAGTAAACAAGAGTTTGAAAAGATGAATTAATGTGAACAAGTTAACTAAAAATGGGAAGTAATTAATGAGGAAAGTAAAAAAAGGGGGGGGGAGGGAAAAAGAACAAAAAGACGTTTGGTGGAATGGAAACAAGAGGGAGGATGACATGTGATACATATGATGATGAGAGTAAGTGAGGCATGCTTTAGCTTGTTGACCCAAAACAGAAACACAAAATGGAAGGTTACAACTTGTTACATTACATTGATATTAGTTGGTCTGAGTTTGATGTCCCTACACGTGTAATATCCGAGATATTTAGATTTAATTATTTTCATTTTTATTAAATTTATTTTTCTTTCAGAAAAAAATAAATTAAATAAAGAATTATAGGGTTAAAAAAATAGAATAAAGAAGAAAGTAATAGGAGATATTTATAAATTTTCTAAGACCTAAAAGAAAAAGAGCATATAACAAATAAATAAGTTTTTAAAATATATATATATATATATTAAAATAATGGGGGGGGCGGAAACCGTGAGCCCCCATCCCATTTACACACACACATATAATAATAAAAAAAGAAGTAGAAAGCAAAAAAAAAAAGGTAGAACAGGAAAACTCACAAGCAAGACAAATAAAATAAATAAATAAATAATAATAATATAATAAGATTTATGTGGGGGCGGGGGGCAGCCGTGACCCCCCTTATCAAAACACATACACACAATAAAAGAGAAAGCTAAGGTAGAAACGTGAAACAGAGCAGAAGCAAACCGAGAGAGAAGACCAAGCCACAGGAACGAAGGTTTTGGCCGGTTTCACGTCGAAAAAAGTGCGCCGGCACCGAAGAAGGTGACCGGACCTCGTCTTTCATCTCCACCAAGCTTTCTACCCGATTGAATCAAGGTGAGAAAACCCCAAACTCCCAAAACCCCAATTTTTCCAATTTTGGGTATTTTAGGAATGCTTCAATTTCTTCCAATCGAGGCATTCCGGGGTTAAAGTTGAGCTTAGTGGGTGTTATTGAAAGCTTAGTGAGGTTCAGAATGGAACTTAAACCGTAGGAATTGACCGGGTATGGAAATTAGGAAAAATTGGGTTACGAAATTGCTCCAAAATTCGAAATTTATAGTTCGAAGCATGAATAGGCTTGGATTGGAGTAGTATAGGCGTTATAATTGCTGGAAATAGACAAGGGAATAAAGCTCGAGTATTTACCGTCTCAACCGGAACCCAATCTGGTGAGAAAGAGGCGAAATATCAAACCACCGTATACACTACAAGAAAAATGCAAATTAGAGACGGAAATTAGAGACGGATCAACATCCGTGGCTATTCCATGTCAATCCTGTGGCTGTTCCGTCTCTAAAATTTTTTTTTGAAAAATATAATTGTTATTTATTAGAGACGAAATTTAGAGATGAATTTATTCCATCTCCAATTTATTATTCTCTATTCCTTCTCTATTCCATCTCTAATCCATCGCAAAAATAACAAAAAAAAAATCCTAATCCTAATTTGATTGCTCTCAGACTCGTCACTCTCGTCTCTTCCTCACTCTCTTCCTTTGCGGCAGCACTCTCGTCTCTTCCTCACTCTCTTCCTTCCCGGCAGCGGTAACAACAACGGTGGCCATCCCTTAGCTTCGACAAGAGGTGTTTCTTCTTCGACCTAGGCAATCCTCTTCTCAATCGCATTGCTAAGAGCTTCATCAAAGCTAGTGGCGTAACCTCTCCCTAAACCCTAGACTCTGTTTTTTGTTCTGTTTGATTTGATCTGTATGAAATCAATGCGTCTTCAGTGTGTGTTTGTTTGTTTGTTCGCCTATTTCAGATTGGAGCCATCCAAGCTGTGTCGCAGGAAGCTTATTTTACAGCCATTGAAGGTGCTTCTTCTTCTTCTTCCTCTACCTTGTTGTGGTGTATAGTATAGTGTAAGAGATTCTCTTTCATGGAAACTTTCTGCTAAGGGTATCTATACGATTTTAAAGTTTTGTCTGAATGGATATTGGAGAATCATAATCAAGGGATGGATCCATTATGGAGTAAAATTTGGTCCGTACCATGTGTTATAGGGGGATGGAACAATTGATCATATTCTACTGCAATGCATTTTTGTAAAAGCAGTTTGGTTTAATTTGGATCAAATCTGGCTATAAGAATAATTGATCAAGTCATACTTGTTGTGTTAATTAGTCTATCATTTGTCTTAATTACATTTGTCTAAAAGTAGTGATCGGAAAATATATAGCTGCTACTTCCAATGACACACACAGACACGTCCATATATATATATATATATATATTGATTAATTAGGGCATTGGAAATGTGATGGTGGTGGAGTCTTTCCACAAGCGTTGAGCAATAAGGTCAAGGAAAGTGGAAGATCAATGTTATTTTTTGTTCAGAACAAAAGGAGGCTCACACAAAGGAGAAGGTTCTGAGTCTGACTTCTAGGCATACAAAGGCGACATTTTTTGTTCAGGGTGTTATTTAAGTCTGATTTTTCATATGATGATGATGTAGAAGGATCTGAGTCTGACTTCTAAGCATACTATCATTTTGGCCTTCAAAGCATAAAAGAACTAGTGACCTGTTTTGTGAGATTCTCACAAACTGATCTCATATGGTCTTATCTAAGACCAATGACTAGTAGTTCTATTTAATCACCTATTTGTATCTATAACCAAGTGCAAAATGTATTGGGTATATTTTGCTCATTTTGTCTGTTATTTACCCCACTAGTATCAATTATTCTACTCCCCAAATTGGCATGCTATTCCCATAATTTTATTAAGAATGTATGGTTAGCACCATCACCTATTCCAACAATGGCATCCTCAATAATCTTCACTATGCTAACTCTTTGGGCTGCTTTAAGGATGTTCCTTTGCCTCAGTGCAAACAGATCCTCCAGTATTACTTCTCCGATGTTTAATGATTAACTACCTTCATCCATCATATTCATATATATACTCTTTCATGTTTTGTTTAGTTTAATGTAGCAAACTCTGCTACGTATAGTACTAGCTAGAATTGATTTTGTTTGTTGTACAAGCACTCTGTCCTGTGTTGTGTTCTTTTTAGTTTGATGTTATAATTGAAGTTAAATAAAAGAGCTAGCTGGGCATCATTCACTTACATGCTGTTATCTTTGATTGGGTAAATTATATATACTTACATTTCTTATGTTTGAAAATATTACACTTATTTTTCTTAGTTTATTTTTATCAATCAACATAATATATATACTTTAAATCTAAGTCTAAGTCTGGTTTTAACTACTATAAGGAGAGTAGAATCCATTACTGTTCAAGATTGGAGGTGGCATTCATCAACTTCACTTGCACTCAAATTGTGAAGCATTGCAACTCTTTTAACGGTGAGTTAAATCTATAACTGATCTAAATATTTATTTGTATTTAAATTGTCAACATTCTGACTTTTTAAATTTTTTTAATCTATTTCCCACAATCTGAATAAAGTGAAATGTCAATTTAGAAAATATAATATTAAGATTTAGATGAGGTGTTAATATGTTGATCATAGCTGAAATTTCGACAGGAGTAGATCGGATTTGTGATCCGATGAAAGCTCGCATGCACACATGAATAGGAGTGGATCGGATTTGTGGGTTTTTGTTTCATTAGACATTATTAGGTTGGAGTTTGGAGCTGGACCATTACACATATATGTTGGTTAGTGAGAAAGGAGCTAGCTACTAGCTAGCTAGGAAGGAGAAGGTATAACGTATTAGTGAGTGTGGTAAGTGGTAAGAGAAAGCGGCTGAGGCAAACAAAAACAATAGTGAGGGGTGAATAGGTCGTAGTCATATACTTATTATATTGGAAAATAGATCATCTAATATTCTGCTCCTGCTACATATATAGGATAAAAGCACAAATTAAATTAATTAAACTACCCTTCAAAATGCCTTCTAGGGTATATATTCTGATGATCATATATATATATATATATATATATATATATATATATATGTATGTATGCTTTTCCCATTACAGTGATGATCTAAAATGTTGAATTGCGATAATTTTATATATGAACTAACTTATAATTTATGTGTACTTTAAACGAAATACAGAGTTTAATTAAAATAATCAATTCTGGTGAATAAGTGTGGTGAATAAGTGTTGATAAAAATAAATTTTATATTAATAAAATAATAATTTATTTCAAATTTTTATGGGTCTGAGTCCGGGTATGGGGATTTAACTACCCGTAGGGTCCGGGGATGGGGATGGATTTTGATACCCGTTCAAGTCCAGGTCCGGTTCTGGGGATTATATTACCCTACCCATACCCTACCCATGATCATCCCTATCCATGTAGTTAATGATAATTGAGCAGGGTATCTTTACATAGAATTAATTAGAGGTAAGACTCTTCTTAGCAAATTCTAAATGAAAAAACAATAAGATTAATCACACAACTATAAAGGTTAATCGTTATAAAAAAAACTATAAATGTTAATCAGTTAATTTCAACCTCACAAATATTACCCCCAAAAAAAATTTTGAACTTCTTCGAGAAGAGGCAAAATATCTATTAATTTTCTGATGAGTTAGGCTTTTAAGTATTTTCTTCTTGTCAAGATGCTCTACTATTTTTTAAGATTTGAAAATTGCAGACTGCTTCTTTATCAATATCTTTTTCTTTTGGACAACTTTTTTATCATTATCAACTCACTCATTCAAGTTTCTTTTATTCTTCTATTTGGATCAAAATAGATTAAATCCTTAGACCACCTAAAATGGTCCTATACATATTCAAAAGTACCTTTAGCCTTTAAGTGAGTCCATTACAATAATTTCATCACCACAATTTGGGCCATAGGTGGGAATCTGTGGCCCAAATATAGGCCTATAACAGAGGGAAACTCTAAAAAAGGGCCAGGCCCACATGTTTGCGATGTAGATCCACAATGTTTCTTCTGATTATGGTTTCTTACAGCGAGGCTGCTTTACATTAATAACCTCAATCCTAACAAATTATCTTTCCCACTAGAAAGATATAAAGAATAATATAGTTAGATTGATTTATGATTTATAATTGACTGTTTTATATTTTGTATATTCTAATAATATTGACGATTATTTGTGCATTTAGGTGTACCTACGTTTAGCGATTATTGGAGTTGCTGTTGGAATCTGTGGATTTTTGCTCAATTTTCGGTCTTGCTACTCTTATGGTATGTACTCTTACTTCTGCATTCTAAAACATAAAATAGAGTGTCGCTGGCTGCAAAGATATTAGAGCTTTTAGCTTTTAGATTAAGCTTCATTTGCATAATTAGGAATCCTTGATGTCTTTTTTTTTAAATGTCTTGTTGATGTATACTTTTTGTAATTAAATTTATTCAGTTCTTGGGAACAAGATATGGATTTGCGTGAATCTCGACAATGGATGTACAACAGAGTGCTTCCAGGTCGAGTCGGATTTACTGTAGAGTTTATGAATGGCGTGGATGAGTTTCTTGCCCATGCTTGTCAATTGGAAATTTATATAAACAATGAAAAGATCAGATGTCCTTGTGCGAAGTGTAAAAATAAGAAAATTCTTATTGTTGATATGGTTAAAGAACACTTGTATAGGAATGGATTTAAGGACAACTATCTCTATTGGACCTCTCATGGGGAAGAGTTTCCAGGAGCCCTTCAATTGACCGATCCACCATTAAATGACCAATTTGATGGTCATGGAGATCATGGGGAACAATCTAATTGATATGAGACGATGATGTTAGATGCAGCAAGGCCAAACTTTAATCTAATCGATCATGTAGAGGAGCCACCAAATCCTGATGCTCAAGCTTTCTATGATATGCTTTCTGCCGCACAGGCTCCTTTGTGGGAAGGGTGTTCTAGTCACTCTGAACTATCGGCAGCAGTTAGATTGCTTAGCATCAAGGCTGACTACAACTTGCCAGAGAAATGCTATAATGAGATCTTGGAGTGGGCAAAAGAGATAATGCCAAAAGATAACCGAATGCCCAAAGATTTTTATAGGACAAAGAAAATGGTGTCAAAATTAGGGCTAGGTTATGAAAAAATTGATTGTTGTCCTAATGGGTGCATGTTATATTACAAAGATGACTTGAATGAAACCCACTGCAAGTTTTGTGGGTGTGCTCGTTACAAGTTAAAAAGGACTAGTCGTGGACGATGTAAGAATGTGGCAAATAAGCATATGTGGTACTTACCATTAATGCCCAGACTTCAAAGATTATTTACTTCACCTCGAACAGCCTCACAAATGAGGTGGCATCATAATAATCGTCGAGATCCAGGTGTTCTATCTCACCCATCTGATGGAGAGGCATGGAAGAAGTTTGATCAAACTTACCCTGAATTTGCTTCAGATCCCCGAAATGTAAGGCTTGGTCTATGTGCTGACGGCTTTACACCCTATGGACAATCAGGAAGAAAGTACTCTTGTTGGCCTGTCATTGTCACTCCATATAATCTTCCGCCTGGGATGTGCATAAAACAAGAGTATATGTTTTTGTCATTGATTATCCCTGGCCCTAGCAATCCAAAAGGTAAAATAGATGTTTACTTGCAGCCTTTGATCGATGAACTAAAATTGCTAAGGGAGGAGGGCGTCCAAACATATGATAGTTCATTAAAACAAAACTTTCAAATGCGGACAGCACTTATGTGGACTATTAATGATTTTCCAGCATACGGCATGTTGTCAGGTTGGATGACTGCTGGTAAATTATCATGCCCTATTTGTATGGAGCAATCAAAGGCATTCACTCTTAAGCATGGTAAAAAGACATCTTTCTTTGATTGTCATCGTCAATTTCTGCCAGAGGATCACCAATATAGGAGGAATACGTCTTCATTTATAAAAAACAGAGTTGAGCAATCACCACACCCTCTAAGATTAGATGGAACCCAGGTTTGGGAAAGAGTGTTTAATCTTCCCAAGGTTGCTGAGCATGGGTGTTTACACGAAATAGATGGGTATCATGCTACACACAATTGGACCAAGCAAAGTATATTTTGGGAGTTACCTTATTGGAAAACAAATTTGATTCGACATAACTTGGATGTCATGCACATTGAGAAGAATGTATTTGACAATGTATTTTACACTGTGATGGACACAAAGGGTAAAACAAAAGACAATGAATAATCTAGGATGGACATCCAAGAATATTGTCGACGTAGAGAATTGGAATTAGTGGAACATGGTGGTAAACTTTTCAAACCCAAGGCGCGTTATACGTTAAATGTAGACAAAAAACGTGTTGTTTGTGAATGGGTTAAGAACTTAAAGCTCCCTGATGGCTATGCTTCTAATTTAGCACGATGTGTTGACCTTAAGGAAGCCAAGTTGCATGGGTTAAAGAGTCATGACTGTCATGTTTTCATGGAGCGTTTGCTTCCAATTGCTTTTAAATCTCTACCGGAAGTTGTTTGGAATTCTCTAACCGAGCTTAGTCAATTTTTCGAAGAGATTTGCTCAACTACATTGAATGAGGCTCGATTAGAATTATTAGAAGAAAACGTTGCAGTGACATTATGCAAATTGGAAAAGATTTTTCCTCCGGGTTTTTTTGACTCAATGGAACATCTACCAATTCATTTACCATATGAAGCAAGGGTTGGTGGACCAGTTCAATATCGGTGGATGTATCCATTTGAGAGGTAATGACAAATAATTTAAAACGTGTGTGCATTGCAATACAAATTAATCTTTTTAAACATGTATTGTGGAATGTTAGGTTCCTCCACACTTTAAAGAAGAAAGTGAAGAATAAAGCTCGTGTTGAAGGATCCATGTGTGAGGCCTACATCATTGAGGAGACTGCCAATTTTTTCTCCCATTATTTTGAGTCACATGTCCCCTCAAGAAGGACAAGGGTTCCAAGGAATGATGATCATGGTGAAAACATGGAAGAACAAGTGTCTATTTTTAACTATCCAGGACGCCCATTTGGAAAAGAAAAGATCCGTACCCTCACTGACAATGAAATAGTAGCTGCCACAAGATATGTTCTTCTAAATTGCGAAGAAGTGCAACCTTATATAGAGTAAGTTCTATACTATTACAAACTTACTTTCAGTGGTACTCTATTTAACCCAACATATGCGGATGCAGAGAATATGTCAAGGGTATAACAACATCTGTGCCGCAACTTACAATTCTTGAAGTGAATCAAATGATTGATGCTAACTTTCCTACTTGGTTTCAAGAATGTGTAAGATGTTATTTAGATTACATCTATGTGATTCCCTCATCAAATATGTATAGAGTATGCTTACATTGTATATCTCTTTTATGAATAGATCCTAAATAAAGACAATGGTGTGAGTGATCAATTTTTACAAGAAATTGCTTGGGGACCCAAGAAAATGGCACGCACATGGCCTATGTATTTTGTCAATGGGTATAAGTTCCACACAGAAGCTTGGAGCCAACATAAGTCAACTATAAACTATGGTGTTTGCATTAGGGGAACTGACGATGGACAATCGGAAAGTGATTACTATGGCATACTTAAAGAAGTAATCCAATTAGAATACATAGGGATGCCGAAGAAAATAGTGTTGTTCAATTGCGAATGGTTTGATCCCACTCGAGAACGTGGCATGAAAATCCATAAGCAGTATGGAATTGTTGACATTCAAGCCACACGAAGGTACAATAAATATGATCCATTTATACTTGCACAACAAGCGGTGCAAGTGTATTATGCACCTTATCCTGCAGCACGTGATAAGATTAATTGGATGGCAGTCATTAGAACGAAAGCAAGGAGCACAATTGATGCACCTAGCACTAAAGTTGATAATGTTGTATATCAAGGTGATGGGATAGAGGAAATCATACCAACAAACATTGACAATGATGAGCTTCCAACATTACATGATGTTGAAGGTGCACATGAAGAAGTTGATAGATTGCTTGTCAATCAAGAACTTAATGAAGTTGAACCTGAGTTTACTTCAAACTCGACTGATGAAGAGGAAGACCTACTTACTGAAGATGATACAGGGGATGAAGCTGGAGATGAGGAGTAGTTTGTTTTTATGAATCTAATGGAACTCTCAATGTTTTTGTGCTTAATGTGAAATGTTTTATTCTTCTTGTAATGCTTTTGGAATTAGTATTGATTCTTGTTTACCTCAACTATATTGTGAAGTTTTTTGTAATGTGTTATGCTTCTTGTTTACTATAGTGAATTATGGATTCTATAAATGTTTCTGCAACTCTTATTTTGTATATACAGATGTCTAGTGGTCAATCAAGCCGAGGCAGTGGTAGAGGACGCACAGTTCGAGGTGGGGGTCGATCAAGGGCTCGAATCACTATTGACCCTTTCCCACCTATGGCAATGCCTTCTCCACCTTCTGACCCTTCCCCACCTTCATCCGTGCATTCTACTATCCAGCTTGACACTCAGCCTCCACATGAAGCTCCTACAGGGTCATCTAGTGGGGCACATCCTTTCAGTAGACCTTGTGGCAAAGATCCAGCGGATGGAAAAACATGGATTTATCCTGATAGAGATTCGTAAGTATTAATTTATATATAATTATTTTTTATCACTTGTGGGGATATATATATAAACTATTGATAAGATGTCAATATCTAGCTAACCTATCCAAAGAACCCGTGATATTGTTTCTTTTCTATTGCAAGATTCATGAATCTAAAGCTTGTTGCGTAATCTGACCAGCTGTAATAATATCAAGTATCTAGTACTTGTATAATATAATTCTTGCAAGATTTCTATTTATGTTGGCATTAATTAGATTTCTATTTGTGTACTTTTTATTAACCACTTGTGGAAACTTGCAGCTTTGACCCGGTAATCGACGTCGTTAGAGAGATCACATCAGTGATTCATGGAAAATTTGACAGAGCATGCTATAATGGGGCGACTATACCCCCTGAAATCCTAAACATGTGGTTTGGAGAATGGGCGGTTTGTTTCACTTCTTTGTACTTAAGTTTACTTAATTTTTTATATATATAAGAGTTTACTTATTTTAATTTCTTAATTTATACAGAAAAGTTACAAAAGACTACCAGAATATGAAAAACAAATAAAGAAAAACTGGGAGAAAAAGGCTAAAGATCGACTTCGTGGGTTAATGTGCAAAGTACGTGCTGAGAAAAAGCGACCTTTGTGGATTCCTGAGAACGTGTATGAACAATTATTGGCTGAATGGGGTACAGACACTTACAAAAGAAAGCAAGAAAAGGCAAAGCAAAATCGAGCATCTGCGAAGGGCGGGACATTACCTAGTTGTGGCTCTATTCCCGCATCAGAGCATAAAAGGAGGCTGGTATAAAACTTTCTTTTTCTAACGAATACATGGTTATTTAATTTTTATCATTTTTTATCAATAATTGATTCTTAAGTACCAATAACAGAAGAAGGAATTAGGAAAGGAGCCAACATTCTTCGAACTATTTGGGCGCACACACAAAAGAAAGGATAATGGTGAGTTTGTTGATCATAGGGCAGCCGACGCTTATGTAAGTATAAGCCCATACTTTTATGTTACTCTATTGTAAATAATATAGATATAAAATAAAATAAGAATTGCATTCACAATTAATATAATAAACTGAATTCACTTCAATACAAATAAGGGTAAAAACACACACACACCATTACTAATTCACAGCAAAGAACTATGTTTAGATAATAAGAATCCTAGTAATGGCAGGGTAGTTGAAGAGAGCTTATTTAGATAATAATCTTGCACTGTTGTATATAGACTAATAGTAGCATTTATGCTTGTGAGACTAGTTGTGTTGTTAATGTGTGTGAATGTTTTTCATTTTGAAGAATTTCAAGCATATCTGCATGTGTCTATATCATTTATCATCACTCATGACTTTCTCTCTTTTCTATACAATTTGTACGTCTCGCAAGATATGTGCATATATACTATATAGTACTATATACATATTGATATATATATATATATATGGATTGGTACCTCATGAATCATGATGAAGCTTATTTTTACAATCATTAACACCCACTAGATGTTCTGAGTGTTTGATTTTTGATATATTGATAAGGACCATATGGTGTGAATATTGTAAAGTTTAATTTGTGAGTGGTCTATATAATCATACATTTAGTGGAAAGTAAGGTATTTTGTATATTTTCATGTGGTTAGGTGAGTAAACTTGGTAAACACCATATATCATATTCCCCCTTGAAATACAGCTTACAGATTGAAAGTTGAAGGGTTGTATATTGGATATGCTTCAAACTGTTATTGCTCTAATCTATGATTGTGTTATGCTTTTTAACTTTGTTGAAAATTAAGTCACTAAGAAACTATTTTTCTATATTATTTGCAGGATGAATATAATAAGCTTAAGTCACTTAGTTCTTCTCAAGCATCGGCCAATGGTATTAATGAGATTTCTAAAGATGAAGAAAATGCCATATGGTTAGAAGTGGTAGGTGGAAAGAATAGAAAAGGACATGTTTTTGGAGTAGGCTCAGAGGCGCTTGAAGTTGGTAGCTCATCAGTTGAGATGTCTAGTGCGACTGAGACATGGCTTCATCCTCAATTCCAAGCTGAGATAGAAAGATGCTTAGCTAAGCAAGCTGAAGAAAATCAAGCTATAACTGATGTTTTGAAACAAAAAGTTGAGGAGCAGTCTCAAATCATAACGTCTTATAAGGATAAATTTGCTGAGCATGAGCGGTTGATTGGAGAATTATTTTATCAACTACAAGTTAGCCGTGCTGCAGGAACCAAATCAAAAGAAGATTAGGAATAGTTATCTTATGAGATTAATGAGCTTTCTAAAAATTTTTGAAGTAGTCAAATTAGTAGCTTCTTGACTACTATATATATTTGCAAACTTGTGGTATTGTTGAAACTTTTTATGAGTATTTTGTATGACTTATATGAATATTGTGACTTTTTTTATATTGAAATTGTGCTTTCTAATGTATTACAATCCATAATATATATAAATTATAATTATATCTAAAAATTGGACCATTTGGTATAGGAAAGAATAAATCCATTTTGTAGAATTTAGAGACGGATTAGAGACGGATGACCTAAAAACCGTCTCCAATGCGTCTCTAAAATATACTAAAAATTGCCTTTTTAGAGATGGATTAGAGACGGATGAACAAAAAATTGTTCTAATATTCTATCTCCAATTAGAGACGGAATATTCTGTCTCTAATTAGAGACGGATTAGAGATGGCCAGAAAACTAATCTGTCTCTAATCCGTCCCTGAAAATGTCACTATGGATTAGGCTTAGAGACGGAATGATTCAAAATGGAGACAGAATTTTCCGTGGCTAATCTAAAAAATAATCTGTCTCCAATCCGTCTCTGTTGATTAGCCACGCATTTTTTTGCCACGAACATGCATCCGTCTCTAATTCCGAGTCTAACGAAATTAGAGACGGAATTTGCTTGTATTAGAGACGGATTTGCCCGTCTCTAATTAATGTTTTTCTTGTAGTGATAGTAAGGAGCTGTGCGGTGGGTTGGACACCTTGGTCTAGTCCGTGGGGGACACCTAAGACCCGCTAAATTAGTTCCAAGGCTCTAATTATACCCAATTATATTTTTTATATATAATTAAAGAGGTAGTAATTAAGCTTTTACTCGGCGAATAAGGGAGACGGTGGAATGAGTAAGCTAAAGCCTTTTTTGAACCGTGAATTTAATTCTTTTACTAGTAAAATACCCATATGAACAAATGAAGGGAAATTTAGACAAGTGGAAATCTCTAACCTAAGCAATTAGAGGTTCAAAATAGCTCGAAAGTGTGAAAGTCGAATATGGGGCATTCTGGACTTTCGGAAAGAGCAAATAAAATGACGTAACAAACTAAATAATTAGTTCTTGGAAAATAGCTAAAGGGTACATAAGCATTAGCATGACACGTGCATGGTAGATGCTTAGTTACGCATTCTAAATTTCTTAAATATAATGTCTATAGGGCACCACAGAGTGATTGGAGCTTCAGGCACTCCGACGACCGATCAGGAGGGCCAACGAGGTGAGGGGCTCTCCCATCCCTGCCCCACAGGGTTGGATGACTACGTGGAAAATGTGGTTTGCTCTATTTTGTGCAAATTGATATATGGAATATATTTATATGAATAAATTTGTGTTACACGTGTATGATTTGCAAGTAAGCAGTCAACGTGCAATAGTATATGTGCTTATATGATTAATCTCAAGGTGTATATGTGCTATTGTGGCTCACTGAGCCTTATATGTTACCGTGGGTAGGATTGAGTCATAATTTCATATGTGAGGAGTTCAGTAATATTAGAAACCAATCACATCGATCGTCACCGTTAAGACCTTGTTCGTATGGTTTGTTGAGGAAAACTGAACCTAGGTTACTGAATGTGAGTGAGAGAGTTGCATAATTGAAAAGGGGGAAACTAGGCCTAGCTAATTCACACGTGTAATATTGAGTTAGTTATTAATAGGGCGTCTTTCAAGGTTGAATAGGTTATTTGAACTTGTTTAGGTTAGTTCGGGTAGATCGAGTCGGTTATCCTGGTCGGACAGACATGATTTAGTTAACAGTAAGTATGCCACTATTACCTTGGTTTAACCGGGGTCAGACATGTTGCCGGCTATTACTCTAAGCGTGCCTTGGAGTCAAAAAGTTCCTAGTTTGATCAACTAAGTTCGAATAAGACATTGCCTTCGGGCCAGTATTTCTCTTAGCGTAACGCGGGAGACAGAAAGTGAATGCCTTCGGGCCAGTATTTCTCTTAGCGTAATGCAGGAGACAGAAAGTGAATGCCTACAGGCATAACTATGTATGACATATGAAAATATATGATATATGTTTATGATTGGTTTACATGCGGATTAATAAACATGTTAGGAGCATGAATTAGGATTTTTAATTGTGAATATGATATATTGAATGCCTAATCATATTAAAGCTCACAATATAAACCCATTTCATGCGCATGTGCTTGTGGTTGCTCCCTTCCCCCAGCTGTAGTGGTACCCGCTGCTACGCGAGGGATGGGGGAGCTTCTCACTGAGTCTGTTCGACTCACCCCCTGTTTACATGTTTCAGATACAGGTGGTTCAGGGGTCAGAAACGCGTCCACTTCTTCTCAGGGAGGCGGACAGATCTGAGGACTGTACGCTTAGTCCGCGTCGGTAGTTATTTTGATTACGCACATATATTGTGATGTATATGTATATGAATCCTTTTTGGGTGTAGCGTTTGTACAGATACAGCTGCAGTATATATATATGTCCTATTCTAGCATTGTCGACTTCATACAGATTAAAGTTAGGTCTTGGTGATGGGTAATATAGGCTATGATATGATGTATATATCATGTATATATATATATATATGACTTCCGCTTGCGACTAGAACAGATCACACGCTTTGAAGGGTGTGATCAATATGTAAATTATATATATATGTGTGACTGAATACCTGATTGTATCAAAATATGGTTTCCACATGTGAATAGGATAGATCACACGCATTGAGGCATGTGATCAATATGTAAACTATATGCAAGCTTGTGATTGAATATATGTATGACTGTACACAGGATTTCTGCATGTGAATAGGATAGATCACCCGCCCTGAAGCGCGTGATCAATATGTATACTATATGTACGTGTGAGTGATTATGTCTATATGTATAGACTGAAGCGGCGTTGAGCGAGCCGTGGATTGCACGCTACTTAGGTCACCGGATATGGATGGCCATAAATACTATATATTGTTTGTATTAGCAATGGGTAGTTATGAACATGTGAAAATGTCAATTAGGGATTAGAGGCTTATGGGATAGGAGAAACCCTACTTCCCGTGCCGGTCACGGACTTCCGATAGGGGGTCGTGACAACACGTTTCTCAACTCTCACCACTAAACCAATTCTCCCAAGTCAATCACTCTTATACGTTAAGCAACAGACAAAATTATATAAAGAAATGGAATTCTGAGCCTACCAAATCAAACTCAATTACAAAACAACTCAAATATTGTTTTGATTGAATTACATACATTTTTCAAAGTGGTCCATGATAACTCTATAAAATAGAGTTATTTGGGACATTTATTAGGATAGATACTAACATTTTTAGTAAGAAAAGGAAAAAAACCATCACATAACTGATTTTAAAATTTTAAGCAATTAGAAACTACATGAAAACTGAGACGTACCTTCTCCTTCAATTTTGGTGTGTTTATGTGGATGCTTTACATTCAACAAGAAAATCCAAGAAACATATTTATGTGAGAATGTCTCTGAGAAAGATATACAATAAAAAAAAACTCATATAAGTTAGGTAGATAAAACAGTCATAATAATACTATGAGATTTAAGTCTAATGTCTAACTATATATCCTGATTTCTCAGCACAGAAGAACAATCCACCCCACAACAAATAGAAAAACATTAGTGATCAGCTGAAGGAAGATCCAGCCACACAGTTAGCAAAAAACAAACAAAAATTTACTACGGGGGGATATTCATGTGTATTATGCTTAGATATGAAAAATTAAACTTTGTAATTCTGTACAAGTGAAGAAATTTTCATGATCATTTATTTCACTGCTAATAACCTTCCATAGAGCTTGTTTGAGAGCTCGGAATCGAAGCAAAGCAAACTCAGCCTTTGAGTTGAGGGAACCTGTTTGCGCACGTGGCCGGATTGTTGAATGCGGACATTCTCTAGTTTCAAATCGCAGTAGGCGATGCCACTACTGCGGCGACCTCAACGTCCTCCTTCACCGCCAATTCGATCGTGTCTTCTTCTCAACGTCCTCCTTCAGCCTTGAGTTGAGAAGAGAATAGAGTTAGGGCACGCAGAGAAAAAGGCTTTTGCGAAATTTAGCATTAGAAAGTATTTTGGGGAAATTAGATTGGGCCGCCAAAATGATGTGGGATTAAAATATGGACTAAATTAAGGTAAAGTTCATTAGGTGCTTGCTATCAAGTTCTCCAATAAAAATTATACATGTGGCAAAAATTTTTTGTGTAACCAATCATTATAGAGGGAGAATATAAAAGACAATAAATTACACAACCAATCAAAGAAGAGAGAGTAAAAATACAATTTATGATTGGTGAACTTGATAGCAAGCACATATTGAACTTTACCTTAGTTTTTTCCTTAAAATATTTGGGCGCCACATGGAGGCTAAATTTCATGGGATTTTTTTTTATAAATTAGGGCACTTCTAAGGCGTTAAAAAAGTAAATAAAATTAAAAAATTAATAATTTTACATTATTACACTTTTAAAGTGTCGAGAATAAAATTTTAATTATACATGCTGGTACTTTTAAAATGCTGCAGAACATAATTTTAAAAAAATTAGATATGTTTTTTTAAAAAAAGCATATGTAGACATAGGCCTAAAACGAAAATTTTAGGGGGTGTTTGGTATCGTTGCAGTTTTCAGTTTCATTTTGGAAAGAAAAACTGAAAACTTGTTTGGCTGAATGAGTTTTATATTCAATTTTGGACTTAATATGAAAACATAAAACACCATATATGAAACTACAAAATGTGGTTTCCACAAATTTCATTTCAGTTTTTTTTCAATCACCACCCAGCACCACCAACCACTTCTACCACCACCACCACCACCAACCACCACCACCACCCACCACATGACACAACCACCAACCACGTCCATCATCACCGCTCGCCACCACCACCAACCATCATGACCACCTACCACCGCCACTCACCACCCACAACCACGACCACCCACCACCTACTACCACCACCACCCACGTCCACCACCACCACCACCATGACCACCTGCCACCACCACCATCAATCACCACCCACCACCATAACCCCCCACCACTTGCCACAACCACCACCACTCACCACCACCATCAACCACCTCCCACCACCACGACCACCAACCACCTACCCCCACCACCAACCACGTCCACCACTACCACTCGCCACTACCACCAACCACCAACCACCACCTACCACCTACCACCACCACTCACCACCTACCACCATCAATCACCACCCACCACCACTACTCACCACCGACCAACCACCATCGTGTACCATCACCACCGATCCACTAATCACCACCATCAACCGCCGACCAACCACCACCTCCACCAACACCCACCACCCACCATGAATGTGCATGAATCTTCTTACTCTCAAAACATCCACATAAGTATATTTTGAACTTCCATAAAAATTTATTTTCTGTTATTTTATTAATATAGAAAACTAAAGATATAAAATAAAAAAACAGAAAATAGAAAACAGAACACAGATTTCAGTTTTCAGAAAACAGAAATCTAAAAACTGGCAGTAATACCAAACACCCCCTTAGTTTTATCTTTTTTTACATATCATTTGAATTTTTTTCAAATATGAAAATTTATTCTTTATCAAGTTTTTTTTTGTTTATATATTTTTATTTTGAGGATTGTGTCCATCGTGACTCATGAAGTAGGCCTAGTCTTTTTGTTTTTGTTTGTTCTTTTTTTAAAGTTAAAATATAATTTTTTTTACTATAAAAAAAAATCACAACGTAGGCCTAAACTGATTGGATTTTTTATCGATTTGACATTTTCGACACTCTACAAGCGTCAACAACTGCAAACAAAAGTTTAAAAAATTTAAATTTTACATTTACAACACTTTTAAAGTGTTGAGAATAAAATTTTAATTATACATTCTACCACTTTTTTTTATAGGTACATTCTAGCACTTATAAAGTGCGTGAAATGCAAGACATAAATTTAAAATTTTAGTCTTCTATTTCAATTAAAAAAAATATACTGACATTTTCGACACTCTACAAGCGTCAGAAACTGCAAACAAAAGTTTAATAAATTGTAATTTTACATTTACGACACTTTTAAAATGCCCTTAAATAATAAACAAAAAAATAAAATTTTTATTTTTAAACTATTGACGCCTGATGCTCAGAAAAAGAAATAAGCGTCAGAAAACTAAATCATTTCGTAACACTTACGAAAGCGCCAACAAGTGATTTAGTTTGTGACACTTTATTTGAAGCGGCTCCAAAAAAGCGCCGAGAAATACCTATTTTTTTTGTAGTGCCTACAGATACAGCTGTAGCAATAGTGTTCCATAAAGAGTTCCTCCCACCAAAACACTTCAGGAAATGTAATTCTCATAAACACCCAAATATCATGACATGTCCCAAATAATTTTAATTTGTATAAGAAACAATTCCAACAACAATATTTCTCAAGCTCATAATGTTCACAAGGTAATGCCATACAATTATATCCAAAGGTAAATAAAATATCGGATAGAAAATATCCATATTTCCAAGTAAACAATTATCAGACGGCTTATCCCAAGCCCATGCAGAAGTCTAACATAAAAAAATATCATGAAAGATGTAATACCCCGGAAAATTTTGAGGATTAAAGAATGATTTATTTAAAAATTTCGAGGATTTAAGAATGATTTATTCCGGGGCTAGGAATTAAAACCTTAGAAAAAAATTAAAATAAAATAAAATATATGTAAAGTTAAAAGAAACCGGAAAGAAATTTTTTCGAGGTTTAAAATGAAATGAAAGGGAAACAAAATAAGTAGAAAATAATTTTCAGGATTTAATCCAGGACCTAAGAAATTGGGACTTAATTGAAAAGAAATTTCTGAACGTGGCAAAAATTATAATTTTTCCCAAAAGATAATAAACACACTCATAAACCCCCATCCAGCCACCATTCACGCATAACACATCCATTTTTCACATTTTAGAGAGAGGAAGTGAGTGTTAGGGTTTTGGAGAGAAGGGAGAGCAATTGGGAGGAAACTTGAAGGTTGAAGGTGAAGGGTGGCCGGAATCCGGTGGCCGGTGACCGGAGCAACACTCAAGTGACCTTTTCAAGCTTCATCTTCATCTATATTCATCCATCAAAGGTAGGTTTAGTAATCTCCTCCATCTATGATTTTTCTCATCCTCACCATTTCTTGAATTTATGAACAATGGAGGCTCAAACTTTGCATTCTTGATGTTATGAACATTTCTATTGGATGTTTTAATTGTTGGTTGTGCTGAGATTTTTGCTGGGTTAGAGATTTGAGTTTAGGGTTTGAGTTTGTTCATCATGTTCTTCTAAAAACAACAATCTTTGATGGTATAAGACACAAGAATTTCGTGGAACATGTTTTTTGTCAAAAACTGAGCTTTTGAATCTGACCTTGCTCTGTTTAAACGTGTTTTCTGAATTCCAAATCCATATGAAAGCTAACATCCTCAGCTTTCTAAATTTTATTTGTCCAAAATATTCCAACGGTTAGATCTTCTGGAAATTGCCTCGAAAGTCAGCGGTTCTGTTTTCTAAATTGATGCGGAATTTTTGTATGATTGGCTACAGTTTTTAAATTACTGCTCTTAAATGGCTCAAATCCTTTCTGCAATGAATTGATAATTAGAATATTTTATCTCTAAGCTTGATTTAGAAAGAAGAATCAAATAATTTCGTTAAGTATGGAAGGAGATATGACCATTTCAATGAAGCTTGCCAAATGTTGCATGCTGTTTTGAATCTGATCTTGCTCTGTTTAAATGTGTTTTCTGAATTCGTTACTGAATGGCTTTGAGTGATTCCAAAGCCATAGGAAAGCTAACATCCTAAGCTTTCTAAGTTGTATTTTTACTAAAAAGTCCAACGGTTATATTTTCGGGGAAGTTTCTCGAAAGTTAGCGGTTCTGTTTTACACACTACAAAGTTTCTAGCTTTTGAAAAGTTGTTATTTCTTCCTTAATTTGAATGGTTCCTTTTCCTTCAACTAAAATGAGTTTAACCAACTTTTAAGTGTCATTTCAATGATCAAGCAACATCCTAGATAAAAAAAAATTATTGGTTTGTTTATGGGTTCCAAATGAATTGCTTACACGTTTTAAATGAAATGAGAGATTGCCCAATGGTTGGATTTTTTTTTGTGTGTGGACCCATGGTGAAAATGAGAAGTTTCCATATTTGGCAAAATCCTTCATTGAAGGAGCTTGGAGAGTGAGCAAGTGGCAAGACTTGTTTACTTAAGCATAAATTGTTTTTAACTTAAAAGAACTCTAAATTATGACCTTAGCTTAATAAGGGGTTTTGGGTTAGCCTTGAATGTAGTTTTAAGTTGCTATGTAATTATGAATTTAGAATATGGTGGAAATGATTATATGTGATAGGACTTATGTGGTGAAATAGAAGTTGATGTATAAAAATTGATATGGATTGAATTGGTTGTATGTGATAGGATTCATGTACTTCCTTGGAGACAAGAGTGCTCAAAGGGAATTTTAAGTAAAGTGACCAAGGTGAGGGTTCTTTTATCTCTGCTCCCAGGGTTGTATGCTTATGTGGATTACATGAGTATGCATATTCTCTGCTTGTCTGGCATGTGTTAGCTAGAGGTATAGAATGCAAAAAGAATGATAGAACTTGAAAATAGGTTGTGGAAAGTAGCTTGGATAGGAAGACATAGGAGTAGAGTATAATTGTTTGTTATGATTGGTGTGTTACAAATCTAACTCATACACTCCGGAGGCATGATGAGTCAATCTTTTCCACGACGGTGGCAAGAGTCCTTGTACGGAAGGGCTAAACTTTATTTTGAAAACTCGTCACGACGGTGACTTAAATTAAAATCATGCAAAGGGAGTTATTGGTGGGTTTCGGATTTGGATATGCTAGCGATGTGAGACATCGACTAGAACAACGTCAGATGGCACTTGAGACCTCAGTTTTATAATCACCATGACGATGGTCATTGCCCTATCCTGGCAATAGGGTCAGAAAGGTTTTATATTGCTATGACGATAGCTTGAGGCTCAGAGGGTGCATCTGGACGGGTATATGAGTTATATCCTGTTGAGGATACTTGTACATATTAATAAGGAGAGCAATTGTTGATCCTTCGGGAAAGATACAAAGAATCCTATTAATATGTGAGACTAAGGTAAGGAGGCACGGGAGGAACCTATGGGTGAACCGTGAGCCTAGCCTAGTAAAAGAGAAATCACCCTGTGGAGTTGGTCCCGGGTGTGTCAGTGGCCATGCTTCGAGACGTCGTGTCGTGCCCGCCATGTGGCCTGTTTGGGTAATGGACGAGTGGGCTCAAGCTATTGCCCCGCAGCAAGGGGTCAGGACGTGCCACGTGGTGGCTACGTATCAGTTGTTTGATAGATAGAAGTTGATTGTGTTTGATTAATAGAATTGTCACAAGGTGACTAGTACCCAAGTGATGGGGTTAAGTATTGTTTGATTAACAGAATTGTCACGAGGTGACCAGTACCCAAGTGAATGGGTTAACTATGCTTTGCCACATGGTGGCCAGCAACCCAAGTGCACGGGTTCGAGGTAGAAAAGTCATGTAGTGGCTAGTAAATACCCCAGAGTGGGGGAAGTTAAGTAGATGTATGTTATAGTATCTGCGTGTACTTAAAGAATTGTCTGTGTTTGCATATTATTGCTGATTGTGCAGCGGAGTGGTGACGTACAGGATTACGTCATCACAACATCTTGTTTGATTCAGATATGCTGAACGTGAGAAGACCGGTAAGTAAAAGCCGGCACTATATGTTACGTGGAATAAACTACTGCATGTTTACAGTTATTAAATGAATGTGAGTGTTTG
This sequence comes from Senna tora, assembly GCA_014851425.1. NCBI lineage: Eukaryota > Viridiplantae > Streptophyta > Magnoliopsida > Fabales > Fabaceae > Senna > Senna tora. The sequence continues at coordinate 22,652,814 of CM026267.1, read as the reverse complement.
GGTGAAATTTCGGTTGTTGTGTGATCATCAAGAATGTATGCTAACAACAGTAATTAGTTGTTTTTGCATGTGGTTGTGTATGACTCCCAAACCCAGATCTATGGTACCCACCTTACGCCGGGGATGGGAGAGTCCTCACTGAGTCACGTGGTCAAGACTCACACCTCATGTTTACTACACAGAGATAGGTTAAGTACAGGTGGAAGAAGTCTCGGTGGAACGAGGGTTGAGCAACATTTTTCCAAGACCCACAACTTGTTCATGTGGGTGAATAAAGTGTAATTGTAATTTAATTTACTTTATTATTGTATCATAAAGTAAAGGGTAGACATACCCAACTATATTGTATCACTAAATCTAGAACTGTCAGCTTCACACACCTTAAAGATCAGGATCCGTTAGATTACAATGCAGGAAAAACTTCTTTCCAAAAATATATATATAAATATATCTGTTGCATGTGAATAGGATAGGCAGCATCTTCGGATGTGTAGCCAGCACACAGGTTATATATTATGTGTGTTTTCCTATATCTATATCCTGAAGCGGCACTGGCCGTGGATTTGCTTGCCTAGGATAGGCCACCATTTCGGTGTAGCCAGGGTATTATACTGCATGTGGATGTATTTTCAATAATAGATATTCTGTCAATTATGTGATAAGGCTTACAGGCAGAGGGATATTCCCTGTGTCTGTGCCGGCCACGGTCCTCTAAACGGGGGTCGTGACAAAAGAGGTTGAGAGAAATATGAAAACCAATAAAGCACGTTATAGCGTGTATCATCAACTCATAGTGATGGTGATAAAGACTAAGGGCTTCATCAGGCTAGATGGAATTCCTAAGCATAAGGATCACTTCCAAGATACCTATTGTCACGACCCCAAATCGGGAGTACGTGACCGGTACGGGAATAGACTTTTACCTCTAAACCTGTAAGCCTTACCCTGTAAACCTAACTATAACTGCCCTACTATACAATCAATATGTATATCATAATAGTGGTCACACCTCACTGGTGGCCTAATTAACCTGCAATCCGCGGTTCCCTCAATACCGCTTCAGCTCAGCCCAGTGTATAGATATATATATCAATACTCATAATATAAATATTCATATCATATTGACCGTACATCTCAATACATACGATCTATCCTATTCACTTGCTGAAGTTTATATACTCATACATATATCCTAGTTTATCTCCAAACTGGACCCTGTCTTTAAGTGGATGTGAAGTCGGCAGTCTAGAGTAGGTACATATCAAAAGCTGTAAATATATATACACAACTCTTACAACTTATAATATGTACAACCGAAAGAGTCAAAATAACAAAAAGTGTCCACCCACGCGAACTAGTGCGTAAAGGATGGTCTGATGTCTGTATCACTGTCTGGACGTCGATGCCTTCCCGATACTTGTATCTAAAACATTGAAGCAGAGGGAGTGAGTCAAACAGACTCAGTGAGAAGCTTCCCATCCTCGGCGTCGCGGTGGGTACCACTACAGCTGGGGAAAGGGAAACACCCACAATCACATGCGCATGAAAATCCAGTTTATCAAATGTTATATTACGATCAGGCAATATTAATATAACATAAATCAAGGATAAACCTACGGATCATGCTCCTCTATCATGCTTCTCATAAACAAACAGTCACACTTAACAGATCATGTTAAAGCTATAAATCACTCAACTGGTCCATATATCTCAGAATGGACAATGGCCTCAACGGGCAAATCTTTCAATTTTTAACTAACCCTAGTACCAGGCTAGGGCAATGGCCTCAACGGACAAATCTTTTAATCTTTTACTCACCCTAGTGCCAGGCTAGGGAAATGGCCTCAACGGGCAAATCTTTTAATCTTTAACTGACCCTAGTGACAGGCTAAGGCAATGGCCTCAATGAGCAAATCTTTTAATATTCAACTGACCCTAGTGTCAGGCTATGACAATGGCCTCAACGGACAAATCTTTTAATCTTTAACTGACCCTAGTGCCAGGCTAGGGCAATGGCCTCAACGGGCAAATCTTTTCTGACTTGTTTCTCTTCCCAAGTTTTCAGCTGGGATTCTGACTCTATCTACCCATTTCTATCCTAAACTGACTTTACCTAGGTAGTGTGAACCTCCCTTTGACTCACTAATCAATTTATGAGATCTTTTTAATCTTTATTTAATACCCACACCCATGTAATACCCCGGAAAATTTTGAGGATTAAAGAATGATTCATTTAAAAATTTCGAGGATTTAAAAATGATTTATTCCGTGGCTAGGAATTAAAACCTTAAAAAAAGAATATAGGAAAAGTATGAAAGTTAAGGGAAACCGGAAAGGAACCAGGGAATTCATTGAAGTTTAAAATAAAATAGAAGGGAAAGAAAAGAAGTAGAAAATAATTTTTGAGATTTAATTCGGGACCTAAGAAATTGGAATCCTGAACTAAATAGAGAAATAAATTAAATTCAAAATAAATATTAGTTTTTATTTATTTAATTATTAATTAATTTATTTTAAAATTATATTTATTTATTAATCAATTATTTAATTATTTGTTTATTTTTATTATATATATATATATATATATATCTATTATATTATTATTATTTTTTATTATTATTTTAAAGGGGGGGTTGACGTAAGTATATATATAGAAAGAAAGAAAAGTGAGAAAGAAAGAGAGAAGAGAGGCGTGGGATTGAGAAAGAACGTGAGGGAAAAAGGGGAAGGAGGAAGAAGGTGAAGGAGGAGGTTCGCCGGAAACCGGCCGGAGGAGAGCGGTCCGACGCCGGCCACGATCACCGTAGCTCGACTCCAACGTCTCCCACACCTCCCACCAATCGAATCAAAGGTTGGTAACCCCAATTTCATTCTAAACCCTCAATTTCTCCATTTTAGGAATTTCTTCGATTGACCTTCGATTGAGTTGTTTCGAGGGTTGATTGAGACCTAGAAAGTGTTCTTGAACACTTAGTTGGGGTAGGAATCAAGATTGTATTCTCGTATTTGCCCAAATTCGAATTTGGAAGGATTTGGGGTTGAAATTATAATTATTTTCAAATTGGGGAAATTTGTTGATAATTAGGATTGAGCTTGGGTTTGAGTAAATAGGTTTGGATTGATATTATTGAAGTTATAATTATTTCCAAATTGGGAAAAAAATTGTTAATATTTAGGATTGAGCTTGGATTGATATTATTAAAATTATAATTATTTCCAAAATTGGGGAAATTGTTGATAGCTTAGGAATTGACCTTGGATTTGAGTAAATAGGCTTGGATTGGTCCTATTGAAATTATATTGTGAAAATATTAGCTGAACAAGACCCGTGAGGCGCTGGGCCGAGGTTACTAAGGTTGAATCTCGACGTTAACGTACCGAGTCCCTACTCGGGTTGCCCAAATACACTTTAAGGGTGATGTTGGGAGTTTTAAACTTCATCTTTTCAATCTTAAACACCCTAGAATAATTCTAAATATGCTAACAAGCCTCAAGAATTAATTTAGATACCTTCTTGTTTCCCAAGAGTGGAAGCTTGCGGAACAATGAAATTCAATTTCTAAAATTTCAAACTTCTTCCCTCATAAATATTTAGGAAACCTTACATATGATAAATTGGAGGTATATTGAGGTTTAGAAATTAGATATCTTAGAAACCGATTAAAAATACAAGTTGAAACAAAATGCTTAGATCTTCCTAAAATTAAGATTCCTTCCAATCAAGTTAGATAAGCTTCCATAAATTTGAATACAAGTTAGATAGAGGTCTAATACTCAAATCCAATTATGTGAAACACTCAAGTAGAGTGTTATATTCGAGTAAGTCGAGTGTCCGAGGAAGGATACGCACAAGTCGGGATAGAGAAGTCCAATAAGACCAAGAGCTTGACTCTATGGCAACCATGGACTACACGTGAGAGTAATGGAGAGATAAATAACAAGTTAAGCTAAGTAATAACCTTAATGAAGTAAATGTTGTTCTTATAGGAACAGCGGCACACGATAAAGTGCAATAGGAACTCCGAGGAGACTAAAGTTACAAGAGAGGATTGCATGGAAGGTTGGCCAAGGTGAGGGTTCTTCCATCTCTGCTCCTAGGGTTGTATGCTTATGTGGATTACATGAGTATGTATATTCTTTGCTTGTCTGATATGTGTTAGCTAGAGGTATAGGATGCTAAAAGAATAAAAGAACTAGAAAATAGGTGGTGGAAAGTAGCTTGGATAAGAAGACATAGGAGTAGAGTGTAATTGGTTGCTATGATTGGTGTGTTACAAATCCAACTCATACATTCCGGAGGCATGGTGAGTAATTTATTAAATCATTTCCACGACGGTGGCAAGAGTCCTTGTACGGAAGGACTAAGCTCTTATTCTGAAAACTCGTCACGACGGTGACTTAAATTATAATCATGTAAAGGGAGTTATTGGTGGGTTTCGGATTTGATTATGCTAGCGATGTGATACATCGACTAGAACAACTTCAGATGGCACTTGAGACCTCAGTTTTATAATCACCATGAAGATGGTCATTGCCCTATCCTGGCAATAGGGCCAGAAAGGATTTATATTGCTATGACGATAGCTTGAGGTTCAGAGAGTGCATCTGGACGGGTATATGAGTTATATTCTGTTGAGGATACTTGTCCATATTAACAAGGAGAGGAATTGTTGATCCTTCGGGAAAGATACAAAGAATCCTATTAATATGTGAGACTAAGGTAAGCAGACACGGGAGGAACCTACGGATGAACCATGAGCCTAACCTAGAAAAGAGAAATCATCTTGTGGAGTTGGTCCAGGGTGTGACAGTGGCCATGCTTCGAGACGTCGTGCCGTGCCTGCCATGGGGCCTGGTTGGGTAATGGACGAGTGGGCTCAAGCTATTGCCCCGTAGTGAGGGGTCAGGACGTGCCATGTGGTGGCTACGTATCAGTTGTTTGATAGATAGAAGTTGATTGTGTTTGATTAATAGAATCGTCACGAGGTGACCAATACCCAAGTGAATGGGTTAAGCATTGTTTGATTAACAGAATTGTCACGAGGTGACCAGTATCCAAGTGAATGGGTTAGGTATGCTTTGCCACGTGGTGGCCAGCAACCTGAGTGCATGGGTTCGAAGTGGGAAAGCCACGTAGTGGCTAGTAGATACTCTAGAGTTGAGGAGATTAAGTAGATGTATGTTTAGCATATGTGTGTATGTACAAATTGCCTGTGGTTGTATATAACTGTTGATTGTGCAGCGTAGTGGTAACGTACAGGATTACGTGACCACACGTCTTGTTTGATTCAGACATGCTGAAACGTGAGAAGACCGGTAAGTAAACTCCGGCATTATATGTTACATGTTTACTTGCTGATTGATGACGTGGAATAAACTGCTACATGTTTACAGTTGTTAAATGCATGTGAGTGTTTGGGTGAAATTTCTATTGTTGTGTGGTCGCCAAGAATGTATGCTAATTAACAGTAACCAGTTGTTTTTGCATGTGGTTGTGTATGACTCCCAATCCCAACGCCATGGTACCCGCCTTGCACCGGGGATGGGAGAGTTCTCATTGAGTCGCGTGGTTAAGACTCACACCTCATTTTTACTACACAGAGACAGGTTAAGTACAGGTGGAAGAAGTCTCGGTGGAACGAGGGTTGAGCAACATTTCCCAAGACCCACAACTTGTTCATGTGGGTGAATAAAGTGTAATTGTAATTAAATTTACTTTATTAATGTATCATAAAGTAAAGGGTAGACGTACCCAATTAGATTGTATTACTAAATCTAGAACTGTCAGCTTCACACACCTTAAGGATCGGGATTTATTTTACTGCGATTCTTGGAAAGGTTGTTTTCAATATATATATATACATATATCTGTTGCATGTGAATAGGATAGGCAACATCTTCGGATGTGTAGCCAGTACACAGGTTATATATTATGTGTCTTTTCCTATATCTATATCTTGAAGCGGCAGTGGCCGTGGATTTGCTTGCCTAGGATAGGCCATCATTTTGGTGTAGCCATGGTATTATAATGCATGTGAATGTTTTTTTCAATAATAGCTATTCTGTCAATTCGGTGATAAGGCTTACAGGTATGGGGATATTCCTTGTGTCTGTGCCGGTCACGGTCCTCTAAACGGGGGTCGTGACAACTCACTAATCAATTTATGAGATCTTTTTAATCTTTATTTAATACCCACACCCATGATTAGATCATAACCTAGCTCTAAGGCCTTTCCTAAGTTCAATTATCATAAAACGTCAACGTTTACAACAACTTCTTTACGATTTCTTTGATGAGTTTCTAATTATTAGGGTAAACCAAACTTTGGACTCAATCAACAACTTACCCCATTTCTTGTACTTTTCGACGTATCTCATGTCATCACATGGATACCCTCCCGTACCTCTTTGCCTGTAGTCAAACACACATATACAAATACTTTCATATATAGCAGTTTAGGAACAACAATTGCATGTTAACCACTAAATAAATCTTACAAATAGGCAAGTAGGCAAACCACATATCCACATCCTCAATCAACCCTATAGGGTAAGGATGGGAAACCCCTCACATGGACGGATTCCTTGTGCTTGTCCTGGAGTAACTCCCGCTCCGAACGAATCATGGTTAACAATCTTAATTATATGCAACTCATATGCGTATGGTATGCTCGTGCCTAAGAATGAACCTAGACGTCGTCAAGAACCGAGTTTTAGTCTTATTCGTCTTCCCTCTCTTCCATGAGAGTCTCAAGTGCTTCACACTTGGTTTCGTACAATTACCGCTCACTTTGAATTGATTTTGGAGCCTTGGATTCGAGTTACTAAACCTCAAAATACTTTTAAATTGTCCTACTTAAGGTTTCCTAATAATTACGAAGGAATAAAGTTGCCATTATAGAAATTGGACTTCATTGTTCCGCAAGCTTCCATTCTTGAGCAACATGAAGGTACCTAAAATAATTCTTGATTCTTGATAACATTTTTAGAATTATTCTAGGGTGTTTATGATTGAAAAGAAGAGGTTCGGATCCCTCAATGTCACCCTTGAAGTGTAATTGGGCAAACCGAGCAGGGACCCAGCACGTTAGCGTCAAGGTTAAACCTTAGTAACCTCGGACCAGCTCTTCACGGGTCTTGTTCAGCTAACATTTCAACAATATAATTTCAATAATACCAATCCAAGCCTATTTCTTCAAATCTAAGCTCAATCCTAATTTTTAACAATTTCCCCAAATTAGGAATAATTATAATTTTAACCCCAAATCCTTCCAAATTCGAATTTGGGCAAATCCGAGAATATAATCTCGATCGATTCCTACCCCAACTAAATGTTCAAGAACACTTCCTAGGTCTCAATCTACCCTCGAAACAATCCAATCGAAGGTGGATCGAAGAAATCGCTAAAAATGGAAAAATTGAGGGTTTCCAATGAAATTGGGGTTACCAACCTTTGATTCGATTGGTGGGAGGTGTAGGAGACGTCGTACCCGAGCTCCGGTGACTTTTTCCGGCATCGGCTAGCTCTCCCCGGTCACTTTTTCGGCGAACCCACCTCTTCTTCTTCTTCTTCTTCTTCCACGCCTCTTCTCCCTCTCTCTCTTCTTTCTCTCTCTCGTTTTCCCCTTTGTTTCTTTTAGCCCGTCTCTCTCTCTTTCCCTTATTCTTTTATTTCTTTCTTCTCTTCTTTTCTTATTCCCACGGCACCCACTCCCCTTTTTAACATAATTAATTACAATAATATATATATATATTTATATATATAAAATAATAATAATAATAATATTAAAGAAGAGTTTGAAAAAATATCCCCAATTTAATCCCTCCTCTTTTCAATTAAATTTTCTATTTTCTTTTATTTTCTAATATATGAAAATAATAATATTAAATAAGTAATGCTGGAAAATAAATTCCAATTTTATCCCTTTTCCCTATTTAATTCAGGTTTCCAATTTCTTAGGTCCTGAATTAAATCCTAAAAATTATTTTCTACTTCCTTTCTTTCCCTTTTATTTTATTTTGAACTTCAAAAAATTTCCCGAGTATTACACCTATTGACATATCACATAAGTTATCAACGCAACAATTCAAAATAACCAATTAAGTTGAATGACTTTAGGAATTTTTAAAATTCTTGATTCAAGCAATAATCTAACTGTGGCTATACTTAATCCTATTCTTCTAGTGTCATTTTACTTCCAAATTCTCCTCCTTCCAATCGGACATTATATTTTCAGTGCCCACAAGAAACATTTCTAATTACTAATATTAACTATTTACAATTCCAATCAAATTTTGTATTGAAGTTTGTAACTTCATTTATCTATTATGTAACATCAAATTTCTACGATAGTTTCATATTATCAACCATTCTTGTTGGATATTATTATAAAATTAATTAACAGTAAATAAATTGAATTGAAAGCAAAATACGTTTTTTAATTGATTGTTTTTAATTCAATTAAATATAAAAATAAAAACCGTTGATGAAATTATGATTCTTAATGTCATGCTTTCAATATATTAAATTTATTTACTTAATAATGTTGCTCTACTTAGGCATATATATATGAGATATATGGTGGCTGAATGTATGTAGAGATTGAACCAAAGAAGAGAAAAATCTTACGGGTATGGGAAGAAAACACAAGAAGATTTTGTGTGAAGTATATCTTGTGTGTGTTATTTGGGTAGAGAAAGGTGTGCATGACAGAGTCCTGTCTACCTCCTACGTGCAGAGGTTGTAGACATACAGGCGAGTACTGGGCTGTTGTATCCTGGAGGTAACGCATCTGAGTAGGGGTGTACAAGACCCGACCCTACCCGTTTAACCCGACCCGACCCGGCCACTTCGGGTACATTCGGGTCGGGTGAAAACGGGTTCGGGTCGGGAAAATGGAAAAAGTGTGGAGGATTGACCGGGTAGGGTCGGGTCTCGGGTAGGGGTGTTACCCGGACCGACCCTACCCGAGTATATATAATATATATAATATATATTTTTATATTATATATATTATATATATACTAAAAATTAAAACCCTAATTTCCCCAATTCCTCTCTCTCCGTCTCTACTCTATGCTTCAGTCTTCCGTTCCTTCTTCGTGCCTTCGCCTCTCCGGTCTCCGTCTCTCGTGTCTCCACCTCTCCGGTCTCACTGTCTCAGGCTCTCTGCTATCGTCTCCGTCTCTCACTCTCTTCGTTTCTCGTGGAGTCCAGTCGTGGTCTCTCTCCGTCTCAGTCTCGTCTTCGTCTCTCACTCTCTCCGGTCTCTCTCGTCTCTGCCTCCCACTTCTCTGACTCTCCGCCTCTCCACCAACTCGCCGACGGAGGCCGCCGGACAAAGTGTAGTCGTGCAGCACTCTCCTCCTCTCTTCTTCCCTTTCAATCTCTAGACTCTAATTTCCTCACGATTTGATCAATAGAGGTGAGTGAGTCACTGAGTTGCATTTTTTTTTAAATTTTCTTCTTCTTCTTTTCGATCTGTCATCTCCTCTGGGTTGAAATTGAATGCTGGTTTTGTTCCCTTTGCTTTTGCTTAATAGTGCCTTAACTTCAGCTTCTGTCTTAAATCTTCTTGCATTTTTCTTCCTTTCCTTTCTTTATGTCTTAAATTAATATTTATTGAAGTTTAGGCCAAAGAAATTTATTCCACATATCTATATCATTAGTACCATTTCTTTTCTTTCTTTCTTTTTTGTGTGAAAGAAAACTCTGAGGATTATTGGCAATCCTTTTTGAAATTATATTAATGGTAGTGGTAGCAGGGTGTTGTAAATATGGTTCTCTTTTCTTTTCTGTTGCTTGGATAAATTTTATTTCTCCCCTGTGATCGTTTTGTCAATTTGCTCAGTATCAAGTTTTTCCCAGGTGCTAAGGTGCCCTGTTTTTGCTTCTGATATAATGTGCCTAAATGCCTATCATGTTTATGAATATGTTTGACACAACACACATAATAAGGAAAATAAGCGCTACTCTAGTGTGGTTACTGGTTAGGGATAGGGTATTAAGGTGGTAAGCTCCTGCCTCCTTGTGACTTACGTCTGATATATTTGTATCTTCTAATAAAGTGATACTCATTTTGTGGAGTTACATATATTGTAATACTTAGGAATCACATTAGAAGTTACGCGACTCCTTGTCACTGTAAGTTTCATGGAGCTTCATATCAGTGAATCGTACTAAGATTGGAACGCTCTCCCGAGAAAGAAAAGAAATGGTCTTAACTTCACCTAATTAATATTTTATTTAATTTCACATACACATACACTAATTCATATAGAATTATATTATTCACAATATTAGCAAAGCTTAATTTGTATATATATAAAGAAAAGAATATGTGAATATGTGATGAATATGTGATGAACACAGCAGAAGGAAATGTTATAGTTGAGAATACTAGCTATACCACACGCCCCATTACTTGATGATGTTACTTGCATTTGCTTTGGAATATAATAAGTGTACTATCTACTAATGCCTTTAAACTCCTATATATAGATTCCCTTCACACCCTTTTCATTTCTTGTCACATCCAAATTTCCAACTCTCTTCTAATTAACTTCCAATTCAATTCTCATCCCTTCAAATATGTTCCCACGAATTTAATTTTATCTTGTTTCAATTTACAAACATCAATTCTCATATTATACATAATTACATAGTTCAAATGCATAGTTATAGATATTGTTTTAGTTACCAAGTATATATATTTCTTGATGTTCTGGATAACTGTTAGGTGGACTTTGATATAAGTTAGGCCAAATTAATAGGCCTACTTAGATTATTTCCAATACTAAGTCCAACATTAAGGTTTCAAGAATAACATGTGATTGACTAAATAATCTCTTTCATTTTTTTCACTGAGTCTCTTCCCATTTCGTTTTGTAGTCATTGGTTTCACGATTTGATCAATAGAGCTGAGCACCAGCAGAGTAGCTGAGCAGGTGCAAGTGAGGTGAGAGCTTTGTCTATTTTATTTTCTTGCAAGATTTAGGGTTGCTTGACAGTTGACAACTTTAGAATGCTTGGGTTGTATACATGATTTTTTCTTTTTTTTTTGTTTTCCTAAACTAATATCTAGGTATGACTGAGATGACAAGAATATAAAGCTTTCATTTGAAAACAAGAAAACTATAGAGATAATGTCAATTTAGCATTCCAAGTGTAATGATAGTGTTTGCCATCTGTGGTTGAACCAAAATTGTCTTTGTTCTCTACTCATTGTTTTGCTATTTAAATTTTGACTATAAACTAATCGATGCATGCTTAAAATAGATCTTGAAATCAAACCTAAAATGGCAGGCCCATCTACTCAACAAATCCAAGACACTAGCCAAGACACTAATCCTTCTCAAGACACAGATACCCCTGGATCTAATGCTGCCACTACTGCAGCTTCTGCTCCTGCCAATGTTAGTGGTTCAAAAAGAAAACCCCCCGTACCGAAGTCTAGTGTTTGGGATCATTTTGTAAAACTTCCCCTAGAAGAAACAAATGGTGAGCCTAGAGCTAAATGCAAGTACTGTAAAGACCACACATATGCTTGTGATACATCTAAGCATGGTACAACTTCCCTAAAGAAGCATTTATTAAAATGCAAAGGGTACCCATATAGGGCACAAGAAAAAAAACAAAATATGCTAGCATTCCTTCAGCCATCTGGGTCCGGGGGTTTAGGACCAAACTTGGTACCTTACACCTATAATCAAGAAGAATTTCGTAAGGCCTTAGCTGAATTTGTGATATGCGATGAGCAGCCTTTTCGAGTTGTCGAAGGTCATGGATTTCAAAAGTATAGCAATTGTCTTGAACCTAGATTTCCAGTTCCATCAAGGGTGATAGTTGCTAGAGATTGTTACAAGCTCTTCATTGAAGAATCCAAAAAGCTTAAAGCTTTCCTAAAAAAATCCTGTATGCGTGTTTGCCTCACCACAGATACTTGGACTTCGGTTCAAAATTTCAATTATATGTGTCTTACAGCTCACTTTATTGATGAAAATTGGAGATTACAAAAGAGAATCCTAAACTTTTGTATAATTGAAAATCATAGAGGTGACACTATAGGGAAGGCAATTGAGAAGTGTTTGTTGGGATGGAGAATTGAAAAAGTATTTTCTATAACTGTGGACAATGCAAGCTCCAATGACACAGCTGTGGCTTATCTTAAAAAAAAATTGAAAAATTGGAATGGGTTAGTTTGTGATGGGGATTATCTTCATGTAAGGTGTTGTGCCAATATTTTGAATTTGGTTGTCAATGATGGGTTAAAAGACTTGCACAATTCTATTTCTGCTATAAGGAATGCTCTTAGATATGTACGTTCTTCTCCTGCAAGACTTCAAAGATTCAAAGACTTAGTTCAAAAGGAGAAAATTGATTGCAAGGCTCTCGTGTGCTTGGATATTATGACTAGGTGGAATTCCACCTACTTGATGTTGGAACATGCATTGAAGTTCCAAAAAGTGTTTGATAGGATGGAAGATGAAGATGATGGATACAATGCATATTTTAGGGATGATACTCATCGGCTTGGACCTCCTATGACGTTTGATTGGAGTAATGCATATGTGTTTGTTCAATTTTTAAAGGTCTTTTACACCATCACATTGAGGTTCTCTGGATCCTTATATGTGACATCTAATTCTTGCTTCCATGACATTGCTCATGTTCATACTATGTTGCAAGCGAGTTCTGTCCACCAAGATCCTCTTATTGGAGAAATGGCTAAGAAAATGAAATTAAAGTATGACAAATATTGGGGAAGGCCAGAAAACATGAACCCCTTGTTGGTGATTGGAGTGGTATTGGATCCTAGATATAAGTTTGGCTGTGTGAATAACACTTTTAATGATATCTATGATAATGATCCTATACTGTGTGAGAGTATGAAGAAGAAGGTTAAAGACACTTTGTACTTGTTGTATGATAAATATTCAGCGGGAGTTGTTGGTGAACAATCTGAACATGAAGAAGAAAGTGGTGATTCTGGAGCTGTCAATCATCCAGGAGACCTACCAATGCCTGATTTTGTTACTGCAAATCCAAATCCAAAGGGCAAGTGGTGGTCTGGCCGAACTAAACATCCTTCAGATCAAAAAACAGATTTGGACAAGTATCTTGAAACAGACGCAATAGATGATGCTCCTTCTTTTGATGTCTTAACATGGTGGAGGGAGAACGCTACAAAATATAAAGTCGTTTCTCTTATTGCACGTGATGTGTTGGCCATGCCAGTGTCAACTGTGGCATCTGAGTCTGCTTTTAGCACAGATGGACGTGTGCTTGATGTTTTTAGAAGTTCATTGTCTCAAAAAATGACTGAAGCACTCATTTGTACTCAAAATTGGCTATCCCCCACAGAATTTAATTTTAATGACCGTGACTTTGATCAATATGAGGAGACTGATAGTATTGCATCTGGTAAGTTTTCTACTGTGTTAATAATGTTTAATTGTTTATGTTAAAAATATTACAATGCAGTATACTTAATTCTAATTTCCTATTGTTCAAATTATTGTTTACAGATGTTTCTGGAGAATCAACTGTGACTGAAGATGTCAATATGTCATGAAGTGAACCTAGCTTCAATTGTTTTTTTTTTTTAAGCTTTTGGTCTTGTTTTGTAATGTTTAAGACTTTAAGTTATGGACTTGTATTGTTAAACAAGTGATGGACTTGTATTTTTAAAGACAAAATGTTGGATTTGTGTACTACTTTATGATGAATTCTTCCTTTTATTAAGATGTGATTTTCATTTTTATACATGTTCAGTGACTTGCCGGTAAAGTAATGAATGATGAGGAAATTCTAAATGAAAATTAGGTAATTATACATTCCAATCTTACTTTTATTTCATGACGTCTTATGTTTTCATGTGCTATACATTGATGATATATATGATCTAAGTTGGTGGAATTATTGATATAATTTATCATTCTGGTTTGAGATTTGCTTGTTCTTATTTCATGATGTCTTTGTATTGTTGTATCATCTATCATGTATGACAAAAGGTCCAAAACAATTATTTTTTGGAGAATTAAATCATAAGTTTTGGGTAGAAAGTACATATTTATCTATATACTTTTTTTTACAAGTGAAAAATGCCCAAAAATCCTGACCAAAAAAGGCCCAAAAAAAGCCCAAAACCATTTTCATTAATCGGGTAAGCCCCTACCCGACCTATTTGTACCCGAGACCCGAGTTCTCTCGGGTCATTTTCGGGTAAGATCGAGCCCGGGTAGAAAATTCCTACCCGGGGCCTGTTCGGGTCGGTTCTCGGGTCAGGTCCAGACCCGGACCGACCCTACCCGTGAACACTCCTATGTCTGAGTACCCCTGCACCGGGTGATATAGCAAAATCAACCCGTGGGAGGTGTGAATTACCTTAAAGATAACGAGATACCCATTGTCACGACCCCAAATCGAGAGTACGTGACCGGCACGGGAATAGATTTTTACCTCTAAACCCGTAAGCCTTTTCCTGTAAAAATGACTATAACTACCCTGCTATACAGTCAATATATATATATATATATATATATATATATATATATATATATATATATATATATCATACTAGTGGCCACACCTCACTATTGGCCTAATTACCCTGCAATCTGCGGTTCGCTCAATACCGCTTTAGCTCAATCCATTGTATAGATATATTTATCAGCACTCATAATGTAAATATTAATATCATATTGACCGTACGTCTCAATACGTACGATTTATCCTATTCACATGCAGCAAGCACACATAATATATATCCATATCATATTGACCGTACGCCTCAATGCGTACGATCTATCCTATTCACATGCAGAAGTTTATATACTCAAACATATATGCTAGTTTATCCCCAATTGCACCCTGTCTTTAAGTACATGTGAAGCCGAAAATTCTAGGGTAGGTACATATCAAAAGCTGTAAATATATATATATACAACTCTTACAACTTTAAAATATGTACCACAAGAGAAATCAAAATAACCAAACGAGTCCACCCACACGAACAAGAGCGTAAGGATGGTCTGATGTCCGTATCACTGTCCGGACGTCGATGCCTGCCCGATCCCTGTATCTGAAATATTGAAGCAGAGGCAGTGAGTCAAACAGACTCAGTGAGGAGCTTCCCATCCTCGGCGTAGCGGCGGGTACCACTACAGTTGGGGGAAGGGAAACACCCACAATCACATGCGCATGAAAGTCCTGTTTATCAAATGTTATATTACGATCAGGCAATATTAATATAACACTAAAATCATAGATAAACCTACGGATCATGCTTTTCTATCATGCTTCTCGTAAACAAGCAATCACATTTTTAACATATAATAAGAAACTGTAAATCACTTAACTGACCCTAGTACCAGGCTAGGGCAATGGCCTCAACAGGCAAATTCTTTTAATGTCTAACTGACCCTAGTTCCAGGCTAGGGCAATGGCCACATCGGGCAATTCTTTTAATCTTTTACTGACCCTAGTGCTAGGCTAGGGCAATGGCCTCAACGGGCAAATCTTTTAGTCTTTTGCTGACCCTAGTGCTAGGCTAGGGCAATGGCCTCAACGGTCAAATGTTGCACTCTTTAACTGACCCTAGTACCAGGCTAGGGCAATGGCCTCAACGGGCAATTGTTTTAATTTGTTTCTCTTTCCGAGCTTTCAGCTGGGATCCTGACTCTATCTACCCATTACTATCCTAAACTGACTTTACCTAGGTAGTGTGAACATCCTTACGACTCACTAATCAATTAAGAGATCGTATTAATCCTCATATTGTTCCTAAACCCTTGGTTTAGATCATAACCTAGCTCTAAGGACTTCCCTAAGTTCAATTACCGTGAAACGTCGACGTTTACTAACCACTTCTATACGATTTCTTTAATGAGTTTCTAATTAATAGGGTAAAACAAACCTTGGACTCAATCAACAACTTACCCCCTTGCTTGTACTGTTCGGCGTATCTCATGTCATCACATGGATACCCTCCAGTACCTCTTTACCTGTAGTCAAACACACATATACAAATACTTTCATAGATAACAGTTTAGGAACAAAAACAACATGTTAACCACTAAATAATTCTTACAAATAGGCAAGTAGGCAAACCACATATCCACATCCTCAATCAACCCTGTAGGGCAAGGATGGGAAACCCCTCACCTGGACGGCTTCCCTGCGCTAGTCCTGGAGTAACTCCCGCTCCTGATGAGTCGTGGTTTCCTAACGAATGCATTCATGTGGTTAACATCTCAAACTATATGTAATTCATATGCATATGACATGCTCGTACCTAAAAATGCATCTAGACATCGTCAAGAACCGAGTTCTTGGTCTTATCCGTCTTCCCTCTCTTCCATGAGAGTCTCAAGTGCTACATACTTGGTTTCGTATAATTATCGCTCACCTTTAATGAATTTTAGAGCCTTGGATTTGAGTTACTAAACCTCGATATGCTTCTAAATTATCCTACTTAAGGTTTCCTAATAATTACGAAGGAACTAAATTGCCATTTTAAATTTTGGACTTTATTGTTCCACAAGTTTCCATCCTTGAGAAACAAGAAAGTACCTAAAATAATTCTTGATCCTTGATAGCATACTTAGAATTATTCTAGGGTGTTTAAGATTAAAAAGAAGAGGTTTGAAGCCGTCAACGTCACCCTTAAAGTGTATTTGGGCAATCTGAGCAGGGACCCGACACATTAACGTCAAGGTTCAACTCGGGCCAGCTCTTCACGGGTCTTGTTAAGCTAATATTTCAACAATATAATTTCATTAATTCCATTCCAAGCCTATTTACTCAAGTCCAAGCTCAATCCTAATTATCAATAATTTGCCCAATTTATGAATATTTAGAATTTACAACCCCAAACCCTTCAAAATTCGAATTCGGCTAAACCCGAGGGTATACTCTCGATTCTTACCCCAACTAAGTGTTCAAGAACACTTCCTATGTCTCAATCTACCCTCGAAACAACTCAATCGAAGGTAAATCGAAGAAATCCCTAAAAATGGAGAAATTGAGGGTTTCAATTGAAATTGGGGTTACCAACCTTTGATTCGATCGGTGGAAGGTGTGGGAGACGTCGTACCCGAGCTCCGGCGACTTTTTTCGGCTTCGGCTAGCTCCCTCCGACCACTTTTCCGGCAAGATCTCCCTCCTTCCACTTTTCCTGTTCACCCACAGCAAACTCTAACTCTCTTCTCCGGTTGTCGGCATACGACTTCTGCCTACTCTGAGCCTTGGCAAGCCTTTCTCTAATGGACTTTATCTTGTCCAAAGCATCATGAACAAGTTCTGGACCAACCAACTTGGCCTCTTCGACCTGGAACCAGCCAATCGGGGATCTATACTTCCGGCCGTACAAAGCCTCGAAGGGTGCCATCTGAATACTGGATTGGTAACTATTATTGTAGGCAAACTCCGCTAACGGCAGGTATTTCTCCCACCCTCCGCCGAAATCCATAACACATGCCCTAAGCATGTCCTTTAAAATCTGAATGGTCCTCTCAGATTGCCCGTCTGTCTGGGGATGAAATGCTATACTCAAATCAACCCTCGTCCCCAATGCCTCCTGCAATGCTCTCCAGAATCGAGAGGTAAACTGTGGCCCCCTGTCAGAGATAATCGACACCGGTACTCCGTGTAACCTCCCTATCTCTGATAGGTACAACTGGGCATACTGACCCACTCCGTAAGTTGTCTTAACTGGCAGGAAATGGGAAGACTTGATCATCCAATCAACAATTACCCAAACTGAATCGAATCCTCTATGTGATCGCGGCAATCCTGTCACCAAATCCATAGTAATTCTCTCCCACTTCCATTCAGGAATTTCTATCTGTTGAAGTGTTCCGGCGGGCTTTTGGTGTTCAGCCTTAACCTGCTGACACACTAAATATCTAGATACGTAGTCTGCCACATCCTTCTTCATACCATTCCACCAGTATAATTCTCTCAGATCCTGATACATCTTATTACTACCCGGATGGATAGTGTACGCTGTCTTGTGTGCCTCATCAAGAATTCTTTCTTTCAAACCATCCACCATAGGTACGCACAGTCGTCCCTTCAACCGGAGTATGCCACTGTCATCTATGGAGAATCGGGCGTCGTCCTTCTCCCCCTGAACCACTGTATCTCTGATCTGTTTGAGGTCGGTGTCTTGATCTTGTTTGGATTTAACTTCTTTGATTAGAGCTGACTTAGCTTGAATGTGGGCTAGAAATAGGTTGGGATCTCCAATTTCAAATTGAGTTCCAGACTGTTCCAACTCATGTATTTCTCGGATTAACGGCCTTCGTACTTCACCGATATGGGCTAAGCTACCCATTGACTTTCGGCTCAGAGCGTCTGCCACCACATTCGCCTTACCGGGATGGTACAAGATCATGCAGTCATAGTCTTTCAACAACTCCATCCACCTGCGTTGTCTCAGATTTAGATCTTTCTGCTCAAAAATGTACTTGAGGCTCTTGTGGTCTGTATATACCTCACATGCTTCGCCATAAAGGTAATGCCTCCAAATCTTCAAGGCAAATACCACCGTTGCCATTTCAAGATCGTGAGTTGGGTAGTTCTTTTCGTGCTTCCGGAGTTGCCTAGACGCATAAGCAATCACCTTGCCATGCTGCATAAGATCACACCCTAACCCAACTCGTGAAGCATCACAGTACACCACATACCCTCCGGTGCCCTCAGGAAGAGCCAACACCGATGCTGTAGTGAGACTTTCCTTCAGTTTCTGAAAACTCTCTTCACACTTGTTATCCCACACAAACTTTACCCCTTTCTGAGTTAGCTTTGTAAGAGGTGCAGAAACCTTCGCAAAGTCCTACACAAACCTTCTATAGTATCCAGCCAAACCTAGAAAACTACGAATCTCCTTGACTGAGGTAGGCTGGGACCAATTCTTCACTGCTTCTACTTTACTCGGGTCAACATGGATTCCCTCTGAAGATACCACGTGGCCGAGAAATGCAACTTTATCAAGCCAAAACTCACATTTTGAAAACTTAGCATACAATTTCTCTTCTCTCAGCTTCTGTAACGCCAGTCTCAAATGCTCTTCGTGCTCCTCAGCATTCTTGGAATAAACTAGAATGTCATCTATGAATACAATGACAAACCGGTCTATAAATGGCTTGAAAACCCGATTCATCATATCCTTAAAAGATGCCGGTGCATTAGGTAGCCCGAACGACAAGACTAGACACTCATAATGGCCGTATCGGGTTCGAAAAGCAGTCTCGGGCACATCTTCTTTTCTAATCTTCAGCTGATGATACCCTGATCTTAGATCGATCTTTGAAAACCTCTTAGCACCTTGCAACTGGTCGAACATATAATCGATTCTTGGAAGTGGATATTGATTGCGGACCATTACCTTATTCAACTTTCGGTGATCGATACACAATCTTAATGTTCCATCCTTCTTCTTCACGAATAGAACCGGTGCACCCCAAGGTGAAAAACTGGGTCTGATGAAACCCTTATGAAGTAATTCATGTAACTGTGTGGGTAGCTCCTTCAACTCCTTCGGAGCCATTCTATAGGGTGGTGTGGAAATCGGCTGAGTACATGGTAAAAGCTCGATCTCAAATTCAATCTCTCGATCAGGCGGCAAACCAGGCAAATCATTAGGAAATACATCAAGAAATTCCCGAACCACCGGTACCTGATTCGCAGGAAGTACTTCTTTCGTAGTATCCCTCACAAAAGCCAGATATCCTTTACACCCTTTCTCGAGTAGCTTGGAAGCTTTCATTGCTGAAATTAGACTCGGATATGGTGCAGTACCATCACCCCGCACCACAAATGGCTCTTCATCCGACATATTGAATTTCAAACACTTCACCCTGTAGTCAACTACCGCATCACATGATGCCAACAAATCCATACCTAGAATGACATCCAAGTCAACCATATAGAGTAGTCGTAGGTCCACAACTGTTTCATGACCCTCGACCACAACCATACATGATTCATAGACATACTTGACTTGTATTGATTCAACCATCGGAGTAGAGACCATTTCTGTCTCCTTCAACCTAGTCGGGCTTTTCTCAACTTTCCGTGCAAATGCATGTGAGATGTAGGAATGTGTTGAACCAGAATCAAATAATACAAGAGCCTGGAGAGAGCATACTGAAAGTGTACCTGTCACTACTGCATTTGAGGCATGTGCATCCTGTCGAGACAAAGCAAACACCCGTGCTTATCCTCCCCTGGTGCACCTGGTCCTCTACCTCCTACTCCTGCTCCTCTACCTCTGCCCACTCCTGAAGTGTTGAATTGGGGTGGTACAATTCTAACTGGTGGGGCTGCAATTGGAGTACTACCCGGAGTAGGATTGCTCTTGACACTCGTATTACTCTTCCTCTGTGGACATTCCTTAGCCATATGCCCAAACTGACCACAGTTGTAACAACCTGCCTTTGTGACTTTACACTCTCCAAAATGGAATCTCCCACATGTTCCACACTGCGGTTTCTGGTTACCGCCCTGACTACTGCCTTGGAACCTCTGCCCACCTTGTGTGTTACTCCTCCCAGAACTTGTGGTGGTAATGGTAGACTGCCACCAACTTGCCCTACATAATTTGGAATTGCACTAGAACCACCTATTGTCCTTTACTTCTTCTTCCACCCCTGTCCATCACTGCCTGTCAGTAACTTATTCTTGGGATTTGCCGACGTCCCAAATTTCTTTCTATTTTCAATTACCCTAGCACAATCAACAGCCTGTGCTAGAGTTTCAAACTGACCACATTGCGGTAGAAAAACAACGAACAATGGCTCTACCAACCTGTGGATAAACCTCTTGATCAACTCCCTCTCTTCGGGAACCAATTCAGGAGCATATTGAGCTAGCTCCGTGAACTGCAGCTCAAACTTAGTCACTGACATATTTGGCGTCATCCACAAGTCCTCAAATTGTTGACGCTTGGCATACCTCGTTCCTTCAGATAGAAACCGACCCAGGAATTCCCTCTGAAAATCTTACCAGGTCATAGGAGCAACTCTCCTTACATATCTCTTCTGCACTGATTCAAACCAGACCCGTGCAGCACCTCTCAACTGAAATGAGGCAAGTTCCACCATCTCTCCTCTAGGACACCTCAGTAACTGCCCAATTCTGACTATATCACGGAGGAGATGTTGAGGGTCCTCCCTGGTTTCAGTTCCGCAAAAGGTAGGTGGATTCAGCTTCAGGAATTTAGTAATCGGCAATTCCCTCGGAACTCCCCTCGGTCCCCGGGGCACGTCCCTTTGTTGTCATTCCCTTCTTGGTTCTTCCTCTCTTTCCTCAACCATCTCAGTTTCCTGTTCAGCCGATATCACTTGCTCCTCTTCCTCGCCGACAACTAAATGACGGACTTCTTGTTGAATTTGGTGGGTCATTTCAGCTCTCAACTCCTGAAATCTCGCAGTCAGCATCCCAGCCACTGACGGAGCACCCGTCTCAACCTGTGGCTCTGGGGTTTGTTGCCTATGCACTCCTCTTTCTTGTGTCCTACCACGACAGCGAGCATGACCTCTAGCACAGCCTCTAGCTCGACCCCTGGGAGGCATTCTCTCCACCCGAACGGATTCCTCATTAGTACGTGCGGGGACTCTACCGCCCCTCCTAGCCTGCCTAGTAGTCGGCGGCATCCCTATACTGCATAAAAATGTCACCTGATAAGCATTTGCATAATCTATCATAGATTAAGAAGGAATGAAAGAAAGGCTGACTCAAATTATCTTGGGTACTCCCACAAGTGCCTGTTGAATGCAACATTGTGCCCGGGTTTCACAATGAAGCTTAAACCGACACTTGGTTATACCAATGGCTTCACATGACTTAAAGAATAACCAGGCTCTGATACCAAGTTTGTCACGACCCCAAATCGGGAGTACGTGACCGGCACGGGAATAGATTTTTACCTCTAAACCCGTAAGCCTTTTCCTGTAAAAATGACTATAACTACCGAGCTATACAGTCAATATATATATATATATATATATATATATATATATATATATATATATATATATCATACTAGTGGCGACACCTCACTAGTGGCCTAATTAACCTGCAATCCGCGATTCGCTCAATACCGCTTCAGCTCAATCCAGTGTATAGATATATTTATTAGCACTCATAATGTAAATATTATTATCATATTGACCGTACGCCTCAATGCGTATGATCTATCCTATTCACATGCAGAAGTTTATATACTCAAACATATATCCTAGTTTATCCCCAACTGGACCCTGTTTTTAAGTACTTGTGAAGCCAACAATTCTAGAGTAGGTACATATCAAAATATGTACAACAAGAGAAATCAAAATAACCAAAGGAGTCCACCCACGCGAACAAGAGCGTAAGGATGGTCTGATGTCCGTATCACTGTCCGGACGTTGATGCTTGCCCGATCCCTGTATCTGAAAAATTGAAGCAGAGGGAGTGAGTCAAACAGACTCAGTGAGGAGCTTCCCATCCTCGGCGTAGCGGCGGGTAACAGTGGCCCACAATGGACTTCTAGGGAAAGGGGAGACACCCCTTCACCCAGCAAGTAATGAATGAGCACGTGCCCATGGGTTTCAAAATGCCCTTCCACATAGAACCTTATGGTGGAGAAACCGATCCGCGTGATCACCTGAACACCTTCAACTCGGCCATATCGATACTGGGTATGACGGATGGCCAACAGTGCCGAGTCTTCTCATCAACTTTGAAGGAAGCTGCCTTGAGATGGTTCTCCTTGCTGCCCACCAATTCGATCCACAGCTTCAAACAACTACCTCAGAACTTCCTTACACAGTTCGCCAGCAGTAAAGAGTATCAGAAAAATGAAGACTCCTTCATTGGTTTCCACTAGGAGGAAGGAGAAACCCTGCAAGCCTTCTTGGCCCGCTTCACCAAGCTCTCGCTCCAAGTCTGAGGCCTCCAGCATGCCGTCGCCATCTTTGTCATAAAGCAAGGTCTTCGATGCTCACAGTTCTATGGGGAACTGAACAGGTGCCCCGTCTCCACCTTACAGGAACTTATGGACCATGCAAAATGGTTCATTCAAGAGGAGAACGCTCAGATCGCTAAGGACAAGATAAGGAAGTTCCTAATAAGCAGGACCGATATGGAACGAGCAGAGAAGAAAAAGAGAAGACAGGAACCGAGACCCAAGCCCCCAAGGAAAAGAGCGGTAGGAAGAGATCATCACCTCGAACACAGACGCCTCCCCGAGGTCGGTTCACGAGCTACACTCCCCTCAACAGATCTCACGTTGGGGTGCTGGAAGAAATTTATCATTCCAACATGCTCAATTTCCCCCCGCAAGTCAAAAGACATAAGACGAGAAGGCCGATGGATAAGTCCAAATACTGCCAATTCCACAAGGATTACGGACATGAAACCAACGACTGCATCCACCTGAAGGATAAGATCGAGGACCTAATCTGGAAGGGACAACTCGACAGGTTCATCAAGGAAGAAAGCAGGGCCAATGCCGAACACCCCCGGGAAGATGACGGCCAAGTGCCTACCCGCGGGGTCATCAACGTCAAAGCAGGTGGACTACTGCGAGGGACCTCCTCCCTACCACAAAACAACAAGAGGATGGAACGCTCTATACTCGCCCACGATTACGCTCCAAAGCACAAGAGGAGGAGCGAGGCCATGGGAGACCCCATCACCTTCGACCTCACTAACCTAGAGGGACCAGTCCACGACGACCCCATGGTAGTGACCGCGATTATCGCCAACTACGAAGTTACGAGAGTCTTGATCGACCAAGGATCCTCAGCAGACGTTCTCTACTTCGACACCTTCAGAAAGCTCGGGTTGAATGAGGCCAGCCTAAGGCCATTCCCCAGCACACTCATAGGCTTCTCAGGAGCCCAGGTTCCAGCAGAAAGAATCATCACCGCCCGAACAACAATGGGCACCTTGCCAAAGGTCGCGAGCCTTGATGTAGACTTCATCATCCTCTCAGCACCATCAGCATACAATGCAATCCTAGGGCGACCATCCCTAAATAAACTCAGAGCTGTAGTGTCTACCGCACAGCTCACAATGAAGTTCCCAACACCCCACGGGGTTGGAGAAATCATGGCGGACCAAAAACTGGCGCGAGCATGCTACGCAGCGAGCTTAACCAAGACCGTCAAGGTCGCCCGCCTAAGTCCCAAAGAAACACGCGAGGAACCCCCCAAGGCTAAAGAGTCAGGAGAAAAGAAGCCAAAGTCTGCCCGCCCGGACCTAACCTCCGCTTAAGACTCTGAACGCACTTTGCACCATCACGTTACCTTTAACTCAAGTCGTATATGTCTCTACTTTGAATTTAGGATTTTCAGCCTGGCCAAGGCTTGCCCGACTTAGGCAATCCGAATGTAAACATTTTGCTTACCTTCAGCCTACCTAAGGCTAGCCCGACTAAGGCTGCACGAATGTATTCATTTTGTTTATTATTAAAAGCACTTCTTTTCAGCTAGAGACAAGACTTCAACTCTGCAAAGTACTCGCGTAAGTCCTATCACAGGACGTTAGGCTCGACCGCCCCATGAAACGCTAAGCGCCCCCAGGGCCAAGCTAAAATTTCCCCAAAAGCGCGGTAAAAAACCCCTTTGGTGCGAAAACCATAAAACGAACATTCGACGAACCATGCTAGCAACACGCATACAAACCGTCCTGATCACACGGTACTCATGCAAAATCTCCTTACCCAGACGTAAAGAGATGACTACGAAAAGAGAAACTGCAAAAGCACACAACTTTTTACCCATAAGTAAAAAGGAAAGCAGAAAAAAAACTCTTTGCAAAATATCATTCTCATTAATGCCAAAAATGAGAGGGCGTCCGCCCATTACAAAGGGTAAACACCCTGAAATTTACATAAATCTAATCTTGGGCATCCCCAAGATCTACAAAGGCCTCAGCCCTAGCCGGCTCCACACGGCCTAGACCTTCCGACGACCCCTGCTTGGTCGCTTCAGTCAGCTGCTGAGAAGTAGGTCCAATCCCTGGAGCTCGTCCGCCGATCCAGGACAACACCTGGTGTTCCACCAGGCGGTCGGTCAACCGACAAAGAAAAGCAAGATTCAACGGAGGATCTGACTCCATCCGGTCGCGAAGCTCACATTCGAAAAACTCCAAAGAAGGATGCAAGCAAGCCACCCACTCCGCAGGAAATCTCTCACCCCGGAGGTGCTCAAGCTGCTCAATCGCCAGCAGCATGCCATACATCCTCTGCGCAGGCAGCTCCCTTGGAAATTAGCAACATCGGCAACCTTGTCCTCGGCCGCCAGCCAGCCAGAAAAGTTCTTGTTGGCGTGAGCCTCGGCGCCCCGCAACTCCTGCTGACGCCTCTCTGCATCATCTCGGCCGACGGTCAGCTCCCGGCAAGTCCTCTCCAACTCAGAGCGAAGGAGCTCGACCTCGGAAGGGTGACCAGCTTCAGCCCTAAGACGGGCAACCTCGTGAGTCAGGGACTCAACCTGGCGTCCCTGGTCCTCACACTCCAACTTCTTCGCGGACAGCTCACCACGCATGTCCGCCAACCTCTTCTGGGAGACCTCCAGAGCCTGGCTCTTAGAGGCCGCAACACCAGAGAATTGGTCCCGGTCAAGACGGATCCCCCCTGCAAAAAGACAAGTCAAAAATACAGAGCAACACAGAGAGAATGCAACATCGAGATTGAGAGACTTACCACACGCTTCTCCCACTCAAGACCAGCCTGGTGGAAGTCGGCCAACGCCTCAGCAACTCGGCTGAAGCCTCGAACGGCAATATTCAGGGGCGAAGTGTCCAGCCCCTTAGCTTCCCTCTCCTGCATCTCCACAGGGAAGCGCTTGCCCAGTGCCACCAGCTCAAAAGCCAATTTCCCCTCCGATGGCCCAAGGGGTTCAGAAGGGCCGATGCTCGACCCAGGAACAAGATCTCTCTTGGCAGCCGCTTGACTCGCCACTGCATTCCCTTCATCTAAGAGGGCTCTAGCCTCCACGGTCGCATCACCGGACTTTGTGACCTCCTCAGCCGCAGGACTGCCCGCCGTAGTCTAAGGCGTAGAAGAGTCTTGGACAGACTCCTCAACGACCACCCTGGCTCTCTTAGCAGGAGGCTAATTTACCCCTTCAACGGGGCTGAGGACAGGAGGACTGGTGGAAAGAATCACCCTCATGGGTGATTGAAGAACGGGAGCGGAAGTGCTAACAGAGGTAGAAACATGGGCAGAAACAGGAACAGCATCCCCCGCCAGAGCCTCTGCCTGTGCATCCTCCCGGTTAGTATTTCGCCGAATGACCTGCGAAAATAATCGCAAGTCAGCCCCAGCAGGACGCTTCTTGGGACCCCCTTCTCTGCTTTTGGGTAACTCCGCCGCAGAAGTTCCTCTCATTTCCCCTCCCGGGGTCCGCTCGCGCCGAACTTCCCATCTTTCTTCCTCCTCTCCTTCGGAAGAACCTCTTACCGACGCTCTCTCTCAGAAGACGGGGGCACAGGAACGAGGACATCACTGGCTTCCCCCGGAGACAAGCCCTGTTGACCATTCTTCCTCCCCTGCTCCGACCGGCATCACGAGTGTGGCTTAGAGGAGGAGAAGGAGGGGAAGAAGAAGAAGATCTTTCAAATCAGTGAAATCAAAGGGGTAATAGCTGTAATCGTCACCTCCACCGGCCATTGCGAAGATTCAATTAGACAAGAAGCAAGAATCAGGAAAAGCAAGAGCAGGTGAAACAGAGGCAACGGAGAAAGGTGAATGCAAATGTAAAGTCACAAACTTTCAAACGTTGGACAATTATAGGGCACCCAGAGGCGTGACGATTCAAAAACTTCGACCCCTCGTATCCCGCAACGGATAAAACCCCTTATCCTCTACAATCAAGCCCAGTTGCAATCGCTCACTTCAACCGCACACGTGGAAGGAAGCAACGGACGGGATGCACAACCAGGGCAAAGGAGACGCAAAGATCGAAAAGCCCCTGAGAACCCAAGAGTCGCTTCAAGACACTTGAGAGCCTTTTCGCGAGACTCTCCACCTAGGCTAATGATGGCTACCCTTGGAAACGAACCTGCAGTCAATGAGGGATAAATGGCGGCAAAACGCTTAACTGACAGACACGTGGCACTGACGTTCTAGAAGCTCGGCCCCAGCACCCGTTGGAGACATGCGGCACCACTCATCCATCTGTTACGTGGCCCCCGCCCAGGTCACCACACGAAGTCTCCCCTCAACCAGACATGGGATCTCCACAAGACTCGTGGGATGACCCACGTCCCACGAGGTCGTGGGTCGAGCACGATCTCCCCACACGCAAGTATAAATAGACCCTCACTCGGGGGACTAAGAAGCAATCCAGTCTGAACAGAATTACACACAACCTCAGGGATTATCGTACATCAACCCCCGATATTCCCCACTTTCTGGGTACCTGAGCACCCTCAGATACCCCACGCAAGTCCTCTCTGCACCATGAGCTCCGTCATTGGCCCCCATTCCGGCCAACCTCCGACCAGCTCATCTCCTCCTTGGAGCACATCGTTAACAGGGGTTCCAGAAGCCTAGAGACCATAGCTCTCTCCCACTAAGGCAACCTCCTAAGAGCGGCTCGCCCGCCCGGAGTACCTTAGGTACGTCTTAGTCGCACACGGCCCAATACAGGTAACAACCTTGCCTAACGGCTCCAATAGACGTCACCATGACGAACTATGTGGAATTTGATCCCTCCCGAAGGGTACGTAGGCACCTAGGTGCATAACCTAAGGACAAGTCCCCCAAGGTTAAGACCCCTTGCGGTCCTAATTTCAAATTACAATTGTCTGAACCAAAAACGAAAGTTACAATAATTTTCTTATATTATTAACTATAGCTTGAAACAAGCTGTAATGAGTATCCGTAGAACATATTTTCAAAGAATAATTCGCCACTTAATCAGAATAAGTACTAGCATAATTTTTTATAATTATAAATTTACAAGCAAAATGTGCAAAGGCTTCTTTTATTTTTCATTTTTTTTTATTTATTATAAAACTAAAAAATTCTTTCATATTATATTTTTTTAGAGAATGAGAACGGTACATGGAAGACTTTATTCAATGAAAATCAAAATGGACGACGTCGGGAATAAAATGAGGGAAACAACTAGTCCACCAATTATTCTGGTTATTACCGGTTACAATAGAAAGTAAATAATGGGCAAGATTATTACTTTCTCTAGGAACCCAAGAAAAACGAAAACTATTAAAATGCTTACTAGATTTAATCACTTTCCTTTTTTGGGAACGAACTATGAGTAGGTGATTAGAATGGACACAGGGAAGAGAAGAGAGGAAGATGAGATGCTAGTTTTTTTCTTATGTGTTTACTTTGATCACTTAATTATTGAGTCAAATTTTATCTTATGGACTACTAAAAAATAATATTTATCAAATGGCTAGATTAAGCATCCGCTTAGTAGGAGCGAGCTCAACAGCACTGTCGAGAACTAAATGTAGGCACTTCTTCCATAGAAACTTTGAACATGAGGAGACGAAGACCTTTAGTGAATCCCAAAAACATTTATTAGAGAGGAAAGATATTATTACCTGGGGAGTAGTAATTTCTAATGATCGGCTCTAACAAAATTCAATTTGTTTCGGAGAGAGTCAGATCTACTAGGGTGTCAGAGATTTTGTTGTGGACTATGACAGTCAAATTTGTTCCACAGATGAATGTTGAGGTTACAGAAATATAAGGGACCCAGGGAATTGATGAGTAGAGATAAAGATTAGATTGAGGTCATATTTGTACCAGATTAAAGAGGACTAGCTTGTATAGACAATGGTTTACCTTAATTTATGAGTTAGGTTCCAGTATAGGTAGAGAAATATAAGAAAGCTAGAGAAAAGAAGAGATAATGGTTATAGACTAGGGTTTCTTACATTGTTAAGGAGGGTATATATACCTCAGGTCGAAGACAAAATTGTAACTTTTCTTACATTAAAAGGATTCATTTTTTCCTCGACCTTAGGTATATATACCCTCCTTAACTAGGTAAAAAAACCCTAGCCTATAATCTTCATCTCTTCTCTTCTCTGGGTCTCTAATATTTCTCTACCTATATTAGAACCTAACTCAATAATTAAGGTAAACCATTGTCTATACAAGCTAGCACTCTTTAATCAGGTACAAACAAGGCCTGAATCTAATCTTTTTCTATACTCTTCTATTCCTTGGGTTCCTTCTATTTCCCTAACCTCTGACACCCTAGTAGATCTGACTCTTTCTGCAACAAATTGAATTATTTTAGGACCGATCATTAGAAATTACTACTCCTCAGGTAATATCCTTCCTCTCTAACAAATATTTTTGGGTTTCACTATAGATCTTCGTCTCCTCATGTTAATTTTTTTTATGGAAGAGGTGCCTATATTTAGTTCCTGATAGTGCTTCTGAGCTCGCTCTTAATAAGAGGATCCCTAAGGGAAACCAAAAAAAAATCTAGCCAATTGATACAAATAGAGCCGTCAAAATGGGCTTGGTCCGATGGGCCGACCCTTTAACCTCGTACAAAACGGGTTAGCTTACCCCGACCCTTAATGAAAAGGGTTGAAACAGGCTTGGCTAGCCTCAAGCTCGTACAGGGCTGGGCCAGGTTGGGAAAATCTCAGCCCATTTTAAAAACGAGCCAACGTAGCCCAGCCCTATCAATAGCGGGCCAAAACGGGCTCGAGTCGAGTTGGACCGGGCAAGCCCGTTTTGACAGCTTTAGATACAAATATATTTTTTAGTAGCCCACAAGCTAAAATCTGACTCAGTAATTAAGTTATCAAAGTAAACACAGAAAAAAAAACTAGCCTTTTCGCGCCAAAGTTTTTTACCAAATTAGCTAGGGATTTTTTTCCCTAGCTAATCCGTAGCTAATTAGCTAGGGATTAGCTAAGGAAATCTGTAGCTAAATTTGAGAAACTTTTGCTACGAAAAAATCCATAGCAAATCTGTAGTTAAAATTAGAGAAACTTTTGGTACGAAAAAATCCGTAGCAAATCCGTAGCTATAATTGGAGAAACTTTTGCTACGGAAAAATCCTTAGCTATTCCATAAGCAAAATTTTCCCACTTTTTCACGCCAAATTTTTTTACCAAATTAGCTAGGGATTTTTATCCCTAGCTAATCTGTAGCTAATTAGCTAGGAATTTTTTTGCCTAGCTAAATAGCTAGGAAAGTTTTCCATAGCAAAATCAACATTTTCTTGTAGTGATAGTTGTCAATTTTTTTGGGTTCCTAGAGCATGTAATAATGCTGCTCATTACTTAGTTTCTTTTGCAAAAGACAATAACCACAATAATTGGTGGACTTCTTGTATCCATCACTTTATTTCGGACGTCATCCGTTTTGATTTTCATTGAATAAATTTTCCATGGTACCGTTCTGGTTCTCTAAAAAATGTAATATGGAAGAAGTTTTTACTTTAATAAAAGGGTTGGTCTATGATGCCACTTGTTGCATGCATGCAATGCAATTTTGGCCGATAGGATTTTGACACGTGGAAAATTGGATTGTATCTCAAGTCATCCTACCCACATGTCACAATGCTATCAGCCGAACTTACATTGCATGCATACAACAAGTTGCATCATAGACTCACGCTTTATAAAATTAAAAAAAATGTAATATAAAAGAACCTTTGCACATTTTGCTTGTAAAGTTATAATTATAAAAATTTATGCAAGCACTTATTCTGATTCAATGGCGTGTTATTATTTCAAAATGTGTTCTTTGGGTACTCATTACAGCCTGTTTCAAGCATTAATTATTAAAATAACAAAATTATCATTTATTGTTATAATTATGAGAAATTTGAATTTTTTTCACGTATTTTCTAGTTAAAACAAGTGTGATATAAATGTTGGACACATTCATTTTAATTTTTTTTTTTGCTAAAATAGATATCATTTTACACTACAAAAAAAATTCATTTTTAGCGACGGTCAAAATGTGTTTTTGCTAAAATATTTTTTGATAAAATAGATAAGAAAAAATGAAAGCAAACCAAAGTGGTGATAAAAGATACGTCAACTTGTGCTTACAATCACTTGTTCAATAACAGAGTATTAAAACTTGTTAAACAAAAGATGATGCTAGTCTAGTTAAATAACCCCAAATAATTATATAAAACTACATCATGAGATCAAGTGATTAACAAGCTTTTAAAGCAAACAACTAAACCAACTTCAACTGATGAGATTTTATGATTGGAGAAATACTAAAAATGATGCTTGTAACTGTCGTTTTTGGCTCAGACAATTGTAATTTGTAATTAGAACCTTGGGGGACTTGTCCTTAGGTGATGCACCTAGGTGCCTACATACCCTTCTAGAGGGATCAAAGTCCACGTAGTTCGTCATGCTGACGTCTATAAGAGCCATTAGGCAATGTATTACTTGTATTGGGCCGTGTGCGGCTAAGACGTGCCTAAGGTACTCCGGGCGGGCGAGTCGCTCTTGGGAGGTTGCCTTAGTGGGAGAGAGCTAGGGTCTCTAGGGGGTGCTGGAAGCCCTATAAATGGTGCACTCCGAGAGGGGGATGAGCTTGCCGGTGGCTGACCTAGACAGAGCTTACGGCAGAGCTCGTAGTCCGCGGAGGGATTGCGTGAGGTATCTGAGGGTACTCAAGTTACCGAGAGTATGTGTGTGATATCGTAGATTAGGTGTTGTAATCCTTCAGGTTACCTTCTGTTCTGTTCTCTCCCCTTTAGTCCCCCGGGTGAGGGTCTATTTATACTCGAGTGTGGGGAGATCGTGCTCGACCCACAACCTCGTGGGACGTGGGTCGTCCCACGAGGCTTGTGGAGTTCCCACGTCTGGTTGAGTGGATGCTCCGTGAAATGACATGGGTAAGGGCCACGTAATTGGTAGATGAGTGGTGCCACGTGTCTCTATCGAGTGCTTAAGCTTGCTTTCTAGAAGGTCAGTGCCACGTTTCCCAAGGTGGAATATTCCGTAGTTACATAATTCCCCCAAGTCTACGGGTGTCGGGCACCCGTGGGCTTAAGTTCCCTTGTCTGTATGATACTTAGGAATTTTTTGCTGCCTTTACTCGTGGGAGAGCTCGTCCGCTTAGAGTCGCAGTGTTGAGAGGTGGTCATCCGACGCGCGAAGTGGGTTCTCTCGTATCGTTCCGTGGAGAAGGAGACACTTTGGACAGGACTCGTGTCCCGTTTCGGATGGCTGGACGCTTGACATCCTCAGCAAGTTTTTGAGCCGTCTCTGCAGGAAGTACACGACTTACCGAGGTGGAGTCATCATTGCTCAGAGGGGTATTTCCCGAAATGCCCTTCGCGGGCTGGTGGGAAAAATCCAATTGTTAGGGGTCGTTTGGTCATTTTGAAAGGCTCTCCTCTAGCTATGATCGTCCGTGGTTAGTTGCTGACGGTGGATTTCTTGCTAAGGGTTGTTTGTTGAAGGATCGAGCTTGTAGCAGGTGCCATGTGTCAGAGCTTGAATGGGTGCCACTGACGTTTGGGTGTTTTGCTGTTGTTTCTCCTTCATTAAATGCAGGTTCATTTCCGAGGGCAGCCATCATTAGCCTGGGCAGAGAGTTTGTCAAAAGGGCCCTCAGGTGTCTCGAGGCAACTCTTGGATTTTCGAGGGCTTTTCAATCTTTGTGTCTCCGTTTCCCCAGTTGTGCATCTTGTCCGTCCTTTCTTTCCACGTGTGCGGTTGTATAGGATAATAGGTTTTATCCGTTGTGGGATACGAGGGGGTTGATTTTTTGAATCGTCGCGCCTCTAGGTATCTTATAAATATCCAGCGTTTGAAAGTTTGTGACTTTACATTTGCATTCACCTTTCTCTGTTGCCTTTGTATTCCCTGCCTTTGCTTTGTTATTTCTGATTCTTGCTTTTGTCGAGCTTTAGCAATGGCTGGTGGAGGTGATAATTATAGCTTCTACCCCTTCGACTACACTGATTTGGAGGATCTTCCTTCTTCTTCTCCTCCTCCTCCCCCTTTGAGTCGTACTCGCGACATCAGTAGGAGTAGGGGGAAGAAGAATAGTCAACAGGGCCTTTCTCCGGAGGTTGCCGCCGACGTCCCTGCTATGGTGCCTGCTGGTGGCGAGAGGGAAGGACGGTTGCCCATGCCTTCGTCTTCCCAGAGGGAGCGCCGTCAGGAGGTTCTTCCGAGGGAGAAGAGGAACAAGGATGGGAAGACCGGTGGGAGTGGACC
This sequence comes from Senna tora, assembly GCA_014851425.1. NCBI lineage: Eukaryota > Viridiplantae > Streptophyta > Magnoliopsida > Fabales > Fabaceae > Senna > Senna tora. The sequence continues at coordinate 22,619,621 of CM026267.1, read as the reverse complement.
CCGGGAGGGGGAAAAGAGAGGAGCCTCTGCGGCGGAGTTGTCCAAGAGCAAGGAAGGAGTATTGAAGAAGCGGCCTTCTGGTGTGGAGTTGCGGTTGTCTTCGCAAGTCGCACGACAGAGTTCTGACCGGGGGGATGTACAGGTGGAGGCTCCGGTGGGAGATACTCTTCCTGCCTCTGTCCCTACCTCTGTCCCTACCTCTGTTCCCACTTCTGCTCATGTTCGTCAATCACCCATGAGGGTGATTCTATCCACTCGTCCTCCCATCCTCAGCCCCGTCGAGGGGGTCGATCAGCCTGTCGCTAAGAGGACCAAGGTTGTCGTTGAGGAGTTTGTTGGAGACTCTCCCGCACCTCAGACTACAGCGGTTAAACCTGCGGCTGAGGAACTCGCGGATTCTGGTGATGCGGCCGTGGAGGCTAGAGCCCTCTCAGATAGAGGGAATGTAGTGGCAAGTCAAACAACTGCCACGAGAGATCTTGTTCCGGGGTCGAGCGTCGGCCCTTCTGAACCCTTTGGGCCACCGGAGGGGGGATTGTCCCTTGAGCTGGTGGCGTGGGCAGGCGCTTCCTCGTGGAGATGCGGAAGAGGGAAGCCAGGGGACTGGATACTTCTCCCCTGAATCTTGCTGTTCGAGGCTTCGGCCGGGTTGCTGCGGCGTTGGTTGACTTCCTCCAGGGCGGTTTTGAGTGGGAGAAGCGTGTGTTGAGTTCCTTCATCCTGGTGTTGTCCTTATTTTGCTTTGACTCGTGTTTCTTACTTCACTTTTTGTAGGGGGAGATTCGTCGCGTCTGGGATCAGTTTTCCAGTGTTGCGTCCTTTAAGAGCGAGGCTCTGGAGGTCTCTCAGTAGAGATTGGCGGACGTGTCGGGGCAGCTGTCCTCCAAGAAGTTGGAGTGTGAGGTCCAGGGACGTAAGATCGAGTCCTTCGCTCACGAGGTTGCTCGTCTCAGGGCTGAGGCTGGGCACCCTTCCGAGGCCACGCTCCTTCGCTCGGAGTTGGGGAAAGCTCGCCAAGAGCTGGCCCTCCGTCGGGAGGATGCTGTGAAACGCCGGCAGGAGCTGTATTCTCTCCGCGAAGCTTTGCGGGGTGCAGAGGCTCATGCTGCTGAGAACCTTTCTGGTCGGTTGGCGGCCGAGGACAAAGTTGCCGACGTCACCGTTCTCCAGGGGGAGTTACCTACGCATAGGATGTACGTCATGCTTCTGGCGGTTGTGTAGCTCAAGCGTCTCCATGGGAAGAGATTTCCAGCAAAGTGGGTGGCTTCCTTGCATCCTTCCTTGGAGTTTTTTAGGGTGAGCTTTGCGGCTGGGTGGAAACTGACCCTCCGTTGAATCTTGCTTTTCTTCATTAGCTGACCGACCGCTTGGTGGAGCACCAGGTGGTGTCTCGAATTGGTGGGCGAGCTCCAGGGATTGGACCTACTTCTCAGCAGCTAGTTGAAGCGACAAGGAGGGGGTCGTCGGAAGGCGTTGGCCATGTGGAGTCTGCTAGGGCCGAGGCCTTTGTTGATCTTGGGGATGCCCAAGAATAAGCTTATGTAATTTTTAGGGTGTTTACCCTTTGTAATGGACGGACGCCCTCTCATTTTTGGCATCCAATGAGAATGATTTTTTACAAAGAGTTAATCTTGCTTCCCTTTTTACTTCAGGGCAAAAAGTTGTGTATGGTTGCAGTTTCTCTTTTTGTAGTCATCTCTTTACGTCTGGGTAAAAAGATTTTTTTTGCATGAGTACGTATGATCAGGACGGTTTGTATGCGATTTGCTAGCGTGGTTTGTCGAACGTTCGTTTTGTGTTTTTTGCACCCAAGGGGTTTTTACTGCGCTATTGGGGGAAATGTTAGCTTGGCCCTAGGACTTACGTGAGTACTTTTCAAATTCAAGTCTTGTTCTCTAGTTGAAAAGGAGTACTTCAATAATAGACAAAATGGTTACATTCGTGCAGCCTCAGTCGGGCTAGCCTTAGTTTGGCTGAAGGTAAGCAAAATGATTACATTCGGATTGCCTAAGTCAGGCGGGCCTTAGTCAGGCTGAAAATCCTAAATTCGAGGTAGAGACATATGCGACTTGACCTGAAGACAGTGTTAGAATGTGAAGTGCGTTCGGAGTCTAGGCGGAGGTTAGGTCTGGGCGGGCAAACTCTGGCTTCTTCTCTCCTAACTCTTTACCCTCGGGGGGTTCTTCGCGTGTTTCTTTGGGACCAAGGTGGGCGACCTTGACGGTCTTGGTTATGGTTGCTACGTAGCATGCTCGCGCCAATTTCTGGTCCGCCATGATTTCTCCAACCCCGTGGGGTGTTGGGAACTTCATTGTGAGCTGCCCGGTAGACACTACAGCTCTAAGTTTGTTGAGGGACGGTCGCCCTAGGATCGCATTGTACGCTGACGGTGTAGAGACGATGATGAAGTCTACATCAAGGCTCACGACCTTTAGTAAGGTGCCCAAGGTTGTTCGGGCGGTGATGATTCCTTCTGCTGGAACGTGGGCTCGTGAGAACCCTATGAGTATGCCGAGGAATGGCCTTAGGCTGGCTTCATTCAACCCAAGTTTTCTGAAGGTGTCGAAGTAGAGAACGTCTGCTGAAGATCCCTGATCAATCAAGACTCTCTTGAGTTCGTAGTTGGCGATTACGGCGGTCACCACCATGGGGTCGTCTTGGACCAGTCTCTCTAGGTTGGCAAGGTCGAAGGTGATGGGATCCCCCTTGAGTTCGCTCCTCTTCTTGTGCTTCGGAGCGTAATCAAGGGCGAGTATGGAGCGTTCCATCTTCTTCTTGTTTTGCGGCAACGAGGAGGTCCCTCTCTGCAATCCGCCTGCTATGACGTTGATAACCCCGCGGGTAGGTGTTTCAACATTGGCCTCTCGGGGGTGTTCGGTATTAGCCCTGGATGAACCTGCCGAGATGTCCTTTCCGGATTAGGTCCTCAATCTGATCCTTTAGGTGGATGCAATCAATGGTTTCATGCCTGTAATCCTTTTGGAACTGGCAGTACTTGGACTTGTCTACCACTTTTCCTGTCTTCCGTCTTTTGACCTGAGGCAAAAAGCTGAGCATGTCTGAGTGATAAATTTCCACTAACACCCCACCATGGGATTTGTTGACAAGAGTGTAGCTCGTGAACCGTCCCCTGAGGGCGTTCGCGGTCGAGGAGGTGACCCCTTCCTATTGCTTTTCTCCTTGGGGGCCTGGTTCTCTGTCGTCGTCTTCTCCTTTTTCTTTTCTGCTCGTTCCATGTTGGCCCTGCTTATCAGGAACTTTCTCATCTTGTCCTTGGCGTTCTGAGCGTTCTCCTCTTGAATGAACCATTCTACACGGTCCATAAGCTCCTGTAAGGTGGAGACGGGGAATTTGTTAAGTTCCCCGTAGAATTGTGAACACCGAAGGCCTTGCTTTATGACAAAGATGGCGACGGCGTCCTGGAGGCCTCAGACTTGGAGTTAGAGCTTGGTGAAGCGGGCCAGGAAGGCTTGCAAGGTTTCTCCTTCCTCCTGCTGGAAACCGATGAAGGAGTCTTCATTTTTCTAATACTCTTTGCTGCTGGCGAACTATGTGAGGAAGTTTTGTGCCAGTTGTTCGAAGCTGTGGATCGAATTGGTAGGTAGCAGCGGCAAACCATCTTAGGGCGACCTCTTTTAGGGTCGACGAGAAGACTCGGCACTGTTGGCCATCCGTCATGCCCAATATCGACATGGCCGAGTTGAAGGTGTTCAAGTGATCTCGTGGATCGGTTTCTCCACCATAAGGCTCTATGTGGAATGGCATTTTGGAACCCATGGGCACGTGCTCATTCATGATTTTCTGGGTGAAGGGATGTCTACCCTTTCCCTGGAAGTCGAACGTGGGCCACTAGTAGCATTCGCACCGCAGGCGGCGTACGGGTTGCGTCCTGTGTACCCTGTATAAAAGACTAAAACAAATACGGGTTTCTTAGTGTTAGGTATATACTCCTACTCCCCGAAAAAGAAATGCCGTTCAGGGGTCTGAATAAGGCATTGTGGTCTGAATAAGACCGCAGTGGGCGCCACTGTAACTGTCATTTTTGGCTCAGACAATTGTAATTTATAATTAGGACCGCAAGGGGTCTTAACCTTGGGGGACTTGTCCTTAGGGGATGCACCTAGGTGCTCCGTGAAATGACATGGGTAAGGGCCACGTAACTAGTAGATGAGTGGTGCCATGTGTCTCTATCGAGTGCTTAAGCCTTCCTTCTTGAAGGTCAGGGCCACGTGTCCCAAGGTGGAATATTCCGTAGTTACAATGCTATTCTAGCTAAATAACAGAGCATTGAAACTAAAGTATAAATATACAACAAAAAATACTATTCACCTATGCTTTCCATTATATATATGTATATAAGGCCTACCACTGAATTAATTTTGTGTCAATCTCTCTTCTCACATAATGCTATCATTTTTTTTTACATGAAAAGGATCCAAATCCTTCTAACAATCATAAATGGTTTCAACCATTTGGGGGTTTCAAATATCTAGCAACTTGATTTATATATGTTTTGGACTAGTGCATACCCTAACTCAGCAATTAAGAAAAATTACCATTTTATCCTCACCACTGAATTAGAATAAGTCCTTGCATAATTTTTTATAATCATAAATTTAGAAGCAAAATGTGCAAAGGCTTCTTTTATTTTTCATTTTTTAATTTATTATAAAACTAAAAAATTCTTTCATATTACGTTTTTTAAAGAATGAGAACGGTACTTGGAAGACTTTATTCAATGAAAATCAAAATGGATGACGTCGGGAATAAAACGAGGAAAACAACTAGTCCACCAATTATTCTAGTTATTGCCAGTTACAATAGAAACTAAATAATGGGCAGGATTATTACTTGCTATAGGAACCCAAGAAAAATGAAAACTATTAAAACACTTACTAAATTTAATCATTTTCCTTTTTTTGGGAACGAACTATGAGTAGGTGATTAGAACGGAGGCAGGGAAGAGAAGAGAGGAAGATTATATGCTAGTTATTTTTTTATGTGTTTACTTTGATCACTTAATTATTGAGTCGAATTTTATCTTATGGACTACTAAAAAGTAATAGTTATCAAATGGCTAGATTAAGCATCCTCTTAGTACGAGCGAGCTCAAAAGCACTGTCGGGAACTAAATGTAGGCACTTATTCCATAGAAACTTTGGACATGAGAAGACGAAGATTTTTAGTGAATCCCAAAAACATTTATTTGAGAGGAAGGATATTACCTGAGGAGTAGTAATTTCTAATGATCGGCTCTAACGAAATTCAATTTGTTTAGGAGAGAGTCAGATCTACTAGGGGTTAGATATTTTGTTGTGGATGATGATAGTCAAATTTGTTCCACAGATGAATATTGAGGTTTGAGAAATACAAGGGACCAAGGGAATTGAAGAGTAGAGAGAAAAGATTGAGGCCATATTTGTACCCGACTAAAGAGGACTAGCTTGTATAGATAATGGTTTACCTTAATTACCGAGTTAGGTTCCAATATAGGTAGAGAAATATAAGAAACCCAGAGAAAAGAAGATATGATGGTTATAGGCTAGGGATTCTTACATTGTTAAGGAGGGTATATATACCTTAGGTCGAAGACAAAATGGTAACTTTTCTTACATGAAAAGGATCCATTTTTCCTCGACCTGAGGTATATATACCCTCCTTAACAAGGCAAACAAACCCCTAGCCTATAATCTTCATCTCTTCTGTTCTCTGGTCTCTAATATTTCTCTACTTATATTGGAACCTAACTCAGTAATTAAGGTAAACCATTGTCTATACAAGTTAGCACAAACAAGGCCTCAATCTAATCTTTTTCTCTACTCTTGTATTCCTTGGGTCGTCCCTTCCATTTCCCTAACCTCAACTTTCGTCCATGGAACAAATTTGATTGTCATAGTCCACAACAAGATCTCTGACACCCTATTAGATCTGACTCTTTCCGCAACAAATTGAATTTTTTTAGAGCCGATCATTAGAAATTACTACTCCTCAGGTAATATCATTCCTCTCAAAAAAATGTTTTTAGGTCTCACTATAGATCTCTGTCTCCTCATGTTCAAATTTTCGATGGAAGAGGTGCCTATATTTAGTTCCCGATAGTGCTTATGGGAGACAAAAAAAATCTAGCCGTTTGATACAAATAGAGCCGTCAAAATGGGTTTGGCCCGATGGGTTGGCCCGTTAAGCTCGTACAAAACGGGTTAGCCTAGCCCGACCCTTAATGAAAAGGGTTGAAACAGGCTTGGCCAGCCCTGAGCCCGTATAGGGCTGGGCCGGGTTGGGAAAATCTCAGCCCATTTTAAAAACGGGCCAGCATAGCCCAGCCCTGTCAATAGCGGGCCAAAACGCGCTCGAGCCGAGTTGGGCCGGGCTATCCCTTTTTGGCAGCTCTAGATACAAATATATTTTTGAGTAGCCCATAAGCTAAAATCCAACTCAGTAATTAAGTTATCAAAGTAAACACAGAAAAAAAAACTAACCTTTTCGCGCCAAAGTTTTTTACCAAATTAGCTACATGTTTTTTCCCTAGCTAATCCGTAGCTAATTAGCTAGGGAAATCCGTAGCAAATCCGTAGCTAAAATTGAGAAACTTTTGCAACGGAAGAAATCCATAGCTATTCCGTAGCTATTCCTAGCAAAATTTTCCCGCCTTTTCGCGCCAAACTTTTTTACCAAATTGGCTAGGGAAATCCGTAGCTAAATTTGAGAAACTTTTGCTACGAAAAAATCCATAGCTAAAATTGGAGAAACTCTTGCTACGGAAAAATCAATAGCCATTCCATAGCAAAATTTTCCCACCTTTTCGAGCCAAATTTTTTTCCCAAATTAGCTAGGGATTTTTTATCCCTAGCTAATCTGTAGCTAATTAGCTAGGGTTTTTTTCCCTAGCTAATTAGCTAGAAAAATTTTCTGCAGCTAAATCAACATTTTCTTGTAGTGATAGTTTTCGTTTTCTTTTGGGTTCCTAGAGCTTGTAATAATGCTGCTCATTATTTAGTTTCTTTTGCAAAAGACAATAACCACAATAATTGGTGGACTACTTGTATCCATCGTTTTATTTCGAACGTCATCCGTTTTGATTTTCATTGAATAAAGTCTCCATGGTACCGTTCTGGTTCCCTAAAAAAATGTAATATGAAAGAAGTTTTTACTTTTATAAAATTAAAAAAAAATGTAATATAAAAGAACCTTTGCACATTTTTCTTGTAAAGTTATAATTATAAAAATTTATGCAAGCACTTATTCTGATTCAATAGCGTGTTATTATTTCAAAATCTGTTCTATGGGTACTCATTATAGCCTGTTTCAAGCTTTAATTATTAATATAACAAAATTATCATTTATCGTTATAATTATGAGAAATTTGAATTTTTTCCACTTATTTTCTAGTTAAAACAAGTGTGATATAAATGTCGAACTCGTTCATTTTAAATTTTTTTTGCTAAAATAGATATCATTTTACACTAAAAAAAACTCATTTTTAGCGACGGTCAAAATGTGTTTTTTGCCAAAATAGATATCTTTTTTTTTTTGCTAAAATGTATAACAAAACATGAAAGCAAACCAAAGTGATGATAAAAGATACGTCAACTTGTGCTTACAATCACTTGTCCAATAACAGAGTATTAAAACAAGTCAAACAAAAGATGATGCTAGTCAAGTTAAATAACGCCAAATAATTATATAAAACTACATCATGAGATCAAGTGATTAACAAACTTTTAAAGCAAACAACTAAACCAACTTCAACTGATGAGCTTTTATGATTGGAGAAATACTAAAAATGATGCTATTCTAGCTAAATAACAGAGCATTGAAACACGTGAAATCAGATGGCATAGTCAACAATGTACTCTACTACTATAATCATACCAATCACAGCCAACCAAGTAGAACTAATAATATTTTAGTCTCATTTATGTTAAGCCCATTTCTTAAAGGGAATATCTTTTTAATAAAGCCAAAAAATAGACTTATAGTGCCTTACTTACAAACAAGGAGGGGCACCGCAAAACCATAGCAATCTTCTCTATATCCTTATGAGCTTGCATATTCTTAATTTGAGCCTATAATGATTAGTCAAGCTAGTTACAAAGATATTGAATACATTAATGAAAACAAAACAAAACAAATTCCTTGTGTGTTATGCATATGAACTACAAAGTCAATCCATATATACCTAATGATAAAAAAAAGGTCATATATATATATATATAATTAAATATAGACTATAAGTTATCAGAGATATAGTATTAAGGTTGATAAAAAAGGATTTGCCACATAATGAGTTTCTTAAGATCATTCATCAACATAATTCCTCACAGCATTTGTGGAAGACGTGCTTAAGAGTGTAAAATACAAATCCTATAGATTGAATATAATAAAACATCAAAATGTAAGGAATGTATAAGATTGAAGCTCATTGAAATTTGGAGATAATGTTCTAAGTTCTTACTTCTTAGGGTGACTAGGAATTTAGGCTTCTTGGTTAATGGTTCTTTGATATAATAGAATTGGACCACCTATCTTCACATGATCACCTCAAGCATATCTAGAGTTAAAGTGATTTAGTAAAATGATTAAATGAATCCAGCAAAACCTTGTTTTCCAATGCAGAAACTAGTGTTGGCTAGGAATACTATGGTGACTAGAGTCCTAAAGAAAAAATAGATAGTTTCATGATTCAACATTCAGAAGGTGGAAAGAAGATTATAGAAAGATATAAAGTTAGGACATCAAAATTGTAATTCATTACTCATGTGCTATATATATATATATAACAAAATGATAAATTTGATAGCAAAGTGAACCCAATTAGGTAATAACTATAATTGTTTAGCTCCTCAAAGAGTTTAATGCATTGGTATCTCAAATAGCTTTAGAATCAAAACTATTGAGTTTTATTTAATCACAAATAAAACCCATACCAAAGCATAGGAAGTTAGGAACTAGGGGATAGTCATGTCACATTTTAAAACAAAAAAAAAAGACCAAATCATGTTTTTTTAACAATTATATCATATGGCAATTAGAACAGTAGAAGACCACGTCCGATTTGTTCAAGGCTTCCAACCAATCCAGCCAACCTCTGACCTGAAATATGTAAATTTTAATCGATGATTCAATGATTTCAATAATCAACCACCACACCGAAATAGCATACATATTACAGAGTACTATATTAGTATACCATGAAGAAAACGCAATTTGATAAACTTAGATAACCTATCACCATTGAACAATAATTACAAAAATCATTGGTACTTAATTATCATCTAAACTGTATATATATAGACTCATAATGAGACTAGTTAATGTTTACTATATAAAAAAATAAAAGATTGCCTATGAATGTAACGACCCCCTATCAGACGTCCATGACCGGCACAGGAGGTAGAATTTCTCCTATCCCGCAAGCCTCTAATCCCTGATTGACATTTTTATATGTGCATAACTACCCATTTATGGCCATCCATATCCGGTGACCTAAGTAGCGTGCAATCTACGGCTCGCTTAACGTCGCTTCAGTCTATACATATACACATAATCACTCACACATACGTATATCCAATCACACGCTTGCATATAGTTTACATATTGATCACACGCCTCAATGTGTGTGATCTATCCTATTCACATGCGGAAGCCATATTCTCATGCAATCAGGTATTCAGCCACACATACATATAATTTACATATTGATCACACGCTTCAATGAGTGTGATCTATCCTATTCACATGCGGAAATCATATATATGTATACACATGATATATATCATATCATAGCCTATTTTCCCAACACCAAGATCTAACTTTAATCTGTATGAAGCCGACAAAACTAGAGTAGGACATATATATACCGCAGTTGTATATGTACAAAAGCTATATCCAAAAAGGAGTCATATATACATATACATCCTGATTTCTTTACATAAACCAAAATACACTACCCACGCGGACTATGCGTGCGGTCTTCAGAGTTGTCCGCCTCCTTGAGAAGAAGTGGACGCGTTCCCGACGCCTGAACCACCTGTATCTAAAACATGTAAACAAGGGGGGTGAGTTGAACAGACTCAGTGAGGAGCTCCCCCATCCCTGGCGTAGCAGTGGGTACCACTACAACTGGGGGAAGGGAACAACCACAACCACATACTCATGAAACGGATTTATATTGTGACCTTTAACATGATCAGGCAATCAATGTATCATATTCACAAGTAAAATCCTAATTCATGCTCCTAACATATTTATTAACCCGCATGTAAATCAATCTTAACATACCTCATTTGGTTTCACAGTTAACACATACTTGTGCATGTAGGCACTCACTTTCTGTCTCCTGCATTACGTTAAGAGAAATACTGGCCCGAAGGCATTATCATGTACGAACCTGGTTGATCACACCAGGACCAATCTGACTCCAAGGCACGCTTAGAGTAATAGCCGGCAACTTGTCTGACCTCGGTTAAACCAAGGCAATGGCCACTATGTGGCATGCTTACTGTTAACTGAATCCTATCTATCCGACCAGGATAACCGACTCAATCTACCCGAACTAACCTAAACAAGTTCAACTAACATATTTAACCTTGAAAAACACCCTATTAATAACTAACTGAATATTACACGTGTGTATTAGTTAGGCTTAGTTTCCCCCTTTTCAATTATGCAACCCTCTCACTCACATTCAACAACCTAGGTTTAGTTTTCCTCAACAAACCATACGAACAAGGTCTTAACGGTGACGATCGATGTGATTGGTTTCTAATATTACTGAACTCCTCACATATGACATTATGACTCAATCCTACCCACGGTAACATGTAAGGCTCAGTGAGCCATAATAGCACATATACACCTTAAGATTAATCATATAAGCACATATACTATTGCACGTTGACTGCTTACTTGCAAATGATACACGTGTAACACAAATTTATTCATATAAATAAATTTCATATAACAATTACACAAATAGAGAAAACCACATATCCACGTAGTCATCCAACCCTGTGGGGCAGGGATGGGAGAGCCCCTCACCTCGTTGGCCCTCCTGATCAGTCCTCGGAGTGCATGGAGCTCCTATTACCCTGTGGTGCCCTATTCACATATATATTTAAGAAATTAAGAATGTATAACTAAGCATCTACCATGCACGTGTCATGCTAATGCTTATGCACCCTCTAGATATTTTCCAAGAACTAATTATTTAGTTCGTTACGTCATCTTATTTGCTCTTTCTCAAAGTCCAGAATGTCTCATATTCAACTTTCACACTTTCGAGCCATTTATGTCACGACCCCAAATTTGGAGTACGTGACCGGCACGGGAATAGACTTTTTACCTCTAAACCCGTAAGCCTTATCCTGTTCACATGACTATAACTACCCTGCTATACAATCAATATATATATATCATACTAGTGGCCACACCTCACTAGTGGCCTAATTAAACTGCAATCCGCGGTTCGCTCAATACCGCTTCAGCTCAATCCAGTGTATAGATATATTTATCAGCACGCATAATGTAAATATTAATATCATATTGACCGTACGTCTCAATACGTACGATCTGTCCTATTCACATGCAGCAAGCACACATAACATATATCCATATCATATTGACTGTATGCCTCAATGCGTACGATCTATCCTATTCACATGCAGAAATTTATATATATATATATATATATATATATATATATATATATATATATATATATATATATATATACATATATTCTAGTTTATCCCCAAAGTGGACCCTGTCTTTAAGTACATGTGAAGACGACAATTCTAGAGTAGGTACATATCAAAAGCTGTAAATATATATATACACAACCCTTACAACTTATAATATGTACAATCGAAATAGTCAAAATAACAAAAAGTGTCCACCCATGCGAACTAGTGCGTAAAGGATGGTCTGATGTCCGTATCACCGTCCGGACGTTGATGCCTGCTCGATACCTGTATCTGAAACATTGAAGCTGAGGGACTGAGTCAAACAGACTTAGTGAGAAGCTTCCCATCCCCGGCGTAGCGGCGGGTACCACTACAGCTGGGGAAAGCGAAACACCCACAATCACATGCGCATGAAAATCCAGTTTATCAAGTGTTATATTACGATCAGGCAATATTAGTATAACATAAAATCATGGATAAACCTACGGATCATGCTCCTCTATCATACTTCTCATAATCAAACAATCATATTTAACATATCATCTGAAAATTGTAAATCACTCAACTGACCCTAGTACCAGGCTAGGGCAATGGCCTCAACGGGCAATTTCTTTTAAATCTTTAACTGACCCTAGTGCCAGGCTAGGGCAATGGCCTCGACGGGCAAATCTTTTTGTCTTTTGCTGACCCTAGTACTAGGCTAGGGCAATGGCCTCAACGGGCATATCTTTTAGTCTTTTACTGACCCTAGTACCAAGCTAGGGCAATGGCCTCAACAGGCAAATACTTTACTCTTTAACTGACCCTAGTGCCAGGTTAGGGCAACGGCCTCAACGGGCAATCTTTCTGACTTGTTTCTCTTCCCGAGCCTTCAGCTGGGATTCTGACTCTATCTACCCATTACTATCCTTGACTGACTCTCCCTAGGTAGTGTAAACCTCCCTATAACTCACTAATCAATTTATGAGATCGTTTTAATCATTATGTAATACCCAAACCCTTGATTAGATCGTAACCTAGCTCTAAGGTCTTTCCTAAGTTCAGTTACCATAAAACGTCGACGTTTACTAACAACTTCGATACGATTTCTTTAATGAGTTTCTAATTAGTAGGGTAAACCAAACCTTGGACTCAATCAACAACTTACCCCCTTGCTTGTACTGTTCGGCGTATCTCATGTCATCACATGGATACCCTTCAGTACCTCTTTACCTGTAGTCAAACACACATATACAAATACTTCCATATATAATAGTTTAGGAACAACAATAGCAAGTTAACCACTATATAATTCTAACAAACAAGCAAGTAGGCAAACCACATATCCACATCCTCAATCAACCCTGTAGGGCAAGGATGGGAACCCCCTCACCTGGACGGCTGCCTTGCGTTTGTTCTGGAGTAACTCCCGCTCTGGACGAATCGTGGTTTCCTAACAGTTGCACTGACATGGTTAACAATCTTAACTATATGCAACTCATATGCGTGTGGAATGCTCGTGCCTAAAAATGCACCTAAACGTCGCCAACAACCGAGTTCTTGGTCTTATCCATCTTCCCTCTCTTCCATGAGAGTCTCAAGTGCTACATACTTGGTTTAGTATAATTATCGCTCACCTTGAATTAATTTTGGAGCCTTGGATTTGAGTTACTAAACCTCAATATGCTTCTAAATTATCCTACTTAAGGTTTCCTAATAATTACGAAGAAATTAAATTGCCATTTTAAATTTTGGACTTTATTGTTCCGCAAGTTTCCTTCCTTGAGAAACAAGAAAGTACTTAAAATCATTCTTGATGCTTGATAGCATATTTAGAATTATTCTAGGGTGTTTAAGATTGAAAAGAAGAGGTTTGGAGCCCTCAATATCACCCTTAAAGTGTAATTGGGCAATCCGATCAGAGACCTGACACGTTAACGTCAAAGTTCCACCTTAGTAACCTCGGGCCAGCTCTTCACGGGTCTTGTTCAGCTAATATTTCAACAATAAAATTTCAATAATTCCAATCCAAGCCTATTTACTCAAATCCAAGCTCAATCCCTAATTATCAATAATTTCCTCAATTTATGAATAATTAGAAATTCAACCTCAAATCCTTCAAAATTCGAATTCGGCTAAACCCGAGGGTATAGTCTCGATTCTTACCCCAAGTAAGTGTTCAAGAACACTTCCTAGGTCTCAATCTACCCTTGAAACAACCCAATCGAAGGTGGAACGAAGAAATCCCTAAGAATGGAGAAATTGAGGGTTTCGAATGAAATTGGGGTTATCAACCTTTGATTCGATTGGTGGAAGGTGTAGGAGACGTCGTACCCGAGCTTCGGTGACTTTTCTGGCGTCGGCTAGCTCTCCCCGGTCACTTTTCCGGCAAACCCCAACCTCTTCTCGTTCCTCACGCCACTCCTCCTTCTCTCTCTTCTTTCTCTCTCTTTCTTTCTTTCTTTTTCTCTTCTTATGCGTGCCTCCCTTCCTCTTCCTTTTCTCTTTATTTCTTTTTTTTTTATCCTACTCTCACCTTTCCTTAAAATTTCAAGGCACCCCACGCAGAAAAGAAAAAAAATAATAAACAATTATATATTTATAATAATTAAAATAAACTAAAATAATTAATAATTAATTAATAAAATAACTAAATAATAATACTAATAATAATAATATTAAAAAAACGCTGAAAATATCCCCAATTTAATCTCTCCTCCTTCCAATTAAATTTTTATTTTCTTTTATTTTCTAATATATAAAAATAATAATATTAAATAAGTAAGGCTGAAAAATAAATTCCAATTTTATCCCTTTTCCCTACTTAATTCAGGTTTTCAATTTCTTAGGTCCTGAATTAAATCCAAAAATTATTTTCTACTTCTTTTCTTTCCCTTTCATTTCATTTTAAACTTCGGAAAAAAAAATTCCCGGGTATTACAATTTAGAACCTCTAATTGCTTAAGTTAGAGATTCCCACTTGTCTAAATTTCCCTTCATGTGTTCATATGGGTATTTAACTAATAAAAGAATTAAATTCACGGTTCAAAAGGGGCTTTAGCTTAGTCATTCCACCGTCTCCCTTATTCGTCGAGTAAAAGCTTAATTACTACCTCTTTAATTATATATAAAAATATAATTGGGTATAATTAGAGCCTTGGAACCAATTTAGCGGGTCTTAGGTGTCCACTACGGACTAGACCAAAGTTTCCAACCCACCGCACAGCTCCTTACTGTACAGTGGCTTAGTATTTCGCCTTTTTTTCACCGGATTGGGTTCCGGTTGAGACGGTAAATATTCGGGCTTTATTCCCTTGTCTATTTCTAGCAATTACAACACTTATACTACTCCAATCTAAGCCTAAACATGCATCAAACTATCAATTTCGAATTTTAGAGCAATTTCCTAACCCAATTTTCCTAATTTCCAAACCCGGTCAATTCCTACAGTTTAACTTCGATTATGAACCTCACTAAGTTTTCAATAACACCCACTAAACTCGAATTTAACCCCGGAATGCCCCGATTGGAAGTATTTGAAGAATTCCTAAAATACCCAAAATTGAAGAAATTGGGGTATTGAAGGATTGAGGCTTTCTTACCTTGATTCAATCGGGTAGAAAGCTTGGTGGGGATGAAAGAAGACTCCAGCCACCTTTTCCGGTCACCTGCGCAGGATCTCCGGCGAGAAACCGGCCGTTTCCCGTAGCTTCCCCTTCTCTCTCGGCTGCTCTCGTGCGTGCGTCTCTCTCTGCTTCATATTTTTTTCCAGCTTTGTGTTTTGCTCTGTTTTTCCTTTAATGTGTGTTTCTATAATGAATTGGATGGGGGTCACAATTCCCCCCCCCCCCATTATTTTAATACATATTATATATATATATATATATATATATATATATATATATATATCCTTTAAATCCTAATTCCTTCCTTTCTTTTTAATCCCACTTTCTTTCAAGTCCTAAAATAAGTTTTAAAAATCTCATTTCTTTCCCTTCTCCATTTTATTTTTTTACTCTTTAACTTTATAATTTAATTTATTTTTCTTTACCTAAGAAAAATAAATTAATAATGATGATGATAATAAAAATTAATATCTCGGATATTACAATGAACAAAAATCGAACCTGATCAAGGTTCTCCACAAAGGACTGGCGTTCTTCACTGGTAGAAACTTTAGCACAATCCTCTGAAGTTTCAATCTTCTTCAAACAAGAGCACCAAAGTTCTTTATGCATAGCTAAATTATTCCTTTCTTTAGTAAGATAACAAAAACAAGCTACAGAATATGGAAATAAAGTTATTGGAATGTAATAAGTACAATGAACAAGCTAGAAGTAACCATTCCAGATTATACAAATAAACAAAAATAAATGAAGCTTTTACAGAAGCTACAATTATTCAAACGAAAATCATATTAGGCTACACAGTTTTTACAATTGACTTAGGTAATATCTAGGTTTTCATAAGTAAGCTTATTATCCAAAACAAACAATGCATAATATCTTTGAATATTTTTGCTCTGTTTTCTATAGCAGGGACATTAGGTTATCTTGGAATTACCATTTATACATGCCAAAAAGTAAATGGTTCAAATTGGGAACATTGCAAAAAGAGAATACCAAGATGTACATCATTATGAGCTTTAGGTTCTACACATAATGATTATTTTACAAACACTGAATAACATTCAATTTGAATATTTAGAGTGGCAATACAATAAACAAACAAATTCAAAGGATACGCAATAAATCAAATGCTATTCTAGCAACCACCCTAACAAATACATAAAATTGGCCAAACAAATTCTAGAGCATGTCAAGTGCTTCTACACACATTAAATTTGAGGAAGGTAAATAACGAAAACTATCAGTAAGTCCTAATGCTTACCAGTGGCAATGAGTACATGTCAAAACCTCACGAAAGAAAATTCGTTCTACGAACCAATCTATCGGACAGAGAATTACCATGGTTGAAGAGAGAGAATTCAAATCACTCTGCCCTAAACCCAAGCTAAAGCGTCGGCCACCATCGTGCTTCAAGGGTTTCGCGTGCTAGTGAGACTCCATCGTTCCGGCGTGCTCTGTTTCGCGAAGGGAGAAAATGAACATTACAGTTGAGAAGATGAAGTAGGAAGGAATGGAGAGGGGAATCAGCTGAGGAATAGGGGATTAATATTTCTAGGGTTCTTCATTGGGAGAGAAAAAGGAAAAAGAAGGAGAAGATAAAAGCGAAAGAGAAAGATGCGGCGCAAGGTTCTTCAAGCTTCTCCAAAATCTAACCACGGTTATACTGACCATGTCTAAATAACTATGGTTAAAAATTTATTTATTTTTTGTAGTGTTAGCTATATATTATTACGATTCCAAAAGAAATTAAATTATATGTCATAACTTAAAATATAAGCTAATCCCTTATGCTTCTAAAGTGACAAATTAAAGTTTGAAATTTTGTTAGAGACACATGCTTATATTTAGTGGCCAATATCTTTAAGCAAAATTGCAATTGATAGATAATAATTAAAAACTTTAAATTACAAAAAAAAATAACAATTAATCAAGATTGTCTCATGTAAGAAAATAATATAATTGTGTAGTGTGAATAGAAAGATAAATACACAATGAAAATAAACCACTCACCTATGGTTTCCATTATATATATATATATATATATATATATATATATATATATATAAGGCCTACCACTTAATTAATTTTGTGTCTCTCTCTTCTCACATAACGCTGTTATGGTTTTTTTACATGAAAAGGATCCAAATCCTTTTATCAATCATGAATGGTTTCAACCATTTAGGGGTTTCAAATATCTAGCAACGTGATTTAAATATATTTTGGACTAGTTGATACCCTAACTCAACAATTAAGAAAAATTACAATTTTGTCCTCGACCTGAGGTATATTTACCCTCCTTAAGAAGGTAGAAAACCCTAGCCTATCATCTTCATCTCTTCTCTTATTTGGGACTCTTTTATTTCTCAACCTATACTGGAACCTAACTCAGTAATTAAGGTAAACCATTGTCTATACAAGCTAGCCCTCTTTAATCATGTACAAACTTGGCCTCAATCTAATCTTTCCATTTACTCTTCTATTCCCTGGGTCCCTTCTATTTCCCTAACCTCAACTTTTGTCCATGGAACAAATTTGACTGTCATAGTCCACAACAAGATCTCTGACACCCTAGTAGATCTGACTCTCTCCGCAACAAATTAAATTTTGTTAGAATCGATCATTAGAAATTACTACTCCTCAAGTAATATCCTTCCTCTGCAACAAATGTTTTTGGGTTTCACAATATATCTTCGCCTCGTCATGTTCAAATTTTCAATGGAGAGGTGCCTACATTTACATCTCGACAGTGCTTTTGAGCTCGCTCCTAATAAGAGGATCCCAATGGGGGACAAAAAAGAATCTAGTCATTTGATACAAATATATTTTTGAGTAGCCAATAAGCTAAAATCCGACTCAATAATTAAGTGATCAAAGTATACACATAAAAAAATAGTCTTTCATCTTCCTCTGTGCTCTTCCCTTGTTTTCGTTCTAATCACCTACTCATAGTCCATACCCATAAAAGGAAAATGATTAAATCTAATAAGCGTTTTAATAGTTTTAATTTTCTTGGGTGTCTGGAGCATGTAATAATGCTCCCCATTATTTTGTTTCATTTGCAAAAGACTATAATCACAATAACTAGTGGACTAGTTGTATCCCTCGTTTTATTTCAGATGTTGTCCATTTTGATTTTTATTGAATAAATTCTTCGTGGTACCATCCTGGTTCTCTAAAAATGTAATATGAAAGAAGTTTTTACTTTTACCAAACTAGAAAAAATGTAATATAAAAGAAGACTTTGCACATTTTGCTTCTAAAGTTATAATTGTACAAATTTATGCAATGACTTATTCTGATTCAATGGCGCATTATTATTTCAAAATGTGTTCTATGGGTAATTGCAGCTTGTTTCAAGTTTTAATTAATAATATAAGAAAATCATGATTTATAGTTTTAATTATGAGAATTTGAATTTTTTTTACTTATTTTCCAGTTAAAAAAAGTGTGATATAAATGTTGGATTCATTCATTTTAATTTTTTTTGGCTAAAATAGATAACAATTTTAGTTATATATTATTATGATCCTTAAAGACAATAAATTATATGCCATAACTTAAAATATTTATTAGGTGGAGGTTGGGTGTCGTGAAATGACCTAATCCCTTTTACTTCTAACGTGACAAATCAAACTTTAAAATTTTGTGGCCAATATCTTTAAGAAAAAATGCATTTGATAGGTAAGAATTAAAAAAGTTTAAATTACAAAAAAAAAATTGACAGTTAATTAAGAATCTCACATGTAAGAAAATAATATAATTGTGTCATGTGAAGAGAAGGATAAATATACAGCGAAAAAATACCATTCACCTATGGTTTTCATTATATATATATATATATATATATATATATATAAGGCCTACCACTGAATTAATTTTGGCTCGAGCCGAGTTGGACCGGGCAAGCCCGTTTTGACAGCCCTATATACAAATATATTTTTTAGTAGCCCATAAGCTAAAATCCAACTCAGTAATTAAGTTATCAAAGTAAGCACAGAAAAAAAAAGTGGCCTTTTCGCGCCAAAGTCTTTTACCAAATTAGCTAGGGTTTTTTTTCCTAGCTAATTCGTAGCTAATTAGCTAGGGATTGGCTAAGGAAATCCGTAGCTAAAATTGAGAAACTTTTGCTACGGAAGAAATCCATAGCTATTCCATAGCAAAATTTTCCCGCCTTTTCGCGCCAAACTTTTTTACCGAATTAGCTAGGGAAATTCGTAGCTAAATTTGAGAAACTTTTGCAACGAAAAAATTCGTAGCAAATCTGTAGCTAAAATTGGAGAAACTTTTGGTACGAAAAAATCCGTAGTAAATTCGCAGCTAAAATTGGAGAAACTTTTGCTACAGAAAAATCCTTAGCTATTCCATAGCAAAATTTTCCTGCCTTTCCGTGCCAAATCTTTCTACCAAATTGGCTAGGGATTTTTATCCTTAGCTAATCCATAGCTAATTAGCTAGGGAGCTAGGAAAATTTTTCGTAGCTAAATCAACATTTTCTTGTAGTGATAGTTTTCGTTTTTTTTGGGTTCCTAGAGCTTGTAATAATGCTGCTCATTATTTAGTTTCTTTTGCAAAAGACAATACCCACAATAATTGGTGGACTACTTGTATCCATCGTTTTATTTCGAACGTCATCCGTTTTGATTTTAATTGAATAAAGTATCCATGATACCGTTCTGGTTCCCTAAAAAAATGTAATATGAAAGAAGTTTTTACTTTTATAAAATTAAAAAAAAATGTAATATAAAAGAACCTTTACACATTTTGCTTGTAAAGTTATAATTATAAAAATTTATGCAAGCACTTATTCTGATTCAATAGCGCGTTATTATTTCAAAATGTGTTCTATGGGTACTCATTACAGCCTGTTTCAAGCTTTAATTATTAATATAACAAAATTATCATTTATCGTTATAATTATGAGAAATTTGAATTTTTTTTCACTTATTTTCTAGTTAAAACAAGTGTGATATAAATGTTGAACTCGTTCATTTTAATTTTTTTTTTTTTGCTAAAATAGATATCATTTTACCCTAAAAAACTCATTTTTAGCGACGGTCAAAATGTGTTTTTGCCAAAATACATATCTTTTTTTTTTTTGCTAAAATGGATAACAAAAAATGAAAGCAAACCAAAGTGATGATAAAAGATACGTCAACTTGTGCTTACAATCACTTGTTCAATAACAGAGTATTAAAACATGTCAAACAAAAGATGATGCTAGTCTAGTTAAATAACGCCAAATAATTATATAAAACTACATCATGAGATCAAGTGATTAACAAACTTTTAAAGCAAACAACTAAACCAACTTCAACTGATGAGATTTTATGATTGGAGAAATACTAAAAATGATGCTATTCTAGCTAAATAACTGAGCATTGAAACATGTGAAATCAGATGGCATAGTCAACAATGTACTCTACTACTATAATCATACCAATCACAGTCAACAAGGTAGAACTAATAATATTTTAGTCTCATTTATTTTAAGCCCATTTCTTAAAGGGAATATCTTTTTAATAAAGCCAACAAATAGACTTATAGTGCCTTACTTACAAACAAGGAGGGCCACCGCAAAACCATAGCAATCTTCTCTATATCCTTATCAACTTGCATATTCTTAATCTAAGCCTATAATGATTAGTCAAGCTAGTTACAAAGATATTGAATACATTAATGAAAACAAAACAAAACAAATTCCTTGTGTGTTATGCATATGAACTACAAAGTCAATCCATATATACCTAATGATAAAAAAAAGGTCATATATATATATATAATTAAATATAGACTATAAGTTATCAGAGATATAGTATTAAGGTTGATAAAAAAGGATTTGCCACATAATGAGTTTCTTAAGATCATTCATCAACATAATTCCTCACAGCATTTGTGGAAGACGTGCTTAAGAATGTGAAAGACAAATCCTATAGATTGAATATAATAAAACATCGAAATGTAAGGAATGTATAAGATTGAAGCTCATTGAAATTTGGAGATAATGTTCTAAGTTCTTACTTCTTAGGGTGACTAGGAATTTAGGCTTCTTGGTTGATGGTTCTTTGATATAATAGAATTGGACCACCTATCTTCACATGATCACCTCAAGCATATCTAGAGTTAAAGTGATTTAGTAAAAAGATTAAATGAATCCAGCAAAACCTTGTTTTCCAACGCAGAAACTAGTGTTGACTAGGAATAATATGGTGACTAGAGTCCTAAAGAAAAAATAGATAGTTTCATGATTCAACAATCAGAAGGTGGAAGGAAGATTATAGAAAGATATAAAGTTAGGACATCAAAATTGTAATTCATTCATGTGCTATATATATATATAACAAAATGATAAATCTGATAGCAAAGTGAACCCAATTAGTAATAACTATAATTGTTTAGCTCCTCAAAGAGTTTAATGCATTGGTATCTCAAACAGCTTTAGAATCAAAACTATTGAGTTTTATTTAATCACAAATAAAACCCATACCAAAGCATAGGAAGTTAGGAACTAGGAGATAGTCATGTCAAATTTTAAAACCAAAAAAAAAAAAGACCAAATCATGTTTTTTAACAATTATATAATATGGCAATTAGAAGAGTAGAAGACCACGTCCGATTTGTTCAACTGGTAGGGAGAGTCATGGATCTACTGTTAATTCCATTTGTCTCATCCCTAAGAATATATATATATATATAAACTTTGACTAATTTGTCAAAGACAAGGACTACAAAAACTGACCTGAAATATGCAAGGCTTCCAACCAATCTAGCCAACCTCTGACCTGAAATATGTAAATTTTAATCGATGATTCAATGATTTCAATAATCAACCACCACACCATAATAGCATATATATTACAGAGTACTATATTAGTATACCATGAAGATTACTAAACACAATTTGATAAACATAGATAACCTATCACCATTGAACAATAATTACAAAAATCATTGGTACTTAATTATCATCTAAACTGTATATATATATATATACACTCATGAGACTAGTTAATTTTTATTATATAAAAAATATAATACCCGGGAAAAATTTTTGAAGCTTGAAATGAAATTAAAGGGAAAGAAAAGAAGTAGAAAAATAATTTTTGGATTTAATTCAGGACTTAAGAAATTGGAAACCTGAATTAAATAGGGAAAAGGGGAGTAGGAAATATTTTTGGGTGTCTAATTTGGGATATAAGAGAAAATAAAAATTTAATTAGAAAGAGGAGGGATTAAATTGGGGATATTTTTTTCAAACTCTTCTTCAATATAATAATAATAATTATTATTTAGCTAACTTATTATTTAATTATTTATTTCTTTGATTTTTATTATCATATATATATATATATATATATATATATATATATTATTTAGAATTAATTATTTTGAAATGGGAAGTGGGGTGTCGTGGGGTACTAAATAGAAGAGGAAAGAAATAAGGAAAACAAAGAAGAGAAAGAAGAGGAAGAAAGAAAGAGAAAGAAAGAAGAGAGAGAGGGAGGACATGTGAGGGAAGAAGGAGGGGGAAGGAGGAGGAATCTCGCCGGAGGAGAGCTAGTCGACGCCGGAAAAGCTCACCGGAGCTTGACTACAACATTTTCCACACCTCCCACCGATCGAATCAAAGGTTGGTAACCCCAAGTTCATTCTAAACTCTCAATTTCTCCATTTTTAGGGATTTCTTCGATCTACCTTCGATTGGATTGTTTCGAGGGTAGATTGAGACCTAGGAAGTGTTCTTGAACACTTAGTTGGGGTAAGAGTCGAGGCTATCCCCTCGGGTTTAGCCGAATTCGAATTTTGAAGGGTTTGGGGTTGAAATTCTAATTATTCCTAAATTGGGGAATTGTTGAAAATTAGGATTGAGCTTGGATTTGAGTAAATAGGCTTGGATTGGTATTATTGAAATTATATTGTTGAAATATTAGCTGAACAAGACCCGTGAAGAGCTGACCCGAGGTTACTAAGGTGGAACCTTGACGTTAACGTGTCGGGTCCCTGCTCGGATTGCCCAATTACACTTTAAGGGTGATATTGAGGCCTCCAAACCTCTTCTTTTCAATCTTAAACACCCTAAAATAATTCTAAATATGCTATCAAGCATCAAGAATTATTTTAGGTGCTTTCTTGTTTCTCAAGGATGGAAACTTGCGGAACAATAAGGCCAAAATTTAAAATGGCAATTTAATTCCTTCGTAATTATTAGGAAACCTTAAGTATGATAATTTAGAAGCATATCGAGGTTTAGTAACTCAAATACAAGGCTCCAAAATTAATTCAAGGTGAGCGATAATTATACGAAACCAAGTATGTAGCACTTGAGACTCTCATGGAGGAGAGGGAAGACGGATATAAGACCAAGAACTTGGTTCTTGGTGACGTCTAGATGCATTTTTAGGCACGAGCATGTCATATGCATATGAATTGCATATAGTTTGAGATGTTAACCACATGAATGCATTCGTTAGGAAACCACAACTCGTCTAGAGCAAGAGTTACTCCAGGACTAGTGTAAGGAAGCCGTCCAAGTGAGGGGTTTCCCATCCTTGGCCTACAGGGTTGATTGAGGATGTGGATATGTGGTTTGCCTACTTGCCTATTTGTCAGAATAATTTAGTGGTTAACATGCTATTGTTGTTCCTAAACTGTTATATATGAAAGTATTTGTATATGTGTGTTTGACTACAGGTAAAGAGGTACTGGAGGGTATCCATGTGATTACATGAGATACGCCGAACGGTACAAGCAAGGGGGTAAGTTGTTGATTGAGTCCAAGGTTTGGTTTACCCTATTAATTAGAAACTCATTAAAGAAATCGTATAGAAATTGTTAGTAGACGTTGACGTTTTATGGTAATTGCACTTAGGGAAGACCTTAGAGCTAGGTTATGATCTAATCCAAGGGGTTGGGAACAATATGAGGATTAATACGATCTCTTAATTGATTAGTGAGTCGTAGGGATGTTCACACTACCTAGGTAAGGTCAGTTTAGGATAGTAATGGGTAGATAGAGTCAGGATCCCAGCTGAAAGCTTGGGAAGAGAAACAAGTTAAAATAATTGCCCGTTGAGGCCATTGCCCTAGCCTGGCACTAGGGTCAGTTAAAGAGTAAAGCATTTGCCCGTTGAGGCCATTGCCCTAGCCTGGTACTAGGGTCAGTAAAAGACTAAAAGATTTGCCCGTTGAGGCCATTGCCCTAGCCTGGCACTAGGGTCAGTAAAAGACTAAAAGATTTGCCCGTTGAGGCCATTACCCTAGCCTGCTACTAGGGTCAGTAAAGACTAAAAGATTTGCCCGTTGAGGCCATTTCCCTAGCCTGGCACTAGGGTCAGTTAAAGATTTAAAAGAAATTTCCCGTTGAGGCCATTGCCCTAGCCTGGTACTAGGGTCAGTTGAGTGATTTACAGTTTTCAGATGATATGTTAAATATGATTGTTTGCTTATGAGAAGTGTGATAGATGAGCATGATCTGTAGGTTTATCTTTGATTTGATGTTATATTAATATTGCCTGATCATAATATAACATGTGATAAACTGGACTTTCATGCGCATGTGATTGTGGGTGTTTCCCTTTCCCCAACTGTAGTGGTACCCGCCGCTACGCAGAGGATGGGAAGCTTCTCACTGAGTCTATTTGACTCACTCCCTCTGCTTCAATGTTTCAAATACAGGGATCGGGCAGGCATCGACGTCTGGGCAGTGATACAGACATCATACCATCCTTACGCACATGTTCGCGTGGGTGGACACCTTTTGGTTATTTTGATTTCTCGTGTTGTACATATTTTAAAGTTGTAAGAGTTGTGTATATATATTTACAGCTTTTAATATGTATCTACTCTAGAATTGTCGGCTTCACATGTACTTAAAGACAGGGTCCAGTTGGGGATAAATTAGGATATATGTTTGAGTATATAAACTTTTGCATGTGAATAGGATAGATCGTACGCATTGAGGCGTACGGTCAATATGATATGAATATATATATTATGTGTGCTTGCTGCATGTGAATATGATAGATCGTACGTATTGAGACGTACGGTCAATATGATACTAACACTTATATTATGAGTGCTGATAAATATATCTATACACTGAGTTGAGCTGAAGCGGTATTGAGTGAACCGTGGATTGCAGGATAATTAGGCCACCAGTGAGGTGTGGCCACTAGTATGATATATATATTGTTTGTATAGCAGGGTAGTTATAGTCATGTGAACAGGATAAGGCTTACGTGTTTAGAGGTAAAAATCTATTCCCGTGCCAGTCACGTACTCCCGATTTGGGGTCGTGACAAACTTGGTATCAGAGCCTGGTTATTCTTTAAGTCATGTGAAGCCATTGGTATGACCGGGTTTCGGTTAACCTTCGTTGTGAAACCCGGGCACAACGTTGGAATAAACAGGCACTTGTGGGAGTACTCAGGATAAATTGAGTCAGCCTTTCTTTCATTCCTTCTTAATCTATGATAGATTATGAAAATTCTTACCAGGTAACATTCTTGTGCTGTACATCGATGCACTAACGCGTAAGGTGGGGTGGTAGTGACCCCGGGAACCTTAGGACACCATAATAGGGAAAGGAGACATCCTTAAAGGATGCTACCTAGACACAGATACATTTGGTTGAATTGTAGGCAAGAATGCGCTACAATGTATGATTGTTTTGCGGGTGTTAAACGAGACGATGCGTCTGCCCTGTTAGCGGTGCATTGTGTGCTATGGTATAGGCATAAGTTATTTCACTATAGTAGAGAATGCAAGTAGAATAGTGCAATGAATGGTAGTTTAGGCTAGGAATGGTTTGTAAAGTGAAAGAGAAGGCATGCTTGGCGTGTAGAAAAGAAAGTAAGACCATGGGGCGATTGAAATGGAAGGGTTACAGACAGGAATAAATAGGGCCATGAGACAAGAGACCGACAGGAACATGACCACGTGAACGGGTCACGACTGTGCGGTATGCTATGGCTGAAGGAAGTGAGTTGTCCTTCCTAGAAAGTAAACAGAAAAAGAGGTGGTGTATGCCACAATATAGAAGTAGAAATCTACGGACTGGAAAGTCAGGATACGGTATATGGAAGGGCAAAGCGGCCGAACCATATGCTGTAGAGATAGATGTTAAGAAGTAGATGCATATGTAAACGTGTAGAGCGTGACCATATGCCGAGCAGGAAACAGAATAAATGGTAAGGCACAAGGGAGGAGCCTAGTCCAACCCTCCGCTCGATCCATGAACTACTAGTTCCTTAAGCAAACAAGGAAAAAAAGGGATTAAGCCCAACCAAACTCTCTTGGGTTGCTTAAGGAAGAGCATAAAGAATAGGGTATTGATCACATGAGAAAATTTTTGTAAAAATCTTTTTGGTCTTTCCGGATGAGAGATTCTGAAGGAACCTCAAACTTTTCTTTAAAATACTAGGGATAACCATTGGAAGGCAAATTTTCATGAAAACTCTTTCTCAATTTGTGTCATTCCAATTGGTTAAACTCTAACCATTTACGAAAACCTTAGGCATCATTTTCTAAGAAATAAACTTGAATTAATTTTTAAAACCCACAGGGTGCCTAAGAAAACAAACTCATGTGACCAATACCCTACCAAACAATAGTCCTTTTATAGGTAAGCTATGTAAGGATGGTAGATGTAGTTGAGAAATCACTCGCTTGGAGTGATTAAAGTTAAGAAGACATCGAAAAGCACTAGAGAGTGCTAAAGTGCCAAAGGAGTATACAGGTAAACCTAAGGGCTACCAACTAAGGGGCCATAGGGTGATAATGGACCCGGAAGTATTAGACCGAAGCAGGTCTAGAAGTGGAAATGGGCGTAGACCTTCGGGTACCGTCCAGAGATAGGAAAATGAGTGCTATTGCGGTAGATAGCTCTCGAACGAGATAACGTGAGAGATAAACCCCAAAGGGACTCGTGGAGGCCCGAGGGGAGAGAAAGTATACAGGAATAAGTAGTCCTATAAGGGGGAAGAGCGGAAGCCTATAGGACCCCATAGGATAAGAGTCAAGTAGGAGGTGGAGAACCAACTACTACCGTAAGTGCATGTATAATACACAGATTGTAGAGGACATAGCTAGGTAAGCTAGTTCTACAGGTTGGTGAACCGTAAATCCGTTAGTCTGAAGGCCGTGTATGGGTGGAGATTGAGTGGACAAACCAAACGTATAAATGGCCATGGGGGTGCCATAAAGGGAAAATTAACCGTAAGGACGATTAATCGAGAACGAGACTGTAGTGAATAACGAGTAGTGAGAAATACTCGAAGGACGAGTACCACGTAGGTACAAAATGAAAAGAAGAGAGTGAATACGGGAACGGAGTCGGGTAAGCATCGGGGGATGCGAGCCAAATGATAAAACATGTATGCTACCATTGGGGGCGATTGGAACCTAACGGGTGACACACTTGCAAGAGTCGGTATATGTTCGTGAACATATGCCACACCGTAAGAAAGGAAAGAGTCAAACCGTGGGAGCGGATCCCGTTTGGTCAAGGGGAGTAGAGCATGTCCGGAAAGGTTCATGCTGGAGTTAACGGATCAAATATTCCAAGTAGGAATATAGGATCTAAGTGAGTTGAAGGAGCTACGCACGCAGTTACAGGAATTACTTGATAAGGGTTTCATCAGACCTAGTTTTTCACCTTGGAGTGCACCAGTTCTATTCGTGAAGAAGAAGGATGGAACTTTAAGATTGTGTATCGATTACCGAAAGTTGAATAAGGTAACGGTCCGCAATCAATACCCACTTCCAAGAATCGATGATCTGTTCGACCAGTTGCAAGGTGCTAAGAGGTTTTCAAAGATCAATCGGCGATCAGGGTATCATCAGCTGAAGATTAGAAAAGATGTGCCCAAGATTGCTTTTCGAACCTGATATGGCCATTATGAGTTTCTAGTCATGTCGTTCGGGCTAACTAATGCAGCATCAGCTTTTATGGACATGATGAATCAGGTTTTCAAGCCATTTCTTGACCGGTTTGTCATTGTATTTATAGATGACATTCTAGTCTATTCCAAGAATGCTGAAAAGCACGCAGAGCATTTGAGACTGGCATTACAGTGGCTGAGAGAAGAGAAATTGTATGCTAAGCTTTCAAAATGCGAGTTTTGGCTTGATAAAGTTACATTTCTCGGTCACGTGGTGTCTTCAGAGGGAATCCATGTTGATCCGAGCAAGGTGGAAGCCGTGAAGAATTGGTCCTAGCCTACCACAGTCACGGAGATCCGCAGTTTTCTAGGTTTGGCTGGATACTATATAAGGTTCGTCCAAGACTTTTCGAGGGTTGCTGCACCTCTTACAAAGTTAACTGAGAAAGGGGTAAAGTTTGTGTGGGATAACAAGTGTGAAGAGAGCTTTCAGAAGCTAAAGGAAAGTCTCACCACAGCATCGGTGTTGGCTCTTCCTGAGGGCACCGGAGGGTATGTGGTTTACTGTGATGCTCCACGAGTCGGGTTAGGGTGTGTTCTTATGCAGCATGGCAAGGTGATTGCTTATGCGTCTAGGCAACTCCGGAAGCACGAAAAGAACTACCCAACTCACGATCTTGAAATGGCAACGGTGGTATTTGCCTTGAAGATTTGGAGGCACTACCTTTATGGCAAAACATGTGAGGTATACACAGACCACAAGAGCCTTAAGTACACTTTCGAGCAGAAAGATTTGAATTTGAGACGACGCAGGTGGATGGAGTTGTTGAAAGACTATGACTGCACAATTTTGTACCATCCTGGTAAGGCGAATGTGCTAGCGGACGCTCTGAGCCGAAAGTCAATGGGTAGCTTAGCCCATATCAGTAAAGTACGAATGCCGTTAATTCGGGAAATACATGAGCTGGAACAGTTTGGAACTCAGTTTGAAATTGGAAATTCCAACTTGTTTCTAGCCCACATCCAAGTTAAGCCAGCTCTAATTGGAGAAGTTAAATCCAAGCAAGATCAAGACGCCGACCTCAAACAGATCAAAGATACAGTGGTTAAGGGAGAGAAGGACGACGTCCGATTCTCCATAGATGATAGTGGCATACTCCAGTTGGAGGGATGACTGTGTGTACCTATGGTGGATGGTTTGAAAGACAGAATTCTTGATGAGGCACACAAGACAGCGTACACAATCCATCCGGGTAGCAATAAGATGTATCAGGATCTGCTAGAATTATACTGGTGCAATGGTATGAAGAAGGATGTGGCAGACTGCGTGTCTAGATGTCTAGTGTGTCAGCAGGTTGTAACGTCCTAGTTTCTTTATTGATTTTAGTTGCGGAATTAGGTTATTTACTTAACTTCTTCAAATCCCGGTCTAATTTTTTTCTTTTTCCTTTCATGAAGTTAAGTATTTCCCCAAGGATCGCTTACTCTCGGTTGGTTATTTTAACCTAAGAAACTAGAAGTTACATGTTTGATACTCTCGTGCTCTCCCGAAATACATATACAAATAAGGTTAAGTGGAAATGAGGTACTATACCTCCGCATATTACCTAAGCAGTTCAAACCTAGGTCTACAACATATAATCCATACAGACATATATATAGACATAAGTATTAAAGTTAGTGGCTCGCAGGCCCAAAATAGTCAGTACTAAGCCTATACTAGAGTGACATCAGAGTCACTGCCAAAATGTGAGCCAGCTCCTGCTACTTGTCCATCTCACCCCCTTCTAAGTCCCTGGGGCATTCTCAACCGAAGGGAAAAAGAAAAGGATGTTAACTGCCTTCAAGATTTGGAAGTATCTCAGAAGGGGTACCTCGAGGAGCTCTACCTCAATCTCCAGCAACAGAATGTACTTGGGCATCTGAACACACTAACGTAATGAGATATAAAATCCCAGTAACATAGATTACCAGTTTTATAAAAGACTAATTAGTGGTTCAGCTGCATTCCTAAGAATACAGAAAAATACTTCCTTCTCAATCAACAGATAAAATAAACTTGACATACATCAATTACAAGATATTTCCACTTTCAGAGAGAAATCAATACATCAATCATCAGATATTTCCATTTATACAGATTCAGAGATATATGGCCATGCTGAAAGTTATAAACAGATGAAAAGTCATTTTCATTTTAAAAACATGCATATTTACCACTATATGTAATTTTCAGCCATGCCAGTCTTTTCAAAATGTACATGTTTACCTCTACATACAATCATCAAGTCTCTCCAGGACCTGTTACAACTGGTTAAACCATTACCATCAATTCAAAACAATCTAATGAAACAGGACAATACCGACTTACCATTTACCACCATGGAAAGCCTGCCCAAATAAGGCTAACAGATAATTACCTAACATCCCAGGGCGTCCCCCGGTGTGCGCACAAAATTAGAACTTTAGGATCACCAGTCCTGGACGGAATTATTTCCTCACTAGTTGCTAGGCAGCTACGTCCCGGACGCATTCCTAGCCAACCTAGTGTGTCCTCTTCATACAGATCAAATTTTTCAATATAACTTTTATTCACAGGTAATGTTTACTTAGTTGTCAAATCAATTGCCTCTCCAGGGCATCAAAACACAAACATTGCTTCTCCCGGGCAAATTTACCATTTTACCCCTC
Organism: Senna tora; assembly: GCA_014851425.1. Classification (NCBI taxonomy): domain Eukaryota; kingdom Viridiplantae; phylum Streptophyta; class Magnoliopsida; order Fabales; family Fabaceae; genus Senna; species Senna tora. The sequence continues at coordinate 22,588,760 of CM026267.1, read as the reverse complement.
CAAGGGCAAATGCACATCAACATACAGATGCATGCTTAAAAACCTGCCCTTCCAGGCATTCTAGTTTCACAGATGCATGCTAAAACTCAGTTTCATGATTTGGATGCCACACACTTAAAAAGTCTGATAAAATCAACAAATTCAACCACAGGTCAACAAAAGTCAACCAGAAGTCAACCATACTAACAAATATAACTTCCATCAAAAGTATCAGGCATACCCATCAATATAATCATACAAAGGTCCAAAAATTTCACCACAAGCATCATTAAAGCATACATAACAGCCTAAATCAATTTTCCAATAAAGAAAATTGCATTTGGACCCTTAAATTCACAAATCTTTTCAAAGGAGTCCATTTCTTTAAATAAGGAAATTCAGGGTTCATTTCAAGTATTTGAACCTTACTCAGCTATCCAAAGAGTCAATTAGGACCTGCTACACACATACAGAAAATCCCAACAGAATTGAACCAAAATTTGGGTAGAAATAGGACTTTTAAGTTTTTATCAAATTTTTCTTGCAAATTAGTCCATATTGAGACTCAAATTCTGTTCTGGGTTGTTTCAAGCTAAAACCAGGGTGCAACAAGTACCTAAAAGCTAATTGGGACTTGCTCATGCAGTTTTCATAGGAAAATAGCAACCAGAACACATACTTTTGCAGCAAAACACATAAATTTTCCCAAAAATCAAGTTGAGCATAGAATGGGTTAGAGGCCACTCTGACCACCTCCCTGCCAACCCATAGGTCCATACTAACATACAGAACCAGAAAGTACAGAAATTTTACCACAGATAACTCAGTTTACACAGATTCTAAAAAAGGGGCAAAACAGAAAAATCAGTTCACTTTAGTCCCTGTTTCATACACTTTTCTGTTCTGACCTCTATCCAGCCCAGTTTAGCATCTCATAACCATTAGATTAGGGTTAAGAAGGAATATATCCCTAAGACTGCGTTCAGAACGCGCTATGGCCACTATGAATTCCTAGTGATGCCATTCGGGCTAAACAATGCCCCTGCGATGTTCATGGATTACATGAACCGCATTTTCCAACCTTACGTAGATCAATTCGTCGTAGTGTTCATTGATGACATTCTGATTTACTCTCGGAGTGAAGAAGAGCATCAAGAACATCTTGCATTGGTATTGCAAGTACTACGAGAGAAAAAGTTGTACGCCAAAATAGAGAAATGCGAGTTTTGGTTAGAAGTGAAGTTTTTAGGGCATGTGATCAATAGGCAAGGCGTAGCTGTTGACCCTAGTAAGACGGAAACCATTAGGAACTGGGGAGAGACCCCAAACCGTAACCGAGATTAGAAGCTTTTTGGGTTTAGCTGGGTACTATAGGAGATTCATAAAGGGGTTTTCGGAGATAGCCCTCCCCACGACTAGATTGACCCGAAAGAACACACCTTTCAAATGGTCGGCAGAGTGCGAAACAAGTTTTCAAACTCTGAAGGATAGGTTGACCACACCCCTTGTGCTCACCATACCTGACCCATCGGAGCCTTTCAAGGTATACACTGATGCCTCAAGGAAAGGACTTGGCTGTGTGCTTATGCAAAATAGGCAAGTGGTGGCGTATGCTTCACGACAACTTAAGCCAAATGAAGAGAACTACCCGACGCATGACCTAGAACTAGCGACCGTAATCTTTGCAGTGCAAATTTGGCGACACCTATTATACGGAGCTAGGTTTACCATATTTTGTGACCATAGGAGCCTTAAGTACCTTTTTGATCAGAAGGAGTTGAATATGAGGCAGAGGAGGTGGGTAGATTTATTAAAGGATTATGACTTCGAACTTAAGTACCACCCGAGGAAAGCCAATGTAGTTGCCGATGCCTTGAGTAGGAAATCGATTCAGGTAGCTCACTTAATGGTCGAAGAGATGAAAATGATTGAGAAATTTAGAGACCTAGGCTTGAATATTGTGTTGGCTAATGAAAAGTTAGAGATGAGTGAGTTTAGGATTGAGTGTGACTTGCGGGCTCAGATCAAGGAAGCCCAAATTAAGGGTGAAACCCTAGATGTCTTAAGAAAACAACTTGATTTTCACGAATCGGAGGACGGGGTACTGTTGTTTAGGGATAAGATGAGAGTCGCCCAACAAAGGCAAGAGAATTATGCCAATCAGAGGAGGAAACCACTGGAGTTCAATGAGGGAGACCATGTGTTCCTGAAGGTAACCCCAATGACAGGCATAGGGAGATCACTAAAAGTGCATAAATTACATCCGCGATTCATAGGTCGCTATTAGATTCTTAAGAGAATCGATCTGGCGGCATATCAAGCAGCCCTGCCCCCAAAGTTGTCCTACCTTCACAACGTATTCCATGTTTCTCAACTTCGAAAATACATTCCTGACCATTCACACGTACTCAAAACTGAGCCGGTAGAATTAAAAGAAAATTTAACTTACCCCTCAGTCCCTGTGAAGATTCTGGAGTTTGACATCAGACAACTTCGGAGTAAGACCGTTCCATTAGTCAAAGTGTTGTGGCAAGATGTTTTGACACATGAAATGACTTAGGAACGCGAAGAGGACATGAGACAACAGTATCCGGCATTATTTGCAGGTACTTTACTTAAAATTTTGAGGGCAAAATTCCAATAAGGGGGGGAGTATTGTAACATCCCAAAAATGGAAACTCAACTTTGACGAAAAAGTCAAATTGTTGACTTTTTCTAAGTTGTTGACTTTTGTGTTGACTTTTCTTCAACTTGTTTGACTTTTTGATTTTTAAGTGTTTGGATGTGTTTGCCTTTGTTTTTGTTTGTAATTAAGTTTATGAAACCCTAACTAGAGGTCAAGAGACCCAAAAACTAGAGAAAAATGACCAGAGGAACCCTAACCCTAACCCTAGGGACTAAATTGAAAAGAATAAGTTAGTTTTTAACCTTTTTCTTTAAGGAATTAAATAGGGCAGAAAAGACCTATTTGACCCTAGAAAGATATCCTAGGACACTCTAGAGATACCCTAAGACCTAGATAAGGGACCCCAACCTCAAAAGATACATTTTCTCCAGTGAAAATTCAGGACTAAAATGAAAGAACTAAAATATTAGAGCTTTAGCCCTTTAGCTTACTTAAGGCCTAAGGAAGCCCAATTTAACTACTTAGAGACACCCTAAACTATCCTACAAGGTACCAGCCATGAAATTAAAAAAAAAACAAACATGATTAAGTAAGTTACACATTTTAAAAATAGCAATAAATAGGACATTTATCACAAATAAATCCCTTTAATGCCTTTAAGCACTTGTAACCGAATCTAATGTTTTTAAAGCCAATTAAAGACCCAATCAAGGTAGTTACCACACCTAGCAACTTGAGTAAGCAAAATAAAAGACTAGAATGAAGAGGTTTGAGGCTGGAAACCGAGACAAACTAATTTACAGCTTAAATTAAACAAGCCCCTAAGTATCAACCACTAATGCACCTAGATTAAAGCCTACCCGAGACCTAAGTGTCTAATTACCCACCCAAACAATTCCTTAAGCTGCTAGCACATCCCTAATAGGTGTCCTAACACTAATCCACGAAGCCCCAGCCGGCCAACACCTCATCCCACTAATCATTAGAATTTCACATGGTGCGAGTGCTATATAAGAAGTGAAAACTGAGAGAAAGTCACACCAGTAGCTAAAATCAGAAGTTGAGAGCTGAGAGCCAGAGAGAACAGGTTCAGAGAGAGGTTGAGATCGTGTGTGAGCTGGGAGAATCGAAGGATTGTAGCTGGAGGTAGAGAGAGAAGCAGAAATCCACACACACACTCACACCAGAAACCTTGTTGTTTTGCATCAGTTTGCCTAAGTTGTTCAGAGGCCCAAATCCGTGTCTCTTCTTCTGGAAATCAAGGTAACGTAGTTTTACCCTTCCTTCTCCAACACTGAGCCAAGAGCATCCACCAAAAATGGTGGTATGAGCCTCTATGACTCAATTTCCCGAGGCTGCCACAGATGCCCTGTTTCGGGCAGTGAAGCTTCCAGGAAGCATATCTCCTTCATTTCTTGTCCAAATTGAGTGTGTGAGTAGTCATTAGAAAGCTAAGAGAATAAGATTTAAAATCCCTTTAATGCTTGTATGATCAGAGCCTTCCGTAGAGGAGTTTATAGCCTCGAAAACCTGTTGATTTACTGCTAAAAATGCTATTTTTTCTGTTGTGGAAGTGTATGCTTGCTGTTTTGTTGCTTCTAGTGTTTTGGGTGCTGAGCTGAGTTTACATGAACCAATAAATGTTATTAGGACCTTTTGGTGTTAGAAATTTGCCATGGTCACTCATGGAACCTCTGGTTCAGTTGTCATGCTTTTTAGCCATAAGGATGAAAGACTCTTTCAATAAAACTGATTTTATCCTTCTTCTCCTACTGTCATCTGCTGCAAAATTCTGATTCACTATTGTTAAGTTATCAAATACTAGCTGGTAATTCTTTAAGGGTCTTGGAAAGACAAACTTCTGGTATAAAAATGATAGAGTGAATTTCTAAGCTAAAACAAGAAAGTCATGAGATTGGGATAAATTTTCTAAGCAAAAATTTGCCAGTGGACTCTTTGAACTGTTGCTGGTTGGTGTGTGTACCTCCCTCATGACCTTTCTGGTTTTCTCACAGTGGCTATATACTGAGGATTCACCTATCCCATGCTTAATTTTTTGATTTAGAAACTCATAGAATGCAAAGATGAGTACACATGTGATTTTTGAGAGAATAACCTAAAGTTTTCCAAGAGGGTCTTGCAAGCTTGTGAATGCTGTTTTTGTGCATATTTTATGTTTTGTTGATTTTCTTAACTATCATAACTCTGAAAATGCTAGCTGGAATCATGGAGCTTACACAAGCCAAGAAAACACATTATTTGTGATTTTCAACTATGAATGCTTGCTGAATTTTGGCTATGTGCTCTGTGACATTCTGGGATTTTTCTGAATTTAAAGGTTTAGGACACTGGGCACTGAAGGAACTAAGGGTGAAAGAAAGAAAGATAGGGTTAAAGCACCTTTAGAGTAAAGGTTAGGCAAGATATGCATGAAAGAGGGTATAAGTGGGCTGTTCAACCCTAAAACTTGGGTACTCAGGTTCTTAGAGGGTAGGCCTGTCCTCCCACCCTCTAAACCTTCTAAGTACCCTCCCCAAAAAGAAAATTTGTTAACTTATGGCCTAGAAAATAGGGAAAGGGTCAAAAGAGGGGAAAAATGGCAAAAAGAGTGAAACACTTGCAAAAATGGCAACTCTGTACTGATGTGGCTGCACCCACTTGCTGTGCAAGTCACAAGTGGTCTTATCTTGCTTAGGAGGTGCTAAAATGGGCTGGGCAGAGGTCAAAACAGAAAAAGGGATGCAATAGGGACTAAACTGAACTGAATTTACTATTTTTGTCCCTATAACAGAATCTGTGTGAACTAAGTAATCTGAAGTTGAATTGCTGTACTTTATGGTCCTATGAGTCAGTGTGGTCCTCTGTATTGGCAGGGAAGTGGTCAAAGTGGCATCTAACCCTATTTTATAATTTCACTTGATTTCTTGGAAATTCCATGTATTTTGCAGCAAAAGTATGACCTCTGGGTGTTATCTTTCTGTGAAAACTGCATGAGCAAGTCACAAATAGCCTTTAGTTACTTGCTGCACTTTGGTTTTGGTTTGAAACAACCCAGAACAAAATTTGGGTCTTAATAGGGACTAAATTGTAAGAAAAACTTGAGAAAAGCTGAAAAGTCCTATTTCTACCCAAATTCGGGTTCAATTCTGTTGGGATTTTCTAGGTGTGTGCAGCAGGTCCTAATTGACCATTTGGGTGACTAAGTGAAGTCTAAATACTTAAAATGTGCCTTGAATTTCTTTTCTTTAAAGAATGGAACTCCTTTGAAAAGATTTGTGAATTTAAGGGTCCAAATGCAATTGTCTTTACTGGAAAATTGACAAAGGCTATTGAGTATGCATTAATGATGCTTGTGGTGAAATTTCATGACCTTTGGCTGCTTGAATCAATAATTATGCCTGTTACTTGCTGTGTAAGTTATATTTGGCGTTATGGTTGACTTCTGTTTGATTTTGTTGACCAGTGGCTGAATTTAATGATTTTATCAGTGAAATGAACTTTTGCATGCATTTGTGAACTAAAAATGCCTTGGAGGACATGCCTTTGGGCAGGTATTTGTGTTTAAATGTGCATATGCCCATGGAGGGGTAAAGTGGTCAAATTGCCCTAGAGAAGCAGTATCTATGTTTTGATGCCCTGGAGAGGCAATATTTATGTTTTGATGCCCTGGAGAGGCAGCATCTGTGTTTTGATGCCCTGGAGAGGCAATATCTATGTTTTGAAGCCTTGGAGGGGCAATATCTGTGTTTAATTTTGCATATGCCCGAAGAGGCAATTGAATAGCAACTGAGTAAACATTACCTGTGGATAAAAATTATATTGTATAATTTGGTCTGTATGAAAAGGACACACTAGGCTGGCTAGGAATGCGTCCGGGACGTAGCTGCCTAGCAACTAGTGAGGAAATAATCCAGTCCGGGACTGGTGATCCTAAGGTTCTAACTTTGTGCGCACACCGGGAGACACCCTGGGATGTTAGGTAATTACCTGTTAGCCTTATTTGGGCAGGCTTTCCATAGTGTTAAATGGTAAGTCGGTATTGTCCTGTTTCATTAGATTGTTTTGAATTGATGGTAATGGTTTAACCAGTTGTAACAGGTCCTGGAGAAACTTGATGGTTGCATGTAGAGGTAAACTTGTACATTTTGAAAAGACTGGCATGGCTGAAAATTGCATATAGTGGTAAATATGCATGTTTTTAAAATGAAAATGACTTTTCATCTGTTTATAGCTTTCAGCATGGCCATATATCTCTAAATCTGTCTTATGACTGATGTATTGATTTCATTCTGAAAGTGGAAATATCTTGTAATTGATGTGTATCATGTTTAAATTATCTGTTGATTGGGAAGGAAGTATATTTCTGTATTCTTAGGAATGCAGCTGAACCACTCATTAGTCTTTTATAAAACTGGTAATCTACGTTACTGGAATTTTATATCTCACTACGTTAGTGTGTTCAGATGCCCAGGTACATACTATTAATAGAGATTGAAGTAGAGCTCGTGGAGGTACCCTTTTCGGGATACTTCCAAATCCTGAAGGCGGTTAACATCCTTTCTTCTTCCCTTCGATTGATGACACAGGGACTTAGAAAGGGGTGAGATGGACAAGTAGTAGGAGCTGACTCACATTTTGGCACTGACCTGATGCCACTCAAGTGTAGACTTTAGTAATGACTATTTTGGACCTACGAGCAACTAACTTTGATACTTATGTCTGTATATATATGTATGAATGAATTATATGTTGTAGACTTAGGTTTTGAACTGCTTATGTAATATGCAGAGGTATATTACCTCATTTTCACTAGGCTTCCATTGCATGTGTAATTTTGGGAGAGCGCGAGAGTATAAAACATGTAACTTCTAGTTTCTTAGGTTAAAATAACCAACCGAGAGTAAGCTATCCTTGGGAAATACTTAACTTCATGAAAGGAAAAAGAAAAAAATTAGACTGAGCTTTTAAGAAGTTAAGTAAATAACTTAATTCCGCAAGTAAAATCAATAAAGAAACTAGGACGATACACTTGTTGCCCTAATTTCCATTCTAAGAGTATGTGAATCCCTAAGACTCTTACTTTCTTTCTTGGCACTTTTCTTCTACTGTTTTGACATTTCCTGCACTTATAAATCTTGTTTGACAGTAAAGGGTAAGTTTCACAATGTCAAAGGAAATGTTGCCATTTTAGCCACTTAGGTATTTAGACAGTGCCCAGACAATAATCTTAGCAAATTTACAATGGTTAGGGGTCCAATTTATATCATATACCATAAATCTAATCAAACACAACACTTATGACTATACCATCACTCTTACACAATTGAAACTCAGAAACTTCCTTTAAAATTTCCAACAAGCATTCAAGGTTTTGGTGGTTAGAAAACTCAGTAATTCATGTTAAATTTCAGAAATATTAGAAATGGTAAGTTTGCAAGTTCATTAGTAAAACTCAGGTTATGCATTCCAACAATGTTTTATTTTCATTTTTCTCAACACAACAAGCTACCACATCTTCCCTATTCTGAAACTTAACATTTTCCTCAAGAAAATGTGAGCTAACAACCACCTCTAGTAACCCTGGCAATAATGTCACTGGGAAGGGATGAACATTTTCAAAACTAATAATCCAAGAACTTACAGCAAATCAAATTTTGAACCCTTCATCCACAACACCCCACTACTGAACCAGAAGTTCTTAGAAGTAGTCAAAGCAAATCTTCAACCTCCCATAGTCCCATCAACATTTATTAGCTCATCTAAACTCGGTTCAGAACTCAAACTACCAGAAACAACAAAACAGCAAGCATACAATTCTATATCAGAAAACAACATTTTTAGCAAAAAATCAACAGGTTTTCGAGGCCCTGAACCCCTGTACGGCAGCCTCTGATCATGCATGCATTGAGGGGATTTTAAATATTATTCCCTTAGCTTTCTAATGACCACTCACACGCTCAAATTGGATAACAGATGAAGAAGATATGCCTCATGGAAGCTTCACTGCCCGAAACAGGGCATTCTGTGGCAGCCTCGGGAAAATGAGTCATAGAGGCTCATACCACCGTTTCTGGTGGATGCTCTTGGCTCAGTGATGGAGAAGGAAGGGTAACACTACGCTACCTTGATTTCCAAAAGAAGAGACACGGATTTGGGCCTCTGAACAGCTTGGGCAAACTGATGCAAAACAGCAAGGTTTCTGGTGTGAATGTGTGTGTGGATTTCTGCTTCTCTCTCTACCTCAAGCTGCAATCCATCGATTCTCCCAGCTCACACACAATTTCAGCCTCTCTCTGAACCTGTTCTCTCTTGCTCTCGGCTCTCAAATCTGATTTTAGGTTGCTTGTGCCTATCCCTCTTGGTTTTACTTCTCTCTTATAACACTAAGGGCATGTGGAGTGGTAATGATGAGTGTGGTGAGGTGTTTTCAGGCAGAGGCTTGTGGATTAGTGTTAAGACACCTATTGGGGACATGCTAGCAGCTTAAGGAACTGTTTGGGTGGGTAATTAGACACTTAGGGCTCGGGTAGGCTTTAATCTAGGTGCATTAGTGGTTGATACTTAAGGGCTTGTTTAATTTAAGCTGTAAATTAGTTAGTCTCAGTTTCCAGCCTCAATCCTCTTCATTCTAGTCTTGTACTTTGCTTACTCAAGTTGCTGGGTGTGGTAACTACCTTGATTGGGTCTTTAATTGGCTTTAAAAACAGTAAATTCGGTTACAAGTGCTTAAAGGCATTAAATGGATTTATTTGTGATAAATTTCCTATTTATTGCTATTTTTTAAATGTGCAACTTACTTAATCATGTTTTTTTTATTTAATTTCATGGCTGGTACCTTGTAGGATAGTTTAGGGTGTCTCTAAGTGGTTAAATTGGGCTTCCTTAGGCCTTAAGTAAGCTAAAGGGCGAAAGCTCCAATTTTTCAGTTCTTTCATTTTAGTCCTGAATTTTTACTGGAGAAAATGTGTCCTTTTAAGACTTTTCTTGAGGTTGGGGTCCCTTAGCTAGGTCTTAGGGTATTTCTAGAGTGTTCTAGGGTATCTTCCTAGGGTCAAATAGGTCTTTTCTGCCCTATTTAATTCCTTAAAGAAAAAGGTTAAAACTAACATTCTTTTCAAATTAGTCCCTAGGGTTAGGGTTAGGGTTCCTCTGGTCATTTTTCTCTGGTTTTTGGGTCTCTTGACCTCTAGTTAGGGTTTCATAAACTTAATTACGAACAAAAACAAAGACAAACACATCCAAACACTTAAAAATCAAAAAGTCAAACAAGTTAAAGAAAAGTCAACAACTTAGAAAAAGTCAACACTTTGACTTTTTGGTCAAAGTTGGATTTCCATTTTTGGTATGTTACACAGGTTAAGGTTGAACGCCAAAAGCCCACCGGAACACTTCAACAGATAGAGATTCCTGAGTGGAAATGGGAGAGAATTGCTATGGATTTTGTGTCAGGATTGCCGCGATCATAGAGGGGATTCGATTTAGTTTGGGTAATCGTTGATCGGATGACCAAGTCCGCACATTTCTTGCCAGTAAAGACCACTTACGGAGTGGGTCAGTACGCCCAGTTGTACCTATCAGAGATGGTCAGGTTACACGGAGTACCGGTGTCGATTATCTCTGACAGGGGGCCACAGTTTACCTCTCGATTCTGGAGAGCATTGCAGGAGGCATTAGGTACAAGGGTCGATCTGAGTACAGCATTTCATCCCCAGACAGACGGGCAATCTGAGAGGGCTATTCAGATCTTAGAGGACATGCTTAGGACATGTGTTATAGATTTCGGCGGAGGGTGGGAGAAATACCTGGCATTAGCGGAGTTTGCCTATAACAACAGTTACCAATCCAGTATTCAGATGGCACCCTTCGAGGCTTTGTATGGTCAGAAGTGCAGGTCCCCGATTGGGAGGTTCGAGGTCGGAGAGGCCAAGTTAGTTGGTCCAGAACTTGTTCAGGATGCTTTGGACAAGATAAAGTCCATTAGAGAAAGGCTTGCCACGGCTCAGAGTAGGCAGAAGTCGTATGCTGACAACCGGAGAAGAGAGTTAGAGTTTGCTGTGGGTGAGCAGGTTTTCTTAAAAATTTCACCGATGAGGGGCGTGATGAGATTTGGCAAGAGAGGCAAGCTAAGTCCAAGATACATCGGACCGTTGGAAATTCTAGAACGCATGGGGAATGTTGCCTACCGTCTAGAATTGCCAGCGGAGTTGGAAGGAGTCCATCAGGTGTTTCGTGTGTCCATGCTCCGAAACTTCCTGCCAGATCCCTCTCACGTAATCCAACCCTAGGAAGTACAACTAGCTAAAAGTCTAACTTATGAGGAGATGCCAGTGGGAATCTTAGATCGCCAGTTGAAGAAGCTGAGGTCAAAGGAGATACCTTTGGTGAAAGTCCTGCGGTGAAACCATTCGGTTGTTGAAGCAACGTGGGAAGTTGAGGCTGAGATGCGCAGGACATATCCTCACCTATTTCCAGACTAAGGTTAGTATGTTAATTGAAATTCGGGGACCAAATTTCTTGAGGGGGGAAGATTGTAATACCCGGGAAAAATTTTCGAAGCTTGAAATGAAATGAAAGGGAAAGAAAAGAAGTAGAAAAATAATTTTTGGATTTAATTCAGGACTTAAGAAATTGGAAACCTGAATTAAATAGGGAAAAGGGGAGTAGGAAATATTTTTGGGTGTCTAATTTGGGATATAAGAGAAAATAAAAATTTAATTGGAAAGAGGAGGGATTAAATTGGGGATATTTTTGTCAAACTCTTCTTCAATATAATAATTATTATTATTATTTAGCTAACTTATTATTTAATTATTTGTTTTTTTATTATCATATATATATATATATATATATATATATATATATATATTATTTATAATTAATTATTTTGAAATGGGAAGTGGGGTGCCGTGGGGTACTAAATAGAAGAGGAAAGAAATAAGAAAAACAAAGAAGAGAAAGAAGAGGAGGAAAGAAAGAGAGAGAAAGAAGAGAGAGAGGGAGGACGTGTGAGGGAAGAAGGAGGGGGAAGGAGGAGGAATCTCGCCGGAGGAGAGCTAGTCGACGCCGGAAAAGCTCACCGGAGCTCAACTACAACATTTTCCACACCTCACACCGATCGAATCAAAGGTTGGTAACTCCAATTTCATTCTAAACTCTCAATTTCTCCATTTTTAGGGATTTCTTCGATTGGATTGTTTCGAGGGTAGATTGAGACCTAGGAAGTGTTCTTGAACACTTAGTTGGGGTAAGAGTCGAGGCTATCCCCTCGGGTTTAGCCGAATTCGAATTTTGAAGGGTTTGGGGTTGAAATTCTAATTATTCCTAAATTTGGGAAATTGTTGAAAATTAGGATTGAGCTTGGATTTGAGTAAATAGGCTTGGATTGGTATTATTGAAATTATATTGTTGAAATATTAGCTGAACAAGACCCGTGAAGAGCTGGCCCGAGGTTACTAAGGTGGAACCTTGACCTTAACGTGTCGGGTCCCTGCTTGGATTGTCCAATTACACTTTAAGGGTGATGTTGAGGGCTCCAAACCTCTTCTCTTCAATCTTAAACACCCTAGAATAATTCTAAATATGCTATCAAGCATCAAGAATTATTTTAGGTACTTTCTTGTTTCTCAAGGATGGAAACTTGCAGAACAATAAGGCCAAAATTTAAAATGGCAATTTAATTCCTTCGTAATTATTAGGAAACCTTAAGTAGGATAATTTAGAAGCATATCGAGGTTTAGTAACTCAAATCCAAGACTCCAAAATTAATTCAAGGTGAGCGATAATTATACGAAACCAAGTATGTAGCACTTGAGACTCTCATGGAAGAGAGGAAAGACGGATAAGACCAAGAACTCGGTTCTTGGCGACGTCTAGATGCATTTTTAGGCACGAGCATGTCATATGCATATGAATTGCATATAGTTTGAGATGTTAACCACATGAATGCATTCGTTAGGAAACCACGACTCGTCTGGAGCGGGAGTTACTCCAGGACTAGCGTAAGGAAGCCGTCCAGGTGAGGGGTTTCCCATCCTTGCCCTACAGGGTTGATTGAGGATGTGGATATGTGGTTTGCCTACTTGCCTATTTGTAAGAATAATTTAGTGGTTAACATGCTATTGTTGTTCCTAAACTGTTATATATGAAAGTATTTGTATATGTGTGTTTGACTACAGGTAAAAAGGTATTGGAGGGTATCCATGTGATTACATGAGATATGCCGAACGGTACAAGCAAGGGGGTAAGTTGTTGATTGAGTCCAAGGTTTGGTTTACCCTATTAATTAGAAACTCATTAAAGAAATCGTATAGAAATTGTTAGTAGACGTCGACGTTTTATGGTAATTGCACTTAGGGAAGACCTTAGAGCTAGATTATGATCTAAACCAAGGGTTTGGGAACAATATGAGGGCTAATACGATCTCTTAATTGATTAGTGAGTCGTAGGGATGTTCACACTACCTAGGTAAGGTCAGTTTAGGATAGTAATGGGTAGATAGAGTCAGGATCCCAGCTGAAAGCTTGGGAAGAGAAACAAGTTAAAATAATTGCCCGTTGAGGCCATTGCCCTAACCTGGCACTAGGGTCAGTTAAAGAGTAAAGCATTTTCCCGTTGAGGCCATTGCCCTAGCCTGGTACTAGGGTCATTAAAAGACTAAAAGATTTGCCCGTTGAGGCCATTGCCCTAGCCTGGTACTAGGGTCAGTAAAGACTAAAAGATTTGCCCGTTGAGGCGATTGCCCTAGCCTGGCACTAGGGTCAGTTAAAGATTTAAAAGAAATTTCCCGTTGAGGCCATTGCCCTAGCCTGGTACTAGGGTCAGTTGAGTGATTTACAGTTTTCAGATGATATGTTAAATATGATTGTTTGCTTATGAGAAGTATGATAGATGAGCATGATCCGTAGGTTTATCTTTGATTTGATGTTATATTAATATTGCCTGATCATAATATAACATGTGATAAACTGGACTTTCATGCGCATGTGATTGTGGGTGTTTCCCTTTCCCCAGCTGTAGTGGTACCCGCCGCTACGCCGAGGATGGGAAGCTTCTCACTGAGTCTGTTTGACTCACTCCCTCTGCTTCAATGTTTCAGATACAAGGATCGGGCAGGCATCGGCGTCTGGGCAGTGATACAGACATCAGACCATCCTTACGCACTTGTTCGCGTGGGTGGACACCTTTTGGTTATTTTGATTTCTCGTGTTGTACATATCTTAAAGTTGTAAGAGTTGTGTATATATATTTACAGCTTTTAATATGTATCTACTCTAGAATTTTCGGCTTCACATCTACTTAAAGACAGGGTCCAGTTGGGGATAAATTAGGATATATGTTTGAGTATATAAACTTTTGCATGTGAATAGGATAGATCGTACGCATTGAGGCGTACGGTCAATATGATATGAATATATATATTATGTGTGCTTGCTGCATGTGAATATGATAGATCGTACGTATTGAGACGTACGGTCAATATGATACTAACACTTATATTATGAGTGCTGATAAATATATCTATACACTGAGTTGAGTTGAAGCGGTATTGAGCGAACTGCAGATTGTAGGTTAATTAGGCCACCAGTGAGGTGTGGCCACTAGTATGATATATATATTGTTTGTATAGCAGGATAGCTATAGTCATGTGAACAGGATAAGGCTTACGGGTTTAGAGGTAAAAATCTATTCCCGTGCCAGTCACGTACTCCCGATTTGGGGTCGTGACAAAAAAATAAAAGATTGCCTATGAACAAAAATCGAACTTGATCAAGCTTCTCCACAAAGGACTGACGTTCTTCGCTGGTAGAAACTTCACCATAGTCCTCTGAAATTTCAATCTGGTTCAAATAGGAGCACCAAAGTTCTTTATGTATAGCTGTCACGACCCCCGTTTAGAGGACCGTGACCAGCACAGACATAGGGAATATCCCTATGCCTGTAAGCCTTATCACCTAATTGACAAAATATTTATTATTGAAAATACATCCACATGCAGTATAATATCATGGCTACACCGAAATGGTGGCCTATCCTAGGCAAGCAAATCCACGGTCAGTGCTACTTCAGGATATAGATATAGAAAAACACACATAATATATAACCTGTGTACTGGCTACACATCCGAAGATGTTGCCTATCCTATTCACATGCAAAAATTATATGTATGTATATATATATATATATATTGGAAACAAGTTTTCCCTGCATCGTAATCTAACGGATCCTGATCTTTAAGGTTTGTGAAGTTGACAGTTCTAGATTTAGTGATACAATATAATTGGGCACGTCTACCCTTTACTTTATGATACCATGATAAAGTAAATTAAATAATAATTACAATTTATTCACCCACTTGAACAAGTTGCGGGCCATGGAAAGTGTTGCTCAACCCTCGTTCCACCGAGACTTCTTCCACCTGTACTTAACATGTCTCTGTGTAGTAAAATTGAGGTGTGAGGACTCTCCCATCCCCGGCTCAAAGCGGGTACCATTGCGCTGGGATTGGGAGTCATACACAACCACATGCAAAAACAACTAGTTACCGTTAATTAGCATACATTCTTGGCGACCACACAACAACAGAAATTTCACCCATACAATCACATGCATTTAATAACTATAAACATGCAGCAATTTATTCCACGTCATCAATCAGCAAGTAAACATGTAAACATATAGTGCCGGCTTTTACTTACCGGTCTTCTCACGTTTCAGCATGTCTGAATCAAACAAGGCGTGTGGTGACGTAATCCTGTACGTTACCACTACGCTGCACAATCAGCAATTATATGTAAACACACGCAATTTGTACATACACACACATGCTAAACATACATCTACTTAATCTCCCCAACTCTGGGGTATCTACTAGCCACTATGTGGCTTTCCCACTTTGAACTCATGCACTCGGGTTGCTGGCCACCACGTGGCAAAACATACTTAACCCATTCACTTGGGTAATGGTCACCTCGTGACAATTCTATTAATCAAACACAATCAACCTCTATCTATCAAACAACTGACGCATAGCCACCAAGTGGCACGTCCTAACCCCTAACTGCGGGGCAATAGCTTGAGCCCACTTGTCCATTACCCAACCAGGCCACATGGCGGGCATGACACGACGACTCAAAGCATGGCCACTGACACACTCTGGACCAACTCCACAGGATGATTTCTCTTTTGCTAGGCACTACAACAAAAATCAGATTTACCCACGGACAAATCCGTGGGTAAATGAAGGAAATTCCGTGGGTAAATCAATTTACCCACGGAACAAGTCTGTGGGTAAAATTGCCGCGGGTAAAATTTTCCCCACGGAATTTAGATTCCATGGGGAATTACCCACGGACGCTTCCGTGGAGAAAAATAGCCACGGAAATATCTCGTGGGAGATCCGTGGGGAATTACCCACGGAATACCCACGGAAATGTTCCGTGGGTAATTCCCCACGGAACATTTCCGTCGGTAAATTCAACACGGACCGTACCTATCGCCGGCGGCCTCCACCGTCGGCCGGCCACCGGCAAACGTCGCCGGCGCCGGCCGGCCATCAGCAACCTCCTTATATTTTAAAAATGGTCTTGGGAGGATTCGAACCTGGGACATGATAAATGGTTGCAATTGGCTTAACCACTAAGTCAATTGTCATCTTTTGTTTAGTTAGTGTAAAATATTTAATAAATATACATCTAACATATGGATTAGAGATTTTTTTTGTTATTTTAGTCCCTAAAATCATATAATATAAAGAATTAGTTTTTCACATGTATTAAAAATTAAATTTTAAAATTACATGAAATTTAGCTTATGTTAAATCCATTAGTTTTATTATATACTTCAGCAAATGTATAAAATGTTTTACATAAATATGATTAATAATATAATTTTTTTAAAAGAATAATTTTGTTACTTTTAATAAAATAAAATCATAATAAATTAAGATTCCAATAAATATAATCTATGAACAATAGTAATATTATGTATTATTTTAGAAGAGAGAAATATATGTTTTTTCAATTGAAAATTAAAATTAAAATTATAAATCATTTACCCACGGATTACCCACGGACTGAAAATCCGTGGCTAATTGACCACTTACCCACGGATTAGCCACGGATTGTAAGTCCGTGGCTAATTCTAAGACATTACCCACGGAATAAATTCCATGGCTAATTTCATAAAATTACCCACGGATTTAGCCACGGACTTACAATCCGTGGGTAAATTGACCATTTGCCCACAGATTAGCTACGGATTTACAATCCGTGGGTGATGTCTTGAAATTAGCCATGGAATTTATTCCGTGGCTAAATCTGTGGCTAATTTTCAAGAAAAAAATTTTGTTATTTTTTTCCATTTTGCCACGGATTACCCACGGAAAATATTCCGTGGGTAAATTTGTGTTTTGTTGTAGTGAGGCTAGGCTCACGGTTCACCCGTAGGTTCCTCCCGTGTCTCCTAACCTTAGTCTCACATATTAATAGGATTCTTTGTATCTTTCCCGAAGGATCAACAATTCTTCTCCTTATTAATATGTACAAGTATCCTCTACAGGATATAACTCATATACCCGTCCAGATGCACTCTCTAAGCCTCAAGCTATCGTCATAGCAATATAAACCCTTTCTGACCCTATTACTAGGATAGGGCAATAACCATCGTCATGGTGATTATAAAAACTGAGGTCTCAAGTGCCATCTAACGTTGTTCTAGTCGATGTCTCACATCGCTAGCATAACCAAATCTGAAACCCCCCAATAACTCCCTTTGCATGATTATAATTTAAGTCACCGTCGTGACGAGTTTTCATAAAAATTTTAGTCCTTCCGTACAAGGACTCTTGCCACCGTCGTGGAAAAGAATTAATAAAATACCCATCATGCCTCCGGAGTGTATGAGTTGGATTTGTAACAAACCAATCATAGCAAACAATTACGCTATACTCCGATGTCTTCCTATCCAAGCCACTTTCCACAACCTATTTTCTAATTCTTTCATTCTTTTAGCATTTTATATCTCTAGCTAACACATACCAGACAAGCATAGAATATACATACTCATGTAATCCACATAAGCATACAACCCTAGGAGCAGAGATGGAAGAACCCTCACCTTGGCCTACCTTCCATGCAATCCTCTCCTGTGACTTTAGTCTCCTCGGACTCCCTGTTGCAGTCTATTGCGTACCATTGTTCCTATAAGAACAACATTTACTTCATTAAATTTATTACTTAACTTAACTCGTTATTTATCTTTCCATTACTCTCACATGTAGTCCATGGCTGCCACAGAGTCAAGCTCTTGGTCTTATTGAGCTTCTCTGTCCCGACTTATGTGTATCCTTCCTCGGACACTTGACTTACTCGAATATAACACTCTACTTGAGTGTTTCACATACTTGGATTTGAGTATTAAACCTTTATCTCCACTGTATTCACATCTAAGGAATCTTATCTAACTTAATTGGAAGGAATCCTAATTTTAGGAAGGTCTAAGCATTTTGTTTCAACTTGTATTTTTAATCGGTTTCTAAGAAATATAGTTTCTAAACCTCAATATACCTCAAATTTATCCTATTTAAGGTTTCCTAAATATTTATGAGGGAAGAAGGTTGAAATTTTAGAAATTGGATTTCATTGTTCCGCAAGCTTCCACTCTTGGGGAAACAAGAAAGTATGTAAATTAATTCTTGAGGCTTGATAGCATATTTAGAATTATTCTAGGGTGTTTAAGATTGAAAGATGAAGTTTAAAACTCCTAACATCACCCTTAAAGTGTATTTGGGCAACCCGAGTAGGGACCCGGTACGTTAACGTTGAGGTTCAACCTTACTAACCTCGGACCAGCTCCTCACGGGTCTTGTTCAGCTAATATTTTCACAATATAATTTCAATAGGACCAATCCAAGCCTATTTACTCAAATCCAAGCTCAATCCTAATTATCAATAATTTTCCCAAATTTGGAAATAATTATAATTTCAATAATATCAATCCAAGCCTATTTACTCAAATCCAAGCTCAATCCTAATTATCAACAATTTTCCCCAATTCGAAAATAATTATAATTTCAACCTCAAATCCTTCCAAATTCGAATTTGGCTAGATCCGAAGATATAATCTTGATTCCTACCCCGACTAAGTGTTCAAGAACACTTTCTAGGTCTCAATCTACCCTCGAAACAACTCAATCGAAGGTGGATTGAAGAAATCCCTAAAAATAGAGAAATTGAGGGTTTCGAATGAAATTGGGGTTACTAACCTTTGATTCGATTGGTGGGAGGTGTGGAAGATGTTGTAGTCGAGCTTGTAACACCCTCTTATCCTAGGGTCCATTTTTAGTGGATTAATAATATATATAAGCAAATTACATAGGATAAGTGTGTTACTAATTCTTCTACCCGAGTAATTTTTAAAACTTTTACCAAGTTATTACAAAATATTTATTTCGGTTCGGGTCATCTCTCTCGGGTTCTATCCTTATTCTTATAGCAGAAGAAAAATGTAAAATCAGGAAACAATTTAAAACATTCATACACATGCAGGACCGTCTTTTACATAAATATATATATAGTGTGATAATAGTATTTATATAAGTTAGTCAATCTTGGGAACCGGAGGCAACAATCTTGCCACTCAGGTTCCCTCCAAAAAGACCATGTCAGAACAATCACAAGTCTCATAAAGTTTGTTTGTCAGAAGCTCCTATGATGCATGTCAAAATAACTAAAACTACTGGGGGTCCATACCCATCTACCTCAAGCTCCAATCCCCATCAGTCACCTATTCATCTGATACATGCCAGCACTGAGTGAGAATAAATCTCAGTAGGTATAGCAATCTAAGTTTGAAAACTACTGGCATGTACCACCGTATTTTTACGCAAAATCATTGCATTCTCATTCTTTATAAAATATGAAAACTTTAACTATTGGATGTAATATAACTTTCTTTTACCTGACGTCATGTTTATCCAGCCATGACTAAAACATATGTGCTGAGCTTACTACGGTTGTACAGATAAGAGATATAGAGAATATCAAATAAATCATACATCATCTTGTAACATGATCCATCTTATACATATATGGAATTAAGAGAAACATATAATGACACATCAATGTCAAATCAAACAGAAAATAAGAGTCATCGGGAGCGCCACCCAGCGAACAACTCCACGTACCCCTAAAGCACACATGAATGAAAACAATTCTCTTTGTGGTAGCTTGCCACAACTCTAGTACAATCTGAGGCGTCCCTCAGCCGGATCCGAGTACTAACTGGACCAATGTATCCCAAAGGCCCTGACCATCGTATCTCGAATGGCCATTACCCAAATAGAAGGTTACCACTGTATCCTAATGATCCGAGCCATCGTATCCCGAATGACTCCCTTCCATATTGGTTCATCTCATGGGATCACTACCTTCATCAAAAGATAGATCACACCCGCCCCGAATTATAGGGTTTGGTTAATGTATCCCGATAACCCGGACCATCGTATCCCGATGACCGTTTCCCATTCTTGTTCGGGCCATGAGGCTATGGAATCACCACCCTCTGTGGTGGATCATTTCCTCGGTACGCTAGTCACTAATACAATCACTAGGGTAATGAAGCCTAAGCCATGATTATGCCTAATTCTAAGTACGTGACCCTCTAATGGCCATGAGAGTTCACTAACTTAGAATTTGCAACCAACACGGGTTTTAAAAAAACAATTTCATTAGAACACTCATCGTGGAACAACCAATGACCGTCCCATACCAGCCACCGATCATCCAAACATAGGCTTCACTCCACCTAGGATTGTACTAGAACTACTCCCCTTATTTCTCTATCATTCTTGCTCTAATTTCATATTCAAAATCCAATGATCAATGTTACCATAATTTTCATCATGTAAATCTTTATCTAGGATGTTGTTTGAGCTTTGAAATGACACTTAAAATTTGATTAGACTCATTTAAATAAGTTGAAGGAAAGAGTAAAGGTCACTTGAAGTGGAAGAAGGAAATTCATTTGAAATAAGTAAAAGGTTGAGTCTTAGGAATAATTCCAAAAGAAGTTATAAAACTCATTAGCTATGAGGGACAAAGTTCAATTGAAATAAGGGAAGAATTGAGTTTTAAAAGAAGATAATAATGAGTATTAAACTCATTTTAGTTGAAGGAAAAGAAACCATTCAAATCAAGGAAGAAATGACAACCTTTCAAAACTAGAATCTTGGTGGTTAGAAAACAGAACTGCTAACTCTCGAGGAAATTTCCAGAAATTCTAACCGTTGGAATTTTTAGTAAAAATATAACTTAGAAATATTAGGATGTTAGATTTCATATGACTTTGGAATCACCGGAATCCATTAAGTAACGAATTCAGAAAACGCATTTAAACAGCGCAAGCTCAGATTCAAATCAGTATGCAACATTTGGCAAGCTTTATTAAAATGATCATATCTCCTTCCATACTTAACGAAATGATTTGATTCTTCTTTCTAAATTAAGCTTAGACATAACATATTCTAATTATCAATTCATTACAGAAAGTATTTAAGCCATTTAAGAGCAGTAATTTAAAAACAGTAGCCAATCATACAAAAATTCAGCATCAGTTTAGAAAACAGAACCGCTGAATTTCAAGGCAGTTTCCAGAAAATCTAACCGTTGGAATTTTTTGGAAAAATACAAATTAGAAAGCTTAGAATGTTAGCTTTCATATGGGTTTGGAATCACTACAATCCATTAAGCAATGAATTCAGAAAACAAGTTTAAACAGACAAAGGTCAGAATAAAAAAAAACTCAGTTTATGGCTGTAAACATGCTTTACGAATTTGTGTAAATTAAACCCGATTTTTCCTTCTTTCCTTCCATGGATCCAATGATTCAATCCTTACAAAGTATATTTGAATGATGGGTTTTAATTTCTTAGGTTTCCACAACATTTTCCTTCCATAAAACACCATCAATCTAAGCTCAAACAAGATCCAACATCATCAAACAAGTCTTTAATCTCTAGAAAGTGAAGAACATGATGAATCCTAAATCCCAAATCATTCAACCAACAAATCCAGCACATCAATCATGAAATACATCCAATAGAAATGTAGAAAAACTAAGAATGCAAGTTTATGCCTCCATTATCATCAAAATGAAGAAATATTTCAATGAGCTTCAAAAACAACATTAAGAATGGAGGAAGATTGCTTCACCTACCTTTGATGGATGAATATAGATGAAGATGAAGCTTGAGAAGGTCACTTGAGTATTGCTCCGGTCACCGGCCACCGGATTCTGGCCACCCACCACCTAAAATCTCCAAGTTTCTCCCTTTGAGCTCTCCTAGGGTTTGGTAGCTCTTCCTTGTCTATTTTGGGAGTGAGGGTGTCGACTAAGAGAGGGTGGGGAGGGTTTAAAATGTTGACTAGGGGAAAATGGCTCTTTCCCCCCTCAACTATCTATTCTTATTTTCTTTCACCCCATAAAGTTCTATTTCTTTTCACTAAAGTCCCAATCTCTACCTCTCTTGCCAATTTAATTTCTCATCTATCTAATAAATCCTTTTTCACTCAACTCCTCATTTCTTCATCTTTTCCATCAATCTAACCCTTTCCCCACTTCCTAATTCACTTTTTAATCTAGTCCTCAACTTTGACTTTTCTTTCAATTTAGTCCTAACTCTCAATATAATGCAACTATATGCAATTAATGCATCAATCAAGGTCACACACAAACATTTTAAATTAAAACACAACATTAACAACCATCTATTTAATTAATCTAATTTAATTAAATCTTAGAATTAAACGGGTGTTACAGAGCTCCGGTGAGCTTTTTCGGCGTCGGACCGCTCTCTCTCCGGCGACTTTTCCGACGGTTTCCCTCTCTTCTTCTTCTTCCTCCACGCCATCCTCCCTCTCTCTCTCTCTACCTCACTACTTCTCTCTCTCTTTCTCTCACGTCTCTCTCACTCTCTTTTTCCTTTTCATTCTTTTACTTCCTCTCTTTATATATATATATATATATATATTAATAATAATAAATAATTAAATAATTATAATAATTAAATAAATAAATAAATAAAATTAAAAGTTAATTAATTAATAATTAAATAAATAATAACTAATATATATTTTTAATCTCTCTTCCCTATTTGATTCAGATTCCCCCTTAGGTCCCGAATTAAATCTTAAAAATTATTTTCTACTTTTTTTTCTTTCCCTTTTATTTTATTTTAATTTAGTTCCCACTCTTATTTATTTTAGGTTTCTAATTTCGTAAGTCTTGAATTAATTTCGAAAAAGTATTTTACTCCTTTCTTTCACCTTTTATCTTACTTGAAATTTCGAAGAATTCTCGGTTCCTTTCCGGTTTCCCTTAACCTTCATACTTTTCCTTTAATCTTTTTAAGGTTTTAATTCCTAGTCCCGGAATAAATCATTCTTAAATCCTCAAAATTTTAAATAAATCATTCCTTAATTCTCGAAATTTTTCCAGGGTATTACATTCTTTCCCCCCTTAAGAAATTCGGTCCCCGAATTTCATCTCCTTCGTGGGGTTGTTGGCTTGTTGTCATCCCTTGACTCAATTTCACCTATGGTTTCTCTCAACGTGGAAGTTTTACCGTTTTACCCTACGGTTCATCTTTCTCGCCTAGAGACTCAAGGTCTCCATCTGGTTTCTACATATGCTTTTTGTAATTGTTTGTATTCCTAGTTTCGTAGCTAACCACCCCTCCGCGAGGTGTTAACGACAGACTCCATCTGTCATCGTATCCTTCCCCAAGGATACCTAACTTTCCTAGTTTCTATTTACTTTGTGCTTACTAATTTTGCAATGGAGTGTCTGGCACGTACCACATGCCATGCTCCAATTTAGTTCTCCGAGGAGTTAGCTATTGCCTTCTCTAGTGAGGCTTACCTTGACTCAATCTGCTTGTCCGACTAGCTACTTTCGTAATGACTTCTTATATCCGTCTTGGAACACGCCAAGACACTAGCTATTTGAATAGCAAACTAGGTTCAAATAGCACACTAGCTATTTGAAGTACTCCCCTACATCGGAGTCCCCGTTTCTAAGTATCCCCTACTACCAAGCAGCTACCCTTCTGCCGGTATTCCCTCGATATTTTCCTTGTAAACGACTTTTCCAGAGAAGTCCGTTTACATCTTACTACACCATCTACTCTACATCTAGACTTACCGCTTACACGGCATACACCCTACGTAGGTGTTTATACTCTGTGCCATCAGTGTACCCAACCCCTCCGAGGTTGTTACACTCACTACCAACTCGGTTTACCCTACTCGTGTCCAACAAAGCTAAATGTCATGACACTAGCACAGCTATGTATTACACTTACCGTTTCTCCACCAAACGGTAAAGGATCTTACATTTATGACTCGTGTTTCGCTTTCTTTTCCGTACTTCTAAACTTACCCTTAGTGGTTTCCATAACCACCTCAGGTTACTCCCTGTCGACATCCTATGTCTGATTAACTTAGACTCTTTTCTGACAACTACCTTTAGTCATTTCGGTTTGTAATGGAAACTCACCAGTCTCCTCCTTACCGCCATCATATTCATTACTCCGCTTTAGGCTTAGTTCGGTCTTCACATCCAAAGACCTCGCTTAACACGACTATGATTGTGGGTTTATACCATCCTTAGGTTAGTCCACTTAAAGTTGCACATCCTATGCTAATTCTACTCATTGGGTTTCCGTTGGCTTTTACCACAACTTGGCCCACTCGGACTCCTCAACTCACTTAGATCCTGTATTTCTACTTGGAATACTTGATCTGTTAACTCCAGCATGAACCTTTTCGGACATGCTCTACTCCCTTTGACCAAACGGGATCCGCTCCCACGGTTTGACTCTTTCCTTTCTTACGGTGTGGCATATGTTCCCGAACATTTACTGCCTCTTGCAAGTGTGTTACCCGTTGGGTTCCAATTGCCCCCAACGGTAGCATACCAATTTTATCACTTTGGCTCGCATCCCCAGATGCTTACCCGACTCCGTTCCCATATTCCCTCTCTTCTTTTCCATTTCGTACCTACGTGCTACTCTTTGTTTGAGTATTTCTCAATATTCGTTACTCACTAAATTCTCCTTCTCGATTAACCGTCCTTACGGTTAATTTTCCCTTTATGGCACCCACATGGCCATTTATACGTTTGATTTGTCCACTCAATCTCCACCCACACACGGGCTTCAGACTAACGAATTTACGATTCACCAACCTGTGGAACTAGCTTACTTAGCTATGTCCACTACAATCTGTGTACTACACATACACTTACAATAGTAGTTGGTTCTCCACCTCCTACTTGACTCTTATCCTATGGGGTCCTCTAGGCTTCTGCTCTTCCCCCCTTATGGGACTACTTATCCCTATCTAGTTTCTCTCCCCTCGGGCCTCCACGAGTCCCTTTGGGGTTTATCTCTTACGTTATCTCGTTCGAGAGCTATCTACCGCAATAGCGCTCATTTTCTTATCTCTGGACGGTACCCGAAGGTCTACACCCATTTCTACTTCTAGACTTGCTCCCGTCTAATACTTTCGGGTCCATAATCACCCTATGGCCCCCTTAATTGGTAACCCTTAGGTTTACATGTATACTCCCTTAGCACCTTAGCACTCTCTAGTGCTTTTCGATTGTCTACTTAACTTTAATCACTCCAAGTGAGTGATTTCTCAACTGCATCTACCATCCTTATACAGCTTACCTGTAAAAGGACTATTGTTTAGTTGGGTATTGGTCACATGAGTTAGTTTTCTTAGGCACCTTGCAGTTTTAAAAATTAATTCAAGTTTATTTCTTAGAAAATGGCGCCTAAGGTTTTCGTAAATGGTTAGGGTTTAACCAATTGGAATGACACAAATTGAGAAAGAATTTTCATGAAAAATTTGCCTTCCAATGGTTATCCCTAGTATTTTCAAGAAAAGTTTGAAGGTCTTTCAGAATCTCTCATCCGGAGAGACCAAAAAGATTATTATAAAAGTTTCTCATGTGATCACTATCCTATTCTTTATGCCCTTCCTTAAGCAACCCAAGAGAGTTTGGTTGGGATTAATCCCTCCTTTTCCCCCTTGTTTACTTAAGGAACTAGCAGTTCATGGATCGAGCGCAAGGTTGGACTAGGCTCCTTCCCTGTGCCTTACCATTTACTCTGCTTCCTGCTTGGCATATAGTCACGCTCTACTCGTTTACATATGCCTCTACTTCTTAACATCTATCTCTGCGGCATATGATTCGGCCACTTTGCCCTTCCATATACCGTATTTTGATTTTCTAGTCCGTAGACTTCTACTTCTATACTGTGGCATACACCACCTCTTTTCTATTTACTTTCTTGAAGGACAACTCACTTCCTTCAGCCATAGCATACCGCACAGTCGTGACCCATTCACGTGGTCATCATCCTATAGGTCTCATGCCCCTGGCCCTGTTTATTCTCGTCTATAAACATTCCATTTCAATCGCCCCATGGGCTTACTTTCATTTCTACACGCCAAGCGTGTCTTTTCTTTCACTCTACAAACCATTCCTAGCATAAACTACCATTCACTGCATATTTCTATTCTACTTGCATTTCATGCTATAATCAAACAACTTGTGCCTATACGATAGCACACAATGCGTCGCTAACAGAGCAGACGCATCATTTCATTTAACACCTGCAAAACAATCACACATTGTAGTGCATTCCTGCCTAAAATTCAACCAAATGTGTCTGTGTCTAGGTAGCATCCTCCATGGATGTCTCCTTTCCCTATTATGGCGTCCTAAGGTTCCCGGGGTCACTGCCACCCCACCTTACGCCTTAGTGCTCATCGGCACTTGTGTACTGTACAGGTTATATGCTTTGCATAGAATTTCACATACAAATTCTATCCCTAAAGCGATGACTCGAAAGAATTTATGACTCAACATCCTGAGTAACCTCACAAGTGCCCGCCGGATCCACCGTTACATCCGAATTCGTAATGGATAGCCCGTCTGACACCCGAGACTACTAGTTAGCTTCACACCTTTAAAGAACAACCTGCCTCTGATACCAAGTTTGTCACGACCCCCGTTTAGAGGACCTTGACCGGCACAGACACAGGGAATATCCCTCTGCCTGTAAGCCTTATCACCTAATTGACAAAATATCTATCATTGAAAATACATCCACATGTAGTATAATACCATGGCTACACCGAAATGGTGGCCTATCCTAGGCAAGGAAATCCACGGTCAGTGCCGCTTCAGGATATAGATATAGGAAAACACACATAACATATAACCTGTGTACTGGCTACACATTCGAAGATGTTGCCTATCCTATTCACATGCAACAATTATATGTATATATATATATATATATATATATATATATATATATATATTTTGGAAACAAGTTTTCCCTGCATCGTAATCTAACGGATCCTGATCTTTAAGGTGTGTGAAGCTGACAGTTCTAGATTTAGTGATACAATAAAATTGGGCACGTCTACCCTTTACTTTATGATACAATGATAAAGTAAATTAAATAATAATTACAATTTATTCACCCACATTAACAAGTTGCGGCCCTTGGAAAGTGTTGCTCAACCCTCGTTCCACCGAGACTTCTTCCACCAGTACTTAACATGTCTTTGTGTAGTAAAAATGAGGTGTGAGTCTTAACCACGCGACTCAGTGAGGACTCTCCCATCCCCGGCGCAAGGCGGGTACCATTGCGCTAGGATTGGTAGTCATACACAACCACATCCAAAAACAACTGGTTACCGTTAATTAGCATACATTCTTGGCGACCACACAACAACAGAAACTTCACCCATACAATCACATGCATTTAATAACTATAAACATGCAGCAGTTTATTCCACGTCATCAATCAGCAAGTAAACATGTAACATATAGTGTCGGCTTTTACTTACCGGTCTTCTCACGTTTCAGCATGTCTGAATCAAACAAGACGTGCAGTGACGTAATCCTGTACGTTACCACTACGCTGCACAATCAGCAATTATATGCAAACACACGCAATTTGTACATACACACACATGCTAAACATACATCTATTTAATCTCCCCAACTCTGGGGTATCTACTAGCCACTATGTGGCTTTCCCACTTTGAACTCATGCACTCGGGTTGTTGGCCACCACGTGGCAAAACATAGTTAACCCATTCACTTGGGTACTGGTCACCTCGTGACAATTCTATTAATCAAACACAATCAATGTCTATCTATCAAACAACTGACGCATAGCCACCACGTGGCACGTCCTGACCCCTAACTGCGGGGCAATAGCTTGAGCCCACTCGTCCATTACCCAACCAGGCCACATGGCGGGCATGACACGACGTCTCAAAGCATGGCCATTGACACACCCTGGACCAACTCCACATGATGATTTCTCTGTTGCTAGGCTAGGCTCACGGTTCACCCGTAGGTTCCTCCCATGTCTCCTAACCTTAGTCTCACATATTAATAGGATTCTTTGTATCTTTCCCGAAGGATCAACAATTCTTCTCCTTATTAATATGTACAAGTATCCTCAATAGGATATAATTCATATACCCATCCAGATGCACTCTCTGAGCCTCAAGCTATCGTCATAGCAATATAAATCCTTTCTGACCCTATTACCAGGATAGGACAATAACCATCGTCATGGTGATTATAAAAACTGAGGTCTCAAGTGCCATCTGACGTTGTTCTAGTCGATGTCTCACATCGTTAGCATAACCAAATCCGTTTGTATATATAAATTGTCTGTGTTTGCATATGATTGCTGATTGTGCAGCGTAGTAGTGACGTACAGGATTACGTCACCACAACGTCTTGGTTGATTCAAACATGCTGAACGTGAGAAGACCGATAAGTAAAAGCCAGTACTATATGTTACGTGTTTAATTGCTGATTGATGACGTGGAATAAACTGCTGCATGCTTGTATCTGTTAAATGCATGTGAGTGCTTGGATGGGATATCTGTTGTTGTGTGGTCGCCAAGAATGTATGTTTATTAACAGTAACCAGTTGTTTTGCATGTGGTTGTGTATGACTCCCAATCCAAGCGCCATGGTACCCGCCTTGCGCCGGGGATGAGAGAGTTCTCACTGAGTCGTTTGGTTAAGACTCACACCTCATTTTTACTACACAGAGACATGTTTAGTACATGTGGAAGAAGTCTCGGTGGAACGAGGGTTGAGTAACATTTCCCAAGACCCAAAATTTGTTCATGTGGGTGAATAAAGTGTAATTGTAATTTAATTTACTTTATTAATATATCATAAAGTAAAGGGTAGACATACCCAATTAGATTGTATTACTAAATCTAGAACTGTCAGTTTCACACACCTTAAGGATCAGGATTTATTTTACTGCGATACAGGGAATGGTTGTTTTCAATATATATGTATATATATATATATACATATATCTGTTGCATGTGAATAGGATGGGTAGCATCTTCGGATGTGTAGCCAGTACACAGGTTATGTATTATGTGTGTTTTCCTATATCTATATCCTGAAGCGGCACTGGTCGTGGATTTGCTTGCCTAGGATAGGCCACCATTTCGATGTAGCCATGATATTATAATGCATGTGAATGTATTTTCAATAATAGATATTCTGTCAATTAGGTAATAAGGCTTACAGGCATAAGGGTATTCCCTGTGTCTGTGCCGGTCACGGTCCTCTAAACGGGGGTCGTGACAGAATTAGAATAAGTGCTTGCATAATTTTTTATAATCATAAATTTACAAGCAAAATGTGCAAAGGCTTCTTTTATTTTTCATTTTTTTTTATTTATTGGAAAACTAAAAAATTCTTTTATATTACATTTTTTTTAGAGAATGAGAACGGTACTTGGAAGACTTTATTCAATGAAAATCAAAATGTATGA
Organism: Senna tora; assembly: GCA_014851425.1. NCBI lineage: Eukaryota > Viridiplantae > Streptophyta > Magnoliopsida > Fabales > Fabaceae > Senna > Senna tora. The sequence goes on along the minus strand of CM026267.1, from coordinate 22,559,250 downwards.
CGTCAGGAATAAAACGAGGAAAACATCTAGTCCACCAATTATTCTGGTTATTGCCGGTTACAATAGAAACTAAATAATGGGCAGGATTATTACTTGCTCTAGGAACCCAAGAAAAAGAAAACTATTAAAATGCTTACTAGATTTAAACATTTTCCTTTTTTGGGAACGAACTATGAGTAGGTGATTAGAACAGACACAGGGATGAGAAGAGAGGAAGATGAGATGCTAGTTTCTTTTATGTGTTTACTTTGATCATTTAATTATTGAGTCGAATTTTATCTTATGGACTACTAACAAATAATATTTATCAAATGGCTAGATTAAGCATCCTCTTAGTAGGAGTGAGCTCAAAAGCACTGTCAGGAACTAAATGTAGGCACTTATTCCATAGAAACTTTGAACATGAGGAGACGAAGATCTTTAGTGAATCCCAAAAACATTTATTGGAGAGGAAGGATATTACCTTAGGAGTAGTAATTTCTAATGATCGGATCTAACAAAATTCAATTTGTTTCGGAGAGAGTCAGATCTAATAGGGGGTCAGAGATTTTGTTGTGGACTATGACAGTCAAATTTGTTCAACAAATGAATGTTGAGGTTAGAGAAATATAAGGGACCCAGGGAATTGAAGAGTAGAGAGAGATTAGATTGAGGCCATATTTGTACCAGATTAAAGAGGGCTAGCTTGTATAGATAATGGTTTACATTAATTACTGAGTTAGGTTCCCGTATAGATAGAGAAATATAAGAAACCCAGAGAAAAGAAGAGATGATGGTTATAGGCTAGGGTTTCTTACATTGTTAAGGAGGGTATATATATACCTCAGGTCGAAGACAAAATGGTAACTTTTCTTACATGAAAAGGATCCATTTTTCCTCGACCTTAGGTATATATACCCTCCTTAACCAGGCAAAAAAAAAACCCTAGCCTATAATCTTCATCTCTTATCTTCTCTGGTCTCCAATATTTCTCTACCTATATTGGAACCTAACTCAGTAATTATGGTAAACCATCGTCTATACAAGCTAGCATAAACAAGGCCTCAATCTAGTCTTTTTCTCTACTCTTCTATTCCTTGGGTCACTTCTATTTCCCTAACCTCAACTTTCGTGCATGGAACAAATTTGATTGTCATAGTCCACAACAAGATCTCTGACACCCTAGTAGATCTAACTCTTTCTGCAACAAATTGAATTTCTTTAGAGCCGATCATTAGAAATTACTACTCTTCAGGTAATATCTTTCCTCTCAAACAAATGTTTTTAGGTTTCACTATAGATCCTCGTCTCCTCATGTTCAAATTTTTGATGTAAGAGGTGCCTATATTTAGTTCCCGACAGTGCTTATGAGCTCGCTCTTAATAAGAGGATCCCTATGGGAGACAAAAAAAATCTAGCCATTTGATACAAATAGAGCCGTCAAAATGGGCTTGGCCCGATGGGCCGACCCGTTAAGCTCGTAAAAAATGGGTTAGCCTAGCCCGACCCTTAATGAAAAGGGTTGAAACAGGCTTGGCCAGCCCTGAGCCCGTGTAGGGCTAGGCAGGGTTGGGAAAATATCAGTCCATTTTAAAAACGGGCCAGCGTAGCCCAGCGCTGTCAATTGCGGGACAAAACGGGCTCGAGTCGAGTTGGGCTGGGCTAGACCATTTTGACAGCTCTAGATACAAATATATTTTTGAGTAGCCCATAAGCTAAAATCTGACTCAGTAATTAAGTTATCAAAGTAAACACAGAAAAAAAAAACTAGCCTTTTCGCGCCAAAGTTTTTTACCAAATTAGCTACGGATTTTTTCCCTAGCTAATCCGTAGCTAATTAGCTAGGGAAATCCGTAGTAAATCCGTAGCTAAAATTGAGAAACTTTTGCTACGCAAGAAATCTGTAGCTATTCCATAGCAAACCTTGGACTCAATCAATAACTTACCCCCTTGCTTGTACTGTTCGGTGTATCTCATTTCATCACATGGATACCCTCTAGTACCTTTTTGTCTGTAATCAAACAGACATATACAAGTACTTTCATCCCTATAGGGCAAGGATGGGAAACCCTTAAAGTGTAGACAAACCACATATCCACATCCTCAATCATCCCTATAGGGCAATGATGGGAAACCCCTCACCCGGACGGCTTCCTTGTGCTTGTCCTGGAGTAACTCCCGCTTCGGACATCGTGGTTTCCTAACAATTGCATTTACGTGGTTAACAATCTTAACTATATGTAATTCATATGCGTATCGTATGCTCGTGCCTAAAAATGCACCTAGACGTCGCCAAGAACCGAGTTCTTGGTCTTATCCGTCTTCCCTCTCTTCCATGAGAGTCTCAAGTGCTTAACACTTGGTTTCTTACAATTATCGCTCACCTTGAATTGATTTTGGAGCCTTGGATTTGAGTTACTAAACCTCAATATGCTTCTAAATTATCCTACTTAAGGTTTCCCAATAATTACGAAGGAATTAAATTGCCATTTTAGAATTTGGACTTCATTGTTCCGCAAGCTTCCATCCTTGAGGAACAAGAAGGTACCTAAAATAATTCTTGATGCTTGATAGCATATTTAGAATTATTCTTGGGTGTTTAAGATCGAAATGAGGAGGTTTAAAACTCTCAACGTCACCCTTAAAGTGTATTTGGGCAATCCGAGCAGGGACCCGACACGTTAACGTCAAGGTTCAACCTTAGTAACCTCAGGCCAGCTCTTCACAGGTCTTGTTCAGCTAATATTTTAACAATATAATTTCAATAATACCAATCCAGGCCTATTTACTCAAATCCAAGCTCAATTCCTAATTATCAACAATTTCCCCAAATTAGGAATAATTAGGATTTCAACCCGAAATCCTTCCAAATTTGAATCCGGCTAAATCCGATGTTATAGCCACGGTTCTTACCCCAACTAAGTGTTCAAGAACAATTTCTAGGTCTCAATCTACCCTCGAAAGAACTCAATCGAAGGTGAATCGAAGAAATCCCTAAAAATGGAGAAATTGAGGGTTTAGAATGAAATTGGGGTTACCAACCTTTGATTCGATTGGTGGCAGGTGTGGAAGATGTTGTAGTCGAGCTCCGGTGAGCTTTTCCCGACATCGGACCGCTCTCTCCAGCGACTTTTCCAGCGGTTTCCTCCCTCCTCCCCTTCTTCCTCTTCACGTCTCCACCCTCTCTCTCTCTTCTTTCAATTTTTCGTTTTCTTCTTTCTTCTCTCAATCCCGTGGCCCTCTCTCCCTATTCCCTTTCCTTTTATTCTTTCTTTCAAATGCACGTCACCCCCACCCCAAATAATTAAAATAATTAAATAACTAATTAATTAATAAAAAGTAATATAATTAACTATAAAATAAGTAATAATTAAATACAATAATTAATAATTTTCTAAATATAATTAAAACTTATTTTGGTTTAATTTCCTACTTCTTTTCTCTTTCTTTTTATTTTCTTTTATTTTCTAATATATAATAATAATATTAAATAAGTAAGGCTGAAAAATATTTCCAATTTAATCACTTTCCCTATTTAATTCAGGTTTCCAATTTCTTAGGTCCTGAATTAAATCCTAAAAATTATTTTCTACTTCTTTTCTTCCTCTTTTCTATCTTCTATAATTCTCAGGTATTACAATCTTCCCCCCCCCCTTAAGAAATTCAGTCCCCGAATTTCAATTAACATACTAACCTTAGTCTTGAAATAGGTGAGGATATGTCCTGCGCATCTCCGCCTCAACTTCCCACGTTGCTTCCTCAACCGAATGGTTTCGCCACAGGACTTTCACCAATGGTATTTCCTTCGATCTCAGCTTCTTCAACTGACGATCTAAGATTTCCACTGGCATCTCCTCATAAGTCATACTTTCAGCTAGTTGTACTTCCTAGGGTTGGATTACATGAGAGGGATCTGGCAAGTACTTGCGAAGCATAGACACGTGAAACACCGGATGAACTCCTTCCAATTCCGCCGGAAATTCTAGACGGCATGCAACATTTCCCACACGTTCTAGAATCTCAAACGGTCCGATGAACCTTGGACTTAGCTTGCCTTTCTTGCCAAATCTCATCATGCCCCTCAACGGTGAAATTTTCAAGAAGACCTGCTCACCCACAACAAATTCTAAGTCTCTTCTCCGGTTGTCACCATACGACTTCTGCCTACTCTGAGCCGTCACAAGCTTTTCCCTAATGGACTTTATCATGTCCAAAGCATCATGAACAAGTTCGGGACCAACCAACTTGGCCTCTCCGACCTCGAACTACCCAATCGGGGACCTGCACTTCCGACCGTACAAGGCCTCGAAGGGTGCCATTTGAATACAGGATTGGTAACTGTTGTTGTAAGTAAACTCTGCTAACGGGAGGTATTTCTCCCACCCTCCGCCGAAATCCATAATGCATGCCCTAACCATGTCCTCTAGAATATGAAGGGTTCTCTGAGACTGCCCGTCTGTTTGGGGATGAAATGCTGTACTCAGATCAACCCTCGTCCCCAACGCCTCCTGCAATGCTCTCCAGAATCGAGAGGTAAACTGGGGCCCCATGTCAGAGATAATCGACACCAATACACCGTGCAACCTCACTATCTCTGATAGGTACAACTGGGCATACTGACCCGCTCTGTAAGTGGTCTTAACTGGGAGGAAGTGTGTGGACCTGGTCATCCGATCAACGATTACCTAAACTGAATCGAAACCCCTCTGTGATCGCGACAATCCTGACACAAAATCCATAGTAATTCTCTCCCATTTCCCTTCAGGAATTTCTATCTGTTGAAGTGTTCCGGCGGGCTTTTGGTGTTTAGCCTTAACCTGCTGTCACATTAGACATCTAGATACGTAGTCTGCCACATCTTTCTTCATACCATTCCACCAGTACAATTCTCTCAGATTCTGATACATCTTATTACTACCCGGATGGATTGTGTACGCTGTCTTGTGTGCTTCATCAAGAATTCTTTCTTTCAAACCACCCACCATAGGTACACACAGTCGTCCCTCCAACCAGAGTATTCCACTGTCATATATGGAGAATTGAACGTCGTCCTTCTCCCCATTAACAACTGTATCTCTGATCTGTTTGAGGTCGGCGTCTTGATCTTTCTTGGATTTACCTTCTTCAATTAGAGCTCACTTAGCTTGAATGTGGGCTAGAAAGAAGTTGGAATCTCCAATTTCAAACTAAGTTCCAGACTGTTCTTGACCACAACGGTGGACATGATGAAATTAGTTCTCCGAGGAGTTAACTATTGCCTTCTCTAGTGAGGCTTACCTTGACTCAATCTACTTGTCCGACTAGCTACCTTCGTAGTGACTTCTTATATCCTTCTTGGAACACGCCAAGACAATAGCTATTTGCATAGCACACTAGGTTCTATTTCTATAAACTCTAACTGACGAACTACTCCTTACATCGGAGTCCCCGTACCCTAGTACCCTCTACTACCAAGAAGCTACTCTTCTGCTGGTATTCCCCCGATATATTCTTTGTAAACGACTCCTCCAGAAAAGTCCATTTACATCTTACTACACCCTCTACTCTACATCTAGGTTTACCGCTTACACGGCATGCACCCTACGTAGGTGTTTATACTTTGTGCCGTCAGTGTACCCAACCCTTCCGAGGTTGTTACACTCACTATCGACTCAATTTACGTTACTCGTGTCCTGACGAAGCTAAATGCCATGACACTAGCACAACTATGTATTACACTTACCATTTCTCCACCAAACGGTAAAACATCTTACATTTATGACTCGTGTTTCCCTTCCTTTTCTGGACTTCTACACTTACCCTTAGTGGTTTCCATAACCACTTCAGGTTACTCCCTGTCGACATCCCATGTCTGACTGACTTAGACTTTTCTCTGACTACCACATGTAGTCATTTCAATTTATAATGGGAACTCATGAATCTCCTCCTTACCATCATACTTATTACTTTGCCTCAGGCTCAGTTTGGTCTCCACATCCGAAGACCTCGCTTAACACGACTATGACTGTGGATCTATATCATCCTCAGGTTAGTCCACTTAGAGTTGCACATCCTATGCACATCAAAGGTTGCATTCACAGGAATACATGCTATGCTTATTTATGTTTTTAAGAAATGAATGATATTGCATCCATGTTTTAAAAGTTATGAAATGTATGAGGAAATGCAGGGATTTTCTATATGATGATACAGTGGTACACATTAGCGGTTTTCAAAACAGGTTGCTATGATTACTGAGATTATAAATCTCACAATTACGTTGATGTGTATCAGATGCCTAGGTACTTAGTCACATTGGAGGCCAAGCTGGAATGAAGGCATGATCCACTACTGGGCTGGGTCGTAGTGATTAGCGATGTGATTGTACATGTAGTGACTTATCTGACGCCTTCTCAAGGAATATGATCATATAGTACATGTTTTCTTTTGTTTTTGGAATTCCCATTCCCTAGACTTTGTCCTTTAGTATCTTTTGGGAAAGGTTACAAAGTCCTAGTAAATATTATGTATAGGAAGGGATGGAGGACATATTTTGGGTAAGTATATGAATGGTATGTAAGTAGAGTCTTTATCCACTAGTAGGCTAAGGGCTAAGATCTTAAGATGCATGCTATCTTTAGATCTTCTCCCTTCATAGGACTCTAGCTTTGATGATGGATGGTATGTGTGCACATATATGTTTATAGTAAATAGAAGGCTATATAATGATGATGCTTGTGTTTGTTTTTAATTTAATGCTTCCGCTGAGAGAGACTAGTGAGATACCCGAGAGTAGCAACCCAAACCAACTCAACTTAATTAATCAACTTGGTAAAATTTTAAATGAACTCGGGTAAGAAAGGCTAGTAACACACTAATTCATATCATTTATATACTAAAATGGACGTAGGGAATTGGGGTGTTACACCCACCGAGGTCTTATTCAGACCGCTATGCCTTGTGCGCTCTGCCGCTAAACGACATTTCCTTTAGGGGAGTAGGAGTATATACCTAACGACTCAGAAACCAACGCATTTTTTCCATAATGTTTACAGGTTATACATGATATAATGCAACATGACAGATTCGAACGCCCCCGCAACAACGACCGACGCAAGCGCTCTAAGGTGCAGCGCAAGGAACCGGGAGGGGATGACCGAAGCAGTCACGACCGAAGCAGGTGGATCAAATGTAACCCAGCCTCAAAGCGCCTCAATGACGCAGGTAGTTGTTACGGAGACCGTGGTCCAGAACCCGACACCTAGAGAGGAAACATGCCCTCAACACCTGTATGGCATGCCACACGTTCCTTGCCCCATAACCGGCGGTCGAGAAACAATAGAGCCAACAAGAAATTCATGGGACGTAGAGATCATCCGCCTCGAGACAGAAGTAACGGCCCTGCGCCAACAGCAGTGGGAGGAGAACATGAACCTCGCCCCAGCGAACGCAAGCGCCCAGCTACCGCTAGTGCCACACGGCGCGGGGACCTCCAACGACCCTACCAACCTGTTCGCAATACAGTTCGAGACCTTACCAATGGAATTCATGCGACCGTCGATAACAGCACTAGCACCTCCACCAGTGATTCCACCTGGACCAACTATGGTCGCCAGGCAAGCAGCACGACCTGCTATGAGCTATCCACGACCAACAGTCCCTAACTACCCTCCGGGATCCTACCTGCACACGCTGTGGGCGACAACCTACAACCCATACGCTGCCTGCGGCGCAAATGCTTACCAGTGGCCCGCTTTCGACTTCCAGGGAAAGGGAAGACATCCTTTTACCCAGAAAATCATGAACGAGCACGTGCCCATGGGCTTCAAGATGCCCTTCCACATAGAACCTTATGGCGGAGAAATTGCTCCGCAGGATCACCTGAACACCTTCAACTCAGCTATGTCAATATTAGGTATGACGGACGGCCAACTGTGCCGGGTCTTCTCATCAACCCTGAAAGAGGCCGCCCTAAGATGGTTTTCGCTGCTGCCTACCGATTCGATCCACAGCTTCAAACAGTTGGCACAACACTTTCTTACACAGTTCGCCAGCAGCAAGGAATACAAAAAGACTGAAGACTCCTTCATTGGTTTCCACCAAGAGGAAGGAGAAACCCTAAAGGCCTGTTTTACCAAGGTCACGCTCCAAGTCCGAGGCCTCCAGGACGCCGTTGCCATATTCGTCATAAAACAAGGCCTCCGATGCTCACAGTTCTATGGAGAACTCAACAGATGCCCCGTCTCCACCTTACAGGAGCTAATGGACCGTGCGGAATGGTTCATCCAGGGGGAGAACGCACAAATCGCCAAAGACAGGATGAGGAAGTTCCTGATAAGCAGGGCCGACATGGAACGAGCGGAAAAGAAGAACGAAAAAACGGTGACAGAAATCCAATCTCCCAAGGAGAAAAGCAACAGGAAAAGATCACCTCCTCGACCACGAACGCCCCCTAGAGGACGGTTCACAAGCTACACTCCCCTCAACAAATCTCATGTTGGGGTACTAGAAGAGATTTATCACTCGGACATGCTCAGCTTTCCCCCTCAGGTCAAGAGGCGAAAAACGGGAAAACCAGTAGACAAGTCCAAATATTGTCAATTCCATAAGGATTACGGACATAAAACCAACGATTATATCCAACTGAAGGATCAGATCGAAGACCTAATCCGAAAGGGACAGCTCGGCAGATTCATCAAAGAAGAAAGTAGGGCTAACGCTGAACAACCACGAGAGACCAATGATCAGACACCTACTCGTGGGGTCATCAACGTTATTGCAGGCGGCCTGCAGAGGGGAACTTCCTCGTCGCCTCAAAGCAAGAAAGGGTGGAACTCTCCATCCTGGCCTTTGACTACGCCCCAAAACACAAAAAGAAGAGCGAGCCCAAGGGAGGCCCCATCACATTCGATGTCACCAACCTGGAGGAACCAGTCCACGACGACCCCATGGTGGTGACAGCCATAATCGCCAACTACAAAGTCAAGAGAGTCTTGATCGACTAAGGGTCCTCGGCAGACGTCCCCTACTTCGACACTTTCAAAAGAGTCAGGCTGAATGAAGCCAGTATAAGGCCATTCCCCCGCACACTCATAGGGTTCTCAGGAGCCCAGGTTCCAGCAGAAGGAATCATCACTGACCGAACAACCATGGGCACCCTACCAAAGGTTGCTAGCCTTGATGTAGACTTCATCATCGTCTCGGCACCATCAGCATACGATGCAATTTTAGGGCGACCGTCCCTAAACAAACTTAGGGCTGTAGTGTCCACCACACAACTCACAATGAAATTCCCAACACCCCATGGGGTTGGAGAAATTATGGCAGACCAGAAACTGGCGCGAGCATGCTACGCAGCGAGTCTAACCAAGATCATCAAGGTCGCTCGCCTTGGTCACCAAGAAACACATGAGGAACCCCCCAAGGGCAAAGAGTCAGAAGGCAAGAAACCAGAGTCCGCCCACCCCGACTAGACCGCCCCCTAAAAAACTCTAAACAAACTTTGTGTCCTCACGCCACTTTTAAGCCAAAGTCATGCACGTCTTTTTATTTCGAATTTAGGATTTACTTCAGCCTGACCTAGGCAATCTGAATGTAATCATCTTGTTTACTTTCAGCCTGACTAAGGTTAGCCCGATCGAGGCTGCACGAATGTAATTGTTTTGTCTATTATTATTGAAGCATTCCTTTTCCACAAGACAAGGCTTCCAATTTGCAAAGTACTCGTGTAAGTCCTACCACAGGACAATGGTTCAACCGCCCTAAGAAACGCTAAGCGCCCCCAAGGCCAAGCTAACATTTCCCCCAGCAGTGCGGTAAATACCCCTTTGGTGCGAAAAACACAAAACGAACGTTCAACAAACCATGCTAGAAAAACCGTCCTGATCACACGGTACTCATGCAAAAAATCTTTTTACCCAGACGTAAAGAGATAACCATGGAAAGAGAGACTACAATCATGCACGACTTTTTGCCCAGAAGTAAAAAGGGAAGCAGGAAAAACTCTTTACAAAAAAAAAAAACATTCTTATAAGATGCCAAAAAATGAGAGGGCGTCCTCCCATTACAAAAGGGTAAACACCCTGAAAATTATAAACCTATTATTGGGCATCCCCAAGATCTACAAAGGCCTTAGCCCCAGCAGGCTCTGTATGGCCAACACCTTCCGACGACCCCCGCCTGGTCGCTTCAGCTAGCTGTTGAGAAGTAGGTCCAATCCCTGGAGCTCTCCCAGGATTCGAGACAACACCTGGTGCTCCACCAAGCGCTCGGTCAATTGACGAAGATAAGCAAGATTCAATAGAGGATCTATTTCCATTCGACCACGAAGCTCACCGTTAAAAAACTCCAGGGAAGGATGCAAGGAAGCCACCCACTCTGTCGAAAACATCTCCCCACGGAGACGCTCGAGTTGCTCGACAGTCAGGAGCATGCCGTACATCCTCTGTGCCGTCAACTCCCCCTGGAGATTAGCGACGTCGGCAACTCTGTCCTTGTCTGCCAGCCAATCGGAAAGGTTCTTAGAAGCATGAGCCTCCACACTCCGCAAAGCTTCACGAAGTGAATGCAGCTCCCGCTGACACCTCTCAGCGTCATCTCGACAGGCGGCCAGCTCCTTGCGAGTCTTCTCCAATTCCGAGCGAAGGAGCGTAACCTCGTAAGGATGTCCAGCTTCAGCCCTAAGACGGGCAACCTCTTGAGTCATGGACTTAACCTCGCGTCCTTGATCCTCACACTCTAGCTTCTTGGCAGACAGTTGCCCCCGCACGTCCGCCAATCTCTTTTGAGAAACCTCCAGAGCTTGGCTCTTGGAGGACGCAACACCGGAAAACTGATCCCGGTCGCGACGGATCTCCCCCTACAAAAAGGTGAAGTCAGGAACGCAAAAGTCAAAACAAAATGAGGAGAACACCACAATAAGGGAGCTCACCACACGCTTCTCCCACTCAAAACCAGCTTGGTGGAAGTCAGCTAAGGCCTCAGCAACCCGGCTGAAGCCTCGAACAACATGATTCAGGGGAGAAGTGTCCAGCCCCCTAGCATCCCTCTCCCACATCTCCACGAGGAAGTGCATGCCCAACGACACCAGTTCAAAAGGTAATCCCCCCTCCGGTGGCCGAAGGGGTTTAGAAGGGTCGGCGATCGACCCCGGGACAAGATCTTTTGTGGCAACCGCTTGACTCAACACTACATTCCCTCTATCTAAGAGGGCTCCTGCCTCCACGGCCGCGTCACCAGACTCCGCAACTTCCTCAGCCGCAGGTTCGCCCGCCATGCCCTGAGGCACGAGAGAGTCTCCGATAGACTCCTGAACGACCACCCTGGTCCTCTTAGCAGCAGGCTGATCGACCCCCTCAACGGGGCTAAGGACAGGAAGGCAGGTTGATAGAATCACCCTCATGGGTGATTGACGAACATGAGCGGAAGTAGGAACAAAGGTAGGAACAGAGGCAAGATCAGAAGCTGGGACATAAGATGGAACAGCACCCTCCACCGGAGCCTCCACTTGTACATCCCCCCGGTAAGAACTCCATCGTGCCACCTGCAAAGATAACCGCAACTCCACACCAAAAGGCTGCTTCTTGAGTCACCCTTCTCTGCCCTTGGACAACTCCGCCGCAGAGGCTCCTTTCTTTTCCCCCTCCCGGGGTCCTCGCACGACCTCTTCCATCCTTCTTCCTCTTCTCCCTTTGGGGACCTTCCTGCCGGCGGTCTCTCTCGAAAGACGGCGGTACGGGAAACCGGCTTTCCCTCTCACCACCAAAGGGTACCACAGCAGGGACATCGGCTGCTACCTCCGGAGAAGGACCCTGTTGACCATTTTTCTTCCCCCTAGTCCGACCGACGTCGCGAGTACGACTAAGAGGGGGAGGAGGAGGAGAAGAAGAAGGAAGATCCTCCAAATCAGTAAAGTCGAAGGGGTAGAAGCTATAATCATCACTACCAGGCATCGCAAAAGCTCGGCAAAAGCAAGAATCAGAAAGAATAAAGTAAAGGCAGGGAAAATAGAGGCAATGGAGAAAGGTGAATGCAAATATAAAGTCACCAACTTTCAAACACTGGACATTTATAGGATACCCAGAGGCGCGTCGATTCAAAAACCATTGCCCCCTCGTATCCCGCAACGGATAGAATTTTCTATCGTCTACAACCAGGCCCAGCTACAACCATTTGATTCGACCAAACACGTGGAAAGGAAGGACGGCTGAGATTCACAATCGAGGCAACAGAAATCCGAAGACCAAAAAGCCCTCTGAAATCCAAGAGTCACCTAGAGACACCTGGGGGCCTTTCCGGAAAACCATCTGCCTAGGCTAATGATGGCTACCCTCGAAAATGAACCTGCATTTAATGAAGGAGAAGCGGCGGCAAAAACACCCAGGGGCACCTGCAACAAGCCCTCTCCTTCAACAGACAACTATCAGCAAAGAATCCCCGGTCAGCCACCGGCTACGGACGAACATAGCCAGAGGAGAGCCCTTCGAAATGACCAAACGACCCCTGACCTCTGGACTTCTCCCACCTGTTCACAAAGGGTATTTCGGGAAATGCCCCTCTGAGCAATGATGACTCCACCTCGGTAAGTCGCGCACTCTCTATAGAGACGGCTCGAAAACTTGCTAAGGAAGTCAAGCAGTTGGCCATCTGAAACAAGACGCGTGTCCTCTCCCAAAACGTCTCCTTTTCCATGGAACGATACGAGGGAACCTACTTCGCAAGTCAGACGACCAGCCCCAATGACCATGACTTCGCACGGACGAGCCCTCCCCTGAACAAAAGCAGTAAAAATTTCTAAGTATCTACAGACAAGGGAACTTAAGTCCATGGGCGCCCGACACCCGTAGACTTGGGGCATTTATGTAACTACGGAATATTCCACTTCGGGACACGTGGCATTGAATTTCTAGAAGCCCAGCCTCAGCACCCGCAAGGGACATGTGGTACCACTCATCTGCTAGTTATATGGCCCCTGCCCACGTCACTTCACGGAATGTCCCATTAATCAAACGTGGGAACTCCTTTAGCCTCGTTGCACGACCCATGTCCCATGAGATCGTGGGTCGAGCACGACCTCCCCACACTCAGTATAAATAGACCATCACCCGGGGGACTAAAATATACGCAATATAAAGGATTACAACGCCTCATCTCATATCCCTCACATACTATCAATAACTTGAGCACTCTCAGACCCCTCACACGAATCCTCTTAAGTTTCGCCGTAGGTCCCACCAAGGCCAACCTCTGACAAGCTCACCTCCATCCCGGAAACTATTCCGTATAAGGCTTTCAGCAGCCCTCAGAGACTCGAGCTCTCTCTCACTAAGGCAACCTCCTAAGAGCGGCTCGCCCGCCCGGAGTACCTTAAGGACGTCTTAGCCGCACACGGCCTGACACAGGTAAGCTACCTAGCCCAATGGCTCCCATAGATGTCACCATGACGAACTACGTGGACTTTAATCCCTTCCGAAGGGTACGTAGGCACCTAGGTGCACCGCCTAAGGACAAGTCCCCCAAGGTTAAGACCCCATGCACTCCTAATTGCAAATTACAATTGTCTGAGCCAAAAACGACAGTTACACATAGTATATATCTATATTGTATTGACTGCACGTCTCAATACATACAATCTATACTTATCACATGCAGTAATCACACGTAATATATATATCCATATCATATTGATCGTACGTTTCAATATGTACGATCTATCCTATTCACATGCAGCAGTTTATATACTCACACATATATCCTAGTTTTTCCCCAAACTGGACCCTGTCTTAAAGTACATGTGAAGCCGACAATTCTAGAGTGGACGTACATCAAAAGCTGTAAATATATACACAATATCTACAACTTAGAATATGTACAACATAGTCAAAATATAACATAATATCCACCCATGCGAACAAGTGCGTTAAGGTTGGTCTGATGTCCGTATCACTATCCGGACGTCGATGCCTGCCCGATACCTGTATCTGAAACATTGAAGCAAAGGGAGTGAGTCAAACAGACTCAGTGAGAAGCTTCCCATCATCGGCGTAGCGGCGGGTACCACTATAGCTGGGGAAAGGGAAACACCCACAATCACATGCGCATGAAAATCCAGTTTATCAAATGTTATATTACGATCAGGCAATATTAATATAACATAAAGTCAAAGATAAACCTACAGATCATGCTCTTCTATCATGCTTCTCATAAACAAGAAATCACTTTTAACATATCATCTGAAAGCTATAAATCACTCAACTGGGTGGACAGTGATACGGACATCAGACCATCCTTACGCACTTGTTCACGTGGGTGGACACTTTTTGTTATTTTGACACTTTTGGTTGTACATATTATAAGATGTAAGAGTTGTGTGTATATATTCACAGCTTTTGATATTTACCTATTCTAGAATTGTCGGCTTCACATGTATTTAAAGACAGGGTCTAGTTTGGGGATAAACTAGGATATGTGTACGAGTATATAAACTTCTGCATGTGAATAGGATAGATCGTACGCATTGAGGCGTACAGTCAATATGATATGGATATATATACTATGTGTGCTTGCTACATGTGAATAGGATAGATCGTACGTATTGAGACGTACGATCAATATTATATGAGTATTTATATTATGAGTGTTGATGTATATATCTATACATTGAGCTGAGCTGAAGCGGTATTGAGCAAACCATCGATTGCAGGTTAATTAGGCCACCAGTGAGGTGTGGCCACTATTATGACATATATATTGATCATATAGCAGGGTAGTTATAGTCATGTTTACAGGATAAGGCTTACAGGTTTAGAGGTAAAAATCTATTCCTGTGCCGGTTACGTACTCCCAATTTAGGGTCGTGACAAACTTGGTATCAGAGGCAGGTTATTCTTTAATTCATGTGAAGCCATTGGTATAACCAGGTGTCGGTATAATCTTCGTTGTGAAACCCGGGCACAACGTTGAATTAAACAGGCACTTGCAGGAGTACCCAGGATAAGTTGAGTCAGCCTTTCTTTCATTCCTTCTTAATCTATGATAGATTAGGCAAATGCTTATCAGGTGACGTTTATGTGTAGTACAGGGATGCCGCCAAATACTTGGCAAACTAGGAGGGGCGGTAGAGTCCTTGCATGTACCGATGAGGAGTCCGTTCGGGAGGAGAGAATGCCTCCCAGGGGCCGAGCTAGGGGCCGTGCTCATGGTCGTGGTAGGGCACAAGAAAGAGAAGTACCTATTCAATGAACCCTAGAGCCACAGGTTGAGACGGGTGCTCCGTCAGTGGCTGAGATGCTGACTGCGGGATTTCAGGAGTTGAGAGCTGAAATGACCCGCCAAATTCAACAAGTCCGCCGTTTAATTGTCGGCGAGGAAGAGGAGCAAATAATATCAGCTGAACAGGAAACCGAAATGGTTGAGGAAAGGAAGGAAGAACCAAGAAGGGAGTGGCAACAAAGGGACGTGCCCCAGGGACCGAGGGGCGTTCCGAGGGAATTGCCGATTACTAAATTCCTAAAATTGAATCCGCCTACCTTTTGCGGACCGAAACCAAGGAGGACCCTTAACATTTGCTCCGTGATATAATCAGAATTGGGCAATTGTTGTGGTTTCCAGGAGGAGAGATGGTGGAACTTGCCTCGGTTCAGTTAAGAGGCACTGCACGAGTTTAGTTTGAATCAGTACAGAAGAGATATGCAAGGAGAGTTGCTCCTATGACGTGGGAAGATTTTCAGAGGGAATTCCTGGGTCGGTTTCTATCGGAAGGAATGAGGTATGCCAAGCGTCAACAATTTGAGGATTTGTGGATGACGCCGAATATGTCAATGACTGAGTTTGAGCTGCAGTTCACAGAGCTAGCTCAATATGCTCCAGAATTGGTTCCCGGTTCATCCTACTTCGGTTCTAAGAAATCTAGTTTCTAAACCTCAATATACCTCCAATTTATCCCACTTAAGGTTCCCTAAAGTTTGTGAAGGAATAAGGTTGAAATTCCCGAAGTTAGGCCTAATTGGTTTCGCAAGTGTCATCCTTGAGAAATAAGAAGGTACTTAGAGTGATTTAATCCTCAAAAACATGTTTAGGAGGGTTCTAGGGTGTTTAGGATTGAAGAGAGGATGTTCAGAGGTCTTAATTCTCCCTAAAAAAGGGATTGGGGCAAGCCAGGCAGGGACCAGGCGCTGCAACGCCCATTCTGGCGCTGCCGCGCCAAGGTACTGCCTTGGTAGCCCGTGGCCAACCAGCAAGTGGGCGCTGCAGCGCCCGTCTGGGATGCAGCGCCAGCTCGCAGCACAACAACGTTTTTGCTGTGATGTGGCTGGTTTCGGACCCCTTTTCGGCCATTTTCCGATCCGGCTTTGATTCCACTTTTCACGGGTCTTGTTCTCCTACATATATAGTATATTTAAGAAGTCCTACAACTCAAATCCAACTCCGATTCGTCACCGAATTGTTGATTGTTCGAAATTGGGAAAAATGGGTTTTATAAACGCCAAACTCTTCCAACTTTGAATCCGGCCAAATCCAATGATCTAGCCTCGAATACTAACCCCGATGAGTGTTCAAGAATACTTTACAAACATTATTCTACCCTCGAATCCGCCCAAACTCAGATTCTCAACTCAATTCCAAAAATGAAGAAAAATGAAGAAAATGGGAACCTGGAGAGAATCGGGTGTTGTACCAACCTTAACTCAAGAGATTGAGACGAGGATCATGACGAGGATGTTCTCTGGCTCCTCCTCCAACTTCGGCTCGCCGGATTCCGGCGAGATTCCCGCCGGATCTCCTCCCACCTCCAAGCCCTAGCTCTCTCTCTCTCTTCTCCCTCTCTCTCCTTTCCTTCTCTTTCTTTCTTCTTGCTTCTTGTGTCCCCGTAGCTCTCTCCCTCTCCCCTTTTCCTTTTCATTTTCTTTTCCTCTCTTTTACTTACTAATTAATATATTTAAGTAATAATAAATAAAAAATCTGAAAGCAATATTAATTAACTAAATAAATTAGTAATCATAATAATAATACCAAAGAGAAGGTTGAAAAAAAATATCTCCAACTTAATTCCTCCTCTTTCCAATTAGATTTTATTTTCTTTTAAGTCCCAAATTGAATACCAAAAATAGTTCCTACTTACTTTTCTTTCACTTTCTACTTTCCTAAAAACCCCCATTTTAAGTATTTAAAATAATCATAATAAAAATAAACTAATTAATAATTAAACAAATAATAACTAATAATATTTTGATTTAGTTCCCACTCCTATTTATTTTGGGTTTCTAATTTTGTAGGTCCTGAATAATTTCCAAAAAAAAATATTTTACTCCTTTCTTTCATCTTTTATTTTACTTGAAATTTCGAAGAATTCCTTAGTTCCTTTCTGGTTTCCCTTAACCTTCAAACTTTTCCCATATTCTTCTTAAGGTTCTAATTCCTAGCCCTGGAATAAATCATTCTTAAATCCTCGAAATTTTAAATAAATCATTCTTTAATCCTCAAAATTTTCCGGGGTATTACAAGTGGTTAACATGGTATTGTTGTTCCTAAACTATTATATATGAAAGTATTTGTATATGTGTGTTTGACAACAGGTGAAGAGGTACTGGAGGGTATCCATGTGATGACATGAGATACGTCGAACAGTACAAGCAAGGGGGTAAGTTGTTGATTGAGTCCAAGGTTTGGTTTACCCTATTAATTAGAAAACAATTAAAGAATTCGTATGGAAGCTGTTAGAACACGTTGACGTTTTGTGGTAATTGAACTTAGGAAAGACCTAAGAGCTAGGTTATGATCTAACCAAGGGTTTGGGTACCATATGAGGATTAATAAGATCTCAAAAATGGATTAGTGAGTCGTAGGGATGTTCACACTACCTAGGTAAAGTAAATTTAGGATAGTAATGGGTAGATAGAGTCAGGATCCCAACTGAAAGCTTTGGGAAGAGAAACAAGTTAAAACATTTGCCCGTTGAGGCCATTGCCCTAGCCTGGTACTAGGGTCAGTTAAAGATTAAAACATTTGCCCGATGATGCCATTGCCCTAGCCTGGCACTAGGGTCAGTTAAAGATTAAAACATTTGCCCGATGAGGCCATTGCCCTAGCCTTGCACTAGGGTCAGTTAAAGATTAAAAGAAATTGCCCGTTGAGGCCATTGCCTTAGCCTGGTACTAGGATCAGTTAAGTGATTTACAGTTTTCAAATGATATGTTAAAAGTGATTGCTTGTTTATGAGAACCATGATAGAAAAGCATGATCCGTAGGTTTATCTGTGATTTTAATGTTATATTAATATTGCATTATCGTAATATAACATTTGATAAACTGGACTTTCATGCACATGTGATTGTGGGTGTTTCCCTTTCCCCAACTGTAGTGGCACCTGCCGCTACGCCGAGGATGGGAAGCTTCTCACTGAGTCTGTTTGACTCACTCCCTCTGCTTCAATGTTTCAGATACAGGGATCGGGCAGACATCGACGTCTGGACAGTGATACGGACATCAGACCATCCTTATGCACTTGTTCACGTGGCTGGACACTTTCTGTTATTTTGACTCTTTTGGTTGTACATATTATAAGTTGTAAGAGTTGTGTATATATATTTACAGATTTTGATATGTACCTATTCTAGAATTGTTGGCTTCATATGTATTTAAAGACAGGGTCCAGTTTGGGGATAAAGTAGGATATTTGTATGAGTATATAAACTTCTGCATGTGAATAGGATAAATCGTACGCATTGAGGCGTACGGTCAATATGATATGGATATATATAGTATGTGTGCTTGCTGCATGTGAATAGGATAGATCGTACGTATTGAGACGTACTGTCAATATGATATGAGTATTTATATTATGAGTGTTGATGTATATATCTATACACTGAGCTGAGCTGAAGTGGTATTGAGTGAACCGCGGATTGCAGGTTAATTAGGCCACCAGTGAGGTGTGGCCACTATTATGACATATATATTGATTGTATAGCAGGGTAGTTATAGTCATGTTTACAGGAGAAGGCTTACGGGTTTAGAGGTAAAAACTATTCCCGTGCTGGTCATGTCTCTTGATTTGGGGTCGTGACAATAACAGCGAAGAATGGTAGAGGAAATAATATTTCTAGGTGATACAAGCATTCAACAACTCGATTATGAAGATTTTCTAATTTTGAACCACTTAGTACTTTACTGCAAATTTGTCGAAAAATTGAACACAACTCCATTATAACTGCACACACTTGGTTAGGTAACACATTCCTTATAGCTGTCGGCAACAATTGCTCCATAAGAATATGAGAATCATGACTCTTTAATCCAGATATTTTCTGATTCTTCAAATCAACACATCTAGATATATTGCTTGAAAAACCATCTGGAACTTTCACGTTCTTTAAAATACTTAAAAATTTATCCTTATCTGCATTGGTCATAGTGTACAAAGCCTGAGAAAACTTGCCATTTTTATCTGGCTAAAGATCTCTCCAAATACCCATGGCACATAAGTCTTTTCGAGCAAGATTATCTTTTGTCTCACCAGGTTCATTGAGTAATGTGTAGATTACATTCTCACACATTTTTCTCAATGTGCATCACATCTAAATTGTGTCTTATAAAATTTGACTCCCAATATGGAAGATGAAAAAATATACTCCTCTTTCTCCATTGAAGTTTACTTCCTTCCTTACTTTTACGAGTTCTTTTCCTCTTTCTTTTCCCCTTGGCATCCAAATTTTGTTTTTTCCAAATGTGACATCAATATTCTCCACTTGCTTGAATATTTCCGAGACTGATAGTAAAGGTGGTGGATCCCTCATCTCGACATTACCATAAAATTTAATTCGATTCAATCTAAATCTATGTCCTGATTCTAGAAACCGACGATGACCCATGAAACACCATTTCATACTGAATGATAATCGACGAGGAACTGTGTCATTATTACAAGTAGGACAAGCCAACCCTGTGTATGTGTTCTAGCCAGACAAGGTCCCAAGGCCAGGAAAATCACTAATTGTCCACATCAAAGCTGCACGTAAAGTGAACACTTCACTACATGAAGAATCACATGTTTCCACTCCATTTGTCCACAAGTCCTTCAACTCTTCAATCAAAGGCTTAAAATAGACATCTATATCATTCCCTGGCATTCATTTACCCGGAATGATCAGAGATAGAATAAATGAATTCTGCTTCATACACATCCACGAGGGCATGTTGTACAGAATAAGAATCACAGGCCAAATGCTATAATTTGTACATAAGGTTCCAAAAGGATTGAACCCGTCACTTGTTACACCAAGCCAAACATTACGCATTTCTACAACTTACATGCCTCAGAATCTCTTGGATGTCTAATTAGCCCATCATTGTTCAAATCTTCTGCATGCCATCTCATTTGATTAGCATTTTTAGAACACATATATATCCTTTGCAATCGTGGCTTCAATGGAAAGTAACGTAGAACTTTCTTAGGTTGCTTCTTCTTCTTGTTATCCCCATCAAGAGTGTTAATGGAATTTTCATTAACTTTCCATCTATATGTATGACAAACTTTGCATGATTTTGTACGTGCATCATCTCCCCAATACATCATACAATCATTAGGACATGCATCAATCTTAAGATAATCAAGACCAAGTTTGTTCATTGCCTTTTTGACATCATAGAATGAGCTAGGGATCTTTGCATGCTCAAAAGCATCATCCAATAGTTCAAGAATCATGGACATTGCTTTATTAGTCATTCAACAATAACACTTAATATGATACAATTTGAGTATAAAAGAAAGGCTTAAATATTTTGTACATCCTGGATATAGCTCATCATTACAATCACTAAGCAAATCATTGAAGGTTGTATCGTTCTCATTGTGCGGTTGATGCAACCCCTGCACCCTACTCTCAACTTCATCTATAAATCCATGTGCTTTCGCCCCAACATGCCTACTAACTCCAAATGCAACATGGACCATATCTTGCATTAGATCGTGACTATACAAATCACCCTCATGAAGAATTGTATCTCATGGTGCACTTGAAGTGTTAATTGCTTCTCCTATCATTGACTCTCCATGCCAAACCCAAACAGTGTACCCTTGCGGGAACGGGGTACAAATTAAGTGGTCATATATCACATCTCTATTGTGCCACCTTTTAAACCCACAACAACTACATGGACATCTTATCACACCTTCATAAGCCTCAGCAATAGTGTTTGCAAATGCGAAATCTAAAAACTCATTCAGGCCTTTCTCGAATTCAGGACTAAGTCGTGACTTTGTAATCCATGACTTATTCATGTCTAAAGCGTATGTATCTAAAAATTGTAAACAAAATTAATCAATAAAATGTTTCACATCACTCGAAAAAGTGAGCTACTAATTATCCCCTATCATTTAAAAACTATTAAAATTAGTAGTACAAATTAAATGAAGAATTCAAATAAGTAGAACTATTTTTCATAGTCATAAACTCATAATACATGACACTTGATCATAACCTAAGGTTGATCTTGTCTAGCATGCTTCCTATGCTTCAATTTTTTCTCCTTTCCATTTCTTACGTGCTATAAAACTTCAACAAATCAACTCATGTTTTCTATACAAATAAAATAGTCATACTCTTATTCAGCATATTGGGTCTAGTCAATTAAAATGGTCATACTCTTATTGGCAAAGCAAGTAAACAATTTCATGTTTTAATATTTACAAAATTAAAATGGTGACTTATAACATATAGCCAATCATGTAGGTAACCAGCAATTAATAGTAAAATTAACATGTATTCAAGTCAGCATATAAGATATGATTAGATCTTGCAAATTCACATTTCCCAAACAAGACTATAATAATCAAAACACATCACTTTCAACATACAGAGTAATGAAATCAAGTGAAAACATGTCCCAACATGAAGAAATCTTACTTTCTTTGAGTATATGAAGTAATCACCTTCCCAATTGTTTAACCTTCTTTGGCCAAGTGGCCCTATAGTGCAAAGTTTGACGTTTTGGACAAATCTGTAAATTAAGAGCAACATCCCAATATAATCATATATTAGTATAAATAGATTCAAAGTATAGCTTCAACAATTGGAAAAATAACAAAAGACCAGAAAAAAGTATCATTAATGACAGATAAAAAAGAAGGTGGATATAACTTTTTAAAACTAGAGGAATGATAGGTACAAGGAAGCAAATGAAATTGAAAAGTAGAAAGTAAACAAGAGTTTGAAAAGATGAGTTCATGTGAACAAGTTAACTAAAAATGGGAAGTAATTAATGAGGAAAGTAAAAGGGGGGGGGGAGGGAAAAAGAACATAAAGACGTTTGGTGGAATGGAAACAAGAGGGGGGATGGCATGTGATACACATGATGATGAGAGTAAGTGAGGCATGCTTTAGCTTGTTGACCCAAAACAGAAACACAAAATGGAAGGTTACAACTTGTTACATTACATTGATATTAGTTGGTTTGAGTTTGATGCCCCTACACGTTTCTCAACTCTCACCACTAAACCAATTCCCCCAAGTCAATCACTCTTATACGTTAAGCAACAGACAAAATTAGATAAAGAAATGGAATTCTGAGCCTACCAAATCAAATTCAAATACAAAACAACTCTAAAATTTTGTTTTAATTGAATTACATACATTTTTCAGTGGTCTATGATAACTCTATAAGTTTATAGAGTTATTTGGGACGATTATTACACTCATTTTCAATGCTTTAAATATGTTTTAGCCACATTATGGTTGATTTTCAGTGTATTTCATGATATTTAGGTGTTTAGTGGACTTGTACAAGAATTGAATGCAATTGAATCAATGTAATTTGATTAGACTAAAACTTAACTAAGTTGATTATTTAATTAGATGGATTTCCACATATATATTTCAACTTTGTCTTTAATTTTCAAAATATAAAATCAATTATACAAATAATAAAAATAAATTAATTAATGAAAAGTTAATTTTATTATATTTTAAAAATAGAAAGAAATAATGAACTTCTTACTCTTTCAATAAAATTTATATTCACACCATATGAGTATGACATCAAAACTGTTTCTATAAAAAATGAATTAAAAATATCACAAAGATATTTAATTGATTATGTACCAAGGTTGCAGTTAACAGGGTCGTGTGAATTTTGTGATCTGATTGATTGGTGTTGATGGGAAAGGTTGCTGAGAAACAGAGTTTCAGCACAGCAAGCAAGGGAGAGAAAAAAGGCATACTTG
This sequence comes from Senna tora, assembly GCA_014851425.1. Lineage (NCBI taxonomy): Eukaryota > Viridiplantae > Streptophyta > Magnoliopsida > Fabales > Fabaceae > Senna > Senna tora. The sequence goes on along the minus strand of CM026267.1, from coordinate 22,536,074 downwards.
ATTGATTTGGAAGCAAAGGTCAAAGACATGGAGAATAAGAATTCGTAGCTGGAAGAGAGGCTTTCCACTTTACAGAATGAGAATCAGATGCTAAGACATGAAAAGAAAAAGAAAAATATCTAGACCACCTCTTTTGTAATACCTGAGAAATTTTTCGAAGTTTAAAATAAAATAAATGAAGAGAATAAGAAAAAGGGAGAGAGAGCTACGGATCGAGAAAGGAAAGAAAGAAAAGAGAGGAAGAGAGAGAGAGAGAGGGTGGAGACGCGTGAGGGAAGAAGAAGGGGGAAGGAGGAGGAATCTCGCCGGAGGAGAGCTAGTCGACGCTGGAAAAGCTCACTGGAGCTTGACTACAATGTTTTCCACACTTCCCACCGATTGAATCAAAGGTTGGTAACCCCAATTTCATTCTAAACCCTCAATTTCTCCATTTTTAGGGATTTCTTCGATTCACCTTCGATTGAGTTGTTTCGAGGGTAGATTGAGACATAGAAAGTGTTCTTGAACACTTAGTTGGGGTAGGAATCGAGATTATATTCTCGGATTTAGCCGAATTCGAATTTGGAAGGATTTGGGGTTGAAATTCTAATTATTCCTAATTTGGGGAAATTATTGATAATTAGGAGTTGAGCTTGGATTTGAGTAAATAGGCTTGGATTGGTATTACTGAAATCATATTGTTGAAATATTAGCGGAACAAGACCCGTGAAGAGCTGGCTCGAGGTTACTATGGTTGAACCTTGACGTTAACGTGCCGGGTCCTTGCTCGGATTGACTAAATACACTTTAAGGGTGACGTTGAGAGTTCTAAACCTCCTCATTTCGATCTTAAACACTCAAGAATAATTCTAAATATGCTATCAAGCATCAAGAATTATTTTACATACTTTCTTGTTTCTCAAGGATGGAAACTTGCGTAACAATAAAGTCCAAATTCTAAAGTGGCAACTTAATTTCTTCGTAATTATTAGGAAACCTTAAGTAGGATAATTAAAAGTATAATGAGGTTTAGTAACTCAAATCCAAGGCTCTATAATCACTTCAAATAAGTCATAGTTGTTATGAAACCAAGTGGGAAGCATTTGAGACTCTCATAGAAGAGAGGGAAGACGGATAAGACCAAGACCTCGGTCCTTGGCGATGTCTAGGTGCATCTTTAGGCATGAGCATGTTGTATGCATATGAGTTGCATATAGTGTAAGATGTTAACCACGTGAATGCGTTTGATAGGAAACCACGATTCATCTGAAGCGGGAGTTACTCCAAGACAAGCACAAGGAAGCCGTCCAGGTGAGGGGTTTCCCATCCTTGCCCTACAGGGTTGATTGGGGATGTGGATATGTGGTTTGCCTACTTGCCTATTTGTAAGAATTATTTAGTGGTTAACATGCTATTGTTGTTCCTAAATTGTAATATATGAAAGTACTTCTATATGTGTGTTTGATTACAGGCAAAGAGGTACTAGAGGGTATCCATGTGATGACATGAGATACAACGAACAGTACAAGCAAGGGGGTAAGTTATTGATTGAGTCCAAGGTTTGGTTTACCCTATTAATTAGAAACTCATTAAAGAAATCGTAAAGAATTTGTTTGTAAACGTCGACGTTTTATGGTAATCGAACTTAAGAAAGACCTTAGAGCTAGGTTATGATCTAATCAAGGGTTTGGGTATTAAATAAGGATTAAGAAGATCTCATAATTGATTAGTAAGTCATAGGGAGGTTCACACTACCTAGGTAAAGTCAATTTAGGATAGTAATGGGTAGATAGAGTCAGAATCCCAGCTGAAAGCTCGGGAGAAGAAACAAGTCAGATAAAATCGCCCGTGGAGGCAATTGCTCTAGCTTGTTCTAGGGCCAGTTGATTTAATTGACCATGGATGCCATTGCCCTAACCTGGCACTAGGGTCAGTTGAAGATTAAAATAAATTGTCCGTTGAGGCCATTGCCCTAGCCTGGCACTATAGTTAGTTAAAGATTAAAAGAAATTGCCCGTTGAGGCCATTGTCCATTGTGAGATACATGGACCAGTTGAGTGATTTATACCTTTCAGATGACATGTTAAAAGTGAATGCTTGTTTATGAGAAGCATGATAGAAGAGCATGATCCGTAGGTTTATCTTTGACTTTATGTTATATTAATATTGCCTGATCGCAATATAACATTTTAAAAACTGGATTTTCATGCGCATGTAATTGTGGGTGTTTCCCTTTCCCCAGCTGTAGTGGTACCCGCCACTACACCGAGGATGGGAAGCTTCTCACTGAGTCTGTTTGACTCACTCCCTCTGCTTCATTGTTTCAGATAAAGGTATCGACCAAGCATCGATGTTCGGACAGTGATACGGACATCAGACCAACCCTAACGTACTTGTTCGCGTGGGTGGATATTTTGTTATATTTTGATTATGTTGTTCATATTCTAAGTTGTAGATATTGTGTATATATTTACAGCTTTTGATGTACGTCGACTCTAGAATTGTCGGCTTCACATGTACTTAAACACAGGGTCCAGTTTGGGAATAAACTAGGATGTATGTATGAGTATATAAACGGCTGCATGTGAATAGGATAGGTCGTACGCATTGAGGCGTACGGTCAATACGATATGGATAAATATATTATGTGTGCTTGCTGCATTTGAATAGGATAGATCGTACGTAATGAGACGTACGGTCAATATGATATGAATATTCATATTATGAGTGTTGATATATATCTATACACTGGGCTGAGCTGAAGCGGTATTGAGCGAACCGTGGATTGCAGGTTAATTAGGCCACCAGTGAGGTGTGGCCACGATTATGATATATATTGTATAGCAGGGTAGTTATAGTTATGTTTACAGGGTAAGGCTTACGGGTTTAGAGGTAAAATCTATTCCCGTGCCGGTCACGTACTCCCAATTTGGGGTCGTGACATCTTTCAATTCCAATTAAGATAGATACTAACATTTTTAGTAAGTAAATGAAAAAAACCATCACATAACTGATTTTAGAATTTTAAGGAATCAGCAACTACAAGAAAACTGAGACGTACCTTCTCCTTCAATTTTGGTGTGTTTATGTGGATGCTTTACATTCCACAAGAAAATCCAAGAAACATATTTATGAGAATGTCTGTGAGAAAGATATACAATAAAAAAATTCATATAAGGTAGGTAGACAAAACATTCATAATAATACTCTGAGATTTGAGTCTAGTATCTAACTATATATCCTCATTTCTCAGCACATAAGAACAATCCGCCCCACAACAAAAAGAAAAACATTAGTGATCAGTAGAAGGAAGATCCAGCCACACAGTTAGCAAAAAACAAACACAAATTTACACAAATTAAATTTACTACAGAGGGATATTCATGTGTATTATGCTCAGATATGAAAAATCAAACTTTGTAATTCTGTGCAAGTCAAGAAAATTTCACGATCATTTATTTCACTGCTAATAACCTTCCATAGAGCTTGTTTGAGAGCTTGGAATTGAAGCAAAGCAAACTCAGCCTTTGAGTTGAGGGAACCTGTTTGCGCACGTGGCCAGATTGCTGAATGCGGACATTCTCTGGTTTCAAATCACAGTAGGCGATGCCAATACTGTGGCGACCTCAACGTCCTCCATCACCGCCAATTCGATCGTGTCTTCTTCTCAATGTCCTCCTTCAGCCTTGAGTTAAGAAGAGAATAGAGTTAGGGCATGCAGAGAAAAAGGCTTTTGCGAAATTTAGCATTAGAAAAGTATTTTGGGGAAAATAGATTGGGGCGCCAAAATGGGCATTTGCACATGTATATACCAAAAATAAAAGTAAATTTAGCCACTTTTCAAAAGTATCTACAGATCTAAACCACATTCACTGTGCAGCCACAAAAATGCCATCTGTGATGACGTTTTGTTGAATTGTTGACGAGAAAAACGCCATCTGTGAGGGCGTTTATAGGGTTGACCATTTGATCCTATAAACGCCCTTCGTGATGGCATTTTTCTAGGTACCGGTCAAATTAGGTGGGGCCCAGTAGACACGTAGGCTGCCACGTACTTAAAACGCCCTTACTGAGGACGTTTTGGTAGCAGATACACCTTTTAATGGAAGCATGAAGCGACGTCGTTTAAATCACAAAAAATGCCTTTACGGAGGGCGTTTTGCTGTGAACGGAATTAAGAGGTGCCAGAATCCCCAAATCATTTTCACCAGTGCCTTAAATTTTAAAAAAGCCCCAAATCGTACTCCCCTTCTTCCTCCCTTCCTCCCAAGCGTTCACGGCGGACAACGGTGGTTTTCCTTTCACGGCGGTGCAGCGGTGCTGTTGAGTTCGTGTAGGTTTCCGTGTTTGATTAGCAAGCATGTCCGGCGAAGAGATGACTTTTGAAGAAATATGTAGTATAATTAGAGCCTAGACTTAGTTGACAATCAATCTAGTCTTTGTTTTGTTACCAATCAACCATTTTACTGTTTTGACTAGGTTAGTACGTTGTGGATAGCATTTAGATATAATTAGAACTCTTTTTCACTTTTCTTTAGTTGTTTTAATCTAGGGTAGTTGTTTCTTTAGTCAAGTAAAGTCAATCTGGACTCATTGTGACCCTCAAGATTACTCTTCAACTTAGCGCTCACACCTTGTTCTACTTAATTTAGTTTTCCTTTTATTCTAGTGGTTTTAATTTTATTTCTTTAGTATACTTAGTTTCCCCCTTTCTTTAATTAGTTTTAGTGTGGCCGTCCAGGTTGGTTAGTGTAGCCTTACTGGCTTCTATGTTGACTGATTCTTTTTAAATTGCTTGTGTTTTAATTGTTTTTATTTGTTTGTGTTGATTAACAAGCATGTCCAGCGAAGAGATGACTTTCGAAGAAATACAAGATGAGTTTGAAAATAGATCCCTCCATCAAGAATTTCATTTTTCTAAGACAGAAGGCAATGCATTCTTTGATCAATTAGTAGCCGCCAACCTAACATCTCTCAATCGGGTACAAGTAGCTGATAATGAGCAGTTTGTGGAGCATTTCAACGTTAATGCCAAGCTCAAGCGTAACATGAACAACCCGACCTACCGCGGTAGAAGGTTACCACCTTCACATTGGCCGGCATCCGGCAATTTTTTGGGCTGCCTGTTGTGCAAAATTGTGCCTACAAGAGTCAACAGAAAGCTTTTAACAGTGGTGATGCCCCTTTCCTGCGCGCTAAAATAAGAGAGATGCTCATTCAGGATAATTCAGATTGGGATGCTAAGTATGGAGGATCTCAGATCTATTTGCAACGCTCTTCGATGTGCCCGGCTGCTAGAGCATGGTTGCTTTTTATATGTCACAACATTCTTCCTTCCAGCCATGGTACTGATGGATGTGAGAGTAAACCAGCCTTGTTGGAAGATTTTGAGCCAAACACTACTGTTTTTCTTGCATATACTTATGTGTTGTCTGCTTACTTGTTCACTTTCTAGAACTTGATTGAAATCTTTTGTTGAAGCTTGACATGCGTTAGTTAAATAAAAATGATTGAGGCGTTTGTTTCACTCACCTATATCCCATACACAAACCACTTCTTTTGCTATCCATAGTCACCCCCTTTGAGCTTAATTCTTGCTCTTCTAGACATTTTGCACTATGACTTTTAATTAAATGTTCGACTTTAGGTTTCTTAGTTTCTGACCACTTATCTTCCTGGGTTGAAATTGTCTAATTGATCCAATCAAGCAAAAAGCTTGAAAAGAAAGAAAAAATATAAATAAATGAAGAAATGAATTATATATATATTAAAAAAAAGAAAGAAGAAAAAAAAGAAAATAGAAAAGGAAAAAAAATATGTTGAATAAAAGAGTTGCAACCTAAAGCAATAAGGATTTTAGGCAAATTTCTTGGTGGTTGGAAGATGATTGTTTGGTTAGACTCTTTTGGAACCCAAGTAATCATTTAATTGGGAGTCAATTCAAAATGTTTAGTTTTGCATAATTTCCTTCTTGGTAAACACTTTTCACCATCATCATGCATCCATCATTACAAGCCATTAAGACCTCATGATTTGTTGAGCTAACGCATCTTAGTGGAGATCTAGATCTCTCTCAAGCCTATGGTAAAGTGATAAGTAAGTTAGATTAGAGAGAAAATATCCAACATTAGTGAGTAGAGCGAAACACTTGAGTCATCGGTCATTTGCATGTTTTATTTGATTGCTATGCATAGTTGTTTTGCTTTTGTTGCATGAACTAAGAACATGGTTTCTTGCTTAGTTGTTTTGCATCTTGATTTGATTGGTTATTTTGTTGCTTCCTACATACCCCTTGACAGCATTTTTGACTGATTGCTTTGCTCAGGAGTGCAAAGGTCTAAGTGTGGGGGAGTTGATAATACCAATATTGACCCTTGTATCTTTTGGCATTTGACAAGCTTTTGTTGAGTTTAAAGAGCCATTATGCATGATTTAATGTTATTCAAGGGCACTTAAGGACTTAAATCACAATCTTGCTAATTCCATGTTTTTACTGAATAAATTGTCATAATTGTCTAGTTTTATTAACTTGAGAGCCTCACAATTGTTTTGGTTGATTTCTAGGTCAACTAGCTTGAGGAATAGCAAGGATTCAAGTGTTGGAGGCCGAGAAAGAAGCTGGAAAGCGAGCCGTTGCAAGAACTGGAGCTTAGAGGCAAATTTGGGACCATGGCACTGTTTTACCCGCTGCTAGCGGGTGGACTTCAGTTTCAGAGGTAAAACGCGTGTTTTAAGTAATCCACCCGCTGCCAGCGGGTACACCAGTTCTGCACGATTTTCTCGCGATTTTAAGAGCTGAAACGGATTGTGGGCCCACTTTCTCAGCATTTTACCACAAGGGGAGCATCTTAGGTCGGATTAGAGTGAATATTCTTATGTTTTAGGGGCCCTTAACCTAATTTGGAGAGGAACCCACGAATTCCAACACATTCATCATACAAGCTTCTCATCCTCTCAAGTCTCTCCACATTTCCAGCCACACTTACCATTTTCTCTTCATCTTCTCCACTCTCCACACCCATTCAGACCAAATTCCAGAAACCTCCATCATCATCCATGGCTAAGCAAGGGTTGGAGGAGCTTGGTGAAGCATTTCTCCCATCCATGAGTGGCTAAATCTCTTGTGCTTTGGAGGATGATGATTAGGGCTTGAGCTCTAGCATCCAATAGGGAGTTTTTCTTGTTTTCCTTCTACTTCTCTTTATGGATTCATTTTTATCTTGTTGATATTGATGAGTTTGTATTTGTAGTTGGATATTAGGAATTTATATAGACTTGTGATTTGTATTTTGATTCTCCCATTGTGGGTTTTGATTACATTGGATTTGGTTGAATCTTATTGTAATTTTTGATTCATTGTGGAAGCCCCTCTAATGACAATGGTAATTGTTGAGTTGAATTCTAGTCTATGTTAATTCCCCATTTGCTTCATTGATGGTATTTGATTAGGCTTCTTAATTGTTCGGTTGGTTAATTGCATTCTCTAATTAAATTACCTAGGTTTAGTGGTCACTAAACTACTTTAGGAAATGGCCTTTCATTGATTAACTCCACACTTTTTGATAGCAAGGATAGACCAAAGCATTCTCCAACAAAGCATATTCATCTCATTTCATTCACCTCAATTTACTTTAGCTTTTAAAATATTGAAAATCCCAAAAAGTGTTAGTTCTAGTTTCATTTAGTTGAATTTAATTCCATTTAGTTTCTTTGCACACCAAGTGTTTGTTAAATTGCCTCAAAGACATCCCTTTTTGTGTTAATTGTGCATATTTGTCCATAGAGTCCATAGGCTCCGCGAGAGAGAATCGACCTAGGTTGTGCCACTAGCTGCACTTTCTAATATTAATTTGATTGTTGCCGGCCTCGCAACAAGGCTGCGTCCATCAATTTGGCGCTGTTGCCGGGGAGCCATTTTGGTTCTTTGTGCAATTGTGCTAGATTCTCACGAATCGGGTTGTTTTCGCGTGATTTCTTTGGGGATCACATAGTTAGATTGTGTTTTGTTACTGTGTTTTCTGTTTTAAGTTGTGTTTTTTCATTTTAGTATTTGTTTCTAGGCTTATTGTGATTTTTAGTAAGTGTTTTTGCTGGTTTTTGTTAAATTTTTCATAGCTGTCCTATTTTCTTTTGGCAAGGAATTACTTAGTTTAATTGCATTTAATTGTGTTTTTGTTTGTGTTTATTGTTTCTAGGTAGTTTATAGTTGATTTAGCATTTAATTTTAGGCTTTAATAGTCATTTTGAAGCATTTTCAGTTGGATTTTTGCTAGTTTTTCGAATATGCCCTATTTTTCTGCTGTAATAGTGCAGAGTAGCTACTGCTAGTGACTTACCCACTGGTAGCGAGTGAACCTACCTGCTGGCAACAGGTGAAGCAGTGAACTGCACTATTTTTTTTATTCTGTGTTGCTTTGTTTCTCATTTTCTGGTCTGTTTTGTTTGTTTTACTGTTTTTCTGTGTGTTTTCTTTCTTTTGTTGGTTTATTTAGTGTATGCCAAGAATTTCTAGAGGAGACCTAATTCCATTGGATTTAGAAATTGAAAGAACTCTTAGGAAAATAAGAAAACTCAAAAAGAAAGTAATTAAGGCTAACCAAGAAAGAGAAAGAGAACTAGCAATAGAAGAAATGGCCGAAGAAGATAACGGGGACACTAGGATGGAAAATAGGGATAGGAATGAAGAAGGTAATAATGGGGTAGATCAACCCAAAAAGTCTATTAAACAATTGAATCAATTTGATGATAATTTTGAATCTTTGGTTGGTGCTACTCCTACTTTTACTACTGATTTTGAAATTAAAGGTTCTCTTGTGCACTCACTTCCAAAATTTCATGGTCTTCTAGGTGAGAACCCGTATACACATCTAAGCTCTCTCCACATGCATTGCATGACGATGAAGCCCGTAAGGGCTAAACTTGAAGAAGTCATGTGGAAGGTTTTCCATCTCACTCTGGAAGGGAAGGCAAAGGTTTGGTATATGAGTTTGCCAAGGTACACCCCAGATGCTTACCAAACATGGGATAATTTGAAGAAGCACTTTATTGAAAAATATTATCCTTCAAACAAAGTCGCCGCAGCAAGAAAAGAAATTGCATCTTCAAGGCAAGAAGAGGGTGAAACATTCTATGGATATTGGACACGTGTTCAGGATATGGTAGCAAAATGTCCAAACCATCAAATGCCACTAGAGCACCTGGTCCAAGCTTTTTTTTAAGGGTTGACTGATGAAGATGCAAAAATGCTCAATCCAGCTGCTAATGGGTCCATAGAAGACATGCCCCCTGATGAAGCAATGGAGTTGATCAAGAAGCTCGCCTTGAGTAGGCAGAACATTACCACGAGGGATACTCGAGTAGTAAAAGAGATATCTCCAGCAGATCGAGATCCATTGTGAGTGAAACTGGTACATGAACTGTCTGCAATAACCAAGAGGGTGGATGGACTGAGCATCCAATCTCCAAAGTCACCCACTCAACAGCTAGCTATGGTAGGCGCTAGTTGTACATTCTGCGATTCTCCTATGCACATATCAGCAGATTGCCCTGGTCAATATGAAGATGTGAATGCAATGTATCAAGCACGGCCTGGGCAATACCAACAAAGGGACCCTTACTCCAATACATACAATCCTGGTTGGAGAGATCACCCTAACTTCAGATATGGGAATAGCGGTAATCAGAATACTCAAGGGTTTAGCAGTGGGCAAAGTCAAGGGAACTACCCTCCTAGAGGAGGAAATTCTTATAGTGGTCAATACTCAAATTTTCAAGCGGCTTCACCTAGCCAAGCACCAAAACAGAACACCACCAATGCCATGGTTCCCATTAGTCAAGGTGCACCCTCTTCAAGCAATGATGAGATTAAACAACTTCTAGTGAAAGGGTTCTCAGATATTGGTGCAAAATTTGACCAAGAGCGGTGTATCACTGATGATAAAATCAAGGCCGTCGCCTCACATGTTGACTCATGCTTCACCAATATCATGTATAAGTTTGAACAAATGGAAGTAAAGCATGACAACCTGAACTCATTTGTCACTCAGCTGTCTAACAAGAAGAGTGATGAAGAAGCTAGATCAAGCGGAGCGACGCCTTCTAACACAGTGATCAATCCTAAGTAATTGAATGACATAAGCCTTAGAAGCGGCAGAAAGGTCAGATTTGAAGACAAGGAAGATGATGAAGAAATTGTCTGTGAAAGTCCTCCTTCGTCACCACTCAAGCTTTCTGAGAGCTCCAAAGAAACTAGGCTGCGGGAAAAAGTTGAAGAAAAGAAGAAGGAGCAACAAGAGGAACCAAAAGAAAAAGTGGAACAAAAGGAGAAGGAAGAAGCAATTAACAAAGCCATCTCCACCCAAAAAGGTAAGGAGGTAAGTATAAGTGATCTTCCCTTCCCTAATTCATATTTGCTAAGTAAGAAGGTCAAGGAAGTTAAAACTGATGAAGAGGCACTGAATTTATTTACCAAGTTAGAAGTTAATATTCCTTTGTTAGAATTGGTAAGAAAAGTGCCTAAATATGCAAAAGTTTTGAAAGAGCTTTGCACAAACAAGAGAAGATTTAGACCAAATGAGAGAGTTCAAGGGAGCTCTAATGTTTCTGCTCTTTTCAAACCCCAAATCCCGGTCAAGTGTCAAGAACCGGGGTCTTTTACAATCCCTTATACTATTGGTAAGGTTACTATAGGGGGTGCATTACTTGATCTATGGGCTGCTATTAATGTCATGCCTAAATCTGTTTATCAGGCCCTAGGTGTTAAAACACTTCAACCCACAACAGTAATCTTACAATTAGCTGATAGGGCCATTAGGCGAACTGATGGGATTATAGAGGACCTTTTGGTCCGAGTGAAAGACTTGCTCATTCCAGCTGATTTTTATGTTCTTGATATGGCTGTGGGAATGCCTCAGGATTCCACTCTCATTTTAGGTCGCCCCTTCTTGAGGACTGCTAACATTGTGATTAGTATGAAAGAGGAAACGATCTCTATGGAAGCGGGAGATCATAAAGTTAATTTTAATATGTATGAGGCCATGAAGCATCCTTATGAGGACTATTCTTTACTTGGGGTTAGTGCAATAGATGTAATCATGGAAGATGCACATGTAGGTTATAAGTTTGATGATGATAATTCTGAATCTACTGTTGATGCATTTTCTTATGGTTATTTTTCATTCACTGAACTATTGCATGCTGATGATGACACTCTTGCTTCATTCTCTTCTTTATATTCTTTTCCATCTACTTGCTCTTGTGGAGGTGATCCCTCATGTCTTAACTGCATGTCAGTTGATTGTACACGTGGTACCCCACAATCTGATACATTTTCTGTGACTAGTTATTCTTTGGATTCTCTTTCTTCTTTGAGCAGTTATGATGGCCCTTTGGGGAAGTTATTCATTGAGTTTTCAGGTGAGTCAAGCAATGAAACAGGGAAGGTGATTCAAAACAAAGTTCAATACATTCTGCCATGTGAAGACCCCCTTTCTGCTTCTCCACCTTCTCACTTATTCCGAGGGCAACATAGTAAAAGAAAGGAAATCGCGGTTGAGGCTGAGTCAACCGAAGAAGGGAACATACTACCAAGGTTTGAATGCATGGAAGTTGAGGCAAGTGCTAAAAATGAAATTTTAAAGGGAAGTACTCTTGCCACTTTAGATGTTCAAAAATTAGTCCCTTCTGTAATTCAACATCCCACTCTAGAGCTCAAAGAGCTCCCTTCAAATCTAAAGTATGTTTTCTTAGAGTCAAATAACCAATTACCAGTGATCATTGCTAATGGGTTATCTGACGAGAATGAAGGGAAGCTCTTAAACCTTTTGAGAAAACATAAAAGAGCAATAGGGTGGACTTTAGCAGATATACCAGGGATTAGTCCTACAATTTGTACAAATAGAATTCTGCTAGAGGAGGGGTCGCAGCCCAAGCGGCAACCTCAAAGGAGGTTGAATCCTTTGATTTTGGATGTGGTCAAGAAAGAGGTCACTAAGCTTTTGAGTGCGGGTATTATAAACCCAATTTCTGATAGTAAATGGGTTAGCCCTGTGCAGGTTGTACCAAAAAAAAGTGGGATCACAATAGTGAAAAATGAGAAGGATGAGTTGATTCCCACTAGAGTCCAAAATTCATGGCGCATGTGTATTGACTATAGAAAGTTGAATGACGCCACTAGAAAGGACCATTTCCCTTTACCCTTTATTGACCAGATGCTTGAAAGGCTTGCTGGTAAGTCTTATTGCTGTTTCCTTGATGGCTTCTCTGGTTATTTTCAAGTACCCATTGCTCCGGAGGACCAAGAAAAGACCACTTTTACTTGGCCCTTTGGTACATTTGCATATAGGAGAATGCCTTTCGGTTTGTGTAATGCTTTGGTACATTTCAGCGTTGTATGATGTCTATTTTTTCCGATTTTCTTGAACAATGCATGGATGTATTTATGGATGATTTTACAGTTTATGGAGAATCATTTGATGCATGTTTAGATAGCTTAGATAAAATTCTTGCTAGATGTTCTGAAAAAGGTCTTGTGCTAAATTATGAAAAGTGTCATTTTATGGTTGATCAAGGAATTGTTTTAGGACATTTAATTTTTCGAAAAGGGATTGAGGTGGATAAAGCAAAAATAGAAGTAATCTCCTCCCTCCCATACCCCACATGTGTTAAAGAGATTAGATCATTTTTGGGTCATGCAGGGTTCTATAGGATGTTCATTAAGGATTTCAGCAAAATTGCATATCCATTATCTTAATTACTTCAAAAAGATGCAGAGTTTGATTTTAATGAAGCATGTAGGTCTGCTTTTGATGAACTGAAATCTAGACTTGTCTCTCCCCCAATACTTTCTGCTCCTAATTGGCAATTACATTTTGAGATTTCATGTGATGCTTCTAATTTTGCTGTTGGAGCCATGCTAGGGCAAAAGGAGAACTGAGTTTCTAGAGTGATTGCATATGCCTCCAAGACACTAGACCTGGCACAAATTAATTATACCACCACTGAGAAGGAATTGTTTGCCATTGTCTTTGCCTTGGAGAAATTTAGACTTTACTTGCTTAATTCCAAGGTTGTAGTTTTTTCTGACCATGCTGCAGTGAAGTATCTTTTCTCCAAACCTCATTCCAAGCCCAGGCTACTCAGATGGGCCCTTCTCTTGCAAGAATTTGACATAGAGATTAAGGATAGACCAAGAGCTGAAAACCACGTAGCTGACCATTTGAGTCGCTTACCTGATGACACAAAGGGAGTGGACTCTTCTAACTCTACTTTTGATGCTTTTCCAGATTCTTTGTTGTGTACCATAGCTCGTCATGAGCCTTGGTATGCTCATATAGTGAATTTTCTCATTAGTGGAGTGACACCCCTTTCTATGTCTACTTTTCAGGTACAAAAGCTAAAAGGAGATGCCAAACATTATGCTTGGGATGCACCTCATCTTTGGAGACTATGTGCTGATCAAGTCATTCGAAGGTGCATACCAGAGGAAGAACAAGAGAGCATCTTAACTGCCTGTCATACCTTGGCTTATGGGGGGCATTTTGGTGGAAAGAAAACCTCTAGGAAAGTCTTAGACTGTGGGTTTTATTGGCCAACTTTAGTTTAGGATTCTGTCAATTTTTGTAAAACTTGTGATAAGTGCCAACGTGTTGAGGGATTTGGGAAGGAAACAAGAAATGCCACAACAACCTATACTATTTTGTGAAATTTTTTATGTTTGGGCATATATTTTATGAGACCTTTTCCCCCATCAAACGGGTTTACTTATATTTTATTGGCAGTAGACTATGTTTCTAAGTGGATAGTGGCCATACCAACTAGGAAGGATGATGCTCAAACAGTAGCTAAATTTGTTAAGTCTAATATCTTGTGTAGGTTTGGAATCCCTAGAGCCATCATTAGTGATCAGGGCACCCACTTTGCAATAAGCTTTTCAATAGCCTATTAGCCAAGCATGGTGTCCGACATAAAGTTTCCACACCTTACCACCCACAAACCAATGGTCAGGCAGAGGTGTCTAACAGGGAAGTTAAGAAGATTCTTGAAAGGGTTGTGCAACCCTCCCGAAAGGATTGGAGTTCCCGACTTGAAGAAGCTCTTTGGGCATATCGTACAACCTACAAGACTCCAATAGACATTTCCCCTTAGCGCCTAGTCTTCGGTAAAGCTTGTCATTTGCCGTTGAATTAGAGCATAAGGCATATTAGGTGGTGCGAAAATGCAACTTAGATATGGAAGCTGCGGGAGAAGAAAGAAAACTCCAATTGCAAGAGCTTGATGAAATGAGGGCTGAAGCATATGAAAATGCCAGGTTGTACAAGGAGAAGACAAAGAAAATTCATGACAAAGGCATTCTTAGAAAATGCTTTAGTGTTGGGGATAAAGTTTTAAAATTCAAAGCAAGATTCAAGTTCAAGCAAGGAATGATGAAAACACGTTGGGATGGACCATTCACAGTGACCAAGGTCTTTCCTTATGGAGCGCTGGAGATAATGGAAGATTCAACTGGCGCCGTTCACTTGATGAATGGTCACTTGCTAAAATTATTCAAGGAAAACTCCAAGCCCCCATGAGGGGCCAGGTCATCTCTTTCCTTTTCTCATCTTGCATTTAATTTGTTGCTCTTATGGAATGCTTGAGATGAGTGTGGGGGAAGAGATTTTCCAGTAGGTAGTAGATTGTGAAATTGTTCTTTGGGGTTTAATTGTGCTTTTGTGTATTTTGTTGCTTTTGGTTTGTGCTTTGTGTGTTCACTTAGCTGTGTGGTTAGACACTCCCTTGCATGTTGAATGCATGAATTTTGATGTCTGAGGTTTGCTTTTGATGAATAGAAGCCAGCAAATTAGGTTCTAGGAGTAGGAATAGATGAATTTTGATGTCTAGGTTTGCTTTTGTTAAATGCCTCTGTTCTGCCCGCTGCCAGCGGGCGTTACAGAGGCCCTCCCCTGTTTTTCCCCTATTTCATTTTTGCCTCTAATTTACCCGCTGCCAGCGGGTGGTCTTTCGCCCGCTACCAGCGGGTGAGTCTGGGCACTTAAAAAAATTTAATATTATTATTTTTGTTCTTTTGATTTAAATTTCAAATTTTTCATTTTCTCTGAACCCTAACCCCACCTCTTACCTCTCTATTCTCTCTCTCTAACCTCTCTTCTTCTTCCCCTTATCCCTCTCCTCCATAACCACACCACACCACCAAGTCTCCAAACAGTGAACCCTCCAAACCACACCACACTCCACCTAAAACCGTACCTTCCCTCTCCTCCATATCCCTCTCCTCTGGCCGCCCCTCCCACAGCACCCAAACCCCAACCTCCTCCACATCCCAGCCCGAGCCCCTTCCTCAACCACCCTTTTCTTCTACCCCCCCCCCACCAAACCGTGAACCCTCCCATCCCCCACCCCCAAAACCGAAGCCACCCCTCATCAAACCTTCTCCAAACCGAGAATCCCACCTAACCTTAACCCCAGCACCTCAAAACCTTCACTCCCTTCCCTCTCTGCCTAAACCGTCCCCACCCTCCTTCCAATCGAGACACCTTCCCCACCCTCCTTCAAACCGAGACCCCTTCCCCACTTCTCTCCAACCCCCCATTCCAGATTTCAATTTCATTCCCGCTAGGTAATTTTTCTATTATTTTTAATTTTTATTTTCATTTTTATTTTTATTTTTTATTTTATTTCTCAATTTTTATTTAGGTGCCTATTTAATATTAATTTAAAATTTAATTTACTTTTTATTTTTATTTTCTAAATTTTTTGTCTTATTTAATTATTAATCTGAATTTTTCTTAAAGTTAGTTACTATTTTAGTATGTGTAGCATTAGTGTTAGTTCATAAATAATTTAATCTTGATCTTCCCTTAGTTTTCGTTATTATGTTATCTAGCATTTTAGGTTGTAATTCGCTGTTTTCTTGCATTTTATTTATGTATAATAAATATGTAGTATAATTAGAGCCTAGACTTAGTTGACAATCAATCTAGTCTTTCTTTTGTTTCCAATCAACCATTTTACTGTTTTGACTAGGTTAGTAGGTTGTGGAAAGCATTTAGATATAATTAGAACTCTTTTTCACTTTTCTTTAGTTGTTTTAATCTAGGGTAGTTGTTTCTTTAGTCTTGTAAAGTCAATCTGGACTCATTGTGACCCTCAAGATTACTCTTCAACTTAGCACTCACACCTTGTTCTACTTAATTTAGTTTTCCTTTTATTCTAGTGGTTTTAATTTTATTTCTTTAGTATACTTAGTTTTCCCCCTTCTTTAATTAGTCTTAATTTGTTTTAGTGTGGTCGTCTAGGTTGGTTAGCGTAGTCTTGCTGGCTTCTATGTTGACTGATTCTTTTTAAATTGCTTGTGTTTTTCTTCTTTTTATTTGTTTGTGTTGATTAACAAGCATGTCCGGCGAAGAGATGAGTTTTGAAGAAATACAAGATGAGGTTGAAAATAGATCCCTCCATCAAGAATTTCATTTTCCTGAGACAGAAGGCAATGCATTCTTTGATCAATTAGTAGCCGCCAACCTAACATCTCTAAATCGGGTACAAGTAGCTGATAATGAGCAGTTTGTGCAGCATTTCTACGTTAATGCCAAGCTCAAGCGTAACATGAACAACCCGACCTACCGCGGTACGAAGGTTACCACCTTCACATTGGCCAGCATCCGGCAATTTTTTGGGCTGCCTGTTGTGCAAAATTGTGCCTACAAGAGTCAACAGAAAGCTTTTAACAGTGGTGATACCCCTTTCCCGTGCGCTGAAATAAGAGAGATGCTCATTCAGGATAATTCAGATTGGGATGCTAAGTATGGAGGATCTCAGATCTATTTGCAACGCTCTTCAATGTGACCGGTTGCTAGAGCATGGCTGCTTTTTATATGTCACAACATTCTTCCTTCCAGCCATGGTACTGACATACCCTCTCACCAAGCACACCTTATTTACTTATTTATGAAGAATGAGAGGGTTGATGTGGCCGAGTTGATTTTTGACTCGCTCAAGAAGGCTTCAGTGAAGGGAGTGAAGGGACAAATTCTGTTATTTCCACTTCTCATATCTCAAATGTACAAGAGAGCAGGTGTTCCACAGCTTGATTTTGACTTAGAGTTTAATCCTGCAAACACCAGGGATTATAGTAGATTGGGATTTGGAAGACCTCCAGTGATTAGACCTCCCACGCCAGCCAAAAATGTCAGGAGGCGTCGTGATGAATCCTCTACGAGTCAGACCCATCAGCAATCTTCAGAGCCAATGCTGCAGACCTCTGACCAAAAGCTAGATTTCCTAATCTCTGAGCAGCGTGCCCTTAGGGATGAAGTCCACACTCTTCTGGATGACATCCACAATTTGCAAGCCAGCTTCACATCCTTTCAGGTCGAGGTCCGAGACAATTTTAGAGAGCTGCGAGAGGGTTGTGATTGAGCTCGAATCTGAGCCAACTGCTTGCTAGTCTTATCTGTTTTTATTTTGTTTTGTGTGTATTTTGACTTTTCTGTTTCTTTTCCTTCTTACTCATGGATTCTATTAGTGCTGGTTATTGCTTTTGCTGTTGAGCTACTGATGGCTCATTTAACTTCTGAAACATTATAATTTCATGCATTCTTAGTTATTTAGCTGTTTCGCTTACTTTGGTTGCCCTTCTTCTCCTCTTTTTGCAATTGATTGATTGATTTTCTACTTGTGGATCCCCGTGTTTGCGCATGTTTCTCCTCTCTTCCTGCATTGAGGACAATGCTTGCTGCAAGTGTGGGGGAGAAGTTTGTGAAGAATGATTGCTTTTTGAATTGCTGAATGGATAGGTTACCTTGTGATTATTGCAAATGTTGACATCATATCTATATTCCTATTTAGTGATTGTGTTTTTGACTCCTTGTGGATTTAGTTTTTCAGCTTCTATTCTTGTGGATGTGAATATAAATGTAAATGCACAGGTTTTGAGTCCTTGTTTGTGGATATTATCAACTGAGTAGATACAATTTTCGTTTTTGTTGTAGACTTTTGGGATTAATGATGTTAATTAGGAATTCCATAATCACTTTTTGATATCTACTCAAATGTTTAAAAAATTTTTTTGGGAACTACACTTAACTTTTGTGCCTGTTTAAGCATTTTAGAAAATGTTTTCAAGTTGTGTGTCAGGAGCTAGCAGAATGCACAATCATTTCAAGAATAAGAAACAATTTTTCAAGAGATTGGTGCTCTCTAATTCTCAACTTAGGCAAGTCACTTATGTGAGTAATTAATTAGGCATGCATTGATCGATGTGAGAGTAAACTAGCTTTGTTGGAAGATTTTGAGCCAAACACTACTGTTTTTCTTGCATATACTTATGTGTTGTCTGCTTACTTGTTCACTTTCTAGAACTTGATTGAAATCTTTTGTTGAAGCTTGACATGCGTTAGTTAAATAAAAATGATTGAGGCGTTTGTTTCACTCACCTATATCCCATACACAAACCACTTCTTTTGCTATCCATAGTCACCCCCCTTTGAGCTTAATTCTTGCTCTTCTAGACATTTTGCACTATGATTTTTAATTAAGTGTTCGACTTTAGGTTTCTTAGTTTCTGACCACTCATCTTCCTGGGTTGAAATTGTCTAGTTGATCCAATCAAGCAAAAAGCTTGAAAAGAAAGAAAAAATATAAACAAATGAAGAAATGAATTATATATATATTAAAAAAAGAAAATAGAAAAGGAAAAAAAATGATGTTGAATAAAAGAGTTGCAACCTAAAGCAATAAGGATTTTAGGCAAATTTCTTGGTGGTTGGAAGATGATTGTTTGGTTATACTCTTTTGGAACCCAAGTAATCATTTAATTGGGAGTCAATTCAAAATGTTTAGTTTTGCATAATTTCCTTCTTTGTAAACACTTTTCACCATCACCATGCATCCATCATTACAAGCCATTAAGACCTCATGATTTGTTGAGCTAACGCATCTTAGTGGAGATCTAAATCTCTCTCAAGCCTATGGTAAAGTGATAAGTAAGTTAGATTAGAGAGAAAATATCCAACATTAGAGAGTAGAGCAAAACACTTGAGTCATCGGTCATTTGCATGTTTTATTTGATTGCTATGCATAGTTGTTTTACTTTTGTTGCATGAACCAAGAACATGGTTTCTTGCTTAGTTGTTTTGCATCTTGATTTGATTGGTTATTTTCTTGCTTCCTACATACCCCTTGACTGCATTTTTGACTGATTGCTTTGCTTAAGAGTGCAAAGGTCTAAGTGTGGGGGAGTTGATAATACCAATATTTACCCTTGTATCTTTTGGCATTTGACAAGCTTTTGTTGAGTTTAAATAGTCATTATGCATGATTTAATGTTATTCAAGGGCACTTAAGGACTTAAATCACAATCTTGCTAATTCCATGTTTTTATTGAATAAATTGCGATAATTCTCTAGTTTTATTAACTTGAGAGCCTCACAATTGTTTTGGTTGATTTCTAGGTCAACTAGCTTGAGGAATAGCAAGGATTCAAATGCTGGAGGTCGAGAAAGAAGCTGGAAACCGAGCCGTTGCAAGAATTGGAGCTTAGAGGCAAATTTGGGACCATGGCACTGTTCTACCCGCTGCCAGCGGGTGGACTTCAGTTTCAGAGGCAAAACACGTGTTTTAAGTAATCCACCCGCTGCTAGCGGGTACACCAGTTTTGCACGATTTTCTCGCGATTTTAAGAGCTTAAACGGATTGTGGGCCCACTTTCTCAGCATTTTACCACAAGGGGAGCATCTTAGGTCGGATTAGAGGGAATATTCTGATGTTTTAGAGGCCCTTAACCTAATTTGGAGAGGAACCCACGAATTCCAACACATTCATCATACAAGCTTCTCATCCTCTCAAGTCTCTCTACATTTCCAGCCACACTTACCATTTTCTCTTCATCTTCTCCACTATCAACACCCATTCAGACCAAATTCCATCAACCTCCATCATCATCCATAGCTAAGCAAGGGTTGGAGGAGCTTGGTAAAGCATTTCTCCCATCCATGGGTGGCTAAATCTCTTGTGCTTTGGAGGAGGATGATTAAGGCTTAAGCTATGGCAACCAATAGGGAGTTTTTCTGATTTTCCTTCTACTTCTCTTTATGGATTCAATTTTATCTTGTTGATATTGATGAGTTTGTATTGATTGTGGTGCCATGGTTGTAGAACTTAACTAGGTTGTAGTTGGATATTAGGAATTTATATAGACTTGTGATTTGTATTTTGGTTCTCCCATTGTGGGTTTTGTTTACATTGGATTTGGTTGAATCTTATTGTAATTTTTGATTCATTGTGGAAGCCATTCTAATGATAATGGTAATTGTTGAGTTGAATTCTAGTCTATGTTAATTCCCCATTTGCTTCATTGATGGTATTTGATTAGGCTTCTTAATTGTCCGATTAGTTAATTGCATTCTCTAATTAAATTACCTAGGTTTAGTGGTCACTAAACTACTTTAGGAAATGGCCTTTCATTGATTAACTCCACACTTTTTGATAGCAAGGATAGCCCAAAACATTCTCCAACAAAGCATATTCATCTCATTTCATTCACCTCAATTTACTTTAGCTTTTAAAATATTGAAAATCCCAAAAAGTGTTAGTTCTAGTTTCATTTAGTTGCATTTAATTCCATTTAGTTTCTTTGCACACCAAGTGTTTGTTAAATTGCCTCAAAGACATCCCTTTTTGTGTTAATTGTGCATATTTGTCCATAGAGTCCATAGGCTCCGCTAGAGAGAATCGACCTAGGTTGTGCCACTAGCTGCACTTTCTAGTATTAATTTGATTGGTTCCGGCCTCGCGACAAGGCCGCGTCCATCACCATGCCTTTGAGTTGACCTCTCCAATTGCTCTTCAATCTGAAATCCAGAAAGGCATGTGAAAATATGACAGAAATGTACCACAATCAGCTTACTTTTATCCATGCATTAAGCACCTGGAATAGGAATTGCCAATGCTTACATTACCTGGTAATTGTGATTGCCATTTGAGGCCTCATATACATTCCTATAATTTACATAAAGGTGTGAAGTATGCAAAAAGAGATCACGAAACAGCCTCTCCGAATTACAATTTAAGAAACATATTTATCATGATTATTCAATTATTATGCAAGATACCAATTAACCACGCTGGTAATATACTAATGAATAATGACTAGAGTGTCAAGTACTTTTATTGATACATAGAATATATTTTCAATTACATATCTTCTCAAACAAAAACCATTTCATTGACTAGTTTCTGCCATAAAGATGCAACAAGCCAAATAATTCAAGTACACTAATATTTTAGGTTCATTAAAGAAGTGATATCAAATTAATAAGGCTTTCTTTATAAGATTTATAATCCCTTCTAATGATGTTGAAGTCTGTTAACAAAATCCAATCTGAAGCTTAAACTAGTAATTAGAATAGGGAAATTATAAGTCCGTTTAAACTAGTAATTAGAATAGGGAAATTATATAGCTTAAACGGACTTATAAATCTTATAAATATGCAATAGTAGCTAAATTTGATGCATTAGCTCGGAGAATGGCCTTGAAAATTGATATGTAACCATAATGGAAACCCAATCTGAAGCTTTTTTTATCATTCTCTCCTATATGCCTTATAGTATAGCATTGAAGACAAGCAAAATGAATTATTACTAATTGGATTTTGTGAAATTAATTGTCAGATTTACAATCTTGAAAAGATAGATTATAACCTTTGTCCTTTAAAAGATTGTCAGCTTTTTCTTGAGCATCTTTATGTACCTTCTCATTTTCTTGTGACTCAATTCTGAGCTCTGCTATCACCTTGTTACCTACAACAAAGATTTAAATACATAAATATTGGAATATCATTGTTCAGTTAGAGGTCATAGCTATCCTAGAAATTTATAAGTCGAAGGACTTGTACACTAGTTCAACTATTCTCATTATTCTTGTCATCAATGACACGGGTTAGCTACAATAGTAATAAAACAAAATAGTAGTAAAACAAACTTAGTCTTCTTAGCTTCTGTGTACTTCTCTACTAGTGCTAGTGGTCTGTTTAGGGGCCTCCTTAACTGATTTGTACAGGTATTGGAAGACTTTGTTTAGAAAATATATGTTTTTTGTTTCTCATGTATTCTTACTTTAGGAAGCTTTCTTGTACTCCATTTTTGTTCTCTCTCCCTCTCTCTGTTCTTAATCTCAACAGATTTCTTATTTTACCAAAAAATAAAAAAGATTGCGTAGACCACAAAAATACAGATGAAAAGAAAAAATATTAAGTTTTCTTTTGTAGAACGAGAATGTTAATATTTTATCTTCCCTTGTTAAATACATGGACAATCCAACTGTTATATAAAACAATGCAATCTTATATATCCATGTGCACGTTGCTATCATACATTGTAAACGAACAAGTTGATGTGTGGCAGATGTACTGTATATTTTTTATAACTACAATTATGGTAGTGGCATGAAAGACCATATACTTTGTGTGAATTTTGGTATTCACTGTTCTCGCTTCCTTCCATTAATTTGCTAATGCAAGTGACCCACTTATTCCTTTCACTACTCTGTTTTTCTTTATTCTTTGTCCAATTCGCTGTGAATCATTCATTAGTCTTCCTCCACCACGTTTAATGCCTTAATTGATTCCTTTCTTTTCATATTTACCATTTGGCAATTTATTTAACAAATTTTTATTTATTTAAATTCTTATATAGTAAACATAAAAAAGTCATGTACCATTTCAGTTCAACACAAGTTCTTGCACCCTGTCTAAAGTTACTATTTTTAATAAATAGATGTTTTTGGTAGATGTGCATTTAATTTTTACTGAATCTCAATATTTGCCAATTGAGTGTTGATAATGGATGTGTTGTGTGTACACATGTATCGGATTTATTTGACTTTAGGGGGTTCTATGGTTCATAATTAATGATGGTAGCAGTGGATAACAATTATTTAGTCATACTCTGTAGGATGTCAGAAAACCAACATAAAAAAGTTATGACCAATGAATTAATTAAAAAAAATACAGAATAGCAAGGTGAAGGTAGCACTGTGAGAAAAGCATGGAGTAGTTGATGATATGGGAGATTTAGTATATATTCTTTTGTGATGGTGGATATTGGAATTGGAATTTCAGTTTAATTTAGTATATTCTTTTATGATGGTGTTGAGTTGTAGGTCTTGTGTGGTGGAGCCTGCTTGCTGGCAACGTAGTCATCAATTTTAGGTCCTTTCTTTGTATTATTTTTTCTATTCATTGTTCACTACTCACTACTCACTATCCTATTCATTGACACCTCTTTATATTAAGGTTGTTATTTATGAGAACTTTTCTGATGCATGTGAGGTACTTTTTTTTATTAGACTAAGGCATGTAAGGTTCTTAATTTAACTAAAAAACTGAAAATAATGGGGAAGATGAAGCAGTAGTACTTATAAATTGAAACTTATGTTTTCTATTTGTATAATTTGGGTTTCCTTGGGTGAGTGAGTCACAGTGAAAAAGCGAAGACAAGAGAACTTCTCTCTCTCTTTTATTTTATTTTCTTCGTTGAATTTTTTTGGGATATGGTATGGATGTCAAGAGGATTAAACTAAAGTATTAAAATTGAATGTTAAACTAGTAAATTTGAATTTTCTGTATATTAGTTTTTAAAATTTTTTAGCATTATTTCACATTTGTATGTTTTTCACATTCACAATAATTCAATATAATTTACTGAAGGGAAATGGACTTCCGGAGGACAGCTAGACATATTAGACCCGGGCCAGAGGATCCGAGCTTACTGTACCTGCAGGATCGGCACATATCAGAGGCAGTTTGGCAGCAACATGTAAGCAAATCATGACTATTTTTCTCCTTGAAATTTGGCATGTAAGCATAGTGTTGGCACTTACGTTTGTGAATGTTTGTTTTTTGCAGCCAGATCGTGTGATTCGCCCACGCCGACACAGGGCCCTTGAGTTGTTGAACCCACCTGGGCAAATATTGCCACTTCTTGAGTGCGCCGGGTTTTATGTCGTTTCTCGTGTGGGTTACATACCGTACGACCACGCACTGATTTCGGCCTTAGTGGAACGTTGGAGGCCCGAGACACACTCCTTCCACATGCCAATGGGGGAGTGCACCATAACACTGCAAGACACTGCAAGACGTGGCAATATAGTTGGGACTTCCAATTGACGGGTGGCCGGTCACTGGGAGGACGAAGTACACCTGGTCCGAGTTGTGCCTTCGATTGTTGGGGGAGGCACCGCCTGCTAGTCAGCTTAAAGGCTCGCGGGTGAATATGACGTGGTTTGATGAGAGGTTCTCGCAGGTGCCTGAGAATGCCACGCCTGTCCAGTTAGAGCAGTTCGCCGCGCATTTATTATGCGGTTGCTAGGATGCTTCCTCATGCCAGACACGTCTAGCAACTTGCAATCCCTGATGTACCTCCCCTTGCTGGAGAACTTGGATGATGTGAAGAAGTACAACTAGGGATCTGCAGTGCTGGCGTACTTGTATCAGTCGCTCTGCCGTTCAACGGACTACAAAGAGGCGAACATCGAGGTGTGTATGCATCTGCTTACTGTGTGGGCGTGGGACATATTCCCCCTACTAGCATCTAGACAGAAGCGTCCCCACCCGCGTCGCCTGAGCAAGGAGGACGAGTCCCGTGACTATCCTACTAGGCCTCCTTTATCCTTTAGGTTTGTATAACTTACTCTGTAAGAAAGGGCATTGGAAATTGAATTTTACTTTGAACTAATGCATTTGGTTTTTTCATTCTTAATAGGTGGAGCAATTACAAGGAGTTGTACAATAGCAAGATGCATCTGCTGCCTTCGTACAGGAGGACAATGGACGACATGTCTTACCACAACGTAAGTTAGACATCTAATCGTCAAGACATTTATAGTTTCCCTTTCATTTCTTTTTACATTGAGAAGATATGACAATATTTGTTGTAATTGGTGCAGGTTGTTTGGCAACCATACGATGCAGTAGTCTGCCCGCAGCAGTTAATACCAGATTACTGTCGTGAGGGCGAGGACATATGGAGAGCTAAGGTGCCACTGACTTCAACATCATTGAGTGGCATCAGTCCGATCGGGTGCTTCGGCAATTTGGTTTGCAACAACCCATTTCCAACGCCACTTACGACCTGGACGTGCAGCACACGCTGAAGCTCACAGGAAAGACAGAGTATAACTGGGCAGCTGAGCACCGAGTATTCTGTGAGCTGTGGGCGGAAAGACGCCAGAGAGTGATCACGACGCTGGCGCAAACATGTCCTTTGAGCCACGATTCTGCGTACATGCAATGGTACCGGCAGATCACACGTCTGTGGATCGACCCTGAAGGGGCAGCCATATGTTGGGCGACAAGCACTCATACAGTTTTATGAATTATTTAATGTCTTGGCATTTATGTTCATGTTGTGACATGTTGCATATGATTTTGTGATAGTCTAATGCCATTAGTGGGATTAGAGAGCTCGTGCTGAAGGGCGGGTGCGAGGAGGAGATACTGGCCTGGTGTGACCGGTTGACGGAGAATGTGTTCACTCGATGCATCTCCCTCCCAGACGCAGGGGAGCACGTAGCTAGACCGTTGCCGACTCTTCCACATCCTCCTGAGGACTATGTAGGCCTAGGGAGATGGCAGCCTATAAAGATGAGCACCTGCCACCATCTGGTTCCACGGTACCTCAACCTGGATGACGACCATGTTGATGTTGGTGATGAGGCCGCTGGTGGTGATCAGGCCGCTGTTGGTGATCAGGCAGCAACTGATGATCGGGCTACTACTGATAATGACACTGGTGCTGATGTGGCGACTCGTGCGGCTGATGATCGAGGCACCGGTGGTGATGAGGCTAGTACTGGTCATCACCCTAGTGTTGAACAGGGCCCTCCTGATCCCGTGAAGTTTGTGGCTCGTGCAGGGCTGGATGATCTGCTACAGATGGCATCGGACTTCGGGGATGCAACTGTCTGGACCCCTCCTCCACCGCCGACGAGTCAACCAACACAAGAATGCTCAACATCACAGTCAAGCGGTTCGCAACTGGTCATTCGGCCGTGGGGTGAAGACGATGACCCACCAGAGGAACAATTAGGCCGGGGTAAATGTGCACGAAGGCCACGTACATGCGGGACCGGCAGTCATAAGATTCCATGAGGGTTAGATAGTTTTTCCGGACATTGTTAGGTGTTTAATTCTGTCAATGTTTATGTAAATAGGATGATGGATATTTCCGCTTGCTTTTGGCGTTAATCATATTCCAGTATCTAATTTTTTTGTTAATGAAGCATTGATCATCATAATCTTGTTATTCAAGCAGGGATGGCATTTGAATTCTGAAGCAGGGGGATGGAACTCAATTTTATCCATTTTTTTTATATCTGCCTACCTAAAAATGCCCTCACAGAGGGCGTTTTATAGGCTCTTACAGAACTGGATTCATCTCACCTCCCTCGGGGGTGTGATGCTGAAGATATCTACAATGACGTTGTACGGGCTCGAGTTGGTGTCCTGTGGTTCTTGACCCTAAACTTGTGGTAAGACTGTTAGGACACGGGCCTGCAAAGATTCACTGGTTCATCGAAGCCAACAGGTTGCCTTCCAGCAAGATAGGCCGAGCAAGCACTCAATTTTATTTACGTCTTGTTCATGTATACACAGTGTATGCATAATACAAGTTTGGTAAATAAAATTCATGCTATTTTGTTATTTCGGCCTCTGAATTCTCAAACATTGTGTCATTTTTATTCAAGCTCACGATAAAGAATAGCTCAAAATGGTACTTAAAATATGAGTATTGTTCTAATTGGTGAGATGAAAGTAAATATATAATTAAGAGCTCGTTCTTGGTGAAATGAGAATGAGAATAAAAATGAAAAACGAATCAAGATTGTTCAAAATGACCAAAGTTTTATTATGGATACACTGTCTATACATGTCACTTTCTGTCTACAGTGGCAGGGTCGGCTCCCTTATACTTCTACGCTTCTCAAAAGGACAAAGTCACGTTCACCGTATGACAGATAATTCATTACAAACTCACATGAACAAGTGAGCTGCATCCAATTGTCTCATTGTGGGCATCTCCAGCATCGTTCGGACTACCCTCACTAAGAAGCAAGAATGAGTTCGGACGTAATTAATATAGAGTGAATAAAGTTATTAACACAGTCTTACCAGAAGTGTAAGGTCAATGACCACACGACACCGGCACGAGCCCGTAGAACTTCATTGTAGATATCTTCTGCATCACACCCCCGAGGGAGGTGAAATGAATCCTGTTCCATCACTTTCATGGACGGAACTCATTGGAACACATTATTGTAGGTATCTCCAGTATCTATTTTAATGGCGTGTGCGATGTATAAATGGATGCATAAATGGGTGAGGGATAGAAGGAATTGAATGCATGGACGGGTAAGGTATGGAGCATATTTATAGGTGGAAGAGCCTATAAAACGCCCTCCGTGAGGGCGTTTTCCTTGACCCTAAAACGCCCTCTTCCTGCCTGTTGGATCACATCCAACATTGGAGATTCCTGTTAGGAATCTGGACTGTTGGATGTGATCCAGCAGGCTGGCAAAACGCCCTCACTGAGGGCGTTTTCCTGCTTGCTGGATCACATCCAACCGTGGAGAGATCCAACAGGCTGGCAAAACGCCCTCACTGAGGGCGTTTTCCTGCTTGCTGGATCACATCCAACCGTGGAGAGATCCAGCAGGCAGGAAAATGCCCTCACTGAGGGTGTTTTGCCAGCTTGCTGGATCACATCCAACAGTCCAGATTTCTGATAGGAATCTCCACTAGTGGATGTGATCCAGCAGGCAGGAAAACCCCTCGCGGAGGGCGTTTTATAGGCTCTTCCACCAATAAATATGCTTCATACCTTACCTCCGTAGACTGCATAATGGCCTTATCTCCGTAGACTACCTAAGTGACACCAATCTTAATGAAAATGGCATCCTCCACATCCATGTCCTACACGTCCACCTTGGGGACAATGCAGCAGTCTGGCACTGTCGATCGAGGGAGGGTTTCGAACATAGAAGATGCATGGCCTCCAACGCTGCACCAATGGTGTGGACGCCCATCCTTTAAACTCGAACCATGAAGTGACATTCACCGGATGACAGAGAACGAGGGCTATTACAGAGGATACCTGGTCACATGTTTGGTATCATTAGTGCCCTGCACATCCTCCGTTGGGAAACTGCACGAGGGTTGCTCTTGGGCTCCATGATTTTACCGAACCTCGTTGCACTAATGGGTCACAATGCACCCTATAGGCAACATCTCTTGCACCAGCAATCCTCTGCACGTGGAGTAGGATTTGCCGACCTTCTAAGAAGCCGGCATGAATAACCCTACATCCACCAACTCCACACTAAATGGCCCTCAACGGGACTAAGTCACATTCACCGAATGACAGACAACTTTGGGTCCTGTGTGTAGCTACTTGGGCTACGTAGTTGCATCAATGGGACACTGCAGTAATGATGACGTTTAAACAACAGTCATCGCAATTTCTGATCATAAATTGACGACCTATTCCCCTAAACTCTAAGTAGACATTCATTTTATGTAAAATACCGCATTACTAATGATCATAAATGCTAATATGATCAATGTTGTTTATTTGCATTAATGATTAGTTAGTTTGATGTTAAACTGACTTTACTTAACGTTCTATTTATTTACATTAATGCTAATATCATAATTACATTAATTTAATACTATAATGACATTAATTTGACATTATAATTTCAGTAAACTCATATTATAAAGACATTAATATGACATAAAGACATTAATATGACATTTAATACATGACAGCTTTGGAATTCAACCTGACATTTAATCTAACATCTAATGAATATTACATTACTACATGACACCTTTGGAATTTACCATAAATTACGTATTAAAGGACCGCATCAATTAAGACCTAATCGGCTTCTTATTTGGACATTTCTTTTTGTTGTGTCCTTCTCCCCTGCACAGGCTGCATTTCAGCTTCTCTCTCGGTTTTTTAGAGCCGATCATTAGAAATTACTACTCCTCAGGTAATATCCTTCCTCTCAAACAAATGTTTTTGGGTTTCACTATAGATCTTCGTTTCCTCACTATACAAATAGAGCCATCAAAATGGGCTTGGCCCGATGGGCCGACCCGTTAAGCTCGTACAAAACGGGTTAGCCTAGCCCGACCATTAATGAAAAGGGTTGAAACAGGCTTGGCTAGCCCTGAGCCCGTATAGGGCTGGGCCGGGTTGGAAAAATCTCAGCCCATTTTAAAAATGGGCCAGCATAGCCCAGCCCTGTCAATAGCAGGCCAAAACGAGCTCGGGCCGAGTTGGGCCGGGCTAGCCCGTTTTGACAGCTCTAGATACAAATATATTTTTTAGTAGCCCATCAGCCAAAATCTAACTCTGTAATTAAGTTATCAAAGTACACACAGAAAAAAAAAATTAGCTTTTTCGCGCCAAAGTGTTTTACCAAATTAACTAGGGATTTTTTTTCTAGCTAATCCGTAGCTAATTAGCTAGGGATTAGCTAAGGAAATCCGTAGCTAAAATTGAGAAACTTTTGCTACGGAAGAAATCCATAGCTATTCCATAGCAAAATTTTCACGCCTTTTCGCGCCAAACTTTTTTACCAAATTAGCTAGGGAAACCATAGCTAAGTTTGAGAAACTTTTGCTACGAAAAAATCCGCAGCAAAAATTTGAGAAACTTTTGGTATGGAAAAATCCGTAGCAAATCCGTAGATAAAATTGGAGAAACTTTTGCTACAGAAAAATCCTTAGTTATTCCATAGAAAAATTTTCCCACATTTTCGCGGCAAATTTTTTTACAAAATTAGCTAGGGATTTTTATCCCTAGCTAATTAGCTAAGGATTTTTTTTCCCTAGCTAATTAGCTAGGAAAATTTTCTGTAGCTAAATCAACATTTTCTTGTAGTGATAGTTTTCGTTTTTTTTTTTCGTTCCTAGAGCATGTA
This sequence comes from Senna tora, assembly GCA_014851425.1. Classification (NCBI taxonomy): domain Eukaryota; kingdom Viridiplantae; phylum Streptophyta; class Magnoliopsida; order Fabales; family Fabaceae; genus Senna; species Senna tora. The sequence continues at coordinate 22,506,109 of CM026267.1, read as the reverse complement.
ATAATAATGCTGCTCATTATTTAGTTTCTTTTGCAAAAGACAATAACCACAATAATTGGTGGACTACTTGTATCCATCGTTTTATTTCGGACGTCATCCGTTTTGATTTTCATTGAATAAAGTCTCCATGGTACCGTTATGGTTCCTTAAAAAAAATTTAATATGGAAGAAGCTTTTACTTTTATAAAAGGGTTGGTCTATGATGCAACTTGTTGCATGCATGCAATGCAATTTTGGCCGATAGGATTTTGACATGTGAAAATTGCATTGTATCTCAAGTCATCCTACCCACATGTCACAATCCTATCGGCCGAAATAACATTGCATGCATGCAACAAGTTGCATCATAGACTCAAGTTTTATAAAATTAAAAAAAAATGTAATATAAAAGAACCTTTGCAAAATTTGCTTGTAAAGTTATAATTATAAAAATTTATGCAAGCACTTATTCTGATTCAATGGCGCGTTATTATTTCAAAATGTGTACTATGGGTACTCATTACAACCTGTTTCAAGCTTTAATTATTAATATAACAAAATTATCATTTATCATTATAATTATGAGAAATTTGAATTTTTTTTTTCACTTATTTTCTAGTTAAAACAAGTGTGATATAAATGTTCGACTCGTTCATTTTAATTTTTTTTTTGCTAAAATAGATATCATTTTACACTACAAAAAAATTCATTTTTAGTGACAGTCAAAATGTGTTTTTGCTAAAATAGATATCTTTTTTTTTTATAAAATAGATAACAAAAAATGAAAGCAAACCAAAGTGATGATAAAAGATATGTCAACTTGTGCTTGCAATCATTTGTTCAATAACAGAGTACTAAACATGTCAAACAAAAGATAATGCTAATCTAGTTAAATAACCCCAAATAATTATATAAAACTACATCATGAGATCAAGTCATTAACAAAGTTTTAAAGCAAACAACTAAACCAACTTCAACTGATGAGATTTTATGATTGGAGAAATACTAAAAATGATGCTATTCTAGCTAAATAACAGAGCATTGAAACATGTGAAATCAGATGGCATAGTCAACAATGTACTTTGCTACTATAATCATACCAATCAAAGCCAACCAGGTAGAACTAATAATATTTTAGTCTCATTTATGTTAAGCCCATTTCTTAAAGGGAATATCTTTTTAATAAAGCCAAAAAATATACTTATAGAGCACTACTTACAAACAAGGAGGGGCACCGCAAAACCATAGCAATCTTCTCTATATCTTTATCAGCCTGCATTGTCACGACCCCCTATCGGACGTCCGTGACCGGCACGGGAGGTAGGATTTCTCCTATCTCGTAAGCCTCTAATTCCTGATTGACATTCTTATATATTCATAACTACCCATTTCTAATACAAACAATATAGTATTTATATGGCCATCCCTATCCGATGACCTAAGTAGCACTCAATCCACGGCTCGCTCAACGCCGCTTCAGTCTATACATATACACATAATCAATCACACGTACATATAATATAAATATTGATCACGCGCTTGAGGGCGGGTGATCTATCCTATTCACATGCAGAATCCCTGTGTACAGTCAAGCATATATATTCAATCACACACCTACATAAAATATACATATTGATCACACGCCTCAATGCGTGTGACCTATCCTATTCACATGCGGAAGCCGTATTTTCACACAATCAAGTATTTAGTCACACATATATATAAGTTTACATATTGACCACACGCTCAGTGCGTGTGATCTATCCTATTCACATGCAGGGGTCACATCCATATATATATATATATACACATGATATTCATCATATCACAACCTATATCCCCAACAACAAGACCAATCTTTAATCTGTTTGAAGCCGACAGTTCTAGAGTGTGACATATACATATATGCATATAGCAACTGTACAAAACAATGCTATACCAAAAGAATCATATACATATACATCCTGACAAAATACATATATCAATACTACCCACGCGAACAAAGCGTGCGGTCTCTAAGTCTGTTCGCCTCCCTGAGATGAGGTGGAAGCGCTCCCGATGCCTATACCACATGTGTCTGTAACATGTAACATTGGGGTGAGTCAAACAGACTCAGTGAGAGGCTTTCCCATCCCTGGTGTAGTAGCGGGTACCCCTACAACTGGGGAAGAGGAGCCAATCACAAACACATAGGCATATAACGGGTTTAAATTTTCATATATTAGGTGGTCAGGCAATTAACGTATATCATATTCACAATAAAGAATATAAAGCATGGATTTACATACATTTAAATTCACACATACATCATATCATGATTTAACATATAATTCCATGTGGTCTTCTGTATTCAAGTAGTCATAATCATAAACTGGCCCGAAGGCAATATCTCCGTTAGGAGGGAATCTGGCCCGAAGGCAATATCTCCGTTAGGAGAGAATCTGGCCCGAAGGCAATATCTCACGTGAGCAATATGAGAACCTAGTTGATCATTCTAGGAACCCCTGGTCCAAAGACTATACTTGGAACAATAATCTGACCCCAAGACTTCACTTGGAGCATAGCCGGCAACTCATCTGACCTCGGTTTACTCAAGGCAATAGCCACAATGTGGTGTACTCAAATACTTGTATCTCTATGAGTTTGACTCAAGACAAGAGACTCAATCAACCCGGACCCCTCGTGATAGACTCGGTTCCCGCGTTGTACCATAAATGACCTCTATGGACCACTACTTGTTCATTTTACTTCTTCTTAGGCAAATCTAGATTTTCAAGTGGTTTTTAATTCGGACTCTTAGTTCAGAACAAAGTCACCTAGGTCTATTCTCTTTAAGGACTTACATACAAAACCACACCCTTCAGATAGTATTTACTCGATCCTACCCCCGATATCGTATAGGTCCCGTGGACCTTCTTTTCATATAAGGCTCCTCGAGCCACCATCGCCTTTACAATTCACAAACACACATATAGCACGTTTTCACATATACAGTAATTTAGGAACAACAATAGCATGTTATCTAACATGTAATTCCTACAAATAGGCAAGAAGGAAAACCATAAATCCATATCCGCAATCAACCCTATAGGACAAGGATAGGAAAGCCCCTCACCTGGTTGGCCCCTCTGATCGGCTCTCGGTGTGCCCGAAAGTCCACTCATAGTATGGTGCCCTATACATATATATTTGAGAGATTTAGAAGCTTGAAAATGCAACCACTATCGTGTACATGCAACGCTAGTGCTCATGTTCTCTCTAATTAATTCCATAGACTAGTTGTTGGCTTGGAAATGTCCTCAACTAGTTTTAGGACACCTAGCATGTTTCTATTCGTGTTCAACCCTTTCTTAATCACACTATTCAGAAGCCTTGAGTTGGGAATGCAAGGTTACCCAATTTCATCTCTTTGTGTCCAAATGAAATTCCCATTACCCAAGTCTTGAATTTATGACTCAAGAGAGTCATAAATTCCACTTGTCTAAAATTTCCATTTACCGAATTAACTTCCAACACCTTACCTGCATATGCATACACATATCCGGACACGCTTAAAATTGGAAAAGTGTCTCTTTTTCCCTGAACCGGGTTCCGAGTGAGACGGGAATTACTCGGGTTTTAATCCCTCGTACATTCCAATAATTTTTAATAATTATATAGTTATCATTCAACCTTTCAATGCACCCCAAATCATTCCACAACACCCTTAAACTTTAACAACCACATTTTCCTACACTTTTTCCAACCCGGATAAATTCTATCAATTTGGTTCCGGTTCCTAAGCTTCCAACTCACTTCCTAGCATGCAAATACTTCAATTTACGACCCAGAATACACAGATTGAATCAATTGGGGTCTTTCCAAAAATTCCTAAGATTGATAAAATTGGGGATTGAGAGTTTCGGGACTTCTCACCTTGATTCAACCGGTAAGAATGACGATATGGATCAGAGGAGACCCCCAGCTAACTTCCCCGGTGAAGAGACGGCGTTTTCCGACGAGAAAGCTCTCCCCCTTTTCTTTCTCTCTCTAACCCGCGACTCTCTCTCTCTAACCCGCGACTCTCTCTCTCCTCCTTCAGCTCAACGGCGACGACCGATTCTTCATGCACATCTGGCCACCTCCGTCTCGCGTGCCATCGTCCTCCTTGCTCCACTGTCTTCTCCGTTCGCTCAGCCCCTCTCTCTCCCGTTTCCTCCTTTCCTTCTGTCAACCCCTTCTCTTTCACGAGTTTTCCTTTCTTATTTTCTGTCTCCACAGTTTCCTTCCTTAATGTGATATATATATATATATATATATATATATATATATATATATATATCTATTAGTATATATATATACATCACTAAAACAGCCTGGCTGTTTTATATATATACATCACTAGAAAAGAAAAGGAAAAGAAGCCAGGCTGTTTTAGTGATGTATATATATATACTAATAGATATATATATATATATAATATATATATATATAATATATATATATATTACTAAAAAAATCTGATTTAATAAAATATATATATATATATATATATATAAGTATTAGAATTTTACAAAAATTTATATTTACCACATAATAAGTGAAAAGCTAGTGTGTATTTTTATCTCACTTTCCACTTTTAAATTAATTAACTTAATTTAATTTATGGTGCTAGTAAAATTATTCTCGGGTATTACATGCATATTATTAATCTGGGCCTATAATGATTAATCAAGCTAGTTACAAAGATATTGAATACATTAATGAAAACAAAACAAAACAAATTCCTTGTGTGTTATGCATATGAACTACAAAGTCAATCCATATATACCTAATGATAAAAAAAGGTCATATATATATATAATTAAATATAGACTATGAGTTATCAGTGATATAGTATTAAGGTTGATAAAAAAGGATTTTCCACATAATGAGTTTCTTAAGATCATTCATCAACATAATTCCTCACAGCATTTGTGGAAGACGTGCTTAAGAATGTGAAAGACAAATCCCATAGATTGAATATAATAAAACATCAAAATGTAAGGAATGTATAAGATCGAAGCTCATTGAAATTTGGAGATAATGTTCTAAGTTCTTACTTCTTAGGGTGACTAGGAATTTAGGCTTCTAGGTTAATGGTTCTTTGATATAATAGAATTGGACCACCTATCTTCACATGATCACCTCAAGCATATCTAGAGTTAAAGTGATTTAGTAAAAAGATTAAATGAATCCAGCAAAACCTTGTTTTCCAACGCAGAAACTAGTGTTGGCTGGGAATAATATGGTGACTAGAGTCCTAAAGAAAAAATAGATAGTTTCATGATTCAACATTCAGAAGGTGGAAGGAAGATAATAGAAAGATATAAAGTTAGGACATCAAAATTGTAATTCATTACTCATGTGATATATATATATATAACAAAATGATAAATCTGATAGCAAAGTGAACCCAATTAGTAATAACTATAATTGTTTAGCTCCTCAAAGAGTTTAATGCATTGGTATCTCAAACAGCTTTAGAATCAAAACTATTGAGTTTTATTTAATCACAAATAAAACCCATACCAAAGCATAGGAAGTTAGGAACTAGGAGATAGTCATGTCACATTTTAAAACCAAAAAAACAGACCAAATCTTGGTTTTTTAAACATTATATAATATGGCAATTAGAAGAGTAGAAGACCACGTTCGATTTGTTCAACTGGTAGGGAGAGTCATGGATCTACTGTTAATTCCATTTGTCTTTATCCCTAAGAATATATATATATATATAAACTTTGACTAATTTGTCAAAGACAAGGACTACAAAAACTGACATGAAATATGCAAGGCTTCCAACCAATCTAGCCAACCTCTGACCTGAAATATGTAAATTTTAATCGATGATTCAATGATTTCAATAATCAACCACCACACCGAAATAGCATACATATTACAGAGTACTATATTAATATACCATGAATACTACTAAACGCAATTTGATAAACATACATAACCTATCACCATTGAACAATAATTACAAAAATCATTGGTACTTAATTATCATCTAAACTGTATATATATATATATATACTCATGATACTAGTTAATTTTTATGATATAAAAAAAATAAAAGGTTGCCTATGAACAAAAATTGAACCTGATCAAGCTTCTCCACAAAGGACTGACGTTCTTCGCTGGTAGAAACTTTAGCACAATCCTCTGAAGTTTCAATCTGGTTCAAATAGGAGCACTAAAGTTCTTTATGTATAGCTAAATTATTCCATTCTTTAGTAAGATAACAAAAACAAGCTTAATTACCAGTGGCAGTGAGTACATGTCAAAACCTCACGAAAGCCAATTCGTTCTACGAACAAATCTATCAGACAGAGAATTTCCATGGTTGAAGAGAGAGAATTCAAATCAATCTGCCCTAAACCCAAGCTAAACCGTCGGCCACCATCGTGCTTCAAGGGTTTCGCCGGCTAGTGAAACTCCATCGTTCCGGCGTGCTCTGTTTTGCGAAGGGAGAAAATGAACTTTACAGTTGAGAAGATGAAGTAGGAAGGAATGGAGAGGGGAATCGGCCGAGGAATAGGGGATTGAGATTTTTAGGGTTCTTCATTGGGAGAGAGAAAGGAAAAAGAAGGATAAGATAAAAGAGGAAGAGAAAGATGCAGCGCAAGGCAAGAAGGAAAATGAGGAAATTGAAAAGCGAAGGACGAAGAAAGAGAACGAGAAGAAGAAAGATCAGGAAAATAGACAATGAGATAGGAAGAAGGAGAATGAGAAGACTCCTAACTAGACACGATTTTTCTCTTCTCTAACACAAAACCGTGGTTACTATCAAGCTTCTCCATAATCTAACCACGGTTATACTGACCATGGTTAAATAACTGTGGTTAAAAATTTATTTTTTTGTATTGTTAGCTATATATTATTACGATCCTAAAAGACATTAAATTATATGTCATATGTTAAAATATTTATTAGTTAGAGTTTGGGTATCGTGAAATAAGCTAATCCCTTATGCTTCTAAAGTGACAAATTAAAGTTTGAAATTTTGTTAGAGACACATGCTTATATTTATTGGCCAATATCTTTAAGCAAAATTGCAATTGATAGATAATAATTAAAACTTTAAATTACAAAAAAAAAAAATTACAATTAATCAAGATTGTCTCATGTAAGAAAATAATATAATTGTGTAGTGTGAATAGAAACATAATTACACAATAAAATTCACCACTCACCTATGGTTTCCATTATATATAAATATATAAAAGGCCTACCACTGAATTAATTTTGTGTCTCTCTTTTCTCACATAACGCTATCATGGTTTTTTTACATGAAAAGGATCCAAATCCTTCTATCAATCATGAATGGTTTCAACCATTTAGGGGTTTCAAATATCTAGCAACTTGATTTAAATATATTTTGTAATAGTCCATACCCTAACTCAACAATTAAGAAAAATTACAATTTTTCCTCGACCTGAGGTATCTTTGCCCTCCTTAAGAAGTTAGAAAACCCTAGCCTATCATCTTCATCTCTTCTCTTATCTGGGACTCTTATATTTCTCTACCTATACTGGAACCTAACTCAGTAATTAAGGTAAACCATTGTCTATACAAGGTAGAATGGAGAGGGGAATCGGCCGAGGAATAGGGGATTGAGACTTTTAGGGTTCTTCATTGGGAGAGAGAAAGGAAAAAGAAGGATAAGATAAAAGAGGAAGAGAAAGATGCAGCGCAAGGCAAGAAGGAAAATGAGGAAATTGAAAAGCGAAGGACGAAGAAAGAGAACGAGAAGAAGAAAGATCTGGAAAATAGACAATGAGATAGGAAGAAGGAGAATGAGAAGACTCCTAACTAGACACGATTTTTCTCTTCTCTAACACAAAACCGTGGTTACTATCAAGCTTCTGCATAATCTAACCACGGTTATACTGACCATGGTTAAATAACTGTGGTTAAAAATTTATTTTTTTGTATTGTTAGCTATATATTATTACGGTCCTAAAAGACATTAAATTATATGTCATATGTTAAAATATTTATTAGTTAGAGTTTGGGTATCGTGAAATAAGCTAATCCCTTATGCTTCTAAAGTGACAAATTAAAGTTTGAAATTTTGTTAGAGACACATGCTTATATTTATTGGCCAATATCTTTAAGCAAAATTGCAATTGATAGATAATAATTAAAAACTTTAAATTACAAAAAAAAATTACAATTAATCAAGATTGTCTCATGTAAGAAAATAATATAATTGTGTACTGTGAATAGAAAGATAATTACACAATAAAATTCACCACTCACCTATGGTTTCCATTATATATAAATATATAAAAGGCCTACCACTGAATTAATTTTGTGTCTCTCTTTTCTCACATAACGCTATCATGGTTTTTTTACATGAAAAGGATCCAAATCCTTCTATCAATCATGAATGGTTTCAACTATTTAGGGGTTTCAAATATCTAGCAACTTGATTTAAATATATTTTGTAATAGTCCATACCCTAACTCAACAATTAAGAAAAATTACAATTTTTCCTCGACCTGAGGTATATTTACCCTCCTTAAGAAGTTAGAAAACCCTAGCCTATCATCTTCATCTCTTCTCTTATCTGGGACTCTTATATTTCTCTACCTATACTGGAACCTAACTCAGTAATTAAGGTAAACCATTGTCTATACAAGGTAGCCCTCTTTAATCATGTACAAACTTGGCCTCAATCTAATCTTTCTCTTTACTCTTCTATTCCCTGGGTCCCTTCTATTTCCCTAACCTCAACTTTCGTCCGTGGAACAAATTTGACTGTCATAGTTCACAACAAGATCTCTGAAACCCTAGTAGATCTGACTCTGTCCGCAACAAATTAAATTTTGTTAGAACCGATCATTAGAAATTACTACTCTTAGGTAATATCCTTCCTCTGCAATAAATGTTTTGAGGTTTCACAATATATCTTTGTCTCGTCATGTTCAAATTTTCGATGGAGAGGTGCCTACATTTACATCTCGACAATGCTTCTGAGCTCGCTCCTAATAAGAGGATCCCAATGGGAGACAAAAAAAAACTAGTCATTTGATACAAATATATTTTTGAGTAGCCCATAAACTAAAATCCAACTCAATAATTAAGTGATCAAAGTATACACATAAAAAAATAGCCTTTCTTCTTCCTCTGTGCTCTGCCCTTGTTTCCGTTCTAATCGCCTACTCATAGTCCATGCCCATAAAAGGAAAATGATTAAATTTAATAAACGTTTTAATAGTTTTCGTTTTTCTTGGGTGTCTGGAGCATGTAATAATTGTCACGACCCCCGTTTAGAGGACCGTGACCGGCACAGACACAGGGAATACCCTTATGCCTGTAAACCTTATCACCTAATTGACAGAATATCTATTATTGAAAATACAATCATATGCATTATAATATCATGGCTACACCGAAATGGTGGCCTATCCTAGGCAAGCAAATCCACGATCAGTGCCACTTCAGGATATAGGTATAGGAAAACACACATAATATATATAACATGTGTATTGGCTACACATCCGAAGATGCTGTCTATCCTATTCACATGCAACAGATATATGTATATATATATATATATATATTTTGAAAACAAATTTTCCCTGTATCGCAGTATAATTTATCCTTATCTTTAAGGTGTGTGAAGCTGTCAGTTCTAGATTTAGTAATACAATCTAATTGGGTACGTCTACCCTTTACTTTATGATACAACGATAATAAAGTAAATTAAATTACAATTACAATTTATTCACCCACATGAACAAGTGTGGGTCTTGGAAAGTGTTGCTCAACCCTCATTCCATTGTGAGTTCTCCCACCTGTACTTAACCTGTCTCTGTGTAGTAAAAATGAGGTGTGAGTCTTAACAATGCGACTCAGTGAGGACTCTCTCATCCCCGGCGCAAGGTGGGTACCATAGCGCTGGGTTTCGGAGTCTTACACAACCACATGCAAACACAACTAGTTACCGTTGTTAGCATACATTCTTGGTAATCACACAAAAACAGAAATTTCACCCAAACACTCACATGCATTTAACAACTGTAAACATGCACCAGTTTACTCCACGTTATCAATCAGCAAGTAAACATGTAACATATAGTGTCGGCTTTTACTTACCGGTCTTCTCATGTTTCAGCATGTATGTTACCACTACGCTGCACAATCAACAATTATATGCAAACACAGACAATTTGTACATAAACACAGATGCTAAACATACATTTACTTAATCTCTCTAACTCTGGGGGTATCTACTAGCCACTACGTGGCTTTTCTACTTCGAACCCGTGTACTCGAGCTACTGGCTACCACGTGGCAAAACATACTTAACCCATTCACTTGGGTAGTGGTCACCTCGTGAAAACTCTATTAATCAAAGACAATCAATCTCTATCTATCAAACAATTGATTCGTAGCCACCAAGTGGCACGTTCTGGCCCCTTGCTGCGGGCAATGGCTTGAGTCCACTCGTCCATTACCCAACCAGGCCACATGGCGAGCACGACACGACGTCTCGAAGCATGGCCACTGACACACCCTGGACCAACTCCACATGATGATTTCTCTTTTACTAGGTTACGCTCACGGTTCACCGTAGGTTCCTCCCATGTCTCCTTACCTTAGTCTCACACATTAATAGAATTCTTTGTATCATTCCCGAAGGATCAACAATTCTTCTCCTTGTTAATATGGACGAGTATCCTTAACAGGAATAACACATATACCCGTCCAGATGCACTCTCTGAGCCTCAAGCTATTGTTATAGCAATATAAAACCTTTCTGACTCTATTACCAGGATAGGGCAATGTCACAACCCCCTATCGGACGTCCGTGACCGACACGGGAAGTAGGATTTCTCCTATCCCATAAGCCTCTAATCCCTAATTGACATTTTCACATGTTTATAACTACCCATTTCTAATACAAACAATATATAGTATTTATGGCCATCCATATCCGATGACCTAAGTAGCGTGCAATCCACGGCTTGCTCAACGCCGCTTCGGTCTATATATATACACATATACATTCACACATACATATAGTTTACATATTGATCACGCGCTTTAGGGCAGGTGATCTATCCTATTCACATGCAGAAGACCTGTATACAGTCATACATATATTCAATCACACGCTTGCATATAGTTTACATATTGATCACACGCCTCAATGCGTGTGATCTATCCTATTCATATGTGGAAGCCATATTTTCATACAATCAGATATTCAACCACACATACATATAATTTACATATTGATCACACCCCTCAAGGCGTGTGATCTATCCTAGTCGCATGCGGAAGTCATATATACATATACATGATAAACATTATATCATAGCCTAAAGTCCCAACACCAAGACCTAACTTTAATCTGTTTGAGGCCGACAATGCTAGAATAGGACGTATATACTGCAGCTATACCTGTACAAACTTTACACCCAAAAAGGATTCATATACATATACATCACAACATATGTACGTAATCAAAATAACTACCGACGCGGACTAAGCGTACGGTCCTCAGATCTGTCTGCCTCCCTGAGAAGAAGTGGATGTGTTTTCGACTCCTGAACCACTTGTATCTGAAATATGTAAACAGGGGGTGGGTCAAAAAGACTCAGTGAGAAGCTCCCCCATCCCTAGCGTAGCAGCGGGTACCACTACAGCTGGGGGAAGGGAGCAACCACAACCACATGCGCATGAAACGGATTTATATTGTGACCTTTAATATGATCAGGCAATCAATATATCATATTCACAATTAAAAATCCTAATTCATGCTACTAACATGTTTATTAATCCGCATTTAAACCAATCATAAACATATAACAAATCTTTTCATAAGTCATACATAGTTATGCTCGTGGGCATTCACTTTCTGTCTCCTGCATTACGCTAAGAGAAATAATGTCCCGAAGGCATTCACTTTCTGTCTCCCACGTTACGCTAAGAGAAATACTGGCCTGAAGGCAATGTCTTATTCGAACCTAGTTGATCAAACTAGGAACTTTCTGACTCCAAGGCACGCTTAGAGTAATAGCCGGCAACTTGTCTGACCCCGGTTAAACCAAAGTAATGGCCACTATGTGGCATATTTACTGTTAACTGAATCCTGTCTGTTCGACCAGGATAACCAACTCGAACTACACGAACTAACCTAAACAAGTTCAAATAACCAATTCGACCTTGAAAGACGCCCCATTAATAACTAACTGAATATTACACGTGTGAATTAGCTTGGTCTAGTTTCCCCGTTTCAATTATGCAACCCTCTCGCTCACAATTAACAACCTAGGTTCATAATCTTCAATGTACCATACGGTCAAAACCTTTGCACGATGATCAATTTAAATGGGTTTCTAATATTATTAAAGCCTCACATGTGAAATTCCGACTCAATCCTACCCACGGTATCACATAAGGCTCGGTGAGCCACAATCGCACATATACACCTTGAGGTTAATCATATAAGCACATATATTATTGCACGTTGACTACTTACTTGCAAATCATACACGTGTAACACAAATTTATTCATATAAATATATTCCATATATCAATTTGCACAAAATAGAGCAAACCACATTTTCCACGTAGTCATCCAGCCCTGTGGGCAGGGATGGGAGAGCCCCTCACCTCGTTGGCCCTCCTGTTCAGTCCACGGAGTGCCTGAAGCTCCAATCGCTCTGTGGTGCCCTATACACATATATATTTAGGAATTTAGAACGTGTAACTAAGCATCTAAAAATGCGCGTGTCATGCTAATGCTCATGTACCCTCTAGATATTTCTAAGAACTAATTATTTAGTTCGTTACGTCGTCTTATTTACGCTTTCTGAAAGTCCAGAATGTCTCATATTCGAATTTCACACTTTCGAGCCATTTAGAACCTCTAATTTCTTAGGTTAGAGATTCCCACTTGTCTAAATTTCCCTTCATGTGTTCATATGGGTATTTAACTAATAAAAGAATTAAATTCACGGTTCAAAAGAGACTCTAGCTTACTCATCCCATCGTCTCCCTTATTCGCTAAGTAAAAGCTTAATTACTACCTCTTTAATTATATATAAAAATACAATTGGGTATAATTAAAGCCTTGGAACCAATTTAGCGGGTCTTAGGTGTCCACCACGGAATAGACCAAGGTGTTCAACCCACCGCACAACTCTTTACGGTACTGTGGCTTAGTATTTCGCCTCTTTTTCACTGGATTGGGTTCCGGTTGAGACGGTAAATACTTGGGCTTTATTCCCTTGTCTATTTCTAGCAACTAGAACACCTATACTACTCCAATCGAAACCTATATATGCATCCAGCTAGCAATAATTCAATTTATAGGAATTTTCTATCTAAATTTTCCTAATTTTCATACCCGATCAAATCCTGCGGTTTAACTTTGATTCTGAACCTTACTAAGCTCAATAACACCCACTAAGCTCAAATTTAACCCCGAAATGCCCCGATTGGAAGTATTTGAAGAATTCCTAAAATACCCAAAATTGAAGAAATTGGGGTTTTGGAGGATTAGGGCTTTCTCACCTTGAATCAATCGGCTAGAAAGCTAGTGAGTGTTGAGAGAAGACTCCGGTCACCGGCGCCGCCCCTCCAGCGTGAAACCGGCCAATTCCTCTGTTCCACTTCCTCCTCTTCTTTCTCGGTGCGTGCACGCTCTGCTTCTTATTTTTTTTGCTTTGCGTTTTGTTCTCTGCCTCCTGCTTCTTCTTTTTATTATTTTTTTTATATGTTAATTCAGTGGTGAGGGGGTCACGGCTGGGCCCCCCATCTATCTTATTATAAATATATATATATATATATATATATATATATATATATATATATATTCTATATTCTATATTCTATATTTTGGGTGTGTGTGTAATGGGAGAATGGGGGTCACAGTTTTCACCCCCATTTTACATATTATATTATTTTTTATTTTTTATAAACTCAATTTTATGGGTGTGTGTGTTTCTATTTTTTTATGTGTGTGTGAGTTAGTGAAAAAGGGGGTCACGTGGCCCCCCATATAAATTCTATTATATATATATATATATATATATATATATATATATTATATGTATTTTTTTTATTATAAAAACTTATTTACTTGTTATATCCTATTTTTCCCCATTTTTTTTCCTCTTTTCTTTTAGGTCTTAGAAAATTTATAAATATCCCCTATTACTTTATTCTTCATTTTATTTTTAACCCTATAATTCTTTAATTTAATTTATTTTTCTTTCTGAAAGAAAAATAAATTTAATAAAAATGAAAATAATTAAATCTAAATATCTCGGATATTACAATCTTCCCCCCTTAAGAAATTCGGTCCCTGAATTTCAAATAAAATGCTAACCTTAGTCTTGAAACAGATGAGGATACGTCCTATGCATTTCACCCTCGACCTCCCATGTAGCTTCTTCAGTCGAGTGATTTCTCCACAGAACCTTAACCAATGAAATCTCTTTCGTTCTGAGTTTCTTCAACTGCCGATCTAAGATTTCCACTGGCTCCTCTTCATATGTCAGATTTTCGATTAATTGCACGTCTTGCGATTGAATCACGTGCGAGGTATCGGGAAGATATTTCTGAAGCAATGATACATGAAAGACAGGATGTACTCCCTCCAATTTCGTAGGCAATTCCAACCGATACGCCACATTCCCAACTCGTTCTAGGATTTCAAACGGCCCGATATACCGATGACTTAGCTTCCCCTTTTTACCGAACCGCATTATGCCTCTCATCAGTGATATCCTCAAGAACACCTGTTCACCAATGGCAAACTCAAGTTCTCTCATTCGGTTGTCTGCATAAGACTTTTGCCTACTCTGAGCCGTCAGCAATCTCTCCCTTATACACTTGAGATTAGCATTCTTTCCCATTTCCACTCAAGTATTTCTATCTGTTGTAATGTTCCGGCGGGCTTCTGGTGTTCAGCCTTAACTTGCTGACACACTAAACACCTAGCTACATAGTTTGTAACATCCCTCTTCATGCCATTCCACCAATACAGTTGTTTCAAGTCATGATACATCTTATTAGCTCTTGGATGGATTGTATAAGCTGTCTGGTGTGCTTCTTCAAGGATTCTTTCCTTCAAATTATCAACCATGGGAACACACAACCGTCCCTCCAACCGAAGTACTCCGAAATCATCAATAGAGAATCGGACGTCGTCCCCTTTCTCTTTAGTTATAGTATCCCTGATTTGCTTGAGGTCGGTATCTTCATCCTGTCTAGCATTCACCTCTTCTACCAGAGAGGACTTAGCTTGCAAATGAGTTAAAAGTGAGTTAGAACTCCCAATCTCAAACTGATTCCCCGTCTGTTCTAGCTCGTGCAACTCTCTGATCAACGACCTTTTTTCTTCACTTATATGAGCAAGACTGCCCATGGATTTCTGGCTCAGAGCATCGGCTACCACATTAGCCTTTCCAGGATGACAAGATCGTGCAGTCGTAGTCCTTCAGCAACTCTAACCATCGACGTTGTCTCAAGTTCAAGTCTTTCTGCTCGAAAATGTATTTGAGGCTCTTGTGGTCTGTATAAATTTCACACGTCTCACCGTACAGGTAATGTCTCCATATTTTAAAAGCGAACACTATGGCACCCATCTCAAGGTCGTGAGTCGGGTAATTCTTCTCGTGTTTCCTCAGTTGTCGCGACGCATACGCAATCACCTTGCCGTGCTGCATCAAGACACACCCTAACCCGATCCTTGACGCATCACAGTATACCACATACCCTCATGTGCCTTCAGGTAATGCCAGCACCGGAGCGGTAGTGAGGTTGTCTTTCAGCTTCTGAAAACTCTGCTCACACTTGTCATCCCATACGAACTTCACTCCTTTCTGAGTCAACTTAGTCATAGGTGCAGCAACCTTAGAGAATTCCTGCACAAATCTTTTATAATATCCAGCCAAACCCAAGAAACTGTGAATTTCAGTAACGGAGGAAGGCTGAGACCAATTCTTAACTGTTTCTACCTTACTTGGATCGACGTGGATTCCCTCTGATGATACCACGTGACCCAAAAAGGCAACTCTGTCTAGCCAGAATTCACACTTTGAGAACTTGGCATACAATTTCTCCTCTCTCAACTTCTGCAATGCTAATCTCAAGTGTTTTGCATGTTCTTCAGAGTTCTTAGAATAAACCAAGATGTCATCAATGAAGGCAATGAAAAATCGGTCCAGAATTGGTTTAAAGACCCTGTTCATCATGTCCATGAACGCTGCAGGAGCATTAGTTAATCCGAAACACATCACCAAGAACTCGTAATGTCCATATCGGGTCCGAAATGCGGTCTTAGGTATTTCTGATTCTCGAATCTTTAGTTGATGGTACCCAGATCGTAAATCAATCTTTGAAAATAGCTTTGCGCCCTGCAACTGATCAAATAAGTCATCTATCCTCGGCAATGGGTATTGATTGCGGATCGTCACCTTGTTTAAGTTTCGGTAATTGATACACAACTGCAAAGATTCATCCTTCTTCTTTACAAAAAGGACCAGTGCACCCCAAGGAGAGAAACTGGGTCTTATAAAACCCTTGTCAAGCAATTCTTGCAATTGTGTATGTAACTCCTTCAACTCTTTCGGAGCCATCCGGTAAGGTGGTGTGGAGATAGGCTGGGTGCCAGGTTAAAACTTAATTTCAAATTCAATCTCACGATCGGGCGGCAACCCCGGCAATTCTTCTGGAAATACATCCAAGAACTCTCGCACTTCCGGTACTTGAGTCGGTGAAAGTACTGCTTTCATGGTATCTTGGACCAAGGTCAAATACCCTTTGCATCCCTTTGCAAGTAACTTGGATGCCTTCAAAGCCGAGATCAAGCTTGGATACGATGCAGCTCCGTCACCCTGTATCACAAAACGCTCCTCGTTTGGCATATTAAATTTCAAGCATTTAGTCCTGCAGTCCACAACCGCATGGCAAGACAACAACCAATCCATTCCGAGGATCATATCAAGATCAACCATACACAACAACCGAAGGTCTACCATAGTCTCATGACCACCGACCTCCACAATGCAAGACTTGTGCACATACTCTACTTGTACCGATTCTCCCATTGGAGTAGAGACCAGTACTGTTTCTTTCATTCTAGACGGACTTTTGTTGAATTTAGAAGCAAATGCATGCGACACATAGGAATGAGTGGAGCCGGAATCAAATAAGACTCGTGCTTCAAGAGAGCAAACAATAAGGGTACCTGTCACAACTGCATTTGATGCATGAGCGTCTTGTTGAGAAAGTGCAAATACCCCGCTTGTCCTCCACCTACCGCCCCTGGCCCTCTGCCACTAGATCCTGCACCACGACCTCTAGCTACACCTGTACTTGCTGGTTGTGGTGGTACGGTTCTTACTGGTGGGGCTGGAATAGGTGTACCCCTCGGCGTCGGATTACTTCTCACACTTGTACCTTCCTTTCTCTTTGGACACTCTCTAGCCATATGGCCTACCTGGCCGCAGTTGTAACACCCACCTGTCAGTCTCCGACATATTCCAAAATGATACCTGCCGTAAGTCACACACTGGGGTCTTGTTTTATCAGCATTTCCATCCCCTTGCACTCTCTGTCCCCCTTGAAAATTACTTCTTGTACCTGTTTCATGAGTGGTAGTTGAGGATTGTCCTCCTGCGGACCCTGAATATCTTGCACCTCCACCTGTTGTCTTCCTCTTCTTACTTCCACCACCTTGGTTATCACTACCTGTAATTAACTTGACTTTGTGATCAATAGAAGTCCCATACCTCTTCCTGGTTTCAATCATTCTGGCACAGTCTGCTACTTGAGCTAAAGTCTCAAATTGTCTCCTCTGGGGTAACAAAGCAGTAAATAACGGCTCCATGAGACGGTGTATGAATCTCTTGATTCTCGCCTCTTCATCAGGAACTAACTCAGGTGAGAATTGAGCCAGTTCTGTAAAAAGTAACTCATACTCCGTCACGGTCATGTTAGGCGTCATCCACAACTCCTCGAATTGCTGACGCTTTGCATCTTTCGTGCCTTCAGATAGAAACCGACCCAGGAATTCCCTCGAAAAATCTTCCCAGGTCATCGGTGCCACTCTTCTTGAATACCTTGTTTGTACGGACTCTATCCATACTCTAGCAGCTCCCCTCAACTGGAATGAAGCTAATTCCACTAACTCATGTCCTGAGCACCTCAGCATGTGCCCAATTCTGACTATGTCTCTCACAATGTACTGCGGGTCCTCTTTCTCACTAGTTCCGCAGAAAGTGGGTGGATGAAGCTTCGGAAATTTTGAAATTGGTAGCTCTCTGGGTGCTACCCGTGGCTCACGAGGCATTTCCTGTGGTTGTTGCCATTCCCTATTCTCTTCCTCAACAACCTCCATCTCTTGATTGCAAGGAACTGTCTCTTGTTCTTCCTCGCCGACTACTAACCGGCGTACTTCCCTCTGTATTTGTCTCGTCATCTCTTCTCTTAGTTCCTGAAATCCTGACGTGAGCATTTCCGCCACGGAAGGTGCACCTGTCTCTACTTGAGGTTGAGGTTCCAGTGACTGTCTCCTCTCTTCCCCTCTCACTTGTGCTCTACCTCGACAATGAGCAAGACCTCTACCTTGGCCTCGGGTACGGCCTCTACCTCGACCTCGGGTGGACATTTCCTCCTCCCGAACTGACTCTTGGTCAAATTCAGTAGGAGTTCTCCCTCCACCCCTAGCCCGTCTCGTAATCGGTCGCATCCCTATACTGTACAAGGACCACACCTAATGAGTACATGTATATCAATAATATTTCATATCAAAGAGAGTAGAAAGAAAGGGCTGACTCAATTTCCTGGGTACTTCCACAAGTGCGTTTTTACACCCACGTTGTGCCCGGGTTCACAACGAGGCGTAAACCGACACCCGGTCATACCTATGGCTTCATACAGTTTAAAGATAACCTGCCTCTGATACCAAGTTTGTCACGACCCCCTATCAGACGTCCATGACCGACACGGGAAGTAGGATTTCACCTATCCCGTAAGCCTCTAATCCCTTATTGACATTTTCATATGTTTATAACTACCCATTTCTAATACAAACAATATATAGTATTTATGGCCATCTATATCCGATGACCTAAGTAGCGTGCAATCCTATACACATATACATTTACACATACATATAGTTTACATATTGATCACGCGCTTCAAGGCGGATGATCTATCCTATTCACATGCAGAAGACTTGGATACAGTCATACATATATTCAATCACACGCTTGCATATGGTTTACATATTGATCACATGCCTCAATGCGTGTGATCTATCCTATTCACATGCGGAAGCCATATTTTCATACAATCAGATATTCAGCCACACATACATATAATTTACATATTGATCACACCCCTCAAAGCGTGTGATCTATCCTAGTCGCATGCGGAAGTCATATATACATATACATGATATATGCTATGTCATAGCCTAAAGTCCCAACACCAAGACCTAACTTTAATCTGTATGAAGCTGACAATGCTAGAATAGGACGTATATATATACTGCAGATGTATCTGTGCAAACGCTACACCCAAAAAGGATTCATATACATATACATCACAACATATGTACGTAATCAAAATAACTACCGATGTGGACTAAGCGTACGGTCCTCAGATCTGTCCGCCTCCCTGAGAAGAAGTGGATGTGTTTTCGACTCCTGAACCACCTGTATCTGAAACATGTAAACAGGGGGTGAGTCAAACAGACTCAGTGAGAAGCTCCCCCATCCCTGGCGTAGCAGCGGGTACCACTCTAGCTGGGGGAAGGGAGCAACCACAACCACATGCGCATGAAACGGATTTAAATTGTGACCTTTAATATGATCAGGCAATCAATATATCATATTCACAATTAAAAATCCTAATTCATGCTCCTAACATGTTTATTAATCCGCATGTAAACCAATCATAAACATATATCATATCTATTCATAAGTCATACATAGTTATGCTCGTAGGCATTCACTTTCTGTCTCCTGCATTACACTAAGAGAAATATTGGCCCGAAGGCATTCACTTTCTGTCTCCCGCATTACTCTAAGAGAAATACTGGCCCGAAGGCAATGTCTTATTCAGACCTAGTTGATCAAACTAGGAACATTCTGACTCCAAGGCA
Organism: Senna tora; assembly: GCA_014851425.1. Lineage (NCBI taxonomy): Eukaryota > Viridiplantae > Streptophyta > Magnoliopsida > Fabales > Fabaceae > Senna > Senna tora. The sequence goes on along the minus strand of CM026267.1, from coordinate 22,485,969 downwards.
CGATTAGAGTAATAGCCGGCAACTTGTCTGAGCCCGGTTAAACCAAAGTAATGGCTACTATGTGGCATACTTACTGTTAACTGAATCCTGTCTGTTTGACCAGGATAACCGACTCGATCTACCCGAACTAACCTAAACAAGTTCAAATAACCTATTCGACCTTGAAAGACGCCCCATTAATAACTAACTGAATATTACACGTGCGAATTAGCTAGGCCTAGTTTCCCCTGTTTCAATTATGCAACCCTCCCGCTCACAATTAATAACCTAGGTTCATAATCCTCAATGTACCATATGGTCAAAACCTTTGCACGATGATCAATTTAAATGGGCTTCTAATATTAATAAAGCCTCACATGTGAAATTCCAACTCAATCCTACCCACGGTATCACATAAGGCTCGGTGAGCCACAATCGCACATATACACCTTGAGGTTAATCATATAAAGCACATATACTATTGCACGTTGACTACTTACTTGCAAATCATACACGTGTAACACAAATTTATTCATATAAATATATTCCATATATCAATTTGCACAAAATAGAGCAAACCACATTTTCCACATAGTCATCCAATCCTGTGGGGTAGGGATGGGAGAGCCCCTCACCTCGTTGGCCCTCCTGTTCAGTCCTCGGAGTGCTTGAAGCTCCAATCGCTCTATGGTGCCCTATACACATATATATTTAGGAAATTTAGAACGTGTAACTAAGCATCTAAAAATGCGCGTGTCATGCTAATGCTCATGTACCCTCTAGATATTTCTAAGAACTAATTATTTAGTTCGTTACGTCGTCTTATTTACGCTTTCTGAAAGTCTAGAATGTCTCATATTCGACTTTCACACTTTCGAGCCATTTAGAACCTCTAATTGCTTAGGTTAGAGATTCTCACTTGTCTAAATTTCCCTTCATGTGTTCATATGTGTATTTAACTAAAAAAAGAATTAAATTCACGGTTCAAAAGAGGCTCTAGCTTACTCATCCTACCGTCTCCCTTATTCGCCGAGTAAAAGCTTAATTACTACCTCTTTAATCATATATAAAAATATAATTGGGTATAATTAAAGCCTTGGAACCAAATTAGCGGGTCTTAGGTGTCCACCACGGACTAGACCAAGGTGTTCAACCCACCGCACAACTCTTTACAGTATTGTGGCTTAGTATTTCGCCTCTTTTTCACCGGATTGGGTTCCGCTTGAGACGGTAAATACTTGGGCTTTATTCCCTTGTCTATTTCTAGCAACTTGAACAACTATACTACTCCAATCCAAGCCTATATATGCATCCAGCTAGCAACAATTCAATTTATAGGAATTTTCTATCTAAATTTTCCTAATTTCCATACCCAGTCAAATCCTACGGCTTAACTTCGATTCTGAACCTTACTAAGCTTTCAATAACACCCACTAAGCTCAAATTTAACTCCGGAATGCCCTGATTGGAAGTATTTGATGAATTCCTAAAATACCCAAAATTGAAGAAATTGGGGTTTTGGAGGATTGGGGCTTTCTCACCTTGAATCAATCGGCTAGAAAGCTAGTGAGTGTTGAGAGAAGACTCCGGTCATCGGCGCCGCCCCTCCAGCGTGAAACCGGCCGATTCCTCTGTTTCCACTTCCTCCTCTTCTTTCTCGGTGCGTGCTCCTCTGCTTCTTATTTCTTTTGCTTTGCGTTTTGTTCTCTGCCTCTTGCTTCTTCTTTCTATTATTATTTTTTATATGTTAATTAAGTGGTGAGGGGGTCACGGCTGGACCCCCCATCTATCTTATTATATATATATATATATATATATATATATATATTCTATATTTTGGGTGTGTGTGTAATGGGAGAATGGGGGTCACGGTTTTGACCCCCATTTTTCATATTATATATTTATTATTATTTTTTAAAGTGAATTGGATGGGTGTGTGTGTTTCTATTTTTTTATGTGTGTGTGAGTTAGTGAAAAGGGGGGCCACCATATAAATTCTATCATATATTCATATATATATATATATATATATATATATATATATATATATATATTATATAATTTTTTTATTATAAAAACTTATTTACATGTTATATCCTATTTTTTCCCCATGTTTTTTTCCTCTTTTCTTTTAGGTCTTAGAAAATTTATAAATATCCCCTATTACTTTCTTCTTCATTCTATTTTTAACCCTATAATTCTTTAATTTAATTTATTTTTCTTTCTGAAAGAAAAATAAATTTAATAAAAATGAAAATAATTAAATCTAAATATCTCGGATATTACAAGGCAATGACCATCGTCATGGTGATTATAAAACTAAGGTCTCAAGTGCCATCTGACGTTGTTCTAGTCGATGTCTCACATCGCTAGCATAACCAAATCCGACACCCACCAATAACTCCTTTTGCATGATTATAATCTAAGTCACCGTCGTGACAAGTTTTCAAAATAAAAGCTTAGTCCTTCAGTACAAGGACTCTTGCCACCGTCGTAGAAAAGATTAAATAAAATACTCATCATGCCTCCGGAGTGTATGAGTTGGATTTGTAACACACCAATCATTGCAACAATTACACTCTACTCCTATGTCATCCTATCCAAGCTACTTTCCATAGCCTATTCTCTAGTTCTTTTATTCTTTTAGTATTCTATACCTCTAGCTAGCACATATCAGACAAGCAGAGAATATACATACTCATGTAATCCACACAAGCATACAACCCTAGGAGCAGAGATGGAAGAACCCTCACCTTGGCCCACCTTCCATGCAATCCTCTCCTCTAACTTTAGTCTCCTCGGAGTTCTTGTTGCACTCTTTAGTGTGTCGTTTTTCCTATAAGAACAACATTTACTTCATTAAGATTATTACTTAGCTTAACTTGTTATTTATCTCTCCATTACTCTCACGTGTAGTCCATGGTTGCCACAGAGTCAAGCTCTTGGTCTTATCAGACTTCTCTATCCCGACTTATACGTATCCTTCCTCGGACACTTGACTTACTCGCATATAACACTCTACTTGAGTGTTTCACATACTTGGATTTGAGTATTTAGACCTCTATCTAACTTGTATTCACATCTAAGGAAGCTTATCTAGCTTGGTTGGAAGGAATCCTAACTTTAGGAAGGTCTAAGCATTTTGGTTTAACTTATGTTCCTACTTGGGTTCTAAGAGATCTAGTTTCTAAACCTCAACATGCCACCAATTTATCCTACTTAGGGTTTCCTAAAGGTTGTGAAGGGATAAGGTTGAAATTCCCGAAGTTAGGCCTAATTGGTTCCGCAAGTTTCCATCCTTGAGAAACAAGAAGGTACTTAGAGTGATTTAATCCTCAAAAACATGTTTAAGAGTGTTCTAGGGTGTTTAGGATTGAAGAGAGGGCGTTTGGAGATCTCAATTCACCCTAAAAATTGGCTTGGGGCAAGCCAGGCAGGGACCGAGGCTACAGTGCCCATTCTGGCGCTGCTGCGCTCAGGTGCTGCCTTGGTAGCCCTTGGCGAACCAGCAAGTGGGCGCTGTAGCGCCAGCTCACAGCACAACAACGTTTTTGCTGTGCTGTGGCTGGTTTCGGCCCCCTTTTCGACCATTTTCCGATCTGGCTTCGATTCCACTTTTCACGGGACTTGTTCTCCTACATATATACTACATTTAGGAAGTCCTACAACTCAAATCCAACTCCGATTCGTCGCCGAATCATTGATTGTTCGAAATTGGGAAAAATGGGTTTTATAAACCCCAAACTCTCCCAACTTCGAATCCGGCCAAATCCAACGATCTAGCCTTAAATCCTAACCCCGATGACTGTTCAAGAACACTTTAGAAACATTATTCTACCCTCAAATCCACCCAAACTCAGATTCTCAACTCAATTCCAAAAATGAAGAAAAATGAAGAAAATTGGAACTTGGAGAGAATCAGGCGTTGTACCAACCTTAACTCGAGAGATTGAGACAAGGAAGATGACGAGGATGCTCTCCGGCTCCTCCTCCAACTCTGGCTCACCGGATTTCGTCCCACCTCCAAGCCCTAGCTCTCTCTCTCTCTCTCTCTCTTCTCCCTCTCTCTCCATTCCTTCTCTTTCTTTCTTCTCTGCTTCCCCGTGGCCCTCTCCCTCTCTGCTTTTCCTTTTTATTTCCTTTTCCTTTCTTTTCATTTACTAATTAATATATAATAATAATAATAAAATCTGAAAATAGTATAAAATAAATAAAAAATCTAATAATAATAATAATAATAATAATACTAGAGAAAAGGTTGAAAAATACCTCCAACTTAATCCCTCCTCCTTCCAATTAAATTTTATTTTCTTTTAAGTCCCAAATTGAACACCAAAAATACTTCCTACTTACTTTTCTTTCACTTTCTAATTTCATAAAAAACCCCTTTTAAATATTTAAAACAATCATAATAAAAATAAATTAATTAATAATTAAACAAATAATAACTAATAATATTTTGACTTAGTTCCCACTCCTATTTATTTTAGGTTTCTTTCATCTTTTATTTTACTTGAAATTTCGAAGAATTTCTCAATTCCTTTCCGGTTTCCCTTAACCTTCATAGTTTTCCTAGATCCTTTTTAAGGTTTTAATTCCTAGCCCCGGAATAAATCATTCTTAAATCCTCAAAATTTTAAATAAATCATTCTTTAATCCTCAAAATTTTCCGGGGTATTACAATAATGCTTTTATTTTGTTTCTTTTGCAAAAGACTATAATCACAATAACTGGTGGACTAGTTGCAAAAGAAGTTTTTACTTTTACCAAACTAGAAAAAATGTAATATAAAAGAAGCCTTTGCACATTTTGCTTGTAAAGTTATAATTATAAAAATCTACGCAATGACTTATTCTGATTCAATGGCGCATTATTATTTCAAAATGTGTTCTATGGGTAATTACAACTTGTTTCAAGCTTTAATTAATAATATAAGAAAATTATGATTTATAGTTTTAATTATGAGAGTTTGAATTTTTTTTACTTATTTTCCAGTTAAAAAAAGTGTGATATAAATGTTGGATTCATTCATTTTAATTTTTTTCTTGCTAAAATAGATATCAATTTTAGTTATATATTATTATGATCCTTAAAGACAATAAATTATATGCCATAACTTAAAATATTTATTAGGTGGAGGTTGGGTGTCGTGAAATGACCTAATCCCTTTTGCTTCTAACGTGACAAATCAAAGTTTGAAATTTTGTTAGAGACACGTGCTTATTTTTGTGGCCAATATCTTTAAGAAAAAATGCATTTGATAGGTAAAAATTCAAAAGTTTTAATTACAAAAAAAAATTAACAATTAAATAAGAATCTCTCATGTAAGAAAATAATATAATTGTGTCATGTGAAGAGAAGGATAAATATACAGCAAAAAAAATACCATTCACCTATGGTTTCCATTATATATATATATATATATATATATATATATATATATATATATATATATATATATATATATATATATATATATAAGGCCTACCACTGAATTAATTTTCTGTCAATCTCCCTTCTCACATAACGCTATCATTTTTTTTTTACATGAAAAGGATCCAAATCCATCTAACAATCATAAATGGTTTCAACCATTTGGGGGTTTCAAATATCTAGCAACTTGATTTATATATGTTTTGGACTAGTGCATACCCTAACTCAGCAATTAAGAAAAATTTCCATTTTATACTCGACACAGAATTAGAATAAGTACTTGCATAATTTTTCATAATCATAAATTTAGAAGCAAAATGTGCAAAGGCTTCTTTATTTTTCATTTTTTTTATTTATTATAAAACTAAAAAATTCTTTCATATTACATTTTTTTAGAGAATGAGAATGGTACTTGGAAGACTTTATTCAACGAAAATAAAAATGGACGTCGGGAATAAAACGAGGAAAACAACTAGTCCATCAATTATTCTGGTTATTGCCGGTTACAATAGAAACTAAATAATGGGCAGGATTATTACTTGCTCTAGGAACCCAAGAAAAACAAAAACTATTAAAACGCTTACTAGATTTAATCAATTTCCTCTTTTGGGAACGAACTATGAGTAGGTGATTAGAACGGACACAGGGAAGAGAAGAGACGAAGATTATATGCTAGTTTTTTTTATGTGTTTACTTTGATCACTTAATTATTGAGTCAAATTTTATCTTATGGACTACTAAAAAATAATATTTATCAAATAGCTAGATTAAGCATCCTCTTAGTAGGAGCGAGCTCAAAAGCACTGTCGGCAACTAAATGTAGGCACTTATTCCATAGAAACTTTGAACATGAGGAGACAAAGATCTTTAGTGAATCCCAAAAACATTTATTGGAGAGAAGGATATTACCTGAGGAGTAGTAATTTCTAATGATCGGCTCTAACAAAATTCAATTTGTTTCGGAGAGAGTCAGATCTACTAGGGGGTTCGAGATTTTTTTGTGGACTATGACAGTCAAATTTGTTCCACAGATGAATGTTGAGGTTTGAGAAGTACAAGGGACCCAGGGAATTGAAGAGTAGAGAGAAAGATTAGATTGAGGCCATATTTGTACCGGATTAAAGAGGAATAGCTTGTATAGACAATAGTTTACCTTAATTATTGAGTTAGGTTCCAATATAGGTAGAAAAATATAAGAAACCCAGAGAAAAGAAGAGATGATGGTTATAGGCTAGGGTTTCTTACATTGTTAAGGAGGGTATATATACCTCAGGTCAAAGACAAAATGGTAACTTTTCTTACATGAAAAGGATCCATTTTTCCTCGACCTTAGGTATATATACCCTCCTTAACAAGACCAAAAAAACCTAGCCTATAATCTTCATCTCTTCTCTTCTCTAGTCTCTAATATTTCTCTACCTATAATGGAACCTAACTCAGTAATTAAGGTAAACCATTGTCTATACAAGCTAGCACAAACAAGGCCTCAATCTAATCTTTATCTCTACTCTTCTATTCCTTGGGTCGTCCCTTCTATTTCCCTAACCTTAACTTTCGTCCATGGAACAAATTTGATTGTCATAGTCCACAACAAGATCTCTAACACCCTATTATATCTGACTCTTTCCACAACAAATTGAATTTTTTTAGAGCCGATGGGCCGGCAGGTTAAGCTCGTACAAAATGGGTTAGCCTAGCCTGACCCTTAATGAAAAGGGTTGAAACAGGCTTGGCCAGCCCTGAGCCTGTATAGGGCTGGGCCGGGTTGGTAAAATCTCAGTCCATTTTAAAAACGGGCTAGCATAGCCCATCCCTATCAATAGCGGGCCAAAACAGGCTCGAGCCGAGTTGGGCTGGGCTAGCCCGTTTTGACAGCTCTAGATACAAATATATTTTTTAGTAGCCTATAAGCTAAAATTTGACTCAGTAATTAAGTTATCAAAGTAAACACAGAAAAAAAAACTAGCCTTTTTGCACCAAAGTTTTTTACCAAATTAGCTACGGATTTTTTCCCTAGCTAATCTGTAGCTAATTAGCTAGGGAATACCATAACAAATTCGTAGCTAAAATTGAGAAACTTCTGCTACGGAAGAAATTCGTAGCTATTCCATAGCAAAATTTTCCCGCCTTTTCGCGCCAAACTTTTTTACCAAATTAGCTAGGGAAATCCGTAGGAAATCCGTACCTAAATTTGAGAAACTTTTGCTACGTCAAAATCCGTAGCTAAAATTGGAGAAACTCTTGGTACGGAAAAATCCGTAGCCATTCCATAGCAAAATTTTCCCGCCTTTTTGCGCCAAATTTTTTTCTTAAATTAGCTACGGATTTTTATCCCTAGCTAATCCGTAGCTGTAATACCCGAGGGATATTTTTAGAATTAGGACAATTGTGTATAGTAAGAATTAGCATGGTCATCCTTTGGAGTTGGAATGTAAGGACAAAATAAATAAATGAAAAATAGAAATAAATAATAATTTTGTGTATACATATAGATAAATAAAATTAAATAGGAATTGATGGGATAATATGAAATTGATAAAATGGTGAAATTGAAGTTAAGCATTTTGGCTAAAGAAAATAAAATGAAACTTTTTAGAGTGAATTTTGGGATATAATTAAGATTTTAATAGTTTTAGAGTTGAGAATTTAAGAAATTAAAATAAATATGAAAATTAGGTAGAAAATTATAATTTTTTTTACTAGTGGTCATATGAATTATTCAAAGCTTATAGTTTAAATTTGAGAATTTTTCGAAAATAAAAATTATACTAGGTAAGAAATTTCCATCTGCAAGACACTCAATAACAGATATTTTTAATAGGCTTATGATTAGCCAAAAATTTCAAAATTTTCCTATTCTTACCTACAAATAAATATAGTTAAGAAAATCCAATCAAAACTCTATTTCACTATACCCCAAAAGTTGCCAATTGCCCAAACTACCCTTAAATTCTCAAACCCAATTTATGAGCCAAGAAATTGCTCTAGAGACAAGCAGCTTCTTCTTCTTTTCATTTCACTTTCTTATTCATCTCTTCTCCATTTCTCCTCTTCTCTTAGGGTAAGAAGATTTGCCCACAACCTTCATCTCTTAACCATTTTCCTTGCTTCCTCCTTCCATTTCCAAGTTTTATCAAGCTTCCTCTACCATTGTGGGACATCATAGAGCTTGGGAAACTCTCCCAAAACCCAAATTCGGACTTGTAAGAGGTAAGTCCCAAAAATCATGTCTCCACCTCTTAAATCATGATTTTCTTGTTGGAATGAGTTGCTAATGGATAGTATATGAACCTAGGACTCTTTTGGAACGTAGAAAACACCCCAATAAGGATTTCTTTGGAGGAATTCAACCTAGGGTTCATGTTGGACGAATTTTTGTGAAAATTTTTGGAATTTTTTATTTCTTTGAAATTGTTGATATGTATGAACTCTAAATTATATGTTTAGTTATTTTAAATGATTTGGAAGAATTCCCAATAGTTGGATTGTTGATTGATGTACCCATGGTCAAATTGGGAATTTTCCATATTTGGCAAAAACTCTCCGTTGATGGAGCATGATGGGGGTGCAAACTTTTAAAGATGGTTTCTTAAAGTGAGATTGATTTTAATCCAAAAAAAAACTCCCAAATGATGGCCATAGCTTAGGTAGTGGAATTTAGGCATTGATATGTGTAGAAGTGGAAAATTGGTTAATATGGAGTTTATGAAAAATTAGCTACACACATGTGTAGATAAGTAGTTTAATTGGTGTGATTCTATTTGTTAGGACTCAAGTACTTCCTTGGAGACAAGAGTACTCAAGTGTTACTAAGTAAAGCGGCCAAGGTGAGGGACCCTTCCATCCTAGCCCCAAGGGTTGTATGATAACCTTGATTTGTGGGTTTGTTTACACGTGAATGTTTGTAAATATTAAATTTTATGCATGCTAGTAATACTCTGTCATTATATTGGCGATTGCTGGAATTTTGTACAATGAATTGTTTATGATTGTTAAAGTGGAAATATGGTGGATCAAGTACATATGGGTGACGATGAAGAATTCCGCATACATATGTGCTTAACCCGAGAATTATGGCACTAACATGTGTAACTGTCGTTTTTGGCTCAGACAATTGTAATTTGAAATTAGGGCCGCAAGGGGTCTTAACCTTGGGGGACTTGTCCTTAGGTGATGCACCTAGGTGCCTACGTGCCTTTCGGGGCGGATCAACGTCCACGTAGTTCGTCATGGTGATGTCTATCGGAGCCGTTGGGCAAGGTTGTTACCTGTATGGGGCCGTGTGTGGCTAAGACGTGCCTAAGGTACTCGGGGCGGGCGAGCCGCTCTTGGGAGGTTGCCTTAGTGGGAGAGAGCTATGGTCTCTTAGGGCTGTTGGAAGCCCTGTGAATGGTATGCTCCGAGGAGGAGATGAGCCGGTCCGAGGTTAGTCGGAATGGGGGCCGGCGACGGAGCTTGAGGTGCGGACAGGATCTACGAGGGGTATCTGAGGGTGCTCTAATACCAAGAGAGTATGGGATATTAGAGATGATGTACGATAATCCTTCAGGCTGTGTATAGTTCGATGTGGACTAGATTGCTTGCTTAGTCCCCCGCGCGGGGGTATCTTTATACTTAAGTGCGGGGAGATCGTGCTCGACCCACGACCTCGTGGGACGTGGGTCGGCCCATGAGGCTTGTGGAGATCCCACGTCTAGTTGAGTGGAAGCTCCGTACGGTGACGTGGGCGAGGGCCACGTAACGGATAGATGAGTGGCGTCACGTGTCTCCAGCGGGTGCTGGGCCGTGCTTCTAGAACGTCAGTGTCATGTGTCCCTAGGTGGAATATTCCGTAGTTACATAAGTCCCCCAAGTCTATGGGTGTCAGGCGCCCGTGGACTTAAGTTCCATTGCCTATAAGACACTTAGGAATTTTTGCTGCCTTCGCGGGATAGTTCGTCCGCTTACGATCGCGGTTATGGGAACTGGCCGACCGACTCATGAAGTTGGCTCTCTCACATCGTTCTGTAGGAAAAGGAGATGTCTTGGAGAGGACACGTGTCTCGTATCGGATGGCTGGACGCTTGGCTTTCTCAGCAAGTTTTTGAGCCATCTCTGCAGGAAGTACGCGACTTACCGAGGCGGAGTCATCATTGCTCAGAGGGGCATTTCCCGAAATGCCTTTCGAGGGCTAGTGGGAGAAATCCAAATGTCATGGGTCATTTGGTCATTTCGTAAGGCTCTCGTCTGGCCATGTTCGCCCGTGGTCAGTGAATAACGGTGGATTTCTTACTGTGGGTCATTTGTTGAAGGAACGGGCTTTGTTGAGGTGTCACACGTCAGAGTTCGAACGGGTACCATTGTCGCTTGAGCATTTTGCCGTCGTTTCTCCTTCATTGAATGCGAGTTTGTTTCCGAGGGTAGCCATCATTGGCCTAGGTAGAGAGTTTCACGAAAAAGCTCTCAGGTGTCTCGAGGTGACTTTTGGGTTCTTGGGGGCTTTTCGGTCTTTGTGTCTCTGTTGCCTTGGCTGTGCATCCTGTCTGTTCTTTCCTTCCACGTGTGAGGTTGAAGTGAGTGGTTACAGCTGGGCTTGATCATAGTGGATAAGGGATTTTATCCATTGCGGGATACGAGACGTCGAAGTTTTTGAATCGTCGCGCCTCTGGGTGCCCTATAAACGTCCAACGTTTGAAAGTTTGTGACTTTAAATTTGCATTCGCCCTTCTCCGTTGCCTCTGTTTCACCTGTTCTTGCTTTTTTTATTCTTGTTTCTGTCGAATCGAATCCTCGCAATGGCCGGTGGAGGTGATGACTATAGCTACTACCCCTTCGACTTTACCGATTTGGAGGATCTTCCCTTAACTTCCCCTCCTCCTCCTCTGGCCTGGACTCGTGATACCGGCCAGAGCGGGGGAGGAAGAATGGTCAACAGGGTCTGTCACCGGGGGGAGCCGTCGATGTCCCCAATGTGGTACCTGCTATGGTGCCTACTGGTGGTGAGAGGGAGGGACGGCTTCCTGTGCCTCCGTCTTCCGAGGGGGAGCGTCCTCAAGAGGTTCTTCCGAAGGAGAGGAGGAAGAAAGATAGTAAGGTTGTCACGAGTGGGTCCCGGGAGGGGAAAAGGAGATGAACTTCTACGGCGTGGTTACCCAAGAGCAGAGAAGGGGGGCTCAAGAAGAGGCCTGCTGGGGTTGACTTTCGATTGTCTTCGCAGGTCGTACGGCAGAGTACTAACCGGGAGGATGTACAGGTGGGGCTCCGGTGGAAGATGTTGTTCCTGTCTCTGATTTTGCCCTTGTTACTACCTCTGTTACCACATCCGCTCCTGTGCTTCAATCACCCATGAGGGTGATTCTTTCTACTCGTCCTCCCGTCCTCGGCCCCGTTGAAGGGGGAAACCAGCCTCCTGCTAAGAGGGCCAGGGTAGTTGTTGAGGAGTTTGTCGGAGACTCTTCCGTGCCTCAAACTGCGGCGGGTGATACTGCGGCTGACGAAGTTGCGAAGTCTGGTGATGCGGTCGTGGAGGTCAGAGCCCCCTCAGATAGAGGGAATGTAGTGGCGAGCCAAGCGGCTGCCACGAGATATCTTGTCCCTGGGTCGAGCATCGGCCCTTCTGAACCCCTTGGGCCACCGGAAGGGGGCGTGTCTGTTGATCTGGTGGCACTGGGTAGGCGCTTCCCAGTGGAGATGCGAGAGAGGGAAGCTAGGGTGTTGGACACTTCGCCCTTGAATCTCGCTGTCTGAGGCTTCGGTCAGGCGGCTGAAGCGTTGGCTGACTTCCACCAAGCCGGTTTTGAGTGGGAGAAGCGTGTGGTAAGCTCCCTTGTCTTGGTGTTTTCCTTGTTTTGCTTTGGCTTGTGTTCCTGACTCCACTGTATATGTGTGCACTTCGTGCAGGAGGAGATTCGTCGCTATCGAGATCAGTTTTTCGGTGTTGCGACCTCTAAGAGCCAGGCTCTAAAGGTCTCCTAGAAGAGGTTGGCGGACGTACGGGAGCAGCTGTCTGCCAAGAAGCTGGAGTGTGAGGATCAAGGACGCGAGGTTAAGTCCTTGACTGAAGAGATTGCCCGTCTTAGGGCCAAAGCTGGTCACCCTACCGAGGTTGCGTTCCTTCGCTTGGAGTTAGAGAGGACTCGCAAGGAGCTAGCCGTCCGTCGGGATGATGCTGAGAGGCATCAGCAAGAGCTGCATTCACTCTGTGAAGCCTTGCGGGATGCGGAGGTTCGTGCTGCTGAGAACCTTTCTGGTCGGCTAGCGGCTGAGGACAAAGTTGCCAACGTCGCCAATCGCCAGGACGAGCTATCTGCGCAGAGGATGTACGGCATGCTCCTGGCGGTCGAGAAGCTCGAGCGCCTCCGTGGGGAGAGATTTCCAACGGAGTATGTGGCTTCCTTGCACCCATCCTTGGAGTTTTTTGAGGGTGAGCTTCGTGGTCGGATGGAAACGGACCCTCCGTTGAATCTCGCTTATCTTCGTCGATTGATGGATCGCTTGGTGGATCACCAAGTGTTGTCCCGAATTGGCGAACGAGCTCCAGGGATTGGACCTACTTCACAGCAGCTGGCTGAGGCGACCAGGTGGAGGTTGTCGGAAGGGATTCGCCATACGGGGCCTGCTGTGGCCAAGGCCTTTGTAGATCTTGGGGATGCCCAAGATTAGGTTTATGTAATTTTTAGGGTGTTTACCCTTTGTAAATGGGCGGATGCCCTCTTTTTTTGGCATTCAATGAGAATATTTTTTTGCAAAGAGTTTTCTCCTACTTTCCTTTTTACTTCTGGGCAAAAAGTCGTGTACGCAGTTTCTCTTTTCGTAGTTATCTCTTTACGTCTGGGTAAAAAGATTTTTGCATGAGTACTGTGTGATCAGGACGGTTTGTATGCGATTTTGCTAGCATGGTTTGTCGAATGTTTGTTTTGTGTTTTTTCGCACCCAAGGGGTTTTTACCGCGCTATTGGGGGAAACTTAGCTTGGCCCTGGGGGCACTTCGCATTATTAGGGCGGTCGAGCCCATTGTCATGTGGCAGGACTTAAGCAAGTACTTTGCAGAGTTGAAGTCTTGTCTCTAGCTGAAAACAAGTACTTTTGATAATAGACAAAATGGTTACATTCGTGCAGCCTCGGTTGGGCTAGCCTTAGTTAGGGTAAAGGTAAGCAAAATGTTTACATTCGGATTGCCCAAGTCATGCGAGCCTTGGCCAGGCTGAAAATCCTAAATTCAAAGTAGAGACATATGCGACTTAACTTAAAGGTAATGTGATAGTGCAAAGTGCGTTTAGAGTCTTAAGCGGAGCTTAGGTCCGGGGGGTTCCTCGGGTGTTTCTTTGGGACCAAGGCGGGCGATCTTGACAGTCTTGGTTAAGCTCGCTGCGTAGCATGCTCGCACCAGTTTTTGGTCCGCCATGATGTCTCCAACCCCGTTGGGTGTTGGGAACTTCATTGTGAGCTGTGCGGTGGACGCTACAGCTCTGAGTTTATTTATGGACGGTTGCCCTAGGATTGCATTGTATGCTGATGGTGCTGAGACGATGATGAAGTCTACATCAAGGCTCGCGACCTTTGGCAAGGTGCCCATTGTTATTTGGGCGGTGATGATTCCTTCTGCTGGAACTTGGGCTCTTGAGAACCCTATGATCGTGCCAGGGAATGGCCTTAGGCTGGCCTCATTCAACCCGAGCTTTTTGAAGGTGTCGAAGTAGAGGATGTATGCTGAGGATCCTTGGTCGATCAAGACTCTCTTGACTTCGTAATTGACGATTATGGCGGTCACTACCATGGGGTCATCGTGGACTGGTCCCTCTAGGTTAGAGAGGTCGAAGGTGATGGGATCTCCCTTGGCTTCGCTCCTCTTCTTGTGCTTCGGAGCGTAATCAAGGGCGAGTATGGAGCGTTCCATCCACTTCTTGTTTTGCGGTAGTAAGGAGGTCCCTCTTTATAATCCGCCTGCTTTGACGTTGATGACCCCGCGGGTAGGCGTTTGGTCGTCAGCTTCCCGGCCCTGCTTCCTTCCTTGATAAATTTACTGAGTTGTCCGTTCCGGATTAAGTCCTCGATCTGATCCCTCAGGTGGATGCAATCGTTGGTTTCGTGCCCGTAATCCTTGTCAAATTGATAATATTTGGTCTTATCCACCGCCTTCCTGTTTTACGTCGTTTGACCTGCAAGGGGAAGCTGAGCATGTCCGAGTGATAAATCTCTTCCAATACCCCAACATGAGTCTTGTTGAGGGGTGTATAACTCGTGTACTGCCCCCTGGGAGGTGTTCACGGTGGAGGTGGTAACCTCTTACTATTCTTCTCCTTGGGGGCTTGGTTCTCGGTTCCCGTCTTCTCCTTCTTCTTCTCTGCCTGTACCATGTCGGCCCGGCTTATTAGGAATTTTCTCATCTTGTCCTTGGCGATCTGAGCATTTTCCTCTTGAATGAACCACTTCGCACGGTCCAGAAGCTCTTGTAAGGTGGAGACGGGACATCTATTGAGTTCCCCGTGGAATTGTGAGCATCGAAGACCTTGCTTTATGACAAAGATGGAGAAGGCGTCTTGGAGGCCTCAGACTTGGAGCAAGAGCTTGTTGAAGAGGGCCAGGAAGGCTTGCAAGGTTTCCCCTTCCTCCTGGTGGAAACCAATGAAGGAGTCTTCATTTTTTTGTACTCTTTGCTGCTGGCGAACTGTGTGAGGAAGTTCTGTGCCAATTGTTCGAAGCTGTGGATCGAATTGGTGGGCAGCAAGGAGAACCATCTTAGGGCATCTTCTTTCAGGGTTAACGAGAAGACTCGGCACTTTTGGCCGTCCATCATGCCCAATATCAACATGGCCGAGTTGAAGGTGTTCAGGTGGTCCCGCGGGTCGGTTTCTCCACCATAAGGTTCTATGTGGAAGGGCATCTTGAAACCCATGGGCACGTGCTCGTTCATGATCTGCTGGGTGAAGGGGTGTCTCCCTTTTCCCTGGAAGTCGATCGCGGGCCACTGGTAGGCGTTCAAACCACCGGCTGCGTACGGGTTGTAGGCCGAGGCCCATGGCATATGGAGGTAGGACCCTAGAGGGTAGTTTGGGACTGGTGGTCGCGGATAGTTCATAACAGGTCGTGCTGCCTGTCCGGCGACCATGGATGGTCCAGATGGGATCACCGTTGGGGGTGGTGACGCCGTCAGTGACAATCGTGCGAACTCCATTGCTAATGTCCCAAATTGGATTACGGGCGGGCCGGTGGAGTCACAGGAGGTCCCTGTCGTCTCGCCGTGTGGCACTAGGGGTAACTGAGTGCTCACATTTGCTGGGGTGATGTTCCTGTCCTCTTCCCATCGCTGTTGGCATAGAGGTGCTACATCTGCTTCAAGGCGGGCGATCTCAGCGTCCTGCAGGTTTCATGCTAGCTCTGTCATCTCTTGACCACCAGTTGTCGGGCAAGGGACGTGCGGCATGCCATACGGGTGTTGGGGGCAAGTTTCCTCTTTGTATGCCGGGTTCTGGACCACAGTTTTCGTGACGGCTACCTGCGTTCTCGAGGAGCTTTGAGGCTGGGCTGCGCTTGATCTGCCTGCCTCAGCTGTGGCCAATTTGGCCGTTCCCTATCGATTCCTCGTGCTGCGACTCAAGGCGCTAGCGTCGGTTGTGGTTGTGGGGATGTTCGAGTCAGTCATTATGTATTATATCCTGTATATGTATGGAAGATCAAAACAAAAACAAACACAGGTTTCTGAGCGTTAGGTGTATACTCCTACTCCCCGAAAAGAAATGTCGTTTAGCGGCATAGTGCACAAGGCATTGTGGTCTGAAAAAGACCCCGGTGGGCGCCACTGTAACTGTTGTTTTTGGCTCAAACAATTGTAATTTGAAATTAGGACCGCAAGGGGTCTTAACCTTGGGGGACTTGTCCTTAGGTGATGCACCTAGGAGCCTACGTACCCTTCAGGAGGGATCAAAGTCATCGTAGTTCGTCATGGTGACATCTATCGGAGCCGTTGGGCAAGGTTGTTACCTGTATGGGGTCGTGTGCGGCTAAGACGTGCCTAAGGTACTCTGGGCGGGCAAGCCGCTCATGGGAGGTTGCCTTAGTGGGAGAGAGCTATGGTCTCTAAGGGCTACTGGAAGCCCTGTGAATTTATGCTCCGAGGAAGAGATGAGCCGGTCCGAGGTTGGCCGGAATGGGGGCCGCGACGGAGCTCGAGGTGCGGATAGGATCTGCGTGGGGTATCTAAGGGTGCTCAGATACCAAGAGAGTATGGGAAATTAGAGATGATGTACGATAATCCTTCAGGCTGTGTATAGTTCGGTGTGGACTGGATTGCTTGCTTAGTCCCCCGAGCGGGGGTATATTTATACTTGAGTGCGGGGAGATCGTGCTCGACCCACAACCTCGTGGGACGTGGGTCGTCCCACAAGGCTTGTGGAGATCCCTCGTCTAGTTGAAGGGAAGCTTCGTGTGGTGACGTGGGCGAGGGCCAGGTAATGGATAGATGAGTGGTGTCACGTGTCTCCAGTGGGTGCTGGGGCCTTGCTTCTAGAACGTCAGTGCCACGTGTCCCTAGGTGGAATATTCCGTAGTTACAACATGTATGGTACCAAGGGTAAGGGCTTTTCGTCGGGCTAGGTTCGGAAAGTGCCTTCATGTTGGCATTTCGTGGGGTAAGGTTCGAAATTGCCTTCATGTATATATACACTTGTGGATAGTCTGTTGAGCCGGTCCGGAGTATGCCACCATTACTAGTTGGTTAAACCGTTGAGTTGGTCCGGATTGAACCAAGCGGGCTTCCCGAGACAATGGTCCGGAAAATGCCGATGTAGATGGACACCTCGGCGGGTTGGTGCCAGGGTGCGCCACCGAACACAACATTCCATGGTGACGGTCCCAGAATGGGTCGTGTGCCTATGCATATCGATGTAAGATACCGAGCGCGTAGGTACTCAACACTAGTGTAAACCCTCAATGTCCTTGGTATGCACTATGACTAGATTTCCTTTTCTTCAAACATGCCATGACGATGGCCGGTATCCTCACGTGACATCAAGAAAAATTTATTTTCTTAAAAAGGTCATGACATCGATTGTTGACTTGACATGGTGTTGAGGAAACCTTGTTTTGAAATTACAATATTTCAAATCCAACCGACCATGACGATGGGTTAAGTCTTATAGTGCATCGGGATAGATAGGGAGGACCGACACGTCACGGCAGCAACACGGTAAGCAAAGGTACGTATGTTTTGCGGGTGAACCGCACTGGGATGTTAATCTATGTTCGGTGTTTCTCGATACACGCATGTCAGTATACATGATTAATGTATGTTGTGGTACGGTTAAAGTTGAGTTTGTACATGTTCTATTGCTTGAGAACAATTATATAATTATCAAAGATGAATTGAAGTGTATGCGTATGTGAATGTGGTTTCTCCCCTTCCCAGTCGAAGTGGTACCCGCTACAACGCCTAGAATGGGAGAGTCACTCACTGAGTCGTTGACTCACCCTCTAGTGGTTTACTTTTTCAGATACAGGTACCGGTCCGGCTTCCACGTCAGTTTAGTGAAGGCGACATTTTGCTAGCACTCACATTTAGTCTTCGTGGGTGGCTTTGATTTTATTTTGGACATTGTAATGAATTGATTGCACTTTGTGGTTATTATACTCTAGACTTGTCAGCTCCACATAATTAAATACATGATTATTTTGGGGGACTTATTATTATTATGTATACGAATTTGCATGTGAATAGGATATGTCACACATCGAAGTGTGTGGCAACGTATATGACGGTTATATATTACGTGTGTTTGAGTATACATATAAACTGAAGCAGCACTTGTCTGTGGATTGCATGTGTAAGATAGGCCACACAGGAGATGTTAGCCATATATATTGATAATGTGTGTACGTGAATGGGAATGATAGTTAAATGAAATATGTGTTAAGGCTAACAGACATAGGGTTAGGCCCTCTGTCTGTGTCGGTCATGTGCCTCCAGGTGGGGGTCGTGACAGTAGCTAATTAGTTAGGGAAATTTTCCGTAGCTAAATCAACATTTTCTTGTAGTGATAGTTTTCTTTTTTTTTTTGGGTTCCTAGAGCTTGTAATAATGCTTCTCATTATTTAGTTTCTTTTGCAAAAGACAATAACCACAATAATTGGTGGACTACTTGTATCCATCGTTTTATTTCGAACGTCATCCGTTTTGATTTTCATTGAATAAAGTCTCCATTGTACCGTTCTGGTTCCCTAAAAAAATGTAATAAGAAAGAAGTTTTTACTTTTAAAAAATTAAAAAAAATGTAATATAAAAGAACCTTCGCACATTTTGCTTGTAAAGTTATAAAAATTTACGCAAGCACTTATTCTGATTCAATGGCGCGTTATTATTTCAAAATGTGTTCTATGGGTACTCATTATAGCCTATTTCAAGCTTTAATTATTAATATAACAAAATTATCATTTATCGTTATAATTATGAGAAATTTGAATTTTTTTTCACTCATTTTCTAGTTAAAACAAGTGTGATATAAATGTTGAACTCGTTCATTTTAATTTTTTTTTGATAAAATAGATATCATTTTACACTGAGAAAAACTCATTTTTAGCGACAGTCAAAATGTGTTTTTGCCAAAATTGATCTCTTTTTTTTTTTTGCTAAAATGGATAACAAAAAATGAAAGCAAACCAAAGTGATGATAAAAGATACGTCAACTTGTGTTTACAATCACTTGTTCAATAACAGAGTATTAAAACATGTCAAACAAAAGATGATGCTAGTCTAGTTAAATAACACCAAATAATTATATAAAACTACATCATGAGATCAAGTGATTAACAAACTTTTAAAGCAAACAACTAAACCAACTTCAACTAATGAGATTTTCTGATTGGAGAAATACTAAAAATGATGTTATTCTAGCTAAATAACATAGCATTGAAACATGTGAAATCAGATGGCATAATCAACAATGTACTCTACTACTATAATCATACCAATCACAGCCAACCAAATAGAACTAATAATATTTTAGTCTCATTTATGTTATGCCCATTTCTTAAAGGGAATATCTTTTTAATAGAGCCAAAAAATAGACTTATAGTGTCTTACTTACAAACAAGGAGGGGCACTGCAAAACCATAGCAATCTTCTCTATATCCTTATCAGCTTGCTTATTCTTAATCTGAGCCTATAATGATTAGTCAAGCTAGTTACAAAGATATTGAATACATTAATGAAAACAAAACAAAACAAATTCCTTATGTGTTATGCATATGAACTACAAAGTCAATCCATATATACCTAATGATAAAAATAGGTCATATATATAATTAAATATAGAGTATGAGTTATCAGTGATATAGTATTAAGGTTGATAAAAAAAGGATTTGCCACATAATGAGTTTCTTAAGATCATTCATCAACATAATTCGTCACAGCATTTGTGGAAGACGTGCTTAAGAATGTGAAAGACAAATCCTATAGATTGAATATAATAAAACATCAAAATGTAAGGAATGTATCAGATTGAAGCTCATTGAAATTTGGAGATAATGTTCTAAGTTCTTACTTCTTTAGGGTGACTAGGAGTTTAGGCTTCTTGGTTAATGGTTCTTTGATATAATAGAATTGGACCATCTATCTTCACATGATCACCTCAAGCATATCTAGAGTTAAAGTGATTTAGTAAAAAGATTAAATGAATCCAGCAAAACCTTGTTTTCCAACGCAGAAGCTAGTGTTGACTAGGAATAATATGGTGACTAGAGTCCTAAAGAAAAAATAGATAGTTTCATGATTCAACATTCAGAAGCTGGAAGGAAGATTATAGAAAGATATAAAGTTAGGACATCAAAATTGTAATTCATTACTCATGTGCTATATATATATATATAACAAAATGATAAATTTGATAGCAAAGTGAACCTAATTAGTAATAACTATAATTGTTTAGCTCCTCAAAGAGTTTAATGCATTGGTATTTCAAACAGCTTTAAAATCAAAACTATTGAGTTTTATTTAATCACAAATAAAACCCATACCAAAGCATAGGAAGTTAGGAACTAGGAGATAGTCATGTCACATTTTAAAACCAAAGAAAAAAGAACAAATCAAGTTTTTTTAACAATTATATAATATGGCAATTAGAAGAGTAGAAGACCATGTCCGATTTGTTCAAATGGTAGGAAGAGTCATGGATCTACTGTTAATTCCATTTGTCTTCATCCTTAAGAATATATATATATATATATATATATATATATATAGATAAACTTTGACTAATTTGTCAAAGACAAGGAGTACAAAAACTGACCTAAAATATGCAAGGATTCCAACCAATCTAGCCAACCTCTGACATGAAATATGTAAATTTTAATCGATGATTCAATGATTTCAATAATCAACCACCACACCGAAATAGCATACATGTGGAAAATGATTTCAATAATCAACCACCACACCGAAATAGCTAAATAACAGAGCATTGAAACATGTGGAATCAGATGGCATAGTCAACAATGTACTCTCCAACTATAATCATACCAATCACAGCCAACTAGGTAGAACTAATAATATTTTAGTCTCATTTAAGTTAAGCCCATTTCTTAAAGGGAATATCTTTTTAATAAAGCCAAAAAATAGACTTATAGTGCCTTACTTAAAACAAGGAGGGGCACCGCAAAACCATAGCAATCTTCTCTATATCCTTATCAGCTTGCATATTCTTAATCTGAGCCTATAATGATTAGTCAAGCTAGTTACAAAGATATTGAATATGTAATATCCGGGAAATTTTTTCGAAGCTTGGAATAAAATAAAAAGAGAAAGGAAAGAAGTAGAAAATAATTTTTGGATTTAATTCAGGACCTAAAGAATTGGAAACCTGAATTTAATGGGAAAAAGAGAGTAGGGAATATTTTTGTGTATCTAATTTGGGATATAAGAGAAAATAAAATTTATTGGAAAGAGGAGGGATTTAATTGAGGGATATTTTTCCACCTCTTGTTTATTTAAATCATTATTAGTATTTAGTTATATAGTAGTTTATTTTAATTATAATTAAGTATTTAATTATTAATGATTTTATTTAATTATTTATTTTAGTAAATTTGGGGTGGGGTGCGTGACTCATAAGGGGTTGGTAGGAAAAGAAGAAAGAAAGAATAAAAAAAAAGAGAAATAAGAGAAAAGGAGGAAAGCACGCATAGAAGAGAAAGAAAGAGAGAGAAAGAAGAGAGGGAGAGGAGCTCGTGGAGGAGGAAGAAGGAGAAGAGGTGGGTGCGCCGGAAAGGTGACCGGGGAGAGCTAACCAACACCAGAAAAGTCACCGGAGCTCGGGTACGACGTCTCCTACACCTTCTACCAATCGAATCAAAGGTTGGTGACCCCAATTTCATTCGAAATCTCCAATTTCGTCACTTTTAGGGATTTCATCAATCCACCTTCGATTGGGTTGTTTCGAGGGTAGATTGAGACCTTGGAAGTGTTCTTGAACACTTAGTTGGGGTAAGAATCGAGGCTATACCCTTGGGTTTAGCCGAATTTGAATTTCAAAGGATTTGGGGTTGAAATTATAATTATTCCTAATTTGGGGAAATTGTTGAAAATTAGGATTGAGCTTAGATTTGAGTAAATAGGCTTAGAGTGGTATTATTGAAATTTTATTGTTGAAATATTATCTTAACATGACCCGTGAAGAGCTGGCCGAGGTTACTAAGGTTGAACCTTGACGTTAATGTGCCGGGTCCCTGCTCAGATTGCCCAAATACACTTTAAGGGTTGACGTTGAGGGCTTCAAACCTCTTTTTTTCAATCTTAAACACCCTAGAATAATTCGAAATATGCTATCAAGCATCAAGAATTATTTTAGGTACTTTCTTGTTTCTCAAGGATGGAAACTTGCGGAACAATAAAATCCAAAATTTAAAATGGCAATTTAATTCCTTCATAATTATTAGGAAACCTTAAGTAAGATAATTTAGAAGCATATCGAGGTTTAGTAACTCAAATCCAAGGCTCTAAAATTAATTCAAGGTGAGCGATAATTATACGAAACCAAGTATGTAGCACTTGAGACTCTCATGGAAGAGAGGGAAGACGGATAAGACCAAGAACTCGGTTCTTGGCGACGTCTAGATGCATTTTTAGGCACGAGCATGTCATTTGCATATGAATTGCATATAGTTGAGATGTTAACCACCAGAATACATTCGTTAGGAAACCACGACTCGTCCGGAGCGGGAGTTACTCTAGGACTAGCACAAGGAAGCCGTCCAGGTGAGGGGTTTCCCATCCTTGCCCTATAGGGTTGATTGAGGATGTCGATATGTGGTTTGCCTACTTGCCTCTTTGTAAGAATTACTTAGTGGTTAACATGCTATTGTTGTTCCAAAAATGTTATATGTGAAAGTATTTGTATGTGTGTTTGACTACAGGTAAAGAGGTATTAGAGGGTATCCATGTGATGACATGAGATACGCTGAACAGTACAAGCAAGGGGGTAAGTTGTTGATTGTGTCCAAGGTTTGGTTTACCCTATTAATTAGAAACTCATTAAAGAAATCGTATAGAAGTTGTTAGTAAACGTCGACGTTTTACGATAATTGAACTTAGGAAAGGCCTTAGAGCTAGGTTATGATCTAATCAAGGGTTTGGGTATTACATAAGGATTAAAACGATCTTATAAATTGATTAGTGAGTCATAGGGAGGTTCACACTACCTAGGTAAAGTCAGTTGTCACGACCCCCGTTTAGAGGACCGTGACCGGCACAGACACAGGGAATATCCCTATGCCTGTAAGCCTTATCACCTAATTGACAGAATATCTATTATTGAAAATACATCCACATGCAATATAATACCATGGCTACACCGAAATGGTGGCCTATCCTAGGCAAGCAAATCCACGGCCAGTGCCGCTTCAGGATATAGATATAAGAAAACACACATAATATATAACCTGTGTACTGGCTACACATCCGAAGATGTTTCCTATCCTATTCACATGCAACAGATATATGTAAATATATATTTTTGGAAACAAGTTTTCCATGCATCGTAATCTAACGGATCCTGATCTTTAAGGTGTGTGAAGCTGACAGTTCTAGATTTAGTGATACAATATAATTGGGTACGTCTACCCTTTACTTTATGATACAATAATAAAGTAAATTAAATTACAATTACACTTTATTCACCCACATGAACAAGTTGTGGGTCTTGGAAAAGTGTTGCTCAACCCTCGTTCCACCGAGACTTCTTCCACCTGTACTTAACCTGTCTCTATGTAATAAAAATGAGGTGTGAGTCTTGACCACGTGACTCAGTGAGGACTCTCCCATCACCGGCGCAAGGTGGGTACCATAGCGCTGGGTTTAGGAGTCATACACAACCACATGCAAAAACAACTAGTTACTGTTGTTAGCATACATTCTTGGTGATCACACAACAACCGAAATTTCACCCAAACACTCACATGCATTTAATAACTGTAAACATGCAGCAGTTTATTCCACATCATCAATCAACAATTAAACACGTAACATATAGTGCCAGCTTTTACTTACCGGTCTTCTCACGTTCAGCATATCTGAATCAAACAAGATGTTGTGATGCCGTAATCCTGTACGTCACCACTCCGCTGCACAATCAGCAATAATATGCAAACACAGACAATTTTTTAAGCATACGCAGATACTATAACATACATCTACTTAACTTCCCTCACTCTGGGGTATTTACTAGCCACTGCATGGCTTTTCTACCTCGAACACGTGCACTCGGTTTGCTGGCCACCACGTGGCAAAGCATACTTAACCCATTAACTTGGGTACTGGTCACCTCGTGACTATTCTGTAAATCAAACAATACTTAACCCCTTCACTTGGGTACTAGTCACCTTGTGACAATTCTATTAATCAAACACAATCAACTTCTATCTATCAAACAAGTGATACGTAGCCACCACGTGGCACGTCCTGGCCCCTTGCTGCGGGGCAATAGCTTGAGCCCACTCGTCCATTACCCAACCAGGCCACATGGCGGGCAGGACACGACGTCTCGAAGCATGGCCACTGACACACCCTGGACCAACTCCACAGGATGATTTCTCTTTTACTAGGCTAGGCTCACCTCCCGTGTCTCCTTACCTTAGTCTCACATATTAATAGGATTCTTTGTATCTTTCCCGAAGGATCAACAATTCTTCTCCTTATTAATATGTACAAGTATTCTCAATAGGATATAACTCATATAACCGTCCAGATGCACTCTCTGAGCCTCAAGCTATCGTCATAGCAATATAAATCCTTTCTTACCCTATTCCCAGGATAGGGCAATGACCATCGTCATGGTGATTATAAAACTGAGGTCTCAAGTGCCATCTGACGTTGTTCTAGTCGATGTCTCACATCGCTAGCATAACCAAATCTGAAACCCACCAATAACTCCATTTGCATGATTTTAATTTAAGTCACCGTCGTGACGAGTTTTCAAAATAAAGTTTAGCCCTTCCGTACAAGGACTCTTGCCACCGTCGTGGAAAAGATTTGATAAAATACTCATCATGCCTCCGAAGTGTATGAGTTCGATTTGTAACACACCAATCATAACAAACAATTATACTCTACTCCTATGTCTTCCTATCCAAGCTACTTTCCGCAACCTATTCATTCTTTTAGCATTCTATACCTCTAGCTAACACATACCAGACAAGCAGAGAATATGCATACTCATGTAATCCACATAAGCATACAACCCTATGATTTCAATAATCAACCACCACACTGAAATAGCATACATATTACAGAGTACTATATTAGTATACCATGAAGACTACTAAACACAATTTGATAAACATAGATAACCTATTACCATTGAACAATAATTTCAAAAATCATCGGTACTTAATTATCATCTAAACTGTATATATATATAGACTCATGAGACTAGTTAATTTTTACTATATAAAAAAAATAAAAGATTGCCTATGAACAAAAATGGAACCTGATCAAGCTTCTCCACAAAGGACTGACGTTCTTCACTGGTAGAAACTTTAGCACAATCCTCTGAAGTTTCAATCTGGTTCAAACAGGAGCACCAATGTTCTTTATGTATAGCTAAATTATTCATTCCTTTAGTAAGATAACAAAAACAAGCTACAGAATATGGAAATAAAGTTATTGGAACGTAATAAGTACATTGAACAAGCTAGAAGTAACCATTCCACATTATACAAATAAACAAAAATAAATGAAGCTTTTACAGAAGCTACAATTATTCAAATGAAACTCATATTAAGCTACACAGTTTTTACAATTGACTTAGGTAAGATCTAGGTTTTCATAAGTAAGTTTATTATCCAAAACAAACAATGCATAATATCTTTGCATATTTTTGCTCTGTTTTCTATAGTAGGGACATTAGGTACTCTTGGAATTACCATTTATACATGCCAAAAAGTAAATGGTTCAAATTGGGAACATTGCAAAAAGAAAATACCAAGATGTACATATTCATTATGAGCTTTAGGTTCTACACATAATGATTATTTTACAAACACTGAATAACATTCAATTTGAATATTTAGAGTGGCAATACAATAAGCAAACAAATTCAAAGGATACACAATAAATCAAATGCTAGTCTAGCAACCATCTTAACAAATATGTAAAATTGGCCAAACAAATTCTATAGCATGTCAAGTGCTTCTACACACAATAAATTCCAGGAAGGTAAATAACGAAAAACTATCAGTAAGTCCTAATGCTTGCCAGTGGCAGTGAGTACATGTCAAAACCTCACGAAAGCAAATTCGTTCTACGAACAAATCTATCGGACAGAGAATTGCCATGGTTGAAGAGAGAGAATTCAAATCAATCTGCCCTAAACCCAAGCTAAATCGTCAGCCACCATCGTGCTTCAAGGGTTTCGCGTGCTAGTGAAACTCCATCGTTCTAGCGTGCTCTGTTTCACGAAGGGAGAAAATGAACATTACAGTTGAGAAGATGAAGTAGGAAGGAATGGAGAGGGGAATCAATGGAATAGGGGATTGAGATTTCTAGGGTTCTTCATTGGGAGAGAAAAAGGAAAAAGAAGGAGAAGATAAAAGAGGAAGCGAAAGATGCGGTGCAAGGCAAGAAGAAAAATTAGGAAATTGAAAAGTTAAGCAGGAAGAAAGAGAACGGGAAGAAGAAAAATTAGGAAAATAGACAATGAGATAGGAAGGAGAATGAGAACACACCTAACTAGACACGATTTTACTCTTCCCTAACCACGGTTACACAAAACCGTGGTTACTATGAAGCTTCTCCAAAACCTAACCACGATTAATCTGACCATGGTTAAATAACTGTGGTTAAAAAAATTTTTTGTAGTGTTAGCTATATATTATTACGATTCTAAAAGCCATTAAATTATATGTCATAACTTAAAATATTTATTAGTTAGAGGTTGGGTATCGTGAAATAAGCTAATCCCTTATGCTTCTAAAGTGACAAATTAAAGTATGAAATTTTTTTAGAGACACATGCTTATATTTAGTGGCCAATAACTTTAAGCAAAATTGCAATTGATAGATAATAATTAAAAACTTTAAATTACAAAAAAAAATTAACAATTAATCAAGATTGTCTCATGTAAGAAAATAATATAATTATGTAGTGTGAATAGAAAGATAAATACACAATGAAAATAAACCACTCACCTATGGTTTCCATTTTATATATATATAAAGGCCTACCACTGAATTAATTTTTTGTCTCTCCATTCTCACATAACGCTATTATGGTTTTTTTACATGAAAAGGATCCAAATCCTTTTATCAATCATGAATGGTTTCAACCATTTAGGGGTTTCAAATATCTAGCAACTTGATTTAAAAATTTTTTGGATTAGTCCATACCCTAACTCAACAATTAAGAAAAATTACAATTTTGTCCTCGACCTTAGGTATATTTACCCCCTCCTTAAGAAGGTAGAAAACCCTAGTGTAATACCCGAGAAATTTTTTCGAAGTTTAAAATAATATAAGATGGAAAGAAAAGAAGTAGAAAATAATTTTTGGGATTTAATTCAGGACTTAACAAATTGGAAACCTGAATTAAATAGGAAAAATGGTTTTAATTAAAGTTACATATTAGTTATTATTTAATTTAATTATTAATTATTTTATTTTTAATTATATTTAATTATTGTATTTTATTTTAATTAATTATTTACTTTAATTGGGGTGGGGGTGCTGTGAAATAGAAAGAAAAGAAGAAGAGAAAGAAGAAACCGAGAGAAAGGAAGAAAGGAAACGTAAGAGTGAGAGAGAGCCGAGATGAGAGGAAGACGGAGGCGAAGGAGGAGACTCGCCGGAACGGTGGCCGGAGGAAGTGAAGTCGACACCGAGAGAGAGAGAACCGAGCAAGAGAGAGAGAGAGAGAAATCGAGAGGTAGAGAGAGAGGAAGCCGTCGACAAGGAGAAGAAAGGGAGGAGGACAACTCGCCGGAGAGAGCCGTTCGACGCCGGACACGACCATCGGAGCTCGACTCCGATGTCTTCCACGCCTCCCACCGATCAAATCTATCATGACCCCCGTTTATAGGACCGTGATTGGCACAGACACAGGGGATACCCTTATGCCTGTAAGCCTTATCACCTAATTGACAAAATATCTATTATTGAAAATGCATTCACATGCATTGTAATATCATGGCTACACCGAAATGGTGGCCTATCTTAGGCAAGCAAATCCACGGCCAGTGCCACTTCAGGATACAGATATAGAAAATACACATAATATATACTAGAGGCTTCACATGCACGTAAGTGCATGTCAAATTTTTTTTAATTTACAAAATATAAAATAAATTATTATTAATTATAAAATCAAAAATTAAAAATCAAAAATTATTTTCTTTGATAACTATCACAATTATTATTTTTTAAAAACAAAATTATCACTATCACTATTTTCCTATTTTCTCTCTCCCATGATCTTCTCACATCATCTTTTTATTTTATTTTTAAATTAATTAAATGGCTATTTTGAGAGACCGTTGACGGGAAGGATCCACAGCCATATAAATATAGATAACCTATGTACCGGCGGCACATCCGAAGATGCTGCCTATCCTATTCACATGCAACAGATATATGTATATATATATTTTTTGAAAACAAATTTTCCATGTATCGCAGTAAAATAAATCCTGATCTTTAAGGTGTGTGAAGCTGACAGTTCAAGATTTAGTGATACAATATAGTTGGGTAGGTCTACCCTTTACTTTATGATACATGATAAAGTAAATTAAATTACAATTACAATTTATTCACCCACATGAACAAGTTGTGGGTCTTGGAAAGTGTTGCTCAACCTTCGTTCCACCGAGATTTCTTCCACCTGTACTTAACCTGTCTATGTGAAGTAAAAATGAGGTGTGAGTCTTAACCACGCGACTCAGTGAGAACTCTCCCATCCCCGGCGCAAGGCGGGTACCATGGCACTGGGATTAGGAGTCATACACAACCACATGCAAAAACAATTGGTTACTCTTAATTACCATACATTCTTGGCGACCACACAACAACAAATATTTCACCCAACCACTCACATGCATTTAATAGATACAAGCATGCAACAGTTTAATTCACATCATCACTCAACAAGTAAACATATAACATATAATGCCGGCTATTACTTACCGGTCTTCTCACATTCAACATGTTTGAATCAAACAAGACATTGCGGTGATGTAATCCTGTACGTCACCACTATGCTGCACAATCAGCAATTATATGCAAACACAGACAATTCTTTAAGTACACGCAGATACTATAACATACATATACTTAACTTCCCCCACTCTGGGGTATTTACTAGCCACTACATGGCTTTTCTACCTCGAACCCGTGCACTTGGGTTGCTGGCCACCACGTGGCAAAGCATACTTAACCCATTCACTTGGGTACTAGTCACCTCGTCACAATTCTATTAATCAAACAACACTTAACCCATTCACTTGGGTACTGGTCACATCGTGACAATTCTATTAACCAAAGACAATCAACTTCTATCTATCAAGCAACTGACGCATAGCCACCACGTGGCACGTCCTGACCCGTTTACTGCGGGGCAATAGCTTGAGCCCACTCGTCCATTACCCAACCAGGCCACAATGGTGGGCACGGCACGACGTCTCAAAGCCTGGCCACTGATACACCCTGGACAATCTCAACAGGATGATTTCTCTTCTGCAAGATCAGGCTCACGGTTCACCTGTAAGTTCCTCCCGTCTCTCCTTATCTTGGTCTCACATATTAATAGGATTCTTTGTATCTTTCTCGAAGGATCAACAATTACTCTCGTTATTAATATGTACAAGTATCCTCATCCGGATATAACTTATATACCTGTCCAGATGCACTCTCTGAGCCTCAAGCTATCGTCATAGCAATATAAAACCTTTCTGACCCTTTGCTAGGATAAGGCAATGACCATCGTCATGGTGATTATGAAATTAAGGTCTCTAGTGCCATCTGACGTTGTTCTAGTCGATGTCTCACATATTAATAGCATTCTTTGTATCTTTCCCGAAGGATCAACAATCTTCTCATTATTAATATGGACTAGTATCCTTAACAGGATATAACTCATATACCCCTCCAGATGCACTTTCTGAGCCTCAAGCTATCGTCATAGCAATATAAAACCTTTCTGACCCTATTGCCAGGATAGGGCAATGGCCATCGCTATGGTGATTATAAAAACTGAGGTCTCAAGTGCCACCTGACGTTGTTCTAGTTGATGTCTCACATCGCTTGCATAACCAAATTCGAAACCCACCAATAACTCCCATTGCATGATTATATTCTAAGTCACCGTCGTGGCGAGTTTTCAAAATAAAAGTTTAGTCCTTCCGTATAAGGACTCTTGCCACCGTCGTGGAAAAGATTTAATAAAATACTCATCATGCCTCCGGAGTGTATGAGTTGGATTTGTAACACACTAGTCATAGCAAATAATTACTCTCTACTCCTATGTCTTCCTATCTGAGCTACTTTCCACAACCTATTTTCTAGTTCCTTTATTCTTTTAACATCTTATACCTCTAGCTATCACATACCGACAAGCACAGAATCTACATACTCATGTAATCCACATAAGCATACAACCCTAGGAGCAGAGATGGAAGAACCCTCACCTTGGCCAACCTTTCATGCAATCCTCTCCTGTAACTTTAGTCTCCTCGGTCCAGAAATTGTTTAAAGACCCTATTCATCATGTCCATGAACGCTACAGGAGCATTAGTTAATCCAAAAGACATCACCAAGAACTCGTAATGTCCGTATCGGGTCCAGAATGCGGTCTTAGGTATGTCTGATTCCCGAATCTTTAATTGATGATACCCAGATCACAAATCAATCTTGGAAAACTGCTTCACACCCTGCAACTGATCAAATAGGTCATCTATCCTCGGCAGTGGGTATTGATTGCAGATCGTCACCTTGTTTAACTTTCGGTAATCAATACACAACCGCAAAGATCTGTCCTTCTTCTTCACAAAAAGGATCGCTGCACTTCAAGGAGAGAAGCTGGGTCTTATAAAACCCTTGTCAAGAAATTCTTGCAATTGTGTATGTAGCTCCTTCAGCTCTTTTGGAGCCATCCGATAAGGTGGTGTGGAGATAGGCTGGGTGCCAGGTTGCAGCTCAATTTCGAATTCAATCTCACGATCGGGGCGGTAACCCCGGCAAATCTTCTGGAAATACATCCAAGAACTCTCGCACTACGGGTACTTGAATCGGTGAAAGTACTGCTTTCGTGGTATCCTTGACCAAGGCCAAATACCCCTTACATCCCTTTGCAAGTAACTTGGATGCCTTCAAACCCGAGATTAAACTTGGATGCGGTGCAGCTCCGTTGCCCCTTATCAAAAAAGGTTCCTCGTTTGGCATATTGAATTTCAAGCATTTAGCCCTGCAGTCCACAACCGCATGGCAAGACGACAACCAATCCATACCGAGGATTACATCGAGATCAACCATACACAACAATCGAAGGTCTACCACAGTTTCATGACCATCGACCTCCACAATGCAAGACATGTGCACATATTCTACTTGTACCGATTCTCCCACAGGAGTAGAGACCAGTACTGTTTCTTTCATTCTAGACGGACTTTTGTTGATTTTAGAGATAAATGCATGCGACACATAGGAATGGGTGGAGCCAGAATCAGATAAGACTCGTGCTTCAAGAGAGCAAACAATGAGGGTACCTACTGCATTTGATGCATTAGCGTCTTGCTGAGAAAGTGCAAATACCCGCGCTTGTCCTCCACCTACTGCCCATGGCCCTCTGACACTAGATCCTGCACCACGACCTCTAGCTGTACTTGTACTTACTGTGTCTGTGTTGGTACGATTCTTACTGGTGGGACTGAAATAGGTGTACCCCTCAGCGTCGGATTACTTCTCACACTTGTGCCCTCTTTTCTCTTTGGACACTCTCTCGCCATATGGCCCACCTGGCCACAGTTGTAACACCCACCTATCAGTCTCTGACATATTCCAAAATGATACCGGTCGCAAGTCGCACACTGGGGTCTTGTTTTACCGGCATTTCCACCCCCTTGCTTTGCATCTTTAGTGCCTTCAAATAGAAACCGACCCCAGGAATTCCCTCTTAAAATCTTCCCAGGTCATCGGTGCCACCCTTCTTGAATACCTGGTCTGTATGGACTCTATCCATACTCTGGCAGCTCCCCTCAGCTGGGATGAAGCTAATTCCACTAACTCATGTCCTGAGCAACTCAGCATGTGCCCAATTCTGACCACATCTCTCACAAAGTACTACGGATCCTCTTTCTCACTAGTTTCGCAGGAAGTGGGTGGATGAAGCTTCAGAAATTTTGAAATTGGCAGCTCTCTGGGTGCTACCCGCAGCTCAAGAGGCACTTCCTGTGGTTGTTGCAATCCTCTGTCCTCTTCCTCCACAACCTTCATTTCCTGATTGCTCGGAACTCTCTCTTCTTCTTCCTCGCCGACTACTAACCGGCGTACTTCCCTCTGTATTTGTCTCATTACCTCTTCTCTTAATTCCTGAAATCCTGCCGTGAGCATTTCTGCCACAGAAGGTGCACCTATCTCAACCTGAGGTTCCGGTGACTGCCTCATCTCTTCTTCTCTCACTTGTGCTCTAACTTGACCACGAGCACGACCTCTATCTCGGCCTCGGGTACGGCCTTTACCTCGACCTCGGGTGGGCATTCCCTCATCTCAAACTGATTCTCGATCAATTTCAGCAAGAGTTCTCCCTCCACCCCTAGCCTGTCTCGTGATCGGTGGCATCCCTATATTGCACAAGGACCACACCTAATGAGTACACGTATATCAATGATATTTCATATCAAAGAGAGTAGAAAGAAAGGTTGACTCAATTTCCTTGGTATTTCCACATGTGCCATTTTACTCCCACGTTGCACCCGGGTTCACAACGAGGCGTAAACCAACACCCGGTCATACCTATGGCTTCATATAGTTTAAAGTAATCTGGCTCTGATACCAAGTTTGTCACGACCCCCTATCGGACATCCGTGACCGGCACGGGAGGTAGGATTTCTCCTATC
Organism: Senna tora; assembly: GCA_014851425.1. Lineage (NCBI taxonomy): Eukaryota > Viridiplantae > Streptophyta > Magnoliopsida > Fabales > Fabaceae > Senna > Senna tora. The sequence continues at coordinate 22,452,997 of CM026267.1, read as the reverse complement.
CCGCAAGTCTCTAATCCCTATTTTACATTTTTATATGTGCCTAACTATCCATTTCTAATACAAACAATATATAATACATATGGTCATCCATTTTCGGTGATCTAAGCAGTTTGCAATCCACGGCTCTCTCAGCGCCGCTTCAGTTTATATATATACACATATTCATTCACACGTACATATAGTATACATATTGATCACGCGCTTCAGGGCGGGTGATCTATCCTATACACATGCAAAAGTCTTGTATACAGTCATACATATATTCAATCACACGCTTGCATATAGTTTACATATTGATCACACGCCTCAATGCGTGTGATCTATCCTATTCACATGCGGAAGCCATATTTTCATGCAATCAAGTATTCAGCCACACATACATATAATTTACATATTGATCACACGCCTCAATGCGTGTGATCTATCCTATTAACATGCGGAAGTCATATATATATATACACATGATATATATTATATTATATCCTATATTCCCAACGCCAAGACCTGACTTTAATCTGTATGAAGCCAACAATACTAGAGTTCGACATATATATACAACAGTTGTATATGTACAAAATCTACATCCAAAAAGGATTCATATATACATATACATCCTGATTTATTTACATAAACCAAAATAAGCTACCCACGCGGACTATGCGTGCGGTCTTCAGAGTTGTCCGCCTCCTTGAGAAAAAGTGGACACGTTCCCGACGCCTGAACCATTTGTATTTGAAACATGTAAACAGGGGGGTGAGTCCAACAGACTCAGTGAGAAGCTCCCCCATCCCTGGCGTAGCAGCGGGTACCACTACAGTTGGGGGAAAAGAGCAACCACAACCACATACGCATGAAATGGATTTATATTGCGACCTTTAATATGATCAGGCAGTCAATATATCATATTCACAATTAAAATCCTAATTCATGCTCCTAACATATTTATCATACCGCATGTACATGAATCAAAGTATATAGATCATATGTTTTCATGTTTAACACCTACTTTTACACATAGGCATTCACTCTCTGTCTCCCGCATTACGCTAAGAGAAATACTGGCCTGAAGGCAATTTCTTGTTCGAACCTAGTTAATCACACTAGGAACTTTCTGAATCCAAGGCACGCTTAGAGTAATAGCCAGCAACTTGTCTGACCTCGGTTAAACCAAGGTAATGGCCACTATGTGGCATACTTACCGTTAACAAAATCCAGTCTGTCCGACCAGGATGACCGACTCAATCTACCCGGAACGACCTAAAAACTAACATATTTAACCTTGAAAGACGCCCTATTAGTAACTAACTGAATATTATACGTGTTTATTAGTTAGGCTTAGATTCCCCCTTTTCAATTATGTAACACTCACTCACATTCAACAACCTAGGTTCAGTTTTCCTCAATAAACCATACAAACAAGGTCTTAACAGTGACGATCGATGTGATTGGTTTCTAATGTTACTGAACTTCTCACATATGAAATTTGACTCAATCCTACCCACGGTAACATATAAGGCTCAGTGAGCCACGATAGCACATATACACTTGAGACTAATCATATAAGCACATATACTATTGCACGTTGACTGCTTACTTGCAAATCATACATGTGTAACACAAATTTATTCATATAAATAAATTTCCTATAACAATTACACAAAATAGAGCAAACCACATTTCCACGTAGTCATCCAACCCTGTGGGGCAGGGATGGGAGAGCCCCTCACCACGTTAGCCCTCCTAATCAGTCCTCGGAGTGCCTGAAACTCCAATTACCCTGTGGTGCCCTATACACATATATATTTAAGATATTTAGAATGTGTAACTAAGCATCTAACATGCACGTGCCATGCTAATGCTCATGCACCCTCTAACTATTTTCAAGAACTAACTTTTTAGTTCATTACGTCGTCTTATTTGCTCTTTTGAACGTCCATATTGTCTTATATCGACTTTCACACATTTGAGCCACTTAGAACCTCTAAATGCTTAGGTTAAAGATTCCTTTTTGTCTAAATTTCACTTAATGTGTTCATAAGAGTATTTAACTAATAAAAGAATTAAATTCACGGCTCAAAAGAGGCTTTAGCTTACTCATTCTATCGTCTCCCTTATTCGCCGAGTAAAAGCTTAATTACTACCTCTTTAATTATATATAGAATTATAATTGGGTATAATTTGAGCCTTGGAACAAATTTAGCGGGTCTTAGGTGTCCACCACGAACTAGACCAAGATGTCCAGCCCATAGCACAGCTCCTTACTGTACAGTGGTTTGGTATATCGCCTCTTTTTCACCGGATTGGGCTCCGGTTGAGACGCTAATTACTCGCGCTTTATTCCCTTGTATATTTCCAGCAACTACAACAATTATACTACTCCAATCCAAGCCTAATCATGAATAAAATTATCAATTTCGAATTTTAGAGCAATTTCCTAACCCAATTTTTCTAATTTCCATACCCGGTCAATTCCTACGGTTTAACTTCGATTCTGAACCTCACTAAGCTTTCAATAACACCCACTAAGCGCGAATCTAACCCCGGAATGCCCCTATTGGAAGAAATTGAAGAATTCCTAAAATACCCAAAATTGGAGAAATTGGGGTATGGGGAGTTTGGGGTTTCTTACTTGATTTCAATCGGATATAAGCTTTGATGAGTGGTGAAAATGAGGTCCGGTGGCTGTCTCCAGCGGCGAAGCCATGTCTCCGGTGAAAATCCGGCCAAATCCTCCGTTCCCGTGGCTTCCCCTTCTCTCTCGGGTGTGCGTGCGCTGCTTCTGCTCTCGTGCGCTGCTTGCTGCTCCTCTTTTTTTTTATGTTTTGGTTTACTAATGAAATGCAAGGGGTACACAGTTTAACCCCAAAAAAGAAATAAAAATAATATAAAAATAATATATTACTTAAATCCTAATTTTTCCTATCCTTTTTAATTCCACTTTCTTTTAAGTCCTAAAAATAAATTTTAAAATCCCATTTCTTTCCATTCTTCATTTTACTTCAACTTTTTAATTTAATTTATTTTTCTTTCCCAAAGAAAAATAAATTAACAATAATGATAATAATAAAAATTAATATCTCGGATATTACAATACATGAATCCTGTACACTTACATATACCTATCAAAATATGTTACCCATCTATTGGAATGAAATATTAGCCCTCTGAAGTTTGGCATTGTCAAGATGATGATGGTTTCTAAAAAAGTTAATAGATTTATTTCTATGAGTATTTTTTTGATCAAATGAAAGTAATTTATATATCAAATGAAGATTTATGCAAAGAAATGAGAGAACATCAACAAATACTACAAAAGAACAATAAGAAGTGGAAAAACAAACAAACTCAATTGATAGATATATATATTCCTAAAAATACCTCCTGTGTCCTTATCCAATTACAGTCCATTGATGATCAACCCAATTATATTGTTAAACCTTACATAATACTCAATTGGAATTGTCATTCACAAATGGAGGCACTGTCATGACCCCAAATTGGGAGTACGTGACCGGCACGGGAATAGACTTTTACCTCTAAACCCGTAAGCTTCACCCTGTAAACATAACTATAACTACCCTGCTATACAATCAATATATATATATCATAATAGTGGCCACACCTCACTGGTAGCCTAATTAACCTGCAATACGTTGTTCATTCAATACCGCTTCAGCTCAGCCCAGTGTATAGATATATATCAACACTCATAATATAAATGTTTATATCATATTGACCGTACGTCTCATTACGTACGGTCTATCCTATTCACATGCAGCAAGCACACATAACATATATATCCATATGATATTGACCGTACGCCTCAATGCGTACGATCTATCATATTCACATGCAGAAGTTTATATACTCATACATATATCCTAGTTTACCCCCAAACTGGACCCTGTCTTTAAGTATATGTGAAGCCGACAATTCTAAAGTAGGTACATATCAAAAGCTGTAAATATATATACACATTTCTTACAACTTATAATATGTACAACCGAAAGAGTCAGAATAACAAAAAGTGTCCACCCACGCGAACTAGTGCGTAAAGGATGGGTTTATGTTCGTATCACTGTCCAGACGTCGATGCCTACCCAATACCTGTATCTGAAACATTGAAGCAGAGGGAGTGAGTCAAACAGACTCAGTGAGAAGCTTCCCATCCTCAGCGTAGCGGCAGGTACGACTACAGCTGGGGAAAGAGAAACACCCACAATCACATGCGCATGAAAGTCCAGTTTATCACATGTTATATTACGATCAGGCAATATTAATATAACATCAAATCAAAGATAAACCTACGGATCATGCTCCTCTTTCATGCTTCTCATAAACAAACAATCACATTTAACATATCATCTGAAAACTATAAATCACTCAACTGGTCCATGTATCTCACAATTGACAATGGCTTCAACGGGCAGATCTTTCAATTTTTAACTGGCCCTAGTGCCAGGCTAGGGCAATGGTCTCAACAGGCAAATCTTTCACTTTTTTAACTGACCCTAATGCCAGGCAAGGGCAATGACCTCAACGGGCAAATATTTTTTCTGACCCTAGTGCTAGGCTAGAGCAATGGCCTCAACGGGCAAATCTTTTCTGACTTGTTTCTCTTCCCGAGCTTTCAGCTGGGATTCTGACTCTATCTACCAACTTATATCCTAAACCGAATTTACCTAGGTAGTGTGAACCTCCGTATGACTCACTAATAAATTTATGAAATCTTTTTAGTCCTGATTTAATACCCAAACCCTTGCTTAGATCATAACCTAGCTCTAAGGCCTTTCCTAAGTTCAATTACCATAAAACGTCAACGTTTACAAACAAATTCTTTATGATTTCTTTAATGAGTTTCTAATTAATAGGGTAAACCAAACCTTGGACTCAATTAATAACTTACCCCCTTACTTGTATTGTTTGGTGTATCTCATGTCATCACATGGATACCCTCCAGTACCTCTTTCCTTGTAGTCAAACACACATATACAAGTACTTTCATATATTACAATTTAGGAACAACAATAGCATGTGTTCTAAATAATTCTTACAAATTGGAAAGTAGGCAAACCACATATCAACATCCTCAATCAACCCTATAGGTCAAGGATGGGAAACCCCTCACCTGGACGGCTCCCTTGTGCTTGTCCTGGAGTAACTCCCGCTTCGGACGAATCGTGGTTTACTAATAATTGCATTCACGTAGTTAACAATCTTAACTATATGCAACTCATATGAGTATGATATGCTCATGCCTAAAAATGCACCTAAGCGTCGCCAAGAACCGAGTTCTTGGTCTTATCCGTCTTCCCTCTCTTCCATGAGTCTCAAGTGCTACACACTTGGTTTCATATAATTATCGCTCACCTTGAATTGATTTCAAAGCCTTGGATTTGAGTTACTACACCTCGATATGCTTCTAAATTATCCTACTTAAGGTTTCCTAATAATTACGAATGAATTAAATTGCCATTTTAAATTTTGGACTTTATTGTTCCGCAAGTTTCCATCCTTGAGAAACAAGAAGGTACCTAAAATAATTCTTGATGCTTGATATCATATTTAGAAGTTTTTTCTAGGGTGTTTAAGATTGAAAAGAAGAGGTTTGGAGCCCTCAACATCACCCTTAAAGTGTATTTGGGAAATCCATCCGAGCAGGGACCCGGCACATTAACGTCAAGGTTCAACCTTAGTAACCTCGGCCCAACTCTTCACGGGCCTTCTTCAGCTAATATTTCAACAATATAATTTCAATAATTCCAATTCAAGCCTATTTACTCAAATCCAAGCTCAATCCTAATTATCAACAATTTTCCCTAATTTATGAATATTTAGAATTTCAACCCCAAATCCTTCCAAATTCGAATTCGGCTAAACCCGAGGGTATAGTCTCGATTCTTACCCCAACTAAGTGTTCAAGAACACTTCCTAGGTCTAAATCTACCCTCGAAACAATCCAATCGAAGTGGATCGAAGAAATACCTAAAAATAGAGAAATTGAGGGTTTTGAATGAAATTGGGGTTACCTACCTTTGATTCGATTGGTGGAAGGTGTAGGAGAAGTTGTACCCGAGCTCCGGTGACTTTTTCTGGCGACGGCTAGCTCTCCCCAATCACTTTTCCGGCGAAACCCACCTCTCCTTATTCTTCTCCTTCCACACCTCTTCTCCCTCTCTCTCTTCTTTCTCTCTCTTTCTTTCTTCTTCTTTGCTTTCTAATCCTGTGGCTCTCCTCTCTTTCTTTTCAATTCTTTCTTCCCTTTCTTATCTTATATCACGGCACCCCACTCCCCATTTTAACAAATTAATTAAAATTTTATATATATATATATATATATATATATATATATATATATATATATATATATATATAAAATAATTAAATAATTAAATAACAAAATAACTAATAATTAATAATTTACTAAATATAATTAAAACTTATTTTTGGTTTAATTTCCTACTTCTTTTATCTTTCTTTTCATTTTCTTTTATTTTCCAATATATAATAATAATAATATTAAATAAATAAGGCTAAAAAATATTTCCAATTTTATCAATTTTCCCTATTTAATTCAGGTTTCCAATTTCTTAGGTCCTGAATCAAATCCTAAAAATTATTTTCTACTTCCTTTCTTTCCCTATTATTTTATTTTAAACTTTTAGGAAAAAAAATTTCCGGGTATTACAGGCACTGTCATCAGTTTGGCACTATGCTAATTGGGTGGGACTTTATAGCCACTAATTCGCATCTACCACCAATAGACATATCAATAATTAAAAAATAGAGACACAACCAATTTGTTGTAATGCATATTAATAATATTCCATCATCTGTGTGATAAATACACAGACACAGCCTTGCACAACAAATATTTTTTATGAATGCTAAATCAAAAAATTCAATTCTGAAAAATCCAGGAAAAGTTTATGGAGTTTGGTTAGACCTTACTTTCTAAATCCAACACAGCCAACAGAAAAAGAGAGTGTTCAAATTGTATAATATGATCTTCAAGAAAAAAGAGACTTTGCTTCTTGGTCTTCTTTACTACTTTACAAGTACATGTTTTTCGTAACTGATCCCTTTTTATTAAAAATAATAATAATAATTTTATCAGCAGATTTATATAGGAAGAACTAAAGAAGGTGTTAATACTACTCCTTTTGACTTGTGCATATCCATCACAGTCATTAAAAGATTCATATGCAAGGAATAAAGTCTTTTTCAGCATTACATAATGAAAAAAGGTACATAATTTACAGCGGAAAAAATTAATTCAATTACATAAAGAACTTCCACCTATCCTCTAGATAAATATTTTCTCTCATCAGTCTTCCCACCAAACAAAAAAAAAACACCATTAATTCAATTAAACCTAATACTCAGAGAAAAAAATTAACATATATTGATATACAACGAAAAAATCAACAGTAACAACAACTAAAGTGGTTGTTCATGCACACAATCTTATGATTAAATACCAGTCTATAATTCAAGCAGTTTATAAAAGCCAATAAAGTTAGTTATAACAGCATCAACTTTCATGTTTCACTATAAGAAATATCAATTAACAAATCTATGTCGCTTGTATTTCTTTTACTAACCTGGGAATTTATCAAATCCACAAACTCAGAAGGTACACCTCCAGGGAGATTCTTGGAAATGTAACTCGGAGGACCCATGAACCATTTGTCCCTGTCCTCAGACCGTTGAGTTGCACACTTGATTTCTTTCTCCAAGTCATTGGAGTGCTAATTTGCAGCTTGAAGCTCTAATTTCAATCTAGAAACCTCTTCTTGAAGAACAACATTAATACAATTACTACAATCCAGTGGAATGCTTCCAATTAATACTTGGGTCGGGCTAGGGCCAAAGCCAATATCTCTTACTCTTCCAGGTTGCTCCTTCCCCAAGACTTGCCTAAGAGAATCTTTCTCACTGATCTGTAAGCCTAAAATGTGAAGAACTTCCAACGGGCTTGCCTATTTGAGGGAACATTGATTCAATGCAAGATGATTCTCCTTCATTAACTTCATCATCAACTTGTGCAGGGCAATTGAATTTTGTCTCAATTCCTTTGAAATACATTGATGAAAATTTCAAGCATTCTTCGGCAATATAGCCTTCAGCTATAGATCCTTCAAGTTGTGCCCTATTATGCACATAGGACTTTAAAACTCCTAAATATCTACAAAATGTAAATGCATTAAAGTGAATCATCTTATGCATATTACAACAAAAAAAATATGTGTTGAAACTAAGTAAAAGATAAAGTAATGAATTTTACCTTTCTACAAAATACATCCATTTACTATAAACAGGACCTCCACGCTTTGCTTCATCAACTAGATGAACTATCAAATGCATCATAACAGTGAAGAACGATGGAGGAAATAACATTTCCAGGTGACACAAGCATTCAACAACTTGATTATGAAGATTATCTAATTCTGAAACACTTAGTACTTTATTGCAAATTTGTCGAAAAATTGAACACAACTCCATTATAACTGCACACACTTGGTTAGGTAACACATTCCTTATAGCTATCGGCAACAATTGCTCCATAAGAATATGAGAAGCATAACTCTTTAATCCAGATACTTTCTGATTCTTCAAATCAACATATTTAGATATATTGCTAGAATAACCATCTGGAACTTTCACGTTCTTTAAAATACTTAAAAATTTATCTTTATCTCCATTGGTTATAGTGTATAAAGCCTGAGAAAACTTGCCATTGTTATCTGGCCAGAGATCTCACCGAATACCCATGGCACATAAGTCTTTTCAAGCAAGATGATCTTTTATCTTACCAGGTTCATTGAGTAATGTGTAGATTACATTATCACACACATTTTTCTCAATGTGCATCACATCTAAATTGTGTCTTATAAAATTTGACTCCCAATATGGAAGATGAATAAATATACTCTTCTTTCTCCATTGAGGTTTACTTCCTTCCTTACTTTTACTAGTTCTTTTCCTCTTTCTTTTCCCCTTGGCATCCAAATTTTACTTTTTTTTTTCAAATGTGACATCAATATTCTCCACTTGCTTGAATATTTCTGAGCCTGATAGTAAAGGTAGTGGATCCCTCATCTCGACATTACCATACAATTTAATTCGATTCAATTTAAATCTGTGTCTTGGTTCTAGAAATCGACGATGACCCATGAAACACCATTTCATACTAAATGGTAATCGACGAGGAACCGTGTCATTATTACAAGCAGGACAAGCCAACCCTGTGTATGTGTTCTAGCCAGACAAGGTCCCAAGGCTAGGAAAATCACTAATTGTCCACATCAAAGTTGCACGTAAAGTGAACACTTCATTACATGAAGAATCATATGTTTCCACTCCATTTGTCCAAGAGTCCTTCAACTCTTCAATCAAAGGCTTCAAATAGACATCTATGTCATTCCCTGGCATTCGCTTACCCGGAATGATCATAGATAGAATAAATGAATTCTGCTTCATACACATCCACGGGGGCATGTTGTACGGAATAAGAATCACATGCCATATGCTATAATTTGTACTTAAGGTTCCAAAAGGATTGAACTTGTCACTTGTTAGACCAAGCCGAACATTACGCATTTTTGCAGCAAATTCAGGATGAGTTGCGTCAAACAACTTCCATGCCTCAGAATCTCTTGGATGTCTCATTAGCCCATCATTGTTCAAATCTTATCCTGCATGCCATCTCATTTGATTAGCAGTTTTAGTACACATATATAACCTTTGCAATCGTGGCTTCAATGGAAAGTAACGTAGAACTTTCTTGGGTTGCTTCTTCTTCTTCTTCTTCTTGTTATCCCCACCAAGAGTGTTAATGAAATTTTCATTAACTTTCCATATTACAAACTTTGCATGATTCTGTACATGCATCATCTCCCCCAATACAGCATACAATCATTAGGATATGCATCAATCTTAAGATAATCAAGACCAAGTTTGTTGATTGCCTTTTTGGCATCATAGAATGAGCTAGGGATCTTTGTATGCTCAAAAGCATCATGCAATAGTTCAAGAATCATGGACATTGCTTTATTAGTCATTCAACAATAACACTTAATATGATAGAATTTGAGTATAAAAAAAAGGCTTCAATATTTTGTACATCCTGGATATAGCTCATCATTACAATGTCTAAGCAAATCGTTGAAGGTTGTATCGTTCTCATTGTGCAGTTGATGCAACCCACGCACCCTATCAACTTCAACTATAAATCCATCTGCTTCCACTCCAACATGCCTACTTACTCCAAATGCATCATAGACCATATCTTGCATTAGATCTTGACTAGACAAATCACCCTCATGAAGAATTGTATCTCGTGGTGTATTTGAAGTGTCAATTGCATCTCCTATCATTTACTCTCCATGCCAAACCCAAAGGATGTATGCTGTTGATCATCAAGGAGAAATGCTGGCGCAAAGGATGTATGGGATGCTGCTGGCGGTCGAGCAACTTGAGCGCCTTCACGGGGAGAGGTTCTCCGCCAAATTGTTGGCCTCTTTACATCCTTTCCTGGAGCTCTTTAATGGTGAGCTCATGGGTTGACTGGCGACTAAATCTCCTTTGAGCCTCGTCCGCCTCCATAATTTGGATGAGCGTCCTTTGAGTCAGCACCTTCTTTCCGTGACGGGCGAGCGTGCTCCAGAGATTGGAGCTACTTCTCATCACTTAGCTGAAAGTGTTCAGCAGGATTTATCGAGAAGTGTCGACAATCTAGAGCATGTGGGGCTAGCAATTGATGCATGCTTTGGGGATGACCAAGAGTAGATTGTATTTTGTAGGGTCCTATTGACTTTGCCAATTTGTAATAGGCGAATGCCCCTCTTTTTTTCTATATTAATGAAATTAATGCAACGACTTTTGTCTTTGAACTAATTGTTCTCTTTTCACTTTTGGGTAAAAGGATTTTGCATAAGTACCGTGTGATCAAGACGATTTTGCATTATGGTTGCTAGCGTAGTGTACGAACATTCATTTTGAGGCTCCGGTTTTGGAGTACTTGTTCCCGGGAGGCTTTTAAGTGTTTTCCATTTTGCGAAGGAACGTTTGTTCGACCTTGACAACTTTCAAGTGTCGTGGGGCGGTTGGCCCTTTTTTGCCTTTAATAGAGCTTTTTGCGAGTTGACTTTGCAAGTTAGCTCTGTGCTTGGCGTAACTCTTCTCTTTTTCAAAAAGGAGAGTTTCGATTGATAGTAAACAAAATGATTACATTCGAAGTCCTACTGACCTTAGAAAGGCTGGAAATAGTAAATCCTAGCTTGTAGAATGAAAAGAAGACATGTATGACATTTAGCCAAAAAAAGTGTTTCGAGTGTGAAACGCAAAGTTCGTCGAAGAGTTCAAGTGGAGGCCTTGTACGGGCGAGCAAACTCTCTGAGTCTTGCTCTTGACTCTTTGCCCTCTAGGGGTTCCTCACGAGGTTCTTTGGGACCAAGGCGAATGACCTTGATAGTCTTAGTTAGACTTGCTGCGTAGCAAGCTCGCGCTAGTTTCTGGTCTGCCGTGATTTCTCCAATTCCATGAGGTGTCGGGAATTTCATTGTGAGTTGTGTCGTGGACACGATGGCTTTGAGCTTATTTAGGGACGATCGCCTTAGGATGGCATTGAATGCTGAGGGTGTCAAAACGACAATGAAGTCTGCGTCGAGCCTTGCCACCTTTGGTAAAGTGCCTACAAATATGCGGGCAGATATGATTCCTTCTGCGGGAACTTGGGCGCTGGAGAACCCAATGAGTGTGTTGGGGAAGGGCCTCATATTTGCCTCGTGCAGCCCGCCGAGCTTTTTGAATGTGTCGAAGTAAAGGATGTCGACTGAGGATCCCTGATCTATGAGAACCTGCCTTACTTTGTAGTTTGCTACCACCTCAGTCACGACCATGGGATCTTCGTGAACTGGTCCTTGGAGATTGGTAAGGTCAAAAGTGATCGGGTCACCTTTGGGTCCTTCTTATTTCCTTCTTTGTTTGGGGACGTAGTCAAGTGCGAGTATGGAGCGCTCCAGTCTCTTCTTGTTTTGGGGCTACGAGGTAGTCCCCTTTTGTACTCCTCCAGCAATGACATTAATGACCCCTCGAAGGGGTTGTTGTTCACCGTTATCCTTTAGTCGTTCCAAGTTGGAGTTGTCCATGTCCTTCATGTATCTTCCCAAATGCCCTTTCCATATTAAGTCCTCGATCTGATCTTTCAGATGTATGCAATCATTGGTCTCTTCATCTAGGGAGGAAAACTGAGCATATCGGTGTGGTAGATTTCTTCTAGGACTCCAACGTGGGACTTATTGAGGGGCGTGTAACTAGTGAATCGTCCTCGGGGGGAGCAGGGTCTTAGTGGCGAACGTTTCCTGCTACTCTTTTCGTTCTGGTTTTGGTTCTCGACATGCCCTTTTTCTTTCTTCTTTTCTAACCGCTCTAGGTCGGTTCAGCTTATCAAGAACTTCTGCATCTTGTCTTTGGCTATCTGGGCGTTTACCTCCTGAATGAACCATTCTGCCCTATCCATCAGTTATTACAAAGTGGACACGGGGCATCTGTTGAGTTCACCGTAAAATTGTGAGCACCTGAGGCCTTGTTTGAAGACAAAGATGGCGACCGCGTTCTGAAGGCCCCATACTTGCAGTGAGAGTTTCATGTACCATGTCAGGAAGGCTTGTAGAGTCTCTCCTTCTTCCTGGTGAAAACCAATGAAGGAGTCTTTATTTTTCTGGTACTCCTTGCTACTGGCGAACTGAGTAAGGAATTTCTGAGCAAGTTGCTAGAATCTATGGATTGAGTTCGTGGGTAGCAGTGAGAACCATCTAAATGATGCTTCCTTTAGAGTGGACGAGAAGACTCGGCACTGCTATATGTCCATCAAGCCGAGTATCGACATGGCTGAGTTGAAAGTATTGAGGTGGTCACGTGGGTCTGTTTCTCCTCCATATGACTTTATGTGGAAGGGTATTTTGAAACCCATGGGGACGTGCTCGTTCATAACTTGTTGGGTGAAAGGATGTCATCTTGTCCCTTGAAATTCGAATCTGGGCTACTGGTATTGACATGGATAGACCGCGGAAGCCCCATACAGAGCATACGGGTTATAGGCACCTGCTCATGGCATATGTAGGTATGAGCCTGGTGGATAGTTCGGGACAAGGGGTCGTGGATATTCAGTGGGCGATCGTACTACTTGTCCAGCGACCATTGTTGGTTCTGGTTGAATGATTGGGGGAGGAGTTGGCGTTGTAATGATAGCTGGGAGAATTCCATCGGGAGAGTTCCAAATTGTATGGAGGGTGCTAGTGGCAAACTAGCAACTTCTGGCGCCATTATGCTTGATGGACCTGCGGGAGTTGGTACTGAAGCATTATAAAGTGTTGCTGCCATCTGGGTATCTGCACTGGCTGGGAGGTCTTCGTACATTTCATGTTCACGTTGACGTATTGAGGCAGTCTCAGCTTCTAGTTGGGCTATTTCGTTATCGCGTGAGACTCTCGTTGGGTCTGCAGGTCCCTAGGCACTTCTTGGTGGCCATAGTTGCTGGTGTTTGGATAACGCTCTTTGTGATAGTCACTTGGGATGCAGAGACATTTGGCGGTTGACTTGTGATCGAAATTACTACCTCCGCTGGAGTGGAGTCGGTCGTTCCTTGTCTATTCCGCTTGCTTCGCCTTGGAGCGCTTGCATCGATTGTGGCAGTGGATGCATTCGAGTCAGCCATTGGTAGAAGCTACCTGTAGTGACACTATAATGAGAAAAAGGAAAAACGGGTTTCTGAGATAGGTGTATACTCCTACTCCCCGAAAAATAATGCCATTTAGCAGCGAGATGCGCAAGGCATTGTGGTATGAGAAGGACCGCGGTGGGCGCCAATGTAAATGTCATTTTTTGTTCAGACAATTTATAGTATCCAATAAGGACTGCAAGAGGTCGTTGCCTTAGGGGACTTGTCCTTAGGTAAAGATCTAGGTGCCTATGTACGCTTGTGTAGGGATCAAAATCAACATAGTTTGAAGGGGGAACGTCCATGGTAGCCATTAGGCAGGAGTGTTACCTGTAGTACCGTGTGCGGCTAGCACGTGAATGTGTTCTTCGGGCGGGCAAGCCACCTGTTGGGGGTTTCCTTAGAGGAATGAGAGAGCTTGAGTCTCTATAAGCTGCTCAAAGCTTGAGTCTCTATAAGTTGCTCAAAGCTTGAGGATAGATGTATCCAGCAAGGGCAGATAGCTTAACCTTGTAAGGTGTTTGATCAGGCTTATAGAGATGTTCGGCGTGTATTTTCTCTTGCTCATGGAATGACCTTGCTTTAGTCCCCTGGAATGAGGGGTATTTATACTCGGAGTAGGAGAGAACGCGGTCGACCCACGTTCTTGAGCCTTGAGCTCGACCCATGATCTGGAGAGTTAACCCATGTCTCTAATGCGAGAGAGTATACAACTAATTGTGGGGAGAGGCCACGTCTGGGTCCATCGGGTGGTGCCACATGTCACTGATCTGAGATCCAGTAAACCTTCTAGAAGGCCCATACCACGTGTCTATAGGAGGGCATATTATAGAATTACAAAAAAAAATTCATTTTTTTAATTAATTTACCTATATGTGTGTGTTTATTATCACTCATTTACCTAAAGAAACTACAAGATATGGACATCACTTTTAGCTAATTTTGAATACGTCTTGAGGGGGTACAAACCAAAATTATTTAGCATAAAACAAAGTTATTTTTTCCTATTGTGATTGTCCAGTATTAAAATACAAATATTTTAATTCCAAAAGAAGGGAAAATAAAAGCTGAAACCGCTAAGAGAACATTGGTGGAAAAAAATGAACTAATTATATATATATATATATATATATATGTATACATACATATATAGCTAGATAATGTTAGCTTGTGCTTATGTGGAGATTATAATAAAAGGAATACTTAGCCATATCAAAATCAAAACCTATGGTAAACACTCAACAAAATACACTCGCCATGTTGGAATTAATGAATATAACTTCAATGTTTCCTTCACTTTCAGCTAAGACATGATGAACAGGGGAAACAGACAAAACAGAGATGGAGGACGCTGTGGGCACCTATCGAATGTGTCAAGTTGTGTCAATGGTGGAAGTAGGGGTGGCAATGGGTTCGGATTTTTTTGCATACCCGAAGGTATTTGTCCGAAAAAATATCCGATATCCATTGGATATCAGATATCGGATATTTCGGATATCGAATACTTTAAGTACCCATCGGATATTGGTCGGATTAGGATATTATCTTCGGATACCCTATATCTATCCGATTTAATGGTCGGATAGGATATCCGATATCCGATATCTATATTATTAATTAAATATAAAATAATATATATTAATAATATATTTCGGATATCGAATACTTTAAGTACCCATCGGATATTGGTCGGATTAGGATATTATCTTCGGATACCCTATATCTATCCGATTTAATGGTCGGATAGGGTATCCGATATCCAATATCTATATTATTAATTAAATATAAATCAATATATATTAATAATTTAATATATATATATATATATATATATAATATTAATGTATATTTTAAATAATTAACTAAAAATTTGAAAGATGTAAAATAAAGACAAATGCTCTCTACCACTCATTTTTTCATCAACCCCAAGGTAACCCTAAAGTGGCTAAGTTTTAGATGTCAATCTCAGATCTGCAATTTTTCATCTTCCATTCTCCACTGCAAGTTGGGTTTATCGCATTCGCACTCCTTCACATCTTCAATTTTTCATCTTCATTCTCCACCTCAAGTTAGGTTCATTGCACGCCTCCACATTGTCATTCTCCAATCTCGAAGTCGAAAGAAAAAGGATCTTCAACCCACCATAGCCGCACACCACTCATCAAGCTTATCTGCATCTCCATCTTGCTGACTCCCATTAGCACTAGCTCTGCATCGTCTTCGTCTTCTTCTTCCATTACAGCTTGGTTTACTCTAACCTCTCCTCCCCTTCTTTCGTCGTCTTCTTCTTAAGGGGTCACTGTAACTTGCTTGATTTTCTTAATCTTCTTGTTTCTCTTCTTTCCTTTTTTTAACCTTATTTCACTTTCTGGGTTTCTTATTTTTTGTTGGTTTCTTTTCTAGAAAAGTTTTTGCCTTTCTTTTCTTCTTTTTTATATAAAGAAATTTGTATCTGGGTTCTATGAGTTTCTGGAATGGAAAATTTTGATAGTACTTGTGTTGATTTTGAAGAGTATGAACGCATGGAGTCCATTGTGAACCCTAATGTTGATCGGGTATCGGGTATCCGGTATTGTGGATATTTCGGATATTGGATATTTCAGATTCGAATACTAAAAGTTGTAATTTTTTTCAGATACGGATATATAATGTTTCGGACGAATACGGATGCGGATAGTAAAAAAAGTATCAGATATCCGCCCATTGCCACCCCTAGGTGGAAGAGAAGAGAATCAAGAGAAAGGAAATGACGAAGGTGATAAGGCCTGGAAGCTTCTAATATAGATTGAAAAAGTAAGGGTCTTTAGCACATTTTATTAGGCAGAAATAGAAATGGAAACGAAAACGAAAACAGAATGCATTTGATGTGTTTAGTAGTAAAAGTTCGATAATGAAAATGGAATGAGAATGTATTAAAATGACAATTTTACCCTTTATATTATAATAATAAAAAGAAAAGAAGGTTATAATTGTGTCAAATCATGTCAAATCAAAAGGGTATAATAGATATTTTGTATTTTCTTTTTTTAAAAGTTGATAGAAATAAAAAAAGTGAAAAAGTAAGTGAGACCCAGTGGGTCCCACTATTTCCATTGCTTTTACCATGGAGCATTCCATCTAATGAACACCCCATGTTAAATGACCAGTTTTGGGAATGATAAAAGTGAATTTTTAAACTGCTATTTTCATTTAGAAAAATTTATAGGCAAGAATGGAAATGATTTGAAAATTTTTGGAATCTCTTAAATCCTTTAAAAATATATGTTATTGAATCTTAAGGCATACAAGAATTTCTACTTAATAGAATTTTTAATTTCGAAAAATTTCTCAAATAAGAAACTATAAGTTCAAAATAAATTATATGATCATTATTCAACTATATTATAATTTTTCTACTTAATTTTCTTACTTATTTCAATTACTAAATCTTTCTAACATTAAATTTAATAAAACTCATTATTAATCTAAATTTTTTTACATACATACATATATATATATATATATATATATATATATATATATATATATATATATATATATATATATATATATATATCATTTTATCACAATATTGAATTCCAAAACTACATTTCGATTATTATATTAATTTCAATTGGTGGACTAGTTATATCTCTCGTTATATTTAGTTTCTTTTGCAACAAGCAATAACCACAATAATTGGTGGACTAGTTGTATCACTCGTTTTATTTTCGACGTTGTCCATTTTTATTTTCATTGAATAAAGTCTCCCAGGTACTGTTTTAGTTTCCTAAAAAAATGTAATATGAAAGAAGTTTTTAGTTTTGAAAAAAAGAAAAAAAAATAATATAAAAGAAGCCTTTGCACATTTTATTGTAAATTTATAATTATAAGAATTTATGCAAGTACTTATTTTGATTCAATGGCGCATTATTCTTTCAAAATGTGTTCTATGGATACTCATTATAAATTATTTCAAGTTTTAATTAATAATATAAGAAAATTATCATTTATAGTCATGATTATTAGAATTTGAATGTTTTTTAACTTATTTTCCAGTTAAAAAAAAAGTGTGATATAAAGGTTGGATTCATTCATTTTAATTTTTTTTGCTAAAATAAATATCATTTTTAGCTATATATTATTATGATCCTAAAATAATATAACTGTGTTATGTGAAGGGAAAGATAAATATACAATTAAATTACACCATTTACGTACGGTTTCCATTATATATGTATAAGGCCTACCACTCAATTAATTTTGTGTCTATCTCTCTTCTCACATAACACTGTCATGTTTTTTTTACATGAAAAGGATCCAAATCCTTCTAACAATCATGAATGATTTCTACCATTTGAGGCTTTCAAATATCTAGCAACTTGATTTAAATATATTTTGGACTAGTCCATACCCTAACTCAGCAATTAAGAAAAATTACCATTTTGTCCTCGACCTGAGGTATATATACCCTCCTTAACAAGGTAAAAAACCCTAGCCTATGACCTTCATCTATTCTCTTTTCTGGGTATCTTATATTTCTCTACCTATACAAGTACCTAGCTCAGTAATTAAGGTAAATCATTGTCTATACAAGCTAGCCTCTTTAATCAAGTACAAACCTGGCCTCAATCTAATCTTTCTCTCTACTCTTCTATTCCCTGGGGCCTTTCTATTTCCCTAACCTCAATTTTCATCCGTGGAACAAATTTGATTGTCATAGTCCACAACAAGATGTCTGACACCCTAGTAGATCTGACTCTTTCCACAACAAATTGAATTTTGTTAGAGCTGATCATTAGAAATTACTACTCCTCAGGTAATATCCTTCTCTCCATCAAATGTTTTTGGGTTTCACTATAGATCTTCGTCTTCTGATGTTCAAATTTTTGATGGAAAAAGTATCTACATTTATTTCCTGACAGTGCTTTTGAGCTCACTCCTAATAAGAGGATCCTTATGGGAGACAAAAAAACAAAAACCTAGCTATTTGATGCAAATATATTTTAGAGTAGTCCATAAGCCAAAATCCGACTCAATAATTAAGTTACCAAAGTAAACATATAAAAAAAACTAACCTCTCATCTTCCTCTTTGCTCTTCCTGTGTCCGTTCTAATCACATACTCATAGTCCATACCGATAAAAGGAAAATGATTAAATCTAGTAAGCGTTTTAATAGTTTTCTTTTTTTTTTTGGGTGCCTAGAGCATGAAATAATGCTGCCCATTATTTAGTTTCTTTTGCAAAAGACTATAGTCACAAAAATTGACGGACTAGTTGCATCTCCCTCATTTTATTTTGGATGTAGTCCGTTTTGATTTTCATTGAATAATAAAGTCTCCATGGTACCATCCTGGTTTCCTAAAAAATGTAATATGAAAGAAGTTTTTACTTTTATAAAATTAAAAAAAAAAGTAATATAAAAGAAGCCTTTGCACATTTTGCTTGTAAAGTTATAACTATAATAATTTATGAAAGGTCATATTCTGCTTCATTGGCGCATTAATATTTCAAAATGTATTCTACGGGTACTCATTACAGCTTGTTTCAAGATTTAATTAATAATATAAGAAAATAATCATTTATCATTGTAATTACGAGAAATTTGATTTTCTATCACTTATTTACTAGTTAAAACAAGTGTGATATAAATGTTGGATTGATCAATTGTATTTTTTTCATAATTAGATATCATTTTTAGCTATATATTATTACAATCCTAAAAGACAATAAATTGAATGTCATAACTTAAAATATTAATTAGTTGGAGGTTGCGTGTCGTGAAATAAGCTAATCCCTTATCCTTCTAACGTGACAAATTAAAGTTTAAAATTTTGTTAGAGACACCTGCTTATATTTAGTGGCCAATATCTTTAAGCAAAATTGTAGTTGATAGATAATTTTAAAGTTCAAATTATAAAAAAAAAATTATTAACAATTAATCAAGATTCTCTAATGTAAGAAAAAAATATAATTGGGTTATGTGAATAGAAAGATAAATACACAAAGAAAATACACCACTTACCTATGGTTTCCATTATATATATATAAGGCCTACCACTCATATAATTTTGTGTCTATCTCTCTTCTCACATAACACTGTCATGTTTTTTTTTTACATGGAAATGATCTAAATCCTTCTAACAATGAAATGGTTTCAATCATTTGGGCGTTTCAAATATCTAGGAAATTGATTTAAATACATTTTGGACTAGTTCATATATACCCTAACTTAGCAATTAAGAAAAATTACCATTTTGTTCTCGACCTGAGGTATATATATACCCTCCTTAACAAGGTAAAAAATCCTAGCTTATAATCTTCATCTCTTCACTTCTCTGGATCTCTTATAATTCTCTACTGATACTGGAACCTAACTCAGTAATTAAAGTAAACCATTGTCTATACAAGCTAGCCCTCTTTAATCTGGTACAAACTTGGCCTCAATCTATCCTTTTTCTTTACTCTTCTATTTCGTGGGTCCCTTCTATTTCCCTAACATCAACTTTCATCCGTGGAACAAATTTGACTGTCATAGTCCACAACAAGATCTCTGACACCATAGTAGATCTGACTCTCTCCGCAACAAATTGAATTTTGTTAGAGCTTATCATTAGAAATTACTACTCCTCAGGTTATATCCTTCCTCTCCAACAAATGTTTTTGGGTTTCACTATAGATCTTCGTCTCCTCATGTTCAAATTTTTGATAGAAGAGGTGCCTACATGTAGTCCCCACAGTGTTTCTGAGCTCGCTCATAATAAGAGAATCCCTATGGAAGCCAAAACATCTAGCCATTTGATACAAAACTATTTTTGAGTAGTCCATAAGCTAAAAACTAACTCAGTAATTAAATGATCAAACTAAACACATAAAAGAAAAAAACTAGCCTCTCATCTTCATCTCTATTCTTCCCTATGTTCGTTCTAATCACCTACTCATAGTCCAATCCCATAAAAGGAAAATGATTAAATCTGGTAAGCGTTTTAATAGTTTTCATTTTCCTTGGGTTCCTAGAGCATGTAATAATGCTGTCCATTATTTAGTTTCTTTTGCAAATAACTATAACCACAATAATTGGTGGACTATTAATCGTCGTTTTATTTCGAACGTCATCCGTTTTATTTTCATTGAACAAAGTCTCCATGGTACTATCATGGTTCCCTAAAAATAGTACTGTCAAACGGGCCGGCCATTAAACGGGCTGGGGCGGGTTGCCCATTTATTAAACGGTTGTTTTTTTCTCAATGTCCAAGCCCGCAGGCCACTCTTTTTTAAAAAAAAAAGAAAATATTTTAAATGATTTTACAATGAATGTTTGCTGTTAAGTAATTACTATACTAAATCATTTACAATGTTTGTTGTTAGTTCAATGGCCCAAATCACATCTGTTCACGTCTCAGCTCATGCTTGTCTCATGTGGAGGTGAGGAGCTTATTAGACATGTTCATTGGCTGGGTAGCCCACGAGACTACCTAAGTCAAAGCCCATGGGTCAGCTACCCAACATTAAGAATTGGGTATGGGTAGTACTTGAGCCTTACCCATCAAATACTCATTTTATTAAAAATACTTGGGCCAAAACTTAGGTAGTACTTGGGCCCTACCCATCACTAACCACCATTCATTATCTACCACCACTACCCACCACCACCGCTACCCACCAACCACCACCACGACCACCCACCACCAACACCATGCACCACCCGCCACCACCACCACGAAGCGCCCACCATGGACCACCGCCAACCACCACCACCACACCCACCACCACGAACCACCCACCATGCACTACTGCCAACCACCACCACGCACCATCACCCACCACCACTCACCATCCGCCACCGCCACCACACCCACCACCCACCACAAACCACCGACCAACCACCATAGCATACTACCACCGCCACCAACACCCACTACCCACAAAAAATGTGCATGAATCTTCTTGCTTCCAAAACATCCATGTAAGAATATTTTGAACTTCCATAAATCTCATTTTGCAAGAACTGCAATGTTTAATTACCAAATTAATTACAATCAAGTTTCTTTATACATAAATTAATATATTATAGTATAAGTTTATCTAAGATATATGTGTGTTTAGAGCACAATAAATATTTAATCAGATTGATTAACTGATAAGGTTTTGAATATGAAAAATTAGTATTTTAATTTTTTTAGTACGTTTCATAATTTTCAAATCATTGAAAAATAGTAAAATCATGGTTTACACATTTTGGGCCGAAGGTGGAGCTGCACAACATGTTTTGGGTTTGAAAACATTAATTTGGAGAGCTTGGACCATGTACTATACATGTGGAGACTTGTTTGAGCCTAGAAAATATTCTTACCCCAAGAAATCTAAACAAAGGTCGAACGATCCACTTGAACCTTTGAACTTGAACGAACAAGGACCCGAAGTGTTAGAAGAAGCCACAAGGATGATCAAACATTGATAAGTCTGTTAGTTCAATGAAGAACCTTGGAGAGAATCCACTCTCAAGATGAATAATCAAATTCTCATAAAATTCATAACTTAACTTATTCCAAATACAAGATAGAAAAGGAGTATTTAAATTCCAAAATAGAAGACTCTAGAATCCTAAAACAATTAAAACCCTAAATTCTAACATAACTGAAACTAAGGCCCAAAACAAAAGACAATGTTTAAAATAAAACTATTGGGTCTTTCTAACAATCATACTTAAACCCAATATAATTAAAACATTAAATCTTAAATAATTGTCTTAAAAAGATTAATGGACTTTAAATAATAAAGCCTAAATATAATTATTTTCGCACAAAAATTCAACCCAAATTAAAATAAGCATTTTAAGCCCAAAATAAGAAGATCTAGGCTCAAACAAGTCTTCACATGTATAGTACATGGTCCAAGCTCTCCAAATTAATGTTTTCAAGCTCAAAACATGTTTTGCAGCTCCACTTTCTGCCCAAAATGTGTAAATCACGTTTTTACTATTATCTGACGGCTTTAATTTGATTTTCTTGATACTTTATACTCTTAACAATTCAACTAGTTCGGGAGGTAAATTCTGGCCACCATTCGTGCTTTCCCTGCTCACATCATATGTCGCTTCAGAACAAGGTTTTGCTTTAGAGGATCCCTCGCAAACCGTCGAAGGGTTGTCGGGGGAGGAGTTGCCCCCCTTTGCTCTAGTAGCCCTTAGGACGCAATTTCCTATGGATTTAGAGGAGAGGGATGCTAGGGAAATTGACTTGATTCCTTTGACGGTTGCTCGGCGGGCTTTTGAGGGTGCAGCCAACTCTTTGGCTAACTTCCATCAAGCCAGCAACGTGTGGGAAAAGCAAGTGGTAAGTCTTTGACATTTGAAGGTCCTGTTATTGTGAGTATGTCACTTTATGTTATAACGCTCTTCCTTTCTTGTCTTCCACGCAGATCAAGATTCGCAATGACTAGACTAGTCGATTGCACTCTTTGATGCAAAAAATAAATCCATGGCGCAATCGCAGCAGCAGCTCGAGGAGGTGCGTGCGAACTTGCAGGGAAGGAGAAGGAGTGAGAGGAAATGGGTCGTGAGATACGGTCCCTAACTCGCGAGGTTGCTCGTCTTTGTGTCGAAGGAGATAAACTTGCAGAGGTCAAACTTCTGCTGTTGGATTTAGAGAGGGCTCATGCGGAGCTAAGTGTTTGGCAGGAAGATGCAGAGAAGCGTTTGCAGGAGCTGCGTACTCTTCGCGAAGCTTTGAGAAATGACAAAGCTCAAGCCCATGAGAATTTGACGGGCTGGCTGGATTGAGAGCAGGATCGGAGACGTTGCTGATCGTCAAGCAGAGATCCTTACACCATGCTCTGAAGCTTTTTGATGGTGAGCTTAGGGGCCGTCTCCCGAATGATCCGCCCGCGAACTTTGCTCGTTTTCGCGAGTTGGCCAATCGTCCATTAAGCCATCACCTTCTATTTGTTAAAGCTGAACGCATTCCTGAGATTATAGCTACTTCTCATGGAACAATTGAGGTTGCGGCAAGGGAGACATCGGGAAATGCTTGTGGGCCCGAACTAAGGGAATCCCTTACTGATGCTAATCTTGGGGATGCCCAAGAGTAGATTGTATTTGAAGGGCTTTTTCTTCTTTTTGCATATTTCCCAAGTGTATAGGTAACCGTCCTTCAATTGTACATTAATGAGATGATTCGTTTAATGCAGCCACTTTTGTCTTTGAATTTTTCTCTTTCTTTTTACTTTTGGATAAAAAGGCTTTCGACTTCTGGGTGAAAAAGACTTTTCTTTTCACTTATGGGTGAAAAAGGTTTTTCTGCATAAGTACCGTGTGATCAGGACGGCTTTGCATGATGACTGCTAGCATGGTTAATGTATGAACATTCTTTTTAGGACTCCACGCAGAGCCATTATATTCCAAAAGGTTTACTTGATCAAGTGGTACTGTCTTTGTGGGGGAACCTTTTGCATGATCTTGATATTTTCCAAGTATCTGCGAGGGCGATTGGAGCTCGTATTGTCTTAAGAGGGCTTTATCGCGAGTTCTAACTTTGCGAATATGTTTATGGCACATGTCTTTATCAAAAGGAAACTTCGATTAATAGTAAGCAAAATGGTTACATTCGAAAGCCTAAAAAACCTTGGGAGGTCTATTTTTCTAGGAATGATAAGAAGACAAGGATCATTTTTAGCCAAAAGAGCCTAGCGGGTGAGATACACAATTCACAAAGGAATTTAAGCAGGGATTTTGTCCGCGCGAGCGGACTTCTTCGGTTCTGCTTCTTCTATAGGATTCTCCCGTGGTTCTTTTGGACTAGGGCGAGCGACCTTGATGGTCTTTGTTAAGCTAGCTGCGTAGCATGCTTGCGCTAATTTTTGGTCCGCCTTGATTTCTCCGATTCTAGGCAGCGTCGGGAACTTGATGCTGAGCTGTGCCGTGGACACAATGGCTCTTAGCTTGTTTAGGGACGGTTGCCACAGGATGGCATTATATGTTGAAGGTGTCGAAACGACGATGAACTTTACGTCAAGGCTAGCCACCTTTGGTGAAGTGCCTACGGATACGCGGACAGCTATGATTCCCTCTGCGGGTACTTGGGCGCCGGATAACCCAATGAGTGTGCCGGGGAAGGGCTTCAAGTTTACCTCATTCAACCGGAGCTTCTTCAAGGTGTCGAAGTAAAGGACGTCGGCTGAGGATCCTTGGTCTATGAGGACACACCTCACTTCGGAATTTGCTATTATCACGGTTACGACCATGGGGTCATCGTGAGCCGGCCCCTGGAGGTTGGTGAGGTCAAAAGTGATTGGGTCACCCTTGGGTCCTTCTTCCCTCCTCCTTTGCTTTGGGACGTAATCGAGGGCGAGTATGGAGCGCTCCACCATCTTCTTATTTTGCGGTTGGGAGTTGGTTCCCTTTTGCAGTCCCCTTGCGATGACATTGATGACCCCGAAGGGAGGTGTTTGGTCGTTGTTTTCTCTCAACCGATCTGTGCTAGTTCTACCTTCTTCCTTGATGTATCTTCCCAATTGTCCCTTTCGGATCAAGACCTCAATTTGATCTTTTAGATGTATGTAGTCGTTGGTTTCGTGCCCATAATCCTTGTGGAACTGGCAGTACTTGGACTTGACCACCAGTTTTCCTGTTTTCTGTCTTTCGAATTGTGGAGGGAAGTTGAGCATATCAGAGTGGTAGATTTCTTTCAGAACCCCAACATGTGACTTGTTGAGGGAGTATAGCTGGTGAATCGTCCTATGGGGGTGAGCGAGGTCGCAACGGCGAGCGCTTCCTACTGTTCTTTTCTTCGGGGATATAATTCTCTGTGGCTGGATTTTCTTTCTTTTTCTCCGATCGCTCTAAGTCAGTACTGTTTACCAAGAATTTCCTCATCTTATCTTTGGCTATTTGGATATTCTCCTCTTGGATGAATCATTCCGCTCTTTCCATTAGTTCTTGCAGGGTAGACACTGGACATCTATTCAATTCCCTGTAAAACTGTGAGCATCGGAGGCCTTGTTTTATGACGAAGATGGCGACAACATCTTGGAGACCTCGGACCTGAAGCGAGATTTTTGTAAATTGTGCCAAGAAAATCTGCAGTGTTTCTCCTTCTTCTTGGTGAAAAACAATGAAGGAGTCTTCGTTTTTCTGGTATTCCTTATTACTGGCGAACTGGGTAAAGGAATTTTTGGGCCAATTGCTGGAAACTATGAATTGAGTTTGTGGGCATTAGTGAGAACCATCTCAGGGCCGCTTCCTTCAGAGTAGAGAAGAAGAATAGCCCGGTTGACTGTTCGACATACCGAGTATAGACATGGCTGAGTTAAAAGTGTTGAGGTGATCTCATGGTTATAAAATTAATAATTTATATATATATATATATATATATATATATATATATATATATATATATATATATAATAATTTATATATGTAAATTTTTATAATATATTATATATACATTATTTTTAATTATTTATTATATCATCTGGTCCAACCGATGGTTGAATCGGTTTAACCGGTTAAATCGTGACCCAAAAGTCTATCCGGATCATAGTCCGATCCGATTTTTAAAACATTGGTAAATATGTAATGCTTCTTGAACCTAGTGCTCTGTGCTCCTCCGTTGTTCTTTTATGGCACTATAATATAATATAACTCCCCATTATTAACCTAACCCTGCTCTTTTTTTATACGGATACCCTAAAAGAGAGATTAATGATACATAAAGCCTTATTATACTAGATGTAAATTTAGTGAGTTTCCAAAAGAGATACCTTTTTTCTGATAAATTACCTAGTTTTACAAATTAGAAAACTAGAGTGTGGGTATTTGCTAAAAAAGAAAACACCAAAAATTACAGCAGTTTTAACATATTTGACATATAACGTAAGGTACACCAAAACTGCCAACTGCCAATCTTGATAAGTAGGAAATACAAGAAAGGAGAAAGAAGAAAGTCAAACTCAAATGGCAAACCAACAGTAATTGGTTGATGAAGTTTGAAAGAATTGATACTTCCTTCGGATTACAAGTGCACCATATAAGTGTCTTTTTCTTTATTTCTTTCACTGTTTCTTTCGAAGTTTCTTTGTCTGAACAAAAGATACTAGCACATCTCACGGTGAAGCCACTGATAGTTTGGAAAATTCTCTAGTAGACTAATAGTGGTCATAATTATCAAAATTGTTATCATGTAGCTAATCTATTCTTCAGGAAGAATGTTATTGCTTGTGCAAAGAACTTTGCTGGAGATGGAGGTACTCAGAAAGGCACAAATGAAGGGAAGATAGTACTATCATATGAAGATTCAGAGAAAATCCACATGGCTCCTTATTTAGATTACATTTCACAAGGAGTTTCAAGCATTATGGCATGCTATTCAATATCTTCATAAGTGCAGTTGAGACATTTACTTTAAGTTGTATTAACTGATGCCATATAAAAGGAGAAAAGATCATGAGCCATTCATCTACCAAACATAAAGAAATTAAAGGTTTTATTTTAAGTTGTATAAGCTGTAAGTCTTATGAAAATTTGGAAAAAGAACAAAAAGCGTTAATAATCTGTATGTCTATCCATCGAAAACCCAGAACAAGCATGGTCATAATGCTATTGAAGAGATGGGAAACATACCCTGGAAGAGAAGCGATGCGAGGAAGAAGAAAGCAAGACAGAAATTCCGTGGGTAGCAGAATCCGATGAGCCTTGAACTTTGAACACGATCACAGCAGCGACGAGAACAAAACCTAAATGTTCTTCGGCGACGGGAGTGCAACAGACAGCAAAATTCGATGAGCTTTCAACTTCGAATAGAGGCGACGAGAACAAACCCTATGAAGAAGAAGAAGAACAAGAACAAAGCTTCTAATTTTTTGTGTTTTGTTGTGGTCTCATTCGTAGCATATTGGGAAAAATTACCCAGGGAATTTATTCCGTGGGTAACCATTAAAATAATTGCAAAAGACGGTGCCATTTTAGCCAAAAAAAAAGTGTCATTTACCCACAGACATAATCCGTGGGTAAACTTAACACAAAAATAGAGCAAAACGGCGTCGTTTAACCTAGAATAAAGAAAGGGCCAATTTTTTGTTTTCGCGCCAAAAAACCCACGAATTTCCTACGAAATTCACTTTTCTGTTTGATGATCCTTCCCTTTTGAACCCAAATCATCAAAAGTTCAGAAAAGCTCATCAGTTTTCTATACTCAGTGCGTAATAACTGGTTTATTTTCATTTCTTCTATTTAAGGTTCTTTCTTGGTTGTTGCTTTCGTTTCACTTGCTCCTAGAAAATTTTTTCTCTCTAGATTTTGATGTTTTGTTGCATCTTAGTTGAAAGCTATCGCCATTGATGGAGTACAGGTATTACTAGTTTAGCTTCAGGTCCTTGCATATTGGGAAATCGGAAAATTAGAGGGTAAAATAGTATTTTATAGCTTAAGTTCCCTCTCCCAAAATCAAGTTCCTTCTCACATGAGTGGGAAGCTCATATCCCTCTAGGTAGGGAACCCTCCATCCTATTCCCTTTCCCTATCTGCTACCAAACTCACAAGAAGCCTGGTTCCCTTTCCCTGTAAATACAGCCTACCAAACGTCTTGTTAATGTTTATACCACTTTTTCTATTAATTTAAAATGAAAAATCCTAAAAGCTTCCCTATCTAGAGGGATATGAAATGACTTACAAATGGCCACAAATAAAATACAATACCTAGGCCCAAGAGACAAAAATCGAAGAGTAATAACTAATAGGTTCCGCGAGAGATCGACCTTTGATTGTGCACTACACCGTATAACTTTATTTTATTTGTTCTTAACTTTACAACAAATTACGGGTGTAAACCTTTAATTACACCGCACATCAGCAGGTCAACAAGATATAATTCTCAAAGGACTTAATCATGCAATGACAGCTAATCTATTAATTATGCAGTTTCTCATTACTAATTTCTATATTAGTTTAGGGCTTTAGGCGACTACTTCAACCTAGGTAAATGCATCAATTAGGGTAGTCCCCGATCGGGCAACAACTACCTTAACATATAAAAAAATTCTAATTTGCTATTTGGAAGTTAATTAAGTGTTGTGCATGTTTTGCCTTTCATGTTTTGCCCTAGTTCAACTTCTAGCTTGCGTTTTGGTCCTTGACATTGTGAACTTTGATAAACCTCTTTGGATTGATCTATAACATACCCAAACACAAACGTAATATATTCTACATAAAATATCATAATTCTAACTCGCAAGAATGATCACATTATGTCCTAAAACACCAATTTAATCACTATTCACATTAGTCCCTGCATTACCCTAGATTATTAGGGTACTTTTTGTGCAATCACCAGGATGCCCATTTTATCTAAAATCCACATTGTTACATTTTCATGCTAGTTGTTTGAGTAGTATCCTAGAAAAGTGTAAAGCAGAGTTTGACAACATTCTCAATTATGTATGTGGAATTTGTTGCCTGTTATGGAGCATAGTTGCAAGATGTTTCGCTAAGGAACTTTGTTTCAGAGCTCTATGTAGTTGACTAAAACTCTGAGCCTATGATCATTTATTGTGATAACAAAGGTTCTTCCTTGAAATCTAACGTGAACTATGAGTCTAATGGTTAGGGTACTCTTCTTCTTAGCTTGGGCCTTTTTTTTCGGAGTGAATCTTCTCCATCTAATGATTCTTTTTTAAAAGTGAATGATAAATTAAATGTGAAAAGGTGGGTATTCTTCTCATCCTCATACCATGCATTTTTTTCTCATCTTCAAATGGGAACTTCTCTTCTTTAAACAATGCCTTCGTCAAATAATACTACATTTTTCATCTTTATCGACGTTATTTTTCCATTGAACCTCAAAATAATTTTGAACCATTGAAACCGTTTTGACCCCAGTTTCATCGGGTTTTAACCAGTTTGAGCGGTCTAGCTATGGGTTTCTCCATACTAGACTACTAGCTATGTGTTCAGTTCATCGATTTTTCTGTTTTATTTTGTTTTGTTTTGTGTGTCTTTCTGACAAGTAGCCATGGACCCTAGTATGTTGAGTCTAGCCCGTTAAAACATATAGAGCCTGACAATGCAAGTTGATGCGACTGTCAAATCATTTTTCTTTTTTTGGTAAAATCAAACAATAGGTAATGTTGTAAGGAGTTTGAGAGTTTTGACTCGTCAGTTCTCAATCAATTGTTGAGCTCTTTTTTAATTTATTTATACAGAACTTTTAACCTATATTGATATATTTAGTATTTTATTTAGTTAACAGTTAAATTCGATATCACATCTTGGATAAAAAAAATTGAAAAAAAATGATAAAATTAGATAATTTCATAAAGTAAGAAGACAATATTAATTAATTTTAAACTAAAAGGAACAAATGAAAACTTTGATAAAACTAAAGTGATTAAAACATGCAAACCCAACAAAATAAATTATATCTCTCATATATATATATATATATATATATCAATTAATACTATATAAAAAAAATTTTAACTCAGTACTACAACTTGACAAATAAAATAACTGCTCTTTTTTTTAAAAAAAAAATCTAAATTCAACCACTACTCGATTTTTGTTTTAAAAAAATACTTCATTTTTTAACCACTACCCAATCTCTATAAAATAACTACCTCCCATTTCCAGCCACTACCTAATCTCTATAAAAACCTGCTCCATTTAACTTTTTTTTATTTAAAAATTGCCCTATGATTTAATTAAATATATATAAGAGAGAGAAAATAAAAATATCCTTATTTTAATTTTTAATGATAATAAATTAAATTATTTAATTGCCCCATATTTTTGTAAAATAATTTTAAAACTATACTAAATCATTTAATATTTAATAATTTTAAATTTGATTTATGAGTTTGAAAATAATTTTAATAGAGTTTATTTCCAAAAGTTAGAATAATATATTAATATATATAAAAAAAAGAATAATATATTAAATTAGTTTATAAAACAATTTTTTTCAAAATTTTAAATCTATATCTATATATCTATATTCTATATATAATACTAAAAGAACATACATTATCTCTAATCATGCCACATGTCCTATTTACATTTTCTACTCTCCTGCCACATCACATGTTTTCTTCACTTAGAGTAATCCATATTCAATAGTCATTAATTCAAATATCACCACATACAACACACCATATTATAATGCTAAACATACAATTCTATAACTCTCCATTTGAATAGCCATTAATTCCGTCAATTTATTTATATACAATCATTTATCATCTATTTATCATCTATATCTATATAAATATATATTTCAACATACATGGCTCCTAATTGTGCCACCTCATGATTCAGCATTCAATTTGAATCAGTCACCCCTCTAATGTGGTGATTTCCCGCCTTAAAAAATGACGGGAATCAAGATTGTGTATCAGTCATTAATTAAAATTAATGCTGAAATTCATACCACACACAACTGGGTAATTAATTTTTTTTATGGGATTGACAATTAAATTTTAGAAATGAAAAATAATATAATTCCCAATCTTCTATATCTATATCTATGTATAATACTAAAGTAAGGTACATTAACCAATCTTAAGCCAAATCATATTAGCTCACCTTAAGCAATCCTCACACATCATACAAAACCTGAAAGATCCGATACTCAAGGAGACGTGGCTCTTGATGTAGCAATGCATTATCTCTATTATTTGTATAAAGATGTGGGACAATTAAATGGCATCAATTTCCGTTTGATTTGTGCAATTACTCATTAAAAAATATACCATGTATTTCTCTGAAACATTATCCACATTTACTCACATCTATTTTCAGTTTCAAAGAATGGCTGACCTTCAGGACATTTATGTACAACCGTCATGCATATTCCCTCCAATACGCTCGCTCTCATAATGCCCAATTAAGGCTGTTTATTTTTTCCGACCAGCTCGCGCGCTGTGGAAGAAGACGAGGGCTGATTTCTCGCAGATATTATTCGAAATTGGCACACTATATAAAATACATAGTATTTGCAAGTCACAGACACACAAATATAGTTCTGCTTTCTCTCTATAGCGCTCGAGCAGCCCATTCAGTTGTTACTCCATGTCTACCTTGAAGACCATGCTGTAGCACAACTTTGACTCCATCCCTTACATTGATCCATTCCGTCAAAACTGGACAATCAAGGCACGGGTATTAAGACTGTGGCTTCTCCCTCCATACCCGAAAAGTTCAGCTCATGATTCATTGAAAATGGTGTTATGTGATCGTGAGGTATATGTTTATCAATTTCCTATGTAATACTGCAATTCATGAAAATATATATATATGTCAGCCCATAGTATTGCTCACAGAATTTCAGGACTTGATGCACATGCACTTACATGTAGCTGTAAAATTTCAGGTAATGTATGGTATAGATTGAAGATGGTATATTGACATTAATATTAGTATTGAATCCGTGTAATAAAAAACAAGAAAGTTGTTTTCTTGCTCAATAGGTTAAGACAAAATTAAAGAAACTTTTAACTATACTTTTTACGTTTGTCCTCCCTCTATATTCAGTTGTGTTTTGTTATAAATTTATGAATATATAAAAAATGTTATAAGAGAAGTACTCAAATGGGACGAAAACCATAAAATGAATCAAATAAAACATCTTTAATCTCAACTGGGGGAAGAGGCTTTTGAGGGAATAATTTGGGCAGGGTTGTTTGGGAGTCAAGAGTCAAGGTGTCTATGCGTGTATTGATTGGAGATTGGTAATTGCGAATGACTCGATTATGTATTTATTGTCATCCACCACTTTTCTATTTCTCTTCAAATTCATATTTCCATTTCACATATCTAATCGAACTTTCTTCACACGCACTTTAATTGTGTCACCGAATCAACATAGACAATCAAACCAAAAGGTGGCAAAAAGTGCATACACCAATTTGATTAGTGCTGGAGATGGAGCTTATTTTCAAGAATATGTTTCCCCACCTATTATTAGTGATGAGCTTATGAAATCGTTAATGTAACAAAAAAAACAGTTAAAAAAAATTTATGCTTAAAAAATAATATTTTATAAAGAAATGAAGTGTACGTATATGTATTTTTCTCTTTACAATCACTTTCCTACTTCTTTCATTCTTCCTCTCATTATACCAATGTCCATGACCCACGTTCCAAATACATATATCTCCCTTTTCTTTCTTCTTCTCTGTCTTTTATTTATATTTCACCCTCTCCCTCTTCCGAAATCCTTGGATTTGGTACCTTTTCTGTCATTTTCACTACTCTGTGTAGGACACTGACCTATTTCCACGGAATATGATTTCATTGATTTCTCCAAGCTACCTCTGATCTGGCTTTTGATAAACAAGTTTAATCTGCATATATATTCTTGCTTTCTTTCATGGTCTTCTAATTTCTGCCAAGAGAAAAAAAGAAAATCAGAAAAAGGTGCAGCGGCTCATGCTTTCTACTTTGCTAATGCCAAAATTGTTTTACCATTTAAAATAATTTGTATGTCATTTTTTGTGCAAAGGCTCATGCTTCAACCTCCTGTGCTACCCATAAAAGTGTTGTGTTTAACTCAAGCACTTTCCCCTGATGAGTCTAAAGATGACGATGACATAAGACATCTAATTGTTGTTTATAAGGAATTCCAAAATGTTAAGTAGTCTGTTTAATGTGCATTTCGTGTATATTAGTATATATTTATTATATTTTTCATGTGTTTTACATCATATATATATTTTGTTTTAACTTTTTTATAACATCAATTCATAAGATTATAGTATTATACATCTAAATAATCAATATCATGGTATTTGCCAAGTATCAGTTTGTAATGCTCGGGAAATTTTGTTCGAAGTTTAAAATGAAATAAACGGAAAGGAAAGGAAGTAGAAAATAATTTCTGGATTTAATTCAGGACCTAAGGATTTTGAAACTTGAATTAAATGGGGAAAAGAGAGTAGGGAATATTTTTGGGTACCTAATTTGGGATATAAGAGAAAATAAAAATTTAAATTGGAAAGAGGAGGGATTAAATTGGGGATATTTTTAATCTCTTCTTTAATATAATTATTATTATCATTACTTAGTTATTTATTTAATTATTTTATTAATTTTTTTTTATCTAAAAAGAGGGGGTGCGTGACTTAAGTAGGTATAAGGAGAAAAATATATATATATAAAGGAAAGGAATGAGGGAAAGAGAGAGAACACGAAAGAAAGAAATGGGAGAAAGAAAGAGAGAGAAAGAAGAGAGAGAGAGGGAGGACGTGGAGAAGAAGAAGAAGGGTTGGGATGCGCTGAAAAAGTGATCGGGGAGAGCTAGCCAACGCCGGAAAAGTCACCGGAGCTCGGGTATGACGTCTCCTACACCTTCCACCAATCGAATCAAAGGTTGGTAACCCCAATTTTTTCATTTTTAGGGATTTCTTCGATCCACCTTCGATTGGATTGTTTCGTGGGTAGATTGAGACCTAGGATGTGTTCTTGAACACTTAGTTGGGGTAAGAATCGAGACTATACCCTCGGGTTTAGTCGAATTCGAATTTGAAAGGATTTGGGGTTGAAATTATAATTATTTCTAAATTGGAGAAATTATTGTTAGCTTGGGTTTGAGTAAATAGGCTTGGATTGGTATTATTGAAATTATATTGTTAAAATATTAGCTGAACAAGACCCGTGAAGAGCTGGCCCGAGGTTACTAAAGTGGAACCTTGACATTAACGTGCCGAGTCCCTGCTCGGATTGCCCAAATACACTTTAAGGGTAATGTTGAGAGCTCCAAACCTCTTCTTTTCAATCTTAAACACCCTTGAATAATTCTAAATATGCTATCAAGCATCAAGAATTATTTTAGGTACTTTCTTGTTTCTCAAGGATGGAAACTTGCGGAACAATAAAGTCCAAATTTTAAAAATGGCAATTTAATTCCTTCGTAATTATTCGAAAACCTTAAGTAGGAAGATTTAGAAGCTTATTGAGGTTTAATAACTCAAATCCAAGGCTCCAAAATTCAAGGCGAGCGATAATTATACGAAACCAAGTGTGTAGAACTTGAGACTCACATGGAAGAGAGGGAAGACGGATAAGACCAAGAACTCGGTTCTTGGCAACGTCTAGGTGCATTTTTAGGCACGAGCATACCATACGCATATGAGTTGCATATAGTTAAGATTGTTAACCACGTGAATGCAATTGTTAGGAAACCACGATTCGTCCGGAGCGGGAGTTACTCCAGGACAAACACGAGGAAGCCGTCCAAGTGAAGGGTTTCCCATCCTTGCCCTACAGGGTTGATTGAGGATGTGGATATGTGGTTTTCCTACTTGCCTATTTGTAAGAATTGTTTAGTGGTTAACATGCTATTGTTGTTCCTAAATTGTTATCCATGAAAATATTTGTATATGTGTGTTTGACTACAGGTAAAGAGGTACTTGAGGGTATCCATGTGATGACATGAGGTACGCTGAACAGTACAAGCTAGGGGTAAGTTGTTGATTGAGTCCAAGGTTTGGTTTACCCTATTAATCAGAAACTCATTAAAGAAATCGTATAGAAGTTGTTAGTAAACGTCGACGTTTTATGATAATTGAACTTAGGAAAGGCCTTAGAGCTAGGTTATGATCTAATCAAGGGTTTGGGTATTACATAAGGATTAAAACAATCTCATAAATTGATTAGTGAGTCATAGGGAGGTTCACGTTACCTAGTTAAAGTCAGTCTAGGATAGTAATGGGTAGATAGAGTCAAAATCTCAACTGAAGGCTCGGGAAGGGAAACAAGTCAGAAAAGATTGCCCGTTGAGGCCATTGCCCTAGCCTGGCACTAGGGTCAGTTAAAGATTAAAATATTTGCCTGTTGAGGCCATTGCCCTAGCCTGACACTAGGGTCAGTTAAAGATTAAAATATTTTTCTGTTGAGGCCATTGCCCTAGTCTGGCACTAGGGTCAGTTAAAGATTAAAATATTTTTCCGTTGAGGCCATTGCCCTAGCCTGGCACTAGGGTCAGTTAAAGATTAAAACATTTGTCCGTTGTCACGACTCCCGTTTTGAGGACCGTGACCGGCACATACACCGGGAATATCCCTGTGCCTGTAAGCCTTATCATCTAATTGACAGAATATCTATTATTGAAAATACATCCACATGCAGTATAATACCATGGCTACACCGAAATGATGGCCTATCCCAGGCAAGCAAATCCACAGCCAGTGCCGCTTCAGGATATATAAGAAAACACACATAATATATAACCTGTGTACTGGCTACACATTCGAAGATGATGCCTATCCTAATCACATGCAACAGATATATGTATATATAGATATATTTTGAAAACAAGTTTTCCCTGAATCGCATTAAAATAAATCCTAATCTTTAAGGTGTGTGAAGCTGACAGTTCTAGATTTAGTAATACAATCTAATTGGGTACGTCTACCCTTTACTTTATGATACAATAATAAAGTAAATTAAATTATAGTTACAATTTATTCACCCACATGAACAAGTTGTGGGTCTTGGAAAGTTTGCTTGTCCCTCGTTTCACCGAGACTTCTTCCACCTGTACTTAACATGTCTCTGTGTAGTAAAAATTAGGTGTGAGTCTTAACCACGCGACTCAGTAAGGACTCTCCCATCCCCGGCGCAAGGTGGGTACCATAGCGCTAGGTTTGGGAGTCATACACAACCACATGCACAAACAACTAGTTACTGTGAGTTAGCATGCATTCTTGGTGATCACACAATAACAGAAATTTCACCCAAACACTCACATGCATTTAACAGATATAAGCATGCAGCAGTTTATTCCACGTCATCAATCAGCAAGTAACATGAACACATAGTGCCGGCTTTTACCTACCGGTTTTCTCACGTTCAGCATGTTTGAATCAATAAGACGCGTGGTGACGTAATCCTGTACGTTACCACTACGCTACACAATCAACAGTTATATGCAACCACAGACAATTTATACATACACATAGATGCTAAACATACATCTACTAGCCACTACGTGGCTTTTCTACTTCAAACCCGTGCACTCGGGCTACTGGCCACCACGTGGCAAAACATGCTTAACCCATTCACTCGGGTACTGGTCACCTCATGACAATTCTGTTAATTAAACAATACTTAACCCATTCACTTGGATACTAGTCACCTCGTGACAATTCTGTTAGTCAAACACAATCAACTTCTATCTATCAAACAACTGATACGTAGTCACCACGTGGCACGTCCTGACCCCTTGCTGCGGGGCAATAGCTTGAGCCCACTCGTCCATTACCCAATTAGGCCACATGGCGGGCACGACACGACGTCTCGAAGCATGGCCACTGACACACCCTGGACCAACTCCACAGGATGGTTTCTCTTTTACTAGGTTAGGCTCACGGTTCACCCGTAGGTTCCTCCCGTGTCTCCTTACCTTAATCTCCCATATTAATAGGATTCTTTGTATCTTTCCCGAATGATCAACAATTCTTCTCCTTATTAATATGTACAAGTATCCTCAACAGGATATAACTCATATACCCGTCCAGATGCACTCTCTGAGCCTCAAGCTATCGTCATAGCAATATAAAACCTTTCTAACCCTATTGCCAGGATAGGGCAATGACCATCGTCATAGTGATTATAAAACTGAGGTCTCAAGTGTCATCTGACGTTGCTCTAGTCGATGTCTCACATCGCTAGCATAATCAAATCCGAAACCCACCAATAACTCCCTTTGCATGATTATAATTTAAGTCATCGTCGTGATGAGTTTTCAAAATAAAAGCTCAGTCCTTCCGTACAAGGACTCTTGCCACCGTCGTGGAAAGGATTAATAAAATACTCATCATGCCTCCGGAGTGTGTGAGTTGGATTTGTAACACACCAATCATAGTAAACAATTTCTCTCTACTCCTATGTCTTCCTATCTAAGCTACTTTCCACAACCTAATTTCTAGTTCCTTTATTCATTTAACATTCTATACCTCTAGCTAACACATACCAGACAAACAAAGAATGTACATACTCATGTAATCCACATAAGCATACAACCCTAGGAGCAGAGATGAAAGAGCCCTCACCTTGGTCACTTTACTTAACATTCCCTTTGAGCACTCTTCTCTCCAAGGAAGTACTTGAACCCTATCACATACAACCAATTCAATCGATATCAAATTTCATACAATTTCCTAGTTTCTTTTTTTTTTATGACTTCTTACATTTATCCAACCCCCAAGTTCATTTACTTAGCCTATGGTCATCATTTGATGTTCTTTCTAGATTAAACACAATTTAATACATAATTAATTAATCTCACAACCTTGTTCACTCTCCAAGCTCCTTCAATGAAGGATTTTGCTTGATCTTTGAAATGACACTTAAAAATTGGTTAAACTCATTTTTTTTTTTGAAATCGGCTAAACTCATTTTAGTTGAAGGAAAAGGAACCATTCAAATTAAGGAAGAAATAACAACTTTTCAAAAACTAGAAACTTGGTAGTGTGTAAAACAGAACCGCTAACTTTCGAGAAACTTCCCAGAAAATCTAACCGTTGGACTTTTTAGTAAAAATACAACTTAGAAAGCTTAGGATGTTAGCTTTTATATGGCTTTGGAATCACTCAAATCCATTAAGTAACGAATTCAGAAAACACATTTAAACAGATCAAGATCAGATTCAAAACAGCATGCAACATTTGGCAAGCTTCATTGAAATGGTCATATCTCCTTCCATACTTAACGAAATTATTTGATTCTTCTTTCTAAATCAAGCTTAGAGATAAAATATTCTAATTATGAATTCATTACATAAAGGGTTTGAGTCATTTAAGAACAGTAATTTAAAAACAGTAGCCAATCATACAAAAATTCTGCATCAGTTTAGAAAACAGAACCGCTGACTTTCGAGGCCATTTCCAGAAGATCTAACTGTTGGAATATTTTGGAAAAATACAATTTAGAAAGCTTAGGATGTTAGCTTTCATATGAATTTGGAATCATGCAAATCCATCAAGAAACTAATTCAGAAAACACGTTTAAACAGAGCAAGGTCAGATTTAAAAACTCAGTTCTTGACAAAAACATGTTCCACGAATTTCTTGTGTCTTATACCATCAAAGATTGTTGTTTTTAGAAGAACATGATGAACAAACTCAAATCTCTAACCCAGCAAAATCTCAGCACAACCAACAATTCTATTAAAATCCACAATTCCTTCAAAATTTATAAATTTCGTAACTTATGAACCCTAGAGAGAAATCATCCATATAAATCATGATTTGGGTGTTTTCTATGTTCTAAAATAGTCCTAGGGTGATATACTATCAATGGGTAACTCATTTCTACCAGGAAAATTAAGATTGAAGTGGTGGAGACATATTTTTGGAGGCTTACCTTCCCAAATCCGAGAATGAAGATTTGGGAGTGCTACTCAAGCTCTTTGATGCTCCAAGAGAGTAGATGAAGCTTGCGGGAGCCTTAGATTGTTGGGAAGAAGCAAGAAATTTGATGGAAGTGAGTGGTTCCTACAATTTGTTCTTGATGCCCTAGAGTGAATGAGGAATGGAGAAGAAGAGAAGAATGAGGCGTGGGTGCTGGCTGGTGCTTCTGCTTATAAATTTGGGTTTGGGTATTTAAGGGTAGTTTGGGCAATTGACAACTTTTGAGGTATGGTGAAATAGAGTTTTGATTGGATTTTCTTAACTATATTTGTTTGTAGGTAATATTAGGGAAATTTTGAAATTTTTGGCTAATCATAAGCCTATAAAAAATATCTGTCATTGAGTGTCTTGCAGATGAAAATTTCTTACCCAGTATAATTTTTATTTTCGAAAAATTCTCAAATTTAAACTATAAGCTTTGAATAAATCATATGACCACTTTTAAACAAAATTATAATTTTCTACCTAATTTTCATATTTATTTTAATTTCTTAAATTCTCAACTCTAAAACTATTAAAATCTTAATTATATCCCAAAAATTTTATTTCACTCTATAAAATTTTATTTTTATTTTCTTTAGCCAAAATGTTTAACTTCAATTTCACAATTTTATCAATTTCATATTTTCCCTTCAATTCCTATTAAATTCAAGTTTCCAATTTCTTAGGTCCTGAATTAAATCCTGAAAATTATTTTCTACTCTTAAATCCTCGAATTTTTCAATAAATCATTCTTTAATCCTCGAAATTTTCTGGGGTATTACATCCGTTGAGGCCATTGCCCTAGCCTGGCACTAGGGTCAGTTAAAGATTAAAACATTTGCCCGATGAGGCCATTGCCCTAGCCTGGCACTAGGGTCAGTTAAAGATTTAAAATAATTTGTCCGTTGAGGCCATTGCCCTAGCCTGACTTTCATGCGCATGTGATTGTGGGTGTTTCCCTTTCCCCAGCTGTAGTGGTACCCGCCACTACGCCGAGGATAGGAAGCTTCTCACTGAGTCTGTTTGACTCACTCTCCCTGCTTCAATGTTTCAGATATAGGGAGTGGGCAGGCATCGACGTCCGGACAGTGAGACGGACATCACACCATCCTTACGCACTTGTTCGCGTGGGTACACACCTTTTGGTTATTTTGATTCTTTTGGTTGTACATATTATAAGTTGTAAGGGTTGTATATATATATTTACAGCTTCCAATATGTACCTACTCTAGACTTGTCGGCTTCACATGTACTTAAAGACAGGGTCCAGTTGGGGATAAACTAGGATATAAGTTTGAGTATATAAACTTCTGCATGTGAATAGGATAGGTCGTACGCATTGAGGCGTACGGTCAATATAATATGGATATATATTATGTGTGCTTGCTGCATGTGAATAGGATGGATCGTACGTATTGAGACGTACGGTCAATCTGATATTAATATTTACATTATGAGTGCTGATAAATATATCTATACACTGGATTGATCTGAAGTGGTATTGAGCGAACCGCGGATTGCAGGTTAATTAGGCCATCGGTGAGGTGTGGCCACTAGTATGATATATATATATATTGATTGTATAGCAGGGTAGTTATAGTCATGTTTACAGGATAAGACTTACAGGTTTAGAGGTAAAAATCTATTCCCGTGCCGGTCACGTACTCTTGATTTGGGGTCGTGACACAGTTGAGCCAAGGTATTTTTTATTATGTATTGTTATTTATATACATAGATTAATAGATTCTCATCATTTTCAAGTTTAATTATAGAATAGTCTATTCTCATATCTCATGCATTGCAAGGGTCGACATCCATCTTTCGTTTCTCACTCTCACTCCCACTCCGTTCGTCTTTTTTGGCGAAGAACAAGGCAAATTTGTTTTTCGTTCGTCTTATCCGATGAAGAAGAATGAGAACAGTGATGGACTCAAACCTCCATTTTTTGTTTCCCACTTCTACTCCGTTCGTCTTCTCCGGCAAAGAACAAGGAGAATTTATCATTTTTCGTTCGTCTTCTCTAGCGAAGAAGAAGAAGACGAATAAGAACAATGATGATGAGTGGGGAAGAAAAAGATGAGTACGCTCGCTATTCTCGATTTTTCGATGACCAGTCGACCTCTTCAATGGCAGTGGTGGTGCTGCCGGTGCTTGATTTGATGATGAGTGGGGAAGAAGATGAGGAATTAGGGTATGGGGAAGAAGTGTGGGTGAGAGAAATGAAAGAAAGATCAGAGAAAATGAAACCAAATATGCATATATGAGAGAGACGAGAGAGAGACTAAATGAGTGTTTTTTTTTTAATTATAAGGACAAAAATTTCATTTTATCATATTCTCATTCTCATTCACGATCCCATTCCCATTCCTTACCCCAATTATATCATATCATTCTCTTTCCCATTCTCTTTCTTACTATCTTTCATATTCCAATTCCATTAAAATAATTCCACAAACCAAATGGGACCTTATACTCGAAATTATATGTGTCTATTTTTTGAAGTATACGAAATAATTCAAATTAATATAAAAATATCTTTAGACATATCCCGTGCATCGCACGGGTTCAATACTAGTAATATATTAAGAGAGAATACATGAAGCAGTTTGAAAACATGTGGCAAGAGTATCATCTTTTTCAAGTCTCATCCATTCACACATGCTCAACCCCCTCTGATACCATCTTAAGAGACCTAACTCACCCCAAAAGAGCTCTCAATAGGAGATGATTACTTTAGCCTATATATACATCTTATCAACCATTTACCTAAGCAATGTGAGACTTCAACAATATTCATCGATGATGAAGCATGGATTCCTAAGATCAAGTTTGACAACATGTGCTGTTACAGGATCACAGCCAATACCTTTCCATTGGCAGCAATTTAGACCTTTCCAAGAGGAAAGCCTTTGGGATGGATCATGGAAGGTGCTTTTGAAATGGAGAAGGGCTTGCCTCTCTGCTTCTATGTAGCTTGTGGTTGAATAACTTGCAGCCACACACAAATTTGCAACTTCAAGAACCATCACAAACACAACAAGTATAGAATTTGCTTGTCTCCTCCCCATGTTTGGAAGAATTAGCATATGATATGTGAAATATGCAAATTGAAGGAAACTAAGGGTTCATTTGGTAAGAATAGCAAATAGTAAAATCATGGTGTTTCATGATTCTCAAAAAAATTTTACATCATATTTTATACATACCAAACACACTTTTTATCCTACTTTTTCTCTCTATCTCTCTCATCATTTTTCTCTACAATACTTTCCTTTATTCTACAGTACTTTCTTTACAATACTTTATATCTGTGCATTTATACCAAGCGTATCCTAATTAATGGCTATTTCCGTTGTTTTTGCTTGATTCAAAAACATGCAGTGCACATCTATTTATAGATTGTAGCTAGCTAAATCCATAAATTGACATGATTAGGCCTTTCCCAAAAATTTATAAACTCAATGAGGTTAGCGTCGTATTTTCGTATAAGAATCTTATCTTAATTGACTTCTTGAAATTACCTCAAGTAATTACCACTATCAAACTATTTTCATTTTTTTAATATTATTTTTTAAAACTAGTTTAATTTTTAAAATTTTAGAAATATTTTTAAAACTTCAATAATTATGATTTTGTAATTTTTTTTGGTAGGAGATTTTGTAATTAAATCATATATATATATATGTGTGTGTGTGTGAAAAAATTATTTATTTCTTTAAAAAAATTACAAAATTAACACTAATAATTATTTCACATCTTTCTCCTTTTTTTTATTTTTAAATATATTTGTTAATTAAATTGTATCAAACTTATTTTCTATAATGTTTCTTAAAATATGTGGTTGTCAATTATAGAGTCGTCAAAATATGTTGAATCATTATGATTGAGTATTAATTATAGCGAATCTGATACTTAATTCCTTGGATATTGCAAAGTTCATTATTGGAGGTGATATTTCTAACGAATGATACTTCATTCTCATCGATCCTTCTAAGGATCGAAAAGCGATAGTTAAAAAAACACAGACTTTTTACTATCTATGTTAAAGTAGGTTGATAAATTTGTATCCTTTCTGCATCTATAATATTAGTACTATTAATAATTTAACTCAGTTACCTACTTAAGTTACATGTTATATGAGTCAATGCGTTTAAAATTGAGTCATATTAACTCTGAAGGTGTTTCTACAAAAACGCGTAGAGTGGGAAAAAGAAAGCACGATGATAATAGTGACTAGTGAACTACTTTATATTATTCACAAATTTCAAAAGGAATAAACTTACTTTATACCTTTATTATAAAATTTTTTAATACAAATGTGATACGTGACAAAAAGTTTAAGTATGACTGATAAGACCCTATTTTATATAATATTTTCTATCTTATTTTAGGTTTTTTATTATATTTTATTGGGCTTATTATGATAAATTTGGTTAAAGAATAATTACATGAAAATACTATTAAAAAGAGTTAAATTGTTATGTTTTTTTTAATTGTTTTTTAATTAAAAATATTTTGGGATGATTATTTTATATTGGGTTTATTTTTTCTTTGTAGGTTAAAAAAAGAAGAAGAAAAGAATTCAATAAAAAAAATTAAAAACCTAAAAAAAACCCAACATCTAATCTATGATCCAGCCCATTTAACCAAAAATCCAAATCCACTCTCCCACAATTTTTGCCAAGGTTTTTCACGGCACTTTGAAAGAAAATGGAAGGAGGCAGCAAAAAAGGTAATTGGTCTACTTTCCACATTATTAGGTCAACTTCATTTTTAACCTGGGGAAGCAAGGAGGCGGCAACTTTTCCACTCAAAAAAAAAAAAAAAATTGCTTAGTCTATGCTTCGACGCCTCACCACTTCTCTTCACTCCATTCATTCCTCCATCCCATTTTCTTACATCCGTCCCCTCACGTCTCTCTTTTCTTGAAATTCTCCATCCCATTCATCCTTAATCACTCATTCATCATCATTTCTATCACACTTCCTCCCAAATTTTCTTCTCCGTTTAGATGCCACCTCACCACCGTCATTTTCACATTTCCATTTCTTGCACCGTAGATGATGGGAAGAGTATTGTAGCATCTCTCTCAATGTGTTGCTAGATTTTCTTGCTTTTTGGAGATGAAGATTAGGATTT
Source organism: Senna tora (assembly GCA_014851425.1). Taxonomy (NCBI): domain Eukaryota; kingdom Viridiplantae; phylum Streptophyta; class Magnoliopsida; order Fabales; family Fabaceae; genus Senna; species Senna tora. The sequence continues at coordinate 22,408,775 of CM026267.1, read as the reverse complement.
GAGTTCCTATTCTACAAAGGGGTCTTTAATTGTAGTTTTTAATTGTATCTTTTGGAGTAATTATTAAGAAAGAACACAAGATTCAAGTGGTACCTTGAGGTTTCTCCTTAAGACTTAGTGAAATATTAATTCCCATATTAATTTAAACTATGATAGCTATTATTCCATTTTCAAGAGCATTTTTAATACCAATTCCAACTTCTTTTTAATTGGCCTATTCATGAAAAATACAAAAAATAATAATTTAGGTTCTCTTTATTTACATTTAAGTTTGCTTTGATTGCATTTCTCATTTAGTAAATAGCTTAAAAATCCAAAATATCACTTTAGTTTGTTAATTGCATTTTTTTTATACTTAGTTTAGCCTAGGATCTTAGAAAAATGTTCCTTGAGTGAATACGATCTGAGTTACCCTGCTATATTGCATTCTAATTTGATTAATTTAGTCAACCTTGCGACGGGTGTGATCAATGACAAATCATGATAAAAAAATATATAAAAAAAAGCATTTTTCACATACCTAATTATAAAAAAATAGTATAAATAAAATATATAATTAAAACTTCTCATGGTGACTTTATTTATATCTTATATAATTTTTTTAGAACCTGTAGGGCGGTACTTGTGAAATTTATTTAATGACAATCAAAACGGATAGGACGATGTCCGAAATAAACGAGGAATAAAGTTTGACTACCAATTATTGTGAAGGGTATTGTAGCATCTTTCTCAATGTGTTGCTAGATTTTCTTGCTTCTTGGAGATGGAGATTAGGGCTTGAGTTCCTATTCTACAAAGGGGTCTTTAATTGTAGTTTTTAATTGTGTCTTTTGGAGTAATTATTAAGAAAGAACACAAGATTCAAGTGGTACCTTGAGGTTTCTCCTTAAGACTTAGTGAAATATTAATTCCGATATTAATTTGAACTATGATAGCTATTATTTCATTTTCAAGAGCATTTTTAATACGAATTCCAACTTCTTTTTAATTGGCCTATTCAAGAAAAATACAAAAAATAGTAATTTAGGTTCTCTTTATTTACCTTTAAGTTTGCTTTGATTGCATTTCTCATTTAGTAAATAGCTTAAAAATCCAAAATATCACTTTAGTTTGTTAATTGCATTTTTTTATACTTAGTTTAGCCTAGGATCTTAGAAAAATGTTCCTTGAGTGAATACGATCTGAGTTACCCTGCTATATTGCATTCTAATTTGATTAATTTAGTCAACCTTGCGACGGGTGTGATCAATGACTAATCATGATAAAAAAATATATAAAAAAGCATTTTTCACATACCTAATTATAAAAAAAATAGTATAAATAAAATATATAATTAAAACTTCTCATGGTGACTTTATTTATATCTTATATAATTTTTTTAGAACCTGTAGGGCGATACTTGAGAAATTTATTTAATGACAATCAAAACGGATCGGACGATGTCCGAAATAAACGAGGAATAGAGTTTGACTACCAATTATTGTGGTTATAGTTTATTGCAAAATAAACTAAATAATGGGCAGTCCAATTACATGATCGAAGAATGTGGTAGAGAGACAAAAAAAAAGAGATAGTGGCTAAGAAGTTAATGAAAGGATGTGAGAGAAAGACAAGATAATGGATTGAAGTTATTACTATAATTAAGAATTTAAAATTATCAAATATTTAATTAGGTTTAATTATTGATGACATTTCAACTTCGAAGTTATACTTTAATTGTATTTCTTTTAATTGGGTTGCTAGCGACGTCAATATACACAACAAGAAATATAAGTAGTTTTAATAACTTATATTTCGACAGTCACTTAATTGTTAAAAAAATGTACTTTTTTCAACAATCAAATGTTGGCTTTCGAAATAGGTTGTTGAAAAAATATAATAATAATATTTTTGATGGCCAACAATTGTTAATAATACTTTTTTCAACGGTCTTTGTCGACAAATGTATTGTCGAAAATAATATTATTGACAAATATCAACAATGAGTGACTGTTAAAAATACTATCATTGACTTTTTTCGACAACTTAATTCGACGGCCAAATTTTAATTGTTGAAAAAAATATACTTATTTTAACAGTTAAAATTTAATTGTTATAAAATAATGGCCTTCAAAATAAAAATTAAACATATTCATATTTCTTGTAGTGATGATTTGTCTCTTCTCTTACTCATTCAGCTTTTAATTTTTTTTTTTTTGGTAAATAACTTTTAACTTTCCCAATGAATCTTCAAATGCTCATATTTGACTCGAAGATTTTTTTTTTTCAATTATTTATAATGCTTATAGGAGCAATTGTTCTTAATCAATAAAATATATATATATATATATATATATATATATATATATATATATATATAATTTTTATAACTATTTTATATTATATTTTATAAAGATTAAAAAATAAGTAATATATATATATATAATAGGCACATAGCCTGTAGCTGAAGTAAAAAAAAAAAAAAAAAGTTTTTTGTGTAAGTGGTTTTAGGGCATGGTAAGTCATGAACTCATGATTATAGGGTCAGAAAGCTACCAAATATAGGTCAAAAAAGAAAATATATTGAACATATATAGATAGTGGAAGTATATATATAGTGCCATATGCATATAAAGCTTTGAATATCGTCGAGGTTTCTTCTGGGCATTTGATACCATAATGGAGACACCGATTACCCCACAAAAGGATAATTGGCTTAATGCTTTTGAATCAGAAGCCTGATTCATATGTATGATCTATTATATATATATATATATATATATATATATATATATATATATATATATATATATTCTCAATATATGTATACTTTTACATGGAAATAACGTGTATTTGTTGGACCACGTTAGCTGTATGACATTGCAAATTGAGGATTTAGAAAGCAAGTTATGGCGTTGCATATGAGGCTTTGAATAATGTAGTAGCAGTTTCAATATACAACTGATAAGAATGAGAAGAAGGATACTAATAATTAATAGTAAAACAACAAACAAGGAAGGATAACCGACTAGCTACACTTATATAGATCAACGGACATCAATATGTTAAATTATATATTTATAGTTACACTTCCTTTTTGTTCCTTTGTTTTGGTTTCTCACAGGTATCCTTCTATTAGAAACAATCCTGTTCGAGCTAGTTAAGGTCCGATAACGATGGTTGAGCTCTTCCAGCAGAGGTTTTTTCATACACAAGACTCGAACTCGAGACCTTATTTAAAGAAAATTGAATACATACCACTTCAACCAACCACATGTTGATACTTTGTTTTGTTTTTTTTTTAATTTAGCCTTATTCTATTTCTAATTATTAAGCTAAGCTATCCTCATTTGATTAACTTTTTTTAACATTTGTTTGCAATGATTTTTTTACATATGACTAAATCACATCAGACACGTTTCTATTAATTTATAATAATAATAATAATAATAATAAGAACAATAATGTATATATCTATATATATGCATGAGAGATGAGTACTAGTCTCTCTATATATATACATGAGATGCCCATTTTGACATAGCAATGAAAGATATATATATATATATATATATATATGATGAAAAGAGAAAGTGACATAGGGAGAGAGAGTTGATGAAAAAGAATGCAATAAAAGAGAAAGCGACGGTGTGCTCTCTCTCTTTTTGTGATCATGAAAAAGAGATCGAGTGTGCGATCTACACTGACTAAGAATATCTTCTACCAACACATCCGATCCCCACCAAATTGTTTTTTCCTCTCTAGAAAGTGGAAAAAAGATTAAAGTAATGAGGAGCTCTGGATCCAACTAGATTACCTTTATATATATATATAGTGTGTGTGTTTTAATTTCACTGATCATGGTCCTCACTCATCATCATCAGATGAATAAGTAATAACAAGTAATTCAATATTTCACATACTCCTCTAAAGGAATAAAATTAACAAAACTAAGGAAAAGAAAGTAATATTTTCTCGCCATTTTTTTCTAATTAGTTCTTTTATCGTTATGATTTGTTTTGGATAAATATATAGATGGAAAAGTGTGTACACATAAGATATAAGATGCATGTATGTTTATTTAAAATTTCATTCATTATTTATAGATTTCATTCCTTTCACCTTTCCATGAAATTAAGCTCAAAAGAACCGAAGCTGCTTTTGGGACAGTCTGCATCCCCCGGTAAAGGATCGGATTTTAGCCTTTAGGGTTCTACCAACCTAATAATATATATATATATATATATATATATATATATATATATATATATATATATATATATATATATATATACTCTCAATATATATATATATATAGAAAAGCTATAAATGCTTCTTATGGCACATCACATCAACGTTCTAGCCTCACTTGGAGCGAAGATATGACTGTGACCACTAAGAAAATACCTCTGAAATTACTAATTTTGTTAAAAAAAAAGTACCTAAATCTAAATGTATGCGAATATAAAAAGGAAAAAAAAAAAACTAACGGTGATTTGTGCATCTTAGAAGTTTGAAAAAAATGTTAAATCTCCTAATTAAAATCCTTTGGGCCCCTACTTTTAGTTAACTAAGAAAATCAGTTATGAATATATTACAGAATTCTAAATCATAGTTAACATAATTAGTTTATTTATTTTTATTATATTAAAATATTAATCATTCAATTTTGTAGACATATAAGAATTAAGATGCACATGTTTTTTGTATTTTTATTTAATAGTATAACTTCTTCTTTTTTTTAAACCTCCTTATTTACTCATATAAATTTTAATAAACTACATCATATAAATATTTTTAAAATATAAAAGTAATTACTAAAATTCATATTTCTATACCAAAAAATTACTATTCTATAATATTATAATATTTGTAATTGTCGTCGTTTTTGGTTCAGACAATTCATAATGTTAAGAAAGGACCGCAAGAGGTCGTAACTTTGGAGGGGTTGTCCTTAGGTGCCTACATATTCTTGTGTAAGGATCAAAGTCCACGTAGTTCGAGGAGAGAACGTCCATGGTGGCCGTTAGGCAGGAATGTTACCTGTAGTACGTAGCCGTGTGCGGCTAAGACACAGTGTGTGTTCTCCGAGCGGGCGAGCCACTTGTTGAAGGTACCTTATAGGTAGAGGAAGAGAGTAAGGGTTGGATGTTGCTTAAAGCAAGAGGATAAGTGTATCTTGTCAATGGCGTGAATATGGGCTGATGTCTATTAGGTAGACTTCAGGTAACGATGATCTCATGGTATACTTTTTATGTTGCAAGCACTGTCTTGTTCGCTTTTGGATTGCCAATGTTTTAGTCCCCCAGGTGAGAAGTATTTATACTCGGGGTAGAGGAGAACGTGGTCGACCCACGTTCTTGAGCCTGGAGCTCGACCCACGATTTGGAGAGTTCACCCACGCTTCTAATGCGGGAGAGTACACAAATAATTGTGGGAAAGGCCACGTCAGGGACCATCGAGCGACGCCACGTGTCACTGATCCATAGTCCTGTTAATCTTCTAGAAGGCTAGTGCCACATGTTCCTAGGAGGGTTATATTATGAAATTAAAGTATTTATTAAAAGTTAATTAATAATAATACATAGAGTTGTTTTCATTAAAGCGAAAAAGTAATTAAAGACAGTAAAAATTAGTGCCAAAAAAAGAGACTAAAATTAGTAATTTAATAAAAAGTTATCTTTTTTAATCATGTGATGTTAAATATCAAAATTTTTGAGCTATTATTAGATTACACTCATTTTGTTGTGATGTGATATTAAAATGTTACCTCAGATATTGCGTAGCGTGTGTTTAAGAATTAAAAAGAAAAAGGCCAAGAAATTTTACTAAATGCCATGTTAAAAAAATTTGTTTTAAAACCCATCCTTAAAAAAATTATGTCCAAAATACTTTATTTTTATTCTTATCTAACCATAGTTCATCTAATAATCAGACGGACCAGTGTTAGATTTAATTTTTTCTTAAAAAAAAATAGACAAGCTTAGTAAGTCCATATTGTGGATGAACTAGACCTCAAATAAAAAATTATTAGACGAACTAGGCTTGGGTAATTTTTTTAGAAAAAAAATAAATCTGATTCTAGTTTGTTTGATTATTAGATGAACTAGAGTTCGATAACGACAACAATAAAATATTTTAAACATAAATTTTTTAAGGAAATTTGTAGAAATTTTTTTTCTCCTAACAAGGTATACAGTAAATTTGTCAAGGCCAAGTCATTAGAAAAGAAAGGAGGAGAGAGAAAGGTTAAAATACATGGAGAATGTATAACCATTGCTAATTAAGTATAATTTCCTTATCTCTGTTAATATGCTGATAATCCTTCTAGCGATTGAACTAAAAAAATATACATATATCTAATAGTTAAAAAAATTAAAGTAAATAGGGGTTGTAAGATAAGAGAAAAAAAGAGATAATAAGTATGATAATTACCGAAGTGATGGAAAGGTAAATGATTGTTTTTTATTTAATTATTTAGTATATTTTAAAATTTAATTATTACTATTTGTATTATATTTCAAAACTTCAAGAAAAAATAGCATGTACATACATGCAAGATCTCGTAATTGTCAATAAGTAGAGACACTAATATCATGTAATCAAAACGTAATTGCTGTGATAAATTATATTTTTATTTTTATATTTTTATCCACTTTAATTTTATTTTTAATATAAGAATAAAATAGTCATTTTATTCACTTTTATTTTGTTCACATTACAATTACATCACATTCTCATTCCTTCTAACATTTTCTTTCTCATTCTCATTACCATTCTCATTCTATCAAATGTGATGTGATTGTAACGTGAATAGAGTAAAAGTAAGTAAAATGACCATTTTACTCATTTTACTTTATATTAAAAGTGGAAATAAAATAAAAGTAGGTAAAGAAATAAAGACAAAAACATAATTTCATCAAATTGTAAAAAGTAAAATATGTTTAGTATGAAAAATATTAGAGAAAATGCTAGATTACACCCAACGTTATAACCTCAAAACAAGTAACCAAATGGAGCCTAAGGTGTAAGGACCATTTTAGTAAGTACTCCCTCCGATTCACAATATCTGTTTAATTGTGTAGATGCACAAAGCCCAAGAAAATTATTAGTTTACTTTAAATTTTTAAAAAAAATGAGATAAAAAGACTCAATTACCCTTACTAATTAATTACTCCTATTTATTCATTCTCCAATAATCTTATTTTGAGAATATGTATTTGGTAAGAATAAAATTATAAAACAATAATTAATGCTTTTTTTTATTTAAAAAAATAACAGATATTTTAAAATATAAAAAATTCTCTAACAAAACAAATATTTAAATCGAAAAGAATAATACTTATGTTTTAATTTCCCATAAATCATAAAAAAAATTAGAAAATCTTTTCAGACCCTGAACTAAACCATCAATACTTATCCTACGTAAATTTTCCATTACCGAAAAAACCTCGTAATTATTTATACGGTTGCCAACTTGCCATAGATAAAATATGCATCATTTGTAATTTAATTTAATTCTTTAACAAAAAGTCAAAAATCAGATACATACAGTTTATGCAACATTTATTAAAAAGTTGCACTAAATACTTTTCTTCAAACTACAAAGGAGACACATCATAACTAGAAAAAAAAAGGAATTAGATATGATCCTTAAAGTCTTCTTGCACTTATTATATATTTATTGTTCTTCAAAACCCAGTTCATAATAAACTTGAAATAATAGTTATTGGTGTGAATTTTCTGTATTTTTTTCATGATAGAATTAAGAAAGAAATAAAGAGAAGAAGAAAGTAAGGCTGAGATAAATTTAAAAGAAAAAAAAAGGAAAAAACTTATGTCCATTTCCTCCAATTCCACCAATCATATATTATATTTACACTCTCTTTCTTCTATGATTGGTCATATAAAAGGTGGTCTTCTATATTCTCTCTCTATTGTGATTGGTCATTTAAACACTTTTTGTCACATGTCATAATTATATTAGAGAATTGGAAGAAATTGACATAAGTTTTTTCCCAAAAAAAATTGCTCTCTTTCTCCCACAGAGAAATAACTATAAATAACCACTCTCATAGTTATTAACTTATACATACAACTGAAAGAGAATTGTGATTATTTTCTACCAAAACCCAAAATGAATGTCATTATTTAATTGTGCATAAAATTGTCACATCAAAATATAAAAGGCGCATGGGATATTTTAATTAGGAGGCTAGAGTAGGACGAAGAAATGGGCAATCCCTATACATACAACTGAAAAAGAAAAAGAACTAGGCAATCCCTATACGTAGGTATAACAAAAATTAAGGAAGTTTAATTGCTGTAACTACTTTTCATTTTTGTTTTCTATGTATGTAAACATTGAATATGCACACACACTTATATATATATATACATATATATGCATTTATATAATCACGCAAAAAAAAATGCATTTATAATTTTATATATTAAGAATAGCAGAAATAACAAGTACTTTAACGAAGAAGTAAATTTTGAAATTCCGCAATAAATTTAAAATTATTCCACAGTAAATTAAAATATTTTGAATTTTTCAAATTTCATTAATTCTCTGTTAATCCACTTTAAATAGACTAATTGATTGAAAAGATATACTGAAGTTCAGTACTACCATACTATTATACATATAGTGACTCAGCAGACTCCTTGAATGCTTGATACTAATTAAGAGCTTTTCACCTTCTGGGTTCAGTTTGTGATATCCATATCTTTTACTAACTGTTTTTCGTAGTGATAATATAAGACACTTCCTCATAACCTAAGGTAGATCTCGTTCAACTGAATTTGTTCTCATTGAGATAGAATAGACTAGCAAGAGAATAATACAACACAGCAATAATAAGAGGAATAAACAAGAAAGCTATATAGCAACGTATAGCTATTAGCTAGGGTAAAATATACTCAAGGGATCATATTAATTAAACTTCACCTACCCAATCCAAGTCAAGAGACTCATGAAAGAACACATTAATCAATCGTGTTAATTAATTAATAATCAATTTCCAAACAATACATACCCCCACACACCGATATATATCAATCACTCACTAACCCAAAACTGAAAAACACTGTTCCCAGATTTGATTTGTGGAAAACTTACCTCTGATCACACCCGCCATTCCACAACACAAAGCTAGCAGCTGCCATTTCTTCCTTCTTCCAATGTCACCTCCAGTACCCTCCAGGCCCCTACTACCCGTCTCTTCAATATTAAGGTATTTGATTTCTCATTCCTCAAAAAAATAAAATAAAATAGAATAAAATAAACCATTGTGAGTGAATAATAATACTTTGTGCTTCTCAATGCATGCCAGCCAGCCAGCTCCCCTCTCCTCTCTTTTATGACTCACTGCTATAAAACAACAATGTATTAGTATCAATCACATCAGCCCCCCGCCGGCAGCTCCTGACAGCGACGACTGCAGCTGCAGCAGGTGGTGGTAGCAGTCCGCCGCCGTCGGCCTCTGCTCTGGGTTGTCCCCCATGCACCGATTCTGCAGCTCCCTCAGCATCTTCGGCACTCCCGCCACCCCACACGTCTTTATCAGATACCCCACTCCCCACACGTCCACCTTCACGCTGTGCAGCCCCCTCCCCATCTCCGGCGCCTGCCTCCCACGCGCCGCCGCCGCCGCCTCGAACGGGTACAGCTGCGGCGCCCCCACCGCCTCGTCGAACCCGCACACGAACCACTCGTTGTTGTTCTTGCTGTCACTCCTCCTCATCATCATCACCTTGTCCCACCCCAAGTCCCTATGCATGAACGACAGGTCGTGCAGAGCCACCAGCGCTTTCGTCACGTACTTCAACGCCTCCACCAGCTGCTCGCAATTCGCGGGCTTGATTTTGCACCCGCGCGGCTTGAACGACAGGCTCAGGTCCTTCTCGCACGACCTGAATATGACCTCCGCGTGGGGGATTCGGTGGTCGAGGATTTCGTATACTTCTTTCACCGCCGCCCATTTGCGCTTGTTCTGGAAGGTTCTAGTGCATGTGTTGGGAGTCATCTCGATCACATTCCCGTTGCCCAAATCCACTCGCTCGAAATCACTGTACACAAACGACTTGTAGTTATTCCCACTGTTGATGTGGAAGCAACGGTCAGCCAATAACGGTAATAACGCCCCCATTCTATAACATGGGACTAAAGCCTTGAGTCTCTCGGTGGGTGAAGATAGGTCCAGAGTGTATAAATCGGTACGAGTGATTATTCGTTCTTGTGATATTGATCTACTCAATGCACAAAATGTTACCACGTGACCCACGGCGTAGTATCCGAGAATGTAAGGGAGATCAAGATACGTCCATAGTAATTTCTCCACAATGGTTGATGAAGGGTCAAGATGACCCTCCTTGACTTGATCCGTCTCTTCCCCTCTCCACAAGCAATAGTTCCTAACGAACCCAGTCACATTAGGCCATTGATCCTCCAATGATAACTCGGGTGATGAAGAATTGGGTGGTGAGATGGGTTTTCTGGTGATGAACATTTCGAGGGAGCAGAACTTGGAGACGACCCTGTTGATGCAGTCGTCCCACAAGGGGATGAAGGACTCGCGTGTGGTGGATGTGAGGCTAGGGTTGGGTCGGATGATTGGGCTTATGATGTCGTACATGATGGATCTACAATCCAACGGCTCGGATGAGGTCGTGAAGAAGAGTTCCTTCCCTTGAGGCATGTCTCTATACACATCTCTCCTCAATGGGAAGCGTAGCTCCTCCGGTGGTGCTTCCTGTATGTGCCACGAGAGTTCGAACAACGTTGGTAGTGTTTGTGGGGAGACACGTAGACATCCCACGTAGTACTCTGTCGGATCCTGAAATTCCCATGGAGGCATTGCTGGACCAACCCAAAATTAATTGAATATATATAATTCTTTTATGTAATAAAATTTGAACTTGTTTGAGAACACTTACATCTTATGACGGGTTCGGTGGAGGAAGGCTGGGGTCTTTCAGTAAAACCTGGATAAAAGTATAAGGTGTGTATCAGTGAGGTGGTTGGAAGAAAAAAAAATAGATAATTAAGGTGTTTTGTTACCAGCAGTAGTGGGAGCTGAGGTTGATGAGGAAGAAAACTTTCTTCTGCCAAAGACTTTGACTTGTTGTCCAGAAACGAATCTGTCAACTGAGAAACCTCTAAGAGGACCATCTTCGAAACACTCCATGGTAGAAGGCACCATTGAATCGTCGAAGAAGCATAGTTCATCTGCTTTCAAAAAGCTCGAAGCTTGAAGCCTCACTCGCCCTCTATGAACTTCACCCTCTTCAGCCCACAAGTTCACTGACTCCTCCCATGTCATTCTTATCTTTCCAATTCGCCTCACATCCTTCGACGACGACGACGAAGAAGAACCCAAGCAAGTAGGGCCAGTGGCAATCTCCAAGGGACACTCCTGCAACCCAAGTAACATCCCTCTAGCGCCGCCATGAAATAAAGCTTCACCGCCCCCAACTCCACTAATAGCCAATTGCTTCGTCCTAGCTGCAACATAATGGGAAAACAGTTTTGCAAATGAGCATAAAATCTACATTAGCGAATGAAGAGGATGTACGAGGATGAGTAGGAAAATTAACCTGAGAGTGGAAGTTCGTCTTCTTTGAAAGGGTGAGGAGGGGGCAGGGATCTCGTTCTAGTAGTAGTAGTATCATCAGCAGAAGTAGAAGCAAGAGCTCTGGAGTGAGAAGTTCTCATTCTGGAGCCCATGAATTGAGAGAGTTCTTCAAAGACTTCCTCATCGAAGGAAGCAGGGAGTCTATGGATCTTCCTCTCATAAGGGGAGAGCCTAAAATAGCTCTTCCCAACATGCTCTCTCTCACCCCCTCTCTCCCACTCATACACTTTCCTAAACTCCCCCAGCATGTTGTCCCACTTCGTCCCTGCGGTTTTCGCATCCCTATTCACTCCATGCCTCTGCAGAAACTCCGCCACCTCCCTATCTTTATCCGCCCGAGTCTTCCCTCTACCCTGACCACTACCACTCTCCCCAATATTCTGCTGCGATTGCGTCTGTGAATATGATGATTCCGAGCCTTGGTATTGCACCTTCCAAGCTCTTGCCAGCCACAGCATCTCGTTGGGCTTCCACACTGGGCTCACGTACTTCCCCTTCCTGAATTGATGGTGGTGAACTCCCTCTGGTTTATTGCCTTCCTGCCCGGAGGCGGATGGCATGTTGGGGGAGTGAGTTGGGTCGGAGGAGGCCGTGTCTGATGACGAAGCCCCCGCCGTCGTACGGGCTTGGGCTTGGGCTTGGGTTGGGGATGGGCTTGATTCGGTAGGCGGCATTTGTTGTTGGGACGATGGGGATGGAAGGAGCTTCCATTGGCCGCTGTACCTGGTTCTCTTGGGATTAGTACTCGTCACAGTGGTCTCAAATAATGGAGATGCAGCGGTTGCACCCGTTGAAACGTAGAGAGGAGTGGAAATAAGTACTGGTTGTGGTGGCTGATGCGGATGATGATGATGATGGATTGGCCTTGCCTCTGTTGATTCCTCCACTTGAGGAGAAGATTTAACCTGCTGCTGCTGCTGTTGCTGTTGTGTCTGTTGTTGTTGTTGTGTTTGCTGTTGTTGCTGGGGTTGTTGCTGTTGTGGTTGTTGTAGTTGCTTCTTGGTTGTGTCTCCTTTGTCACTCATCTTCATAAAAATGGGCCCGATCAAGAGTATAATGATGGGATATGAGATGAGATGAGTGGAGAGGAAAGAGGGTTTAGGGATGAACAAGAACCATAGGAATTGAACTAGTTTGGTTAGAGTTTATACACAAGTCTGTCACGTTTGCTGATGTGCCTTAAGCGGGGTTTGGCATATGAAAATGGAGTTAAAAGGGAAAGTGGGGGAGAGGAGAGGGGGGATCACAGTTTAAAAAGCAAAGAAAAAAGAATGAAAAATGAGATAAAAAGAGAGAAAGATGGAAAGAGAGAAAAAAAGTCAGAGATTGTGGGAACTGCCGTGAGTGAGACGGTTCAGCTTGGGTTTAACCAGTTAATTAATAGAGGGACAGTTGTAATTTTGATGTGTCATATATGACAAGTAGGAAAGAGAGGAGAGAGAGAGAGAGAGAGGGGGTATGTGTATCATATGTGTATGCATGATTAGAGAGGGGGTCATCAGTCATGATTGTACTGCGTCTGAAAAACGCGGCTCTAAGAATTTTAACATTGCTTTTGTTCCAGATCTCATTGAATTCTGTATGCGTTTCCGTTGTTTGGGAAAAGAGAGAGAAAGAAAAAAAAAGGGGCAAATTTCACTTCCTTCCTTGCAGCAGCAGCAGCAGCAACGACGGCGAACAGTGAGGGAGTGAATGAGTTTGTGGAGAGTGGAGACTGAGAGTGAGCGAGTGAGTGAAGATAAGGTTTTCTCTGTTTTTTTTTTTTTTGGGTTTTCAGAAATTGGATGTAGACGGCACGAATCAATGGCTCTGCCTCTCTGCTCTAATGACTTGCTTGTCACAATTTTGGCTCAGTACTCAACTACTCATTTTCTTCTTATTTTCTTTTCTTTTCTCTTTTACTGAAAAATAAAATTTCTATTTGTAATTTTCTTATTGGGCTTTTTTCAAGTTTCGGCTGTCTTCTGTTTTCTCCTTTTCATTCTTTCTTTAAATTTTCTTTATTGGGCTTTCCATGCTTTGCCTTCCATCTGTCTCACTTCTACATTGGGGTTTTTCTTTATTTTCAAGCAAATTCTCTACTCTGCTTCATTTTCGGTATCATTTTGGTTCTTTCTTGCTGGATATTGGTGCCATCCACACTCTCCATATTCTTCTTCTACATACCACAAAAGTAAAATAAAATTACATAAGGTTTTGTGTTTTTTTATTATTGTCATCTGAATTCCATTTAAAAAAAAGAAAAGAATAAAATATCATTCTATAAGAAGATTGTCCTCAATGTTAAATCATACAACACCACAAAACATCAAGCCTTTCTAATGAAAGTTTTAGACAAAATTATATATTCATTTACCTAGAGTTTGTTTATTTAGTAGAGTTTGTTTGTATCAAAATAACACTTTTCAATTTTATTATTATTATTATTATTACTTTTGAATTTTTTTTAATTTATTATAAAATTTTAGTAGTTAATTATAATAGTAAATATCTGTAAATAATTTTATATAATTAATTTTGACATACAAAAAATTTCATTATTTGTAAATAATATTAGTAAACAATTAATTATTTTTTAGTCAACAAATATTATATTAGCAAATAATAATTCTAAATTAATAGTTTATTTTTTCACACACGCAGTGGGCTTTGGCCTCCAATTTCCACTCGCGTCCAGATTCTAATGTTTGGAACATGTGAGGTAAGACTGTTAATAACTTTAGTCAATTTACCGTAACTGCTTTAATTAGTGTTGTTTATCTTGTCCTCCTAATGCCCTTTCGTACAGGGTTGGTGATTTGGTCGTATGATTTACATAATATACTTAACGTTCAGCCAAATATGTTCATGGGAGGCGTGGTCGTAGGTTATGATGCTTGGGGCATTGGAGGGAACAATAAGGAAGCCAGTGCACTTGACTCTCCGTTTGTCGGCAAGATTGGATATTCAGGAGGGCTGAACCTACCACTGTTTGCGCAATCGTACATATTCAGTATTGCGCGTACAGTCGCAGGTTCGGCTTCCCTGAACAACCAATCCTACCAACAGATGGAAAGTCACATGTAGCGGCCTTCCTTCTTGTCCTTTGCAAAGTCATTTGCACCATGAATATGGCCACGACTCCCTTGTTCATATTTGGTTGATCGGTCGGTGCATTGTGTAGATCAGACGCGCCATCCTGAATGACACATTGACCTAATGTAATTAAAGTTTTCGGATTGCGTTATTAACAGTCTTAAATATGATTTCAGAACGATCAACCAAATACGTACAAGGAAGAGGAGGAAAACTTGGTGGATCCACCAACCAGCCAACTTAGTCAAAAGGCCAGGGAAAAGAAGGATTCTCAATCTCCTTCTCTGCAAACACGAGGGGTGGCTCAGACAGAGGGTGAGGAGTTGGTGGGAAAAAAACCTCTCATTCCTGATGGTAGTGCGTTTAAGTCACCAAGAGGGGGAGTTGGTATGAAGAATGACCTCGATCTCCTGCCCGATGGCGGTGCGAGAAAGTGGCATCAAGAGCCCACTCCTGTCCAAATGCAGGCTGTCGTTACTTTGCTTGCATTTGGATAATTGTATCTTTGTAAACTTTTAATTTCGAATTTAAGTGTTAAGTCATTTGCGCTTTTGTATCTTTGTAAAATTTTAATTGTATCTTTGTAAACATTATTTGATTAATAATAATGATATATTTTATGTGTCATATTAATTGCTGTAAAATTATTTGGTTTGTTTAATCATGTGTTTTCTTTTAAGTGGTGTTTAATTATATTGTTTTATATAGTTATATGTTGTATTAATTGTTAAATTAATTATTGTTTTATATAGTTATATGTGATAACTCTATGACATAGAGTTATTTAGGCTAATGTTTCATGGATTTTAGGAGGTTTTCATTGTCTTTGACCCACAATTAATTGCATTTTAGAGTGTTTTTATGTTCTTAGGCTTGTAAATATTAATTTATGTGATTTTAGATTGTTTTGTTTTTATTTGTGAGTGTTTTGTTGAATTTAATAGAGTTTGGGGACTTATTTGTGTTTTAGTTTCGTGCTTAGGGCCATTTTGGAGAAGAATAATTCAAGTTAGGACACATTTGGAAGTAAAACATCAAAGGAAGCAAGAAAAGGAAGTGTGCTCTAGCACAAACCTGTGTGCTACAGCACAATGGCTGCACAAAGAGACAGAAGCGGTGTGCTGTAGCACAGGCCCGTGTGCTGTAGCACAAGCAGATCAGAGAGCATGCGCTGCAGCACATCGTCGCAGGGGCAGTTTTGGAACCCGATTTTTTAGCTGATTTAAAAGCATTTTGACCTAGGGTTCGAGACATTCAGACATTTTGGAAGCTTGGGAGCTGAGAGGGGCGAAAAACTAAGAGGGAACTTCATCTCCAAGGTGGTTTCAAGCGGAAGAAGAGCGGTTTGGAGTGTTGGGAACAATATTCTTCTCCTCTTTCTTTCTTTTGCTTTGATATTGGTGATGTTTACTGATTTTGGGTTGTTGTATCTCTTAAATATGCTAGGCTAAACTCTCTTTTCCTTAGGATTGTAGTTCTTAGCATGTAAATTGTGATTATTGACACTCTTTCATCTCTATTTCAATGTTTATGGAGTTTATTCAGCTTAATGCTTGTTTTGCCCTCTTTGTTTGATCACCAACTAGGGATTTCATGAGGATTTGAGTAGTTCTTGGAAAAGACAACTTGAATTTAGTCCAAGGGCTGAATACTACTTGATTTAGTTCAACCAATAGAGTGGTTAACTAGATTTACCCAAAGGATAGGCATATACCGATGGGTCTTGTAGAGTCAAATTAGTCAAGCTTAATGCATTTCTTTGATTTAGGTTCCCATAGGAATATAGGGAATTTAATTAGAGAAATAGAATTTATAAGAAATCAGAAGGTTTTTATAATGACAAAATAGGCTAAGACTAACTCATAACATTGAATTAGAGTGAATTGAAGTTGATTTCACAATCGAATTGCTAAGCTAGACTACAATCCTAGGGATCTCTCTTGCACTTAAGTTCTTTTGATTAGTTTCATTGTGAAGATATTAACTCCGTTTATTTCTTTGCAATTAGTTTAAATTTTAGTTTGCTTACTTTGAATTAAACACTAGATTATGATAGCTTGAATTTGGTAAATATGAATACACTAGTACTCTGTCTATTTTAGCTCAGTTCCCTATGGACGATACTCTTTTCTCATCACTTTACTACTTGTTGGTGGTGTACACTTGCACCGTGTCGTGTCGTTTGAGCGAGCAACAATATGTCATATTAATGGTTTAGAAAATGATGTGTTCAACAACATTACACAACATTACACATCTATGGTTGCATGGGCATTTTGTTGGGCCATTTTTTCTTGGTGTGTCCCTCGACTCTGCACAAGCTGCACTTTGACTTGTTTCCAAGCTCCTTCCAGTTCATCTCATTCCGTATCCTTGATGATCGTGGTCGTCCTGGTGGGCGCAACGCTTGAGGGTTGGGCATCACTGATCTGCACGGGACATGGGGCCAGTACTCCTATCCCCCGATGGGATGGAACGGTTGGCTATATGCCATGAGCATGTTTTCCAGCTTATATACTAGGTTGACATAAAGCCCGTACTCGTGCGTAACATCCACACATACAACCAGTATATGGATGCAAGGAATATGGACTTGTTGGAACTCCCTGCAATCGCACAACCTTCGACCCAGGTAAACCCTATAGCTCCTGCCGGGCCTCTATTGGCTGGCTGTAGGGTTCCTCCACCTCAAATTCGCTCAGGTCTTCGTTCCTCAGCGTTACTTTGCATATCCTTGTGATCTTAAGGTTTGTGAAAATTGTGGTATGGGCCAGAATTCTGTCATGCTAGAGTTGCCAACGTGGCCCACGTCGACTTCGTCGTAATGGTAGGGATCCTCTCGCTTGTAGTCATTGGGATCCTCTTACTCGTAATCACCGTCCTCAATGTCATTAACCATTAATTGATCCTCGTATTCTTTGTTCCCTATGCTGTCGTTGGGGCCCGCAGTCGATATGCTGAGCAGCAACTCCACTTTCGTGATTGGCCCTTCGTATTTGTCCTCCTTTGCAACTAGTTGACTTCCGCAAAATTCTTGAGACGGAATGGTCTGCAAAGACGCCTCAGGAATGTAGTCTCCACTGGCATTTTCTTGTTGTGTTGCGGTTATCTTTGCACAAATCTCGATGACCGGCATGGGTAAACATGGAAGACAATTAGTGTGATAGGCGAACATGCAATTCACCCCCGCCGTCGTCCATCAATTCGCAGGGGAAAAATCTCACACAATCGCTCATAAAAGGCATAATGTATATTAGGTGGGACACCTACTAGTAGGGTTATAATCTCAATGTCTGATGCACCAGCTTCATCAGCCCTTCAAAGCTAATGCCTCTACTGATGCTCGTCAGTTTTGGTGGGGGTGTGGTGAGGTATCGTGAATGTGTATATATAATGGTGGAGGAAGTGGAGGAGATTGAGCATTTCAATAGCTCCATCATGCATAAACCAACCCCTACATGATGTCACCAGCTACGATGTCATCTTTCAAATCAAGGCCTAATTCACCGTTATTAATGGCGAGTTGGAGAAAGTGAAAAATTTTAACACAAATCGCCGTTGCAAACGACGAATTGGGTAGGGTTTCTTAGGGTTTAGTAGGGGTTATGCATGGGTTTCATGCAACGTAAGCCCAACTCGCCGTTAGGAACGGAGAATTGGGATTGGAGAATCTTGGTCAGCATTTTCGTAATCTGCAACGTCGAGTGAGGTGTCAAGTCAAACAGTGGGGATTCCCTTCTGGCTCCTAATTCGCCGTTAGGAAGGGCGAATTGGGCACGTCAGCAAGCCACGTGGGCTTGGCTGTCTAGTAAGGCCAATTCGCCCTCCTTAATGGCAAATTGGGAGTAGTTGGCGTTGACTCCCAACTCGCCGTTAGGGATCGGAGCGTGAAATGGAATAAAAAAAATTGCCCAAATCGCCGTCCCGAAGGGCGAATTGGAGCATGAACAATGCGTTTGGCATAGATTGAAAAATAAGATTTCAAAAGTGATAATAAGAAATTGGAAAGTGTTATTTTGATACAAAAACCTGGGAATGGGAATGAGAATGGAAATATTGAAGAGAATATGAATGTCATACAAATGTGATGTGATGTGAATGAAATAAAAGTGGGTAAAATGACCATTTTACCCTTATATTAGAAGTGGACATGGAATAAAAATGGATAAAAAGTAAGGGCAATAACATATTTTTATCATATTGCAAAAAGTAATGTTTGTTTGGTATGTAGAATGTTGGAGAAAATATTGGATTACCTCCAACATTACCTTGACAATTCTTACTACCAAACACAACCCTATTTTTATTCTAACTTTCTTTTTTTCATTTGTTGGAATTAGGTTGCCTATGTTTGACACCCAATTTTGAATTTGAATTGGCTTATTGTTGTTTTGAATAAATAAAGATGATATAGATACAAATATGCATAAGCAAGATAGGTATGTTCGGTAGGAGTTTTGTGTAAGCGAGAAAATGAAGAAATGGATGGAGCTCACCTCTGAAATGGTGGGTCCCTATTATGGAGAATTTGTCCCATTCCTTTCTTGGGATCCGTACTTAATCTTAAAAAAATAAGTGTGAAATGTCTATTATATCATTTGATTTGACACAATCATAACTTTTTTTTCCTTTTAATATTTTAATATAAGGGGTAAAGTGATAATTTTAATCAATTCCCATTCCCATTCCCTTTCTATGTACCAAATACACCCGAAATCTAGAGTGGATAAAGACAGATTAAGAGGCCACATTTTCGTTTGATAGTGGTTAAATTATTATTATTATTATTATTATTATTATTATATATATATATATATATATATATATATATATTGAGGTCTCCCTTTGGGAGGAGGTGCACTACCTAAAAATATTTTTGTTATTTTATTATTTGAGGGTTTTCTTTGGAGTTTGAAAATAAGTTTCGATAAAGTTGAGAGTTGCCACCAAGTTATCCAGAAAACTTTAAAAAGGTTTTAAAGAAAACTATAACTTTGAAAATAAAACAGGATAAGGCTCAATTTTGAAAACAAGTGTATGAACGAAATAAAGGTATGGAAGTCTGGTAAAGGCAAGAGCAGATTGTTAGGCACCCCTAACCCTCCGTCCATAGGACGGTTGCCCTAGAAAATAAAATACAATTTAATTTGGCCTAAATAATTCCAATTAATGGCATGCAAAACCATTTTAATATTTTTAGAAAGACAGATTTGACCTAGGATTAAACTAAGACCTACATATTTTTCTGCGAGAATCAAAATCCACGTAGTTTGGTGAACAATCAATATTGTGTGCTAGTGCTAATGAGGACATTCATCCTTTAGAGCGCCCGTGCGGGGTGTGCCGGTGTGCCATAAGAGGAAAACGTGTCCTCTCTTAACATATACTCTACCAAGCAAGGAAAATGGTAATAAACACATGCAGAGGTGTTCAAACACTAGAAGAAAAAATAGGATTAGCTACGGCTAGCTAATCGGATTAGCTGCGGATTTAACCGTAGCTAATATTTGGACGCTGATTGCTACGGATTTTTTCGTAGCTAGTCTGTAGCTAAATTCCCTAACTAATCCGTAGCTATTCCATAGCTGAATTATACACCAACCATTAGGCCATTTATCACTTTTTGATTTATTAATGTAAATTTTATACATATACATATAATAAATGGTTTAGAGATTTGCTACGGAAAAATTCGTAGCTAAAATTGGAGAAACTTTTGTTACGGAGCAAATCCGTAGCTAAAATTGGAGAAACTTTTTCCGTTGCAAATCCGTAGCTAAAATTGGAGAAACTTTTGCTACGAAAAAATCCGTAGCTATTCCATAACAAAATTTTCGTGCCATTTCGCGCCAAACTTTTTTTTTTTATCAAATTAGCTAGGAATTTTGATCCCTAGCTAATCCGTAGCTAATTAGCTAGGGATTTTTATCCCTAGCTAATCCGAAACTTATGCTACACGGAGAAACTTTTACTACAGAAAAATCCATAGTTATTCCATAGCAAAATTTTCTTGCCTTTTCGCGCCAAACTTTTTTATCAAATTAGCTAGAGATTTTTGTCCCTAGCTAATCCGAAACTTTTGTTACATAGCTAAAATTTAAGAAACTTTTGCTACAGAAAAATTCGTAGTTATTCCATAACAAAATTTTCCCGCCTTTTCGCGCTAAACTTTTTTACCAAATTAGCTAAGAATTTTTATCCCTAGCTAATCCGTAGTTAATTAGCTAGAAGAATTTTTCATAGCTAAATTAACATTTTCTTATAGTAAAAAGAGATAAAAGGTATTCCTCGTTTTGGGGTTGACCTAGAAAATAAATTACACTCTTGACCTACGTATTTCGTAAGTAGTAGGGTTTTATTTGTATCGAGGGCAACTAAAGGGGATGACGAGCATCCTGTTGGATATTATTATAAATTAATTAATTAATTAAATAATAAGTTACAAAACATTAAAATATAAACGTTCCTGCAATGTGTGGTATATTGTTTTTAATTCTTTGATAAACGAACCATTGGAATTAGAATTATAGTACTCCTCTTAGACGTTTTGGTTTTGATGAGGCAAAGGATATCATACTATAATATGGGAAAGCTAAGACATTTGATAAACACAAGAAAAAGCTTATGGGAAGAAAAGCAGTTGAAAAAGCTCCATAATTCAGAGAAACAAATTATGTCTGTTATTTGGGTTGAGAAATGTGAGGGTGATGAGAGTACTTTCTACTTCGTATATATAGAGGTTGTAGATAAATATGCGAGTACTTGACTGTTGTATTCTGGAGGAAACGAGTCTGAACACCCACTGTATCGGCTGATATAACAAAATCAATATTTGGGAAGCGTGAATTAAGCGAGATACCCGTGCCTCAGTTCGATATCACGTGAATTATTATTTCACTAACAATTTCTATTTCCTCTATTTTTGTGTTTATTCTTATTTTCATATTGTTGCTTGAATAATTTTAAGGTAAATCATGTATAATCCTCATAATACAACAAAAAAAATATAACAATTATGATAATGAATATTTGAGTTATTGTTGATAAAATCACTCAAAAAAAATATATTTTGGTACATATGTTTTAATTTTTGTGAGATTAATATTAATATATATTTTATTTAGTAGTGGCTCACACAGTGAAATCTATTCTTGGAAAATTGGTAGCTACTTTGATGAAATGTCAAAAGATATATATATATATATATATATATATATATATATATATATATATATATAACTACGGAATATTCTACCTTGGGACACATGGCACTAACTTTCTAGAAGCCCAGCCTCAGCACCCGCTGGAGACACGTGGTACCACTCATCTGCTAGTTACATGGGCCTTGCCCACGTCACTTCACGGAACATCCCATTAGTTAGACGTGGGAACTCCTCAAGCCTTGTGGTACTATCCATGTCCCACGAGATCGTGGGTCGAGCACGACCTCCCCACACTCGGTATAAATGGACCCTCACTCGGGGGACTAAGGGACACGCAACACGAAGGATTACAACGCCTTATCTCATATCCCTCACATACTCTCAATAACCTGAGCACTCTCAGACCTCTCACACGAATCCTTTTAAGCTCCGTCGTAGGTACGGTCAAGGCCAACCTCCGGCAAGCTCACCACCATCACGAAGACTATTCCATACAGGGCTTCTAGCAGCCCTCAGAGACTCGAGCTCTCTCCCACTAAGGCAACCTCCCAAGAGCGGCTCGCCCGCCCGGAGTACCTTAGACACGTCTTAGCCGCACACGGCCCGATACAGGTAAACTACCTTGCCCAACGGCTCCCATAGATGTTACCATGACGAACTACGTGGACTTTGATCCCTTCCGAAGGGTACGTAGGCACCTAGGTGCATCGCCTAAGGACGGGTCCCCTATGATTAAGACCTCATGCGGTCCTAATTGCAAATTACAATTGTCTGAGCCAAAAACGACAATTACAGAGGCGCCTACCGCAGTCTTATTCTTACCACAATGCCTTGCGCACTCTGCCGCTAAATGACATTTCTTTTTTGGGGAGTAGGAGTATATACCTAACGACTCAGAAACCCACGCATTTTTTCCATCATGTCTACAGGTTATACAAGATATAATACAGCATGACCGATTCGAACGGCCCCGCAACCACGATCGACGCAAGCGCTCTAAGGCGCAAGGCAAGGAATCGGCAGGGGACGACCGAAGCAGTCACGACCGAAGCGGGTGGATCAAACGCAACCCAGCCTCAAAGCGCCTCAATGACGCAGGTAGCTGTTATGGAGACCGTGGTCCTGAACTCGGTACCCAGAGAGGAAATATGCCCTCAACACCCGTATGGCATGCCACACGTTCCTTGCCCCACAACCGGCGGTCGAGAAACGACAGAGCCAACAAGAAACTCACGGGACGTAGAGATTGCCCGCCTCGAGGAAGAAGTAGCGGCCCTGCACCAACAGCAGTGGGAAGAGAACAGAAATCTCGCCCCAGCAAACGCAAGCGCCTAGCTACCGCAAGTGCCACACGGCGCGGGGACCTCTAACGACCCTACTAACTTGCCCGCAATACAGTTTGGGACCTTACCAATGGAATTCGCCTGACTATCGATAACAGCACAAACGCCTCCACCAGTGATCCCACCAAGACCAGCTATGGTCGCTGGGCAAGCAGCACGACCTGCTACGAGCTATCCGTGACCACCAATCCCTAACTACCCTCCGGGATCCTACCTCCACATGTCGTGGGCGACAGCCTACAACCTGTACACTGCCTGTGGCGCAAATGCTTACCAGTGGCCGGCGTTCGACTTCCAGGGAAAAGGAAGACATCCTTTTACCCAGCAAATCATGAACGAGCACGTGCCCATGGGCTTCAAGATGCCCTTCCACATAGAACCTTATGGTGGAGAAACCGACCTGCGGGACCACCTGAACACTTTCAACTTGGCTATGTCAATATTGGGTATGATAGACAGCCAATAGTGCCAGGTCTTATCATCAACCCTGAAAGAGGCCGCCCTAAGATGGTTTTTGCTGTTGCCCACCAATTCGATCCACAGCTTCGAACAGTTGGCACAAAACTTTCTTACACAGTTCGCCAGCAGCAAGGAATACCAAAAGAATGAAGACTCCTTCATTGGTTTCCACCAAGAGGAAGGAGAAACCCTACAAGCCTTTCTGGCCCCTTCTGGCCCCTTTTACCAAGCTCTCGCTCCAAGTCCGAGGCCTCCAGGACGCCGTCGCCATCTTCGTCATAAAACAAGGTCTCCGATGCTCACAGTTCTACGGAGAACTCAACAGATGCCCCGTCTCTACCTTACAGGACCTAATGGACCATGCAGAATGGTTCATCCAGGAGGAGAACGCACAAATCACCAAAGACAAGATAAGGAAGTTCATGATAAGCAGGGCTGACATGGATCGAGCGGAAAAGAAGAAGGGTAAAACGGTGATAGAAAGCCAAGCTCCCAAGGAGAAAAACAACAAGAAGAGATCACCTCCTCGACCACGAACGCCTCCTAGAGGACGGTTTACAAGCTACACTCCCTTCAAAAAATCCCATGTTAGGGTACTGAAAGAGATTTATTACTCGGACATGCTCAGTTTTCCCCCTCAAGTCAAGACACGAAAAACGAGAAAACCGGTAACAAGTTAAAATACTGTCAATTCCATAAGGATTACGGGCACGAAACCAATGACTGCATCCACCTGAAGGATCAGATCGAAGACCTAATCCGAAAGGGACAGCTCGGCAGATTCATTAAAGAAGAAAGCAGGGCTAACGCAGAACAGCCACGAGAGGCCAACGATCAGACACCTACTTGTGGGGTCATCAACGTTATTGTCGGCGGTCTGCAGAGAGGAACTTCCTCGTCGCCTCAAAGCAAGAAAAGAGTGGAACGCTCCATTTTGGCCCTTGACTACCCCCCAAAACACAAAAAGAGGCGCGAGCCCAAGGGAGACCCCATCACATTCGATCTCACCAACCTAGAGGGACCAGTCCACGACGACCCCATGGTGGTGACGGCCATAATCGCCAACTACGAGGTCAAGAGAGTCTTGATCGACCAAGGGTCCTCAGTAGACGTCCTATACTTTGATACTTTCAAAAGACTCGGGTTGAACGAAGCCAGTATAAGGCCATTCCCTGGCACACTCATAGGGTTCTCAGGAGCCCAGGTTCCAGCAGAAAGAATCATCACTGCCCGAACAACCCTGGGCACCCTATCAAAGGTCGCTAGCCTTGATGTAGACTTCATCATCGTCTCGGCACCATCAGCATATAATACAATTTTTAGGGCAACCGTCCCTAAACAAACTCAGGGCTGTAGTGTCCACCGCACAGCTCACAGTGAAATTCCCAACACCCCACGGGGTTGGAGAAATTATGGCGGACCAGAAACTGGCGCGAGCATGCTATGCAGCGAGCCTAACCAAGACTGTCAAGGTCGCTCGCCTCGATCTCCGAGAAACACGTGAGGAACCCCCCGAGGGTATAGAGTCAGGAGGAAAGAAACTAGAGTCCGCCCGTCCGTACCAGACCTCTGCCTTAAAACTCCAAACACACTTTGCGTCCTCACGCGACTTTTCAGTCGAAGTCATACACGTCTTTTTATTTCGAATTTAGAATTCACTTCAGCCTGACGAAGGCCCACCTGACCTAGGCCATCCAAATGTAATCATCTTGTTTACTTTCAGCCTAACTAAGGTTAGCCCAACCGAGGCTGCACGAATGTAACCATTTTATCTATTATTATTGAAGTATTCCCTTTCCACAAGACAAGGCTTCCAATTCGCAAAGTACTCGCGTAAGTCCTACCACCGAAAAATGGATCAACCACCCTAAGAAACGCTAAGCGCCCCCAAGGCCAAGCTAGCATTTCCCCCAGCAACGCGGTAAAAACCCCTTGGTGCGAAAAAACACAAAACGAACGTTCGACAAACCACGCTAGCAAAACCGTCCTGATCACACGGTACTCATGCAAAATATCTTTTTACCCAGACGTAAAGAGATAACCACGAAGAGATTGCAATCATGCACAAATTTTTGCCCAGAAGTAAAAAAGGAGGCAGTAAAAACTCTTTTCCAAAAAATCATTCTCATTAGATGCCAAAAAATGAGAGGGCGTCCGCCCATTACAAAGGGTAAACACCCTGAAAATTACAGAAACCTATTCTTGGGCATCCTCAAGATCTACAAAGGCCTTAGCCCCAGCAGACTCTGCATGGCCAACACCTTCCAACGACCCCTGCTTGGTCGCTTCAGCTAGCTGCTGAGAAGTAGGTCCAATCCCTGGAGCTCGTCCGTTAATTCGAGATAACAATTGGTGCTCCACCAAGCGGCCGGTCAGTTGACGAAGATAAGCAAGATTCAATGGAGGATCTGTTTCCATTCGATCGCGAAGCTCACCGTAAAAAAACTCCAGGGAAGGATGCAAGGAAGCCACCCACTCTGCCGAAAACCTCTCCCCACGGAGACGCTCGAGTTGCTCGACAGCCAGGAGCATGCCGTACATCTTCTGCACCGACAACTCCCCATGGAGATCAGCAACGTCGGCAACTCTGTCCTCGACCGCCAGCCATCCGGAATCGTTCTCAGAAGCACGAGCATCCGCACTCCGCAAAGCTTCGCGAATTGAATGCAGCTCCCGCTAATGCCTCTCAGCGTCATCCCGACGACCGGCCAGCTCCTTGCGGGCCTTCTTCAATTCCGAGCGAAGGAGCGTAACCTCGAAAGGATGTCCAGCTTCAGCCTTAAGATGGGCAACCTCTTGATTCAAGGACTTAACCTCGTGTCCTTGATCCTCACACTCCAGCTTCTTGGCGAACAGCTACCCCCTCACGTCCGCCAATCTCTTCTGAGAGACCTCCAGAGCCTGGCTCTTGGAGGACGCAACACCGATAAACTGATCCCGATTGCGACGTATCTCCCGCTACAAAAATGCAAATTCAGGAACACAAATCAAAACAAAATGAGGAGAACACCAGGATAAGGGAGCTTACCACACGCTTCTCCCACTCAAAGCCAACTTGGTGGAAGTCAGCTAAGGCTTCAGCAACCCGACTGAAGCCTCGAACAACGAGATTCAGGGGAGAAGTGTCCAGCCTCCTGACTTCCCTCTCCCGCATCTCCACGGGGAAGTGCTTGCCCAACGCCACCAGTTCAAAATGTAATCCCCCTCCAGTGGCCCGAGGGGGTCAAAATGGCCGACGCTCGACCCTAGAACAAGATCTTTTGTGGCAGCCACTTGACTCGCCCCTACATTCCCTCTATCTAAAAGGGCTCTGACCTCCACGGCCGCATCGCCAGACTCCGCAACTTCCTCAGCCGCAGGTTTGCTGTAATACCCGGAAATTTTCCAATCAACGTTAAGGTCCTAATTTAATTTTTTATTTTAATTTAGAAGAAAAAGGAGAAAAATTTTAAAACAAATGAAATTTTATTTGGGCAAATTAGGACCCAACGGGAAATATTGGGTGTAAGTCTATTGACCCCAAAGTTGATTTTAATAATAAATAATAATATATATAATATATTTGTATATATATATATATATACAATTGATTTTTTTTTTAAAAAAATATATATATATGTATAGGCGGAGGGGGGGGGGGGTCACACACGTGACCCCCTTATAATTAAAATTTGTCCCCAATTCTTTTGCCCAGGGAGAGCAAAACCGAGGTGTGAAGCAGAAAAAAAAAGAGTGAGATTGAGGACCACACACACACACACGACGCGAGGCTTCGGCGGGAAGAAGAGGAAGACGACCGTGACGCGCGGGAAGAAAGGGAGGTCGACGTCGCCGTTTCGCCGGGACCGGAGCCATCGACGGCGGCTCCGACGCCGGAGGAAGGCGGTCTTCACGGAGGAGAGAGAGAGAGTAAGGAGAAGTGACGGGAATAGTGTTTTTTCGCCGGAAAAGTCGCCGGAATCCGCCGTTTTGAAGCCGGGGAAGGTGACCGGGAGTTCTTTCTACCCCATTCCATCATCCTATCCGATTGAATCGAGGTAAAAAGTCCCGAATCCCTCAAAACCCAAATTTATCTATTTTAGGGATTTTTGGAAAATTCCTAATTGGTATGAATAAATTATTTTGGGTCCTAATTTGAAGCTATTGGGTTGCTTAGAAGTATTTGGGAGTATATTTGTTGGAAAATTGATGATGGAAGTTGCTCAACTTGAAAACCATAGGACAATGGAATTTAAAGTGAGACAAAGTGTAGTATAAATTGAGTTGGGATTGATTGGTGTGTTGGATTGGTGTTATAGAATGGTAGGGATTGTGGAATATGCGAGGGATTAACGCCCGAATAATTCCGTCTCAACCGGAAACCAATTTGGTATTAAAAGAGACACTTTTCAATCCAATTTAGAATATGGAGCTAAGATATTAGCTAGGAATTTAGATTAGATCGTGGTGGATGGTTGGGATTGATTTAAATAGTGAAATGCTTTTATTAGGTGGATTATCAAATTTTAAAGGATATCCGGCCACATATGTTGTATGTGGATATGAGTTGAAGGGTTGGTTGTGAAAGGTCACATACGAACACTTGTAGGTGAAAATGAGTATTCAAAGAAAGGGACAAAGAGATGAGATTAAGTGTGAGACACTTGGAAACAATATTAAAGAGAGGAAAAAGGGTTAAGACCAAGGACTTGGTTCTTGGCAAAGTTAATGAATTAATTTGACATGAGCATAGCATATGCATACAATTTGCATATAATAAAGATGATAATGACGTAAATATATTTGTTAGGTAACCACGAGTCGTCTGGAGCAGGAGTGACTCCAGGACAAGAAACAGGAAGCCGTTCAGGTGAGGGGTTTCCCATCCTTGCCCTACAGGGTTGAATGAGGATGTGAATACGTGGTTTGCTTACTTGCTTGTTTGTAAGACTTGTTAGGTAATAACATGCTATTGTTGTTCCTAAACAGTTAATTGTGAAAATATTTGTATATATGTGATTGATTTAAGTTGAAGTGGTACTGGAGGGTATCCATGTGATGACATGGGATACGCCAACAGTACAAGTAAAAAGGGGTAGGATATTGATTTCGTACAATTTTTGGTTTGTCCCAATAATTAGAAACCCACTAAGGAAATGAAACTGACTTCTTATTACACGTCGACGTGATTTGTGGTAAATGAACTTAGGAAATACCTTAGAGCTAGGTTATCATCTAATCAGGGGTTGGGTACTAAACAAAGAGTAGAAAATCTCATAATTGATTAGAAATTCTTAGTGGAGTTCACACTGCTGGGGTAAGAACACTTTAGAATAGAAATGGGTAGTCCGCGTTGCAAACCCCACTGAAAGTAAGAGAGTGAAATATGACGTCAGACATTTGCCCGTTGTGGCTATGGCCCTAGCCTGGCACTAGGGTGGTACATTACATATTCATGGTTGCCCGTTGTG
Organism: Senna tora; assembly: GCA_014851425.1. Lineage (NCBI taxonomy): Eukaryota > Viridiplantae > Streptophyta > Magnoliopsida > Fabales > Fabaceae > Senna > Senna tora. Next base: position 22,379,667 of record CM026267.1, on the reverse strand, counting down.
GCTATGGCCCTAGCCTGGCACTAGGGTGGTGCATTACAAATTCATGGTTGCCCGTTGTGGCTATTGCCCTAGCTTGGCACTAGGGTGGTGCATAGCATTTGATAGACTTGCCCGTTGTGGCTATTGCCCTAGCCTGGCACTAGGGTGGTGCATTTCATATACATGGTTGCCCGTTGTGGCTATTGCCCTAGCCTGGCACTAGGGTGGTGCATAGCATTTGAATGACTTGCCTGTTGAGGCCATTGCTCTAGCGTGGCACTAGAGTCGAATGTATGATTTATAGTTTTTAATATAAAATGCTTCATATTATTGGTTACTTATAAGTAGCATGATTGAGGAGTATGATTCCTAAGTTTATCTGTGACGTAACGTTATATTAATGTTTGCCTGATCATTATATAACATATGATAAACTGGAATTTCGTGCGCTTGTGGTTGTGAGTGGTTCCCTTTCCCCAGCTGTAGTGGTACCCGCCGCTACGCCGAGGATGGGAAGCTTCTCACTGAGTCTGTTGGACTCACACCCTCTGTTTAAATGTTTCAGATACAGGAATCGGGCAGGCTTCGACGTCCGGACAGTGATACGGACATCTATCCACTTGCACCGCATTCGTTCGCGTGGGTGGACATCTTTTGATTATTTAGCCTTCATTATTTTGAGTTGTATATATTCTAAAGTTGTAAAGGCGACGTAAATATTTACAGCTTTTGAATTATGCTATATCTAGACATGTCGGCTTCACATGTGCTTACTGATAGGATTCTGGGTGTTGGGAAAGTCTTGATATACTTACATATATATTTATATATCTGCGTATGTGAATAGGATAGGTCACACATGATGGTGTGTGATCAATATGTATATGCTATATATATATGTGTGACTTGGTATATGATTGATGAAAAATATAAATACCTGCATGTGAATAGGATAGATTACACGTATTGAGGCGTGTAATCACTATGTATACTTAACTGTGAGTGTGGGTGTACATGCGTGAATATGACAGGTTATATACATTGTGTGTGAATAGGATAGATCATTCCCTTGGGGTTTGATCACTATGTATATATATATTTACGTGTGATTGTCCTGAGTTTATGGGTGTATATATATACATGAAATGGGCTGAAGCGGCATTGAGCACCGTGGATTGCAGGTTATTTAGGCCACCAATGATGGTGTGGCCACTATATACACTATGTGAATACTGAATGTTGATTGTATATAAGGGTAGATAATTTATGATTATTGATAAGGCTTACGGGTTTAGAGGATAAATTCTATTCCCGTGCCGGTCACGGATCCCTATAATTGGGGTCGTGACATTTGCCTACCATGCCCTAAGGCATGGGAGAGTCTCCAACAGACTCCTCAATGACCACCCTGGCCCTCTTAGCAGCAAGCTGATCGACCTCCTCAACAAGGCTAAGGATGGAAGGTCGGGTTGATAGAATCACCCTCATGAGTGATTGACGAACAAGAGCGAAAGTGGGAATAGAGGCAGGAGTGGAAGTTGGGACAAAAGATGGAACAACACCCTCCGCCGTAGCCTCCGCCTGTACATCCCCCTGGTCAGAACTCTGTCGTGCCACCTGCGAAGATAACCGCAACTCCACGCTAGGAGGCTGCTTTTTTAGCCTTCCTTCTCTGCCCTTGGCCAACTCCGCCGCGGAAGCTCCTTTCTTTTCCCCCTCCCGGGGTCCGCTCGCGCTACCTCTTCCATCTTTCTTCCTCTTCTCCATTTGAAGACCCTCCTGCCGGCGGTCTCTCTCGGTAGACGGAGGTATGGGACACCGTCCTTCCCTCTCACCACTAGTGGGTACCACAGCAGGGACATTGGCCGCTACCTCCGGAGAAAGGCTTCGTTGACCTTTTTCTTCCCCCTACTCTGACTGACGTCGCGAATACGGCTAAGAGGGGGAGGAGGAGGAGAAGAAGAAGGAAGGTCCTCCAAATCAGTAAAATCGAAGGGGTAGAAGCTATAATCGTCAGCAAAAGTAAGTTCGACAAAAGCAGAGAACAGGAGGAAGGAGCAAGAATCAGAGAGAACCGAGCAAAGGAAGGGAAAATAGAGGTCAATGCAAATGTAAAGTCATAAACTTTCAAACGCTGGACACTTATAGGATACCTAGAGGCGCGACGATTCAAAAACCATTGCCCCATCGTATCCCGCAACAGATAGAATTTTCTATCCTCTACAATCAGGCCCAGCTACAACTATTCGCTTCAACCGAACACGTGGAAAGGAAGGACGGCTGAGATTCACAACCGAGGCAATAGAAATTCGAAGACCAAAAAGCCCCCGAAAATCCAAGAGTCACCTAGAGACACATGGGGGCCTTTTCGAAAAACCATCTGCTCAGGCTAATGATGCCTACCCTCGGAAACGAACCCGCATTTAATGAAGGAGAAACGAAGGCAAAACACCCTACACCAGTGGCACCCGTTCAAGCTCTGACGCGTGGCAGCTGCAACAAGCCCACTCCTTCAACAGACAACTCTCGGCAATGAGTCCCTAGTCAGCCACCAGTTACGGTCGAACATAGCTAGAGGAGAGCCCTTCGAAATGACCAAACGACCCCTGACCTTTGGACTTCTCCCACCTGTCCACAAAGGATATTCCGGGAAATAGCCCTCTGAGCAATGATGACTCCACCTTGGTAAGTCACGTATTCTCTGTAGAGACGACTCGAAAACTTGCTAAGGAAGTCAAGCAGCTGGCCATCCAGAACAGGACTCGTCTCCTCTCCAAAATGTCTCCCTTTCCATGGAACGATACGAGGGAACCTATCTCGCAAGTTGGACGACCAGCTCCAATAATCATGACTTCGTGCGGATGAGCCCTCCCACGAGCAAAGGCAACAAAAAATTCCTAAGTATCTACAGACAAGGGAACTTAACTCCACGGGCGCCCAACACCCGTAGATTTGGGGGACTTATGTAACTACGGAAAATTCTACCTTGGGACACGTGACACTAACTTTCTAGAAGCCCAGCCTCAGCACCCGCTGGAGACACGTGGTACTACTCATCTGCTAGTTACATGGCCCTTGCCCATGTCACTTCATGGAACATCCCATTAGTCAGACGTGGGAACTCCTCAAGCCTCGTGGCACGACCCACGTCCCACGAGATTGTGGGTCGAGCACGACCTCCCCACACTCGGTATAAATAGACCCTCACCCGGGGGACTAAGGGATACACAACATGAAGGATTGCAACGCCTTATCTCATATCCCTCACATACTCTCGATAACCTGAGCACTCTCAGACCTCTCACACAAATCCTATTAAGCTCCGCCGTAGGTACGGTCAAGGCCAACCTCCGGCAAGCTCACTACCATCCCGGAGACTATTCCATACAGGGCTTTCAACAGCCCTCAGAGACTCGAGCTCTCTCCCACTAAGGCAACCTCCCAAGAGCGGCTCGTCCGCCCTGAGTACCTTAGACACGTCTTAGCCGCACACGGCCCGATACAGGTAAACTACCTTGCCCAACGACTCCCATAGACGTCACCATGACGAACTACGTGGACTTTGATCCCTTCCGAAGGGTATGTAGGCACCTAGGTGCATCGCCTAAGGACAAGTCCCCCATGGTTAAGACCCCATGCGATCCTAATTGCAAAATACAATTGTCTGAGCCAAAAACGACAATTCAATATATATTCTTATGATTTATTGAATTTTATTCATATGATAATGTGATACATTATAATTTGCATGTGGCAAAGAGAAAAAAAGAATATGGTTTCTTTGAAAATATAGTAGCTTTGGTTTATGACATTAGTTTCCACCTCGCATCTTTTTACCTTTTTTAATATGCATTGAAAATGTTGGCAAATAAAAAAAGCATTGAAAATGCTTAATTATTTTTTTTAGTATATTTCATGTTTTTATCTTATGACGAATATTTCTCATATAAGTTGGTGTGAACTTTTGTTTTTGGGGAGTAATTTGGTGTGAGCTTTAATTTGTGGATCTCATACGTGATTTTGAGTCAATTATTGCTCACATGCATCAAAAATTGTGAAAATTGTAATTATCTTATTATTCAAGATAATTTATGTCATGACTCGTGTACTTATGATGTATATGTATACTCACTCTTTATTTATTTAAGAATTTCCCTTATATAAAATTCTTATTAATAGTGGAAGCAAGAAAATGTGTAAAAAGTATACATCATAGTAGCACATTTTTAAATCAATATATATATATATATATATATATATATATATATTTTATTGAGAAATTACATTTAGGAAGTTATTTTTTTTGTGCCACACTTTTCTTTTGTCACACCAAAAATCTGCATCAAAGAGAAGTTTTTTTTTTTGTAATTATTTATTGAGAAGTTGGTTATTTAATGAAAAGTTACACTTATGAAGTTGAGGGAGAAGTTATTTTTTTGGTGTCACACTTTGCTTTTATGATACCAAAAAGTTCAAAGCCATATTAATATAGATATGTTGCCACCATATATATTATTTTTATAAATATATAATTTTGGGTTAAATATTAAATTGGTGTTAAACACAAAAATTTATATTAATTGGAAGCCAAATAATGATCATAAAATATTATAATTTTATGAAAAAGTTTTTCGGCGTATATTTTGATGGTTATATATTTTCATGATATTTAAATGTCATTTTATCTTGAAAAATGGATCATATAATTTTTATAACAATAAGGGAGAAAAACATTAATATATTATCGTAAAAATATATGTTAAAATTTTATGACCAATGGAATTAAAGCATTTGTTAGCTTTTATTTGGTTTATGGAAATGTTTTTAAAGTCATTATGTTATATTTAAAAGCCAATTGTGAGTTAATGAATATTTTATGAATTTATGATTTAAGATGTGTGATAAATCTCATGAAATTTCAATAAAATGATAATGGCATGTGAACAAATTTTATAATCTTAATTTTATATGATATAGTATGAAAATGCTAGATAAAGCTTATTGAATTTTTATTCTATAATGTAAGAGATTTTAATGGCCATATGTTTTGAGGGCTTTTTAGCCATATGTGATGAAGAAAATTGTTATATAATTTGGGAATACCTCAATATTAATTTTGTGAAATATTTGAGGATATATATATATGGATGCATAATTGTGGATTTTTTTATATTTTCACAAAAATGACTTTAGAAATTCATTTGCGATATTTTATAAGTGCCACAGAAATATTATTTTTTGGGTGAACGAAAGAAAATTGTGAAATCTTGTGAGAGGCACAATATCTATTAATACTAGGGGAATATATTTTGTGGATATCCAAAATAATTTCACCTAAGTTTTTTATGGTATATTATTAAAAATTGCTATGCAATTTATAATATGAATTACATGATTCATTTTATGGAACTAATTTTATTGTGAATATGTGACCAAAATAAAATTGTGGACTAATCGCAGCTCCGACTGGTCAGCACAATTGGAATCAAATTAAAGCGTCATTTACGCAGTATAAGGCGCAACTAAGGGTCCAATCTCTCACGGAGCCTTTATTCAAAGCTTTATGATTGATCGTAAGTAACCCTAGTTAAGTTAAGTGTTCAAGCAAGCAGTTTATATGAGAGATAAAATTCAATTAAAGCAAAACATTTTTCTTAGATGATGATTTCAACAATCCAAGCCATCTAGTGATTTTAGGGAGTTCTTGTTCTTTTGTTAGTTAAATTATTAATATTTCCTAGGCGATCGCTTTGTCTTAGGTTCAATTCAGATAAACTAATCCCCGACTGGGCAACAATTAATTTAATCCTAATTAAACCGTATGAAGATATTTAAGATATTCTTCCTATCTACGAGGTCCAAGTCAATACTAATCGGTTATCTTTGGAGGATCCTAGCATAAACTAAGTGTCCATCTCCCCGAACATAAGACTTAGCCTAGTGGATAGTTATTAGGCAAATAGATAGAAATAATAACATATAATTATATTTGAATTCTAGGCCACGGGCGTAAAACCTAGAATCCCTAAGTACATGTTCCTAAAGTTTTAACCCGACCGAGACTTACAATAGAAATCTACTAAAATATAACTATACCTAACTAAACTAGAATTAAATAAAGACTCGCTAATTTTAGCTCATAGGGTCATGCTTAGATCAATCCTCCTTGGAAACCCAAGGAGATTTAACCACTCATGGCTCACAAAACATTCTTAAGAATAAAGGAGTGACTGTGAAGCTTGAGATGCCTTTAGAAGCTTTTGGAGCTTCTATTTATAGTGTGATTACAGAAATCCTATTGAAACTACAATTCTATCTAAATTACAATCAAGATTATATTTTTAAATATATTTATAGCATGAGCCTTCATTTAAACTCTTGCATGTTGCTCACGTATTTGGCACATCAGCATCCACTTGTCGTGGAGAGCTTGGTTTTCCTTGTTGTGGCAATTGATGAGGTGTGTAAATCAGGTAGATTTAACAACGCCCTGGACTCGTCGCAATTAAGTCAGGATGGAATAAATACATGTAATGCATTATAATGTACTGCCCATGGTCGAATCTCTCGTGTAACCTTCAGTAGTTCAAGACTAACTATGCCTTTATATATTCGGATCGAGTTAAAAGTAGGAAAGAGTATTTTCAAAAGCAAGTAAATGATTTAAGAAAATATGATTTTATGACGAGTAACTAAGGAAAATGATTTATCCTTTTGGGTTTATGTAATTTGTTATCCCTGCTAATTCAAAATATCAAATGGGTAAGTTATTTTAGAAAACACCTTAATGGACCTCTTCATCCGAAGGTAATCCTGGCGACCGCCTCATAGGACCTAAGTACACATCAAAACGAGGACGTCGCACTCGCATTAAAATAGTGTATGCAAATAAGAAGGACACATTTAATTATAAAAGCCAAATTATATTTACGAACATAAATACAAAAAAGAGATATCTAGTTTGAGTCGATCAACCCAGACCTACGACCGCGTCTATTTAACCCAATCTTGAATCCTAAATTTGTTGTTCGATGGGATCTAGAACCACAACCAAAGATTGATAAACTGTAAGCTTCCTAAAATAAATTCCCTTAAGTTAAGAGCACATAGCTCAAGAAAATTACATAGATGAACCTAAGGATAACCTAGTAGGCTTAGCTAATCATATTCTAAGCACACAAGGCTAAGTCTAGGAAACTAGGATGAAACCTTGGATACATAATTGTGATTTTCACATCCTATTTATAAGTGTTCCTGGAAAATCCTAGTCTAATTACAACAAGGAAAGAAAATATTATTTTCCTAAGGATAATATTATTTCCGTAAATATAATAATATATTCCTAAAGATAATAATATATTTTCCTATTTTATTCTAAATTGCAAATTTGAATACTCATTTGGACTTTATCTCGACCCTCTGAGATGACACTGATTTTGACTTTCGAAATTTGAATCAGCGAAGGTTCAGACCATCCACGAAGCTATTCACCAATTGTGCAAGGGGTATCCGATGATTTGGGCACTTGGCTATTAGGTCCTGAAGGCGAACTCAATACTCGTAGTACCTCTCATTGAATTCCTGCTTTATAGAGGTGATTTCCTTCTTGGTCACCGAGACCTTGCGAGAAGGAAAATATTTCTCGAGGAAAGTGCTCTGGAGAGTGTTCCAAGAGATCAAGGCTTCCGGAGTTTGGGTCGAAAAAATGCAGAAACCACTCCATGGTCTTTCCTTCTAACGTCATTTGGAAGACTTTTCACATTTAATTTGGGCAGGGCATTTATTAGTGGTCCTTTTATTTCGAAATGTTTCTAAAAAGTCAGAACCAGGTTTTGAGAAACGTCATAGGAGGAGTCTGCCTTGTTTAGGTCTTTAAAGGTACCCCTCTCCTCCTTGATTTCTTCATCGTCATTGTGGTCTGCCGTGACTGTTTCAAGGGTTGCTTATCCCTTGTCTCTCCCTCCTAAGTCGGTTTAGGTTTCTCTCGATCTATAGGTCTTCAAAGAACAAGTCTCCTCTAGACCTTATGGTCATACATCAAGACAAAAAGAGCGGAGTGAGGCTCACTCTGCTTTACTCGCTGTGGCGAGTAGTGGTGGCAAGCAAAATAGAGCTTCTGTGTTGCTTGCTGCGACAAGCCTGTCGTGGCGAGTGAACCAAAAAGGGCAAGTTGCTCACTGTTGTGAGTGCCTTTTGTATGCTGGTTCACTTGTTGCGGCGAGCACCCTTTAGTGTTGGTTTCCTCGTTGCTGCGAGGGAGGCGGCGAGGGGTGCAGAGACCCTAATTATCTGCTTACCACAGTGAACACTAGTAGCGAGCTACCCAGATGTTCATTCCCTCGGAAATGTAATACCCGGAAATTTTCCAATCAACGTTAAGGTCCTAATTTAATTTTTATTTTAAATTTGGAAGGAAAAGGAGAAAATTTTAAATAAATGAAATTTTATTTGGACCAAAGTTAGGACCTAACGGGAAATATTGGGTGTAAGTTTATTAACCCCAAAAATTAATTTTAACTATAAATAATAATGTATTAAATATATATATATATATATATATATAAAAATATACAAATTTTAAAAAAAAAATAATAAAATATATGTATATAGGCGGAAGGGGGGGTCACACACCTGACCCCCATAAGCAAAACACCCCAATTCATTTTTGCTCCAGAGAAAGAGAGCCCGAGACGTGAAGAGCAGAGAAAGAAAAAAAAAGAGAGCGAGGGCCATTGACGCTACGGACCAGCTGGAGGAGAAGAGGAAGAGCGGGTGCGCGGGGAGAGGCAGCCGGAAGTCGACGCCGCCGTTCACCGGGACCGAAGCCGTCGACGGCGACTCTGACGCCGGAGGAAGGAGGTCCGGCGTGGGCTTCACGGAGGAGAAGGGAAAGTGACGGAAAAAGCGGTTTTTCGCCGGAATCTTCGTCGGAATCCGCCGTTTCGAAGCCGAGGAAGGTGACCGGGAGTTCTTTCTACCCCATTCCATCATTCTATCCGATTGAATCAAGGTAAAAAGTCCCAAATCCCTCAAACCCCAAATTTATCTATTTTAGGGATTTTTGGAAAATTCCTAATTGGAATGAATAAATTGCTTTGGGTCCTAATTTGGAGTTATTGGGTTGTTTAGAGGTATTTGGAAGTGTGTGTGTTGGGAAATTGATTATGGAGGTTACCCAATTTGAAAACCATAGAAGTATGGAATTTAAAGTGAGATAAAGTGTAGTATAAATTGAATTAGGATTGATTGGTGTGTTGGATTGGTGTTATAGAATGGTAGTGATTGTTGGAATATGCGAGAGATTAACGCCCGAGTAATTCCGTCTCAACCGGAAACCAATTTAGTATGAAAAGAGTCACTTTTCAATCCAATTTAGAATGTGGAGCTAAATTATAGGTTAGAAGTTTCGGATAGACCATAATGGACGCCGGAATTTATTTAAATAGTAAAATGCCCTTATTTGGTAAAAATCCCAATTTTCAAACATATTAGGCCACATGTGTTCGTATGTGAATATAAGTTGAAGAGTGGTTGGGTAATTAGCAACCATAGAAAATTTGAGGCTATGACTAACATAGGCCATCAATTGGATATGGGAATTGTGAAAAGTCACATACGAACACTTGTAGGTGAAAATGAGTATTCAAAGAAAGGGATAAAGAGATGAGATTAAGTGTGAGACACTTGGAAACAGTATTAAAGAGAGGAAGAAGGTTAAGACCAAGGACTTGGTTCTTGGCAAAGTTTAATGTATTAATTTGACATGAGCATAGCATATGCATATAATTTGCATATAGTAAAGATGATAATGATGTAAATATGTTTGTTAGGTAACCACGAATTGTCTGGAGCAGGAGTGACTCCAGGACCAGAAACAGGAAGCCGTCCAGGTGAGGGGTTTCCCATCCTTGCCCTACAGGGTTGAATGAGGATGTGAATACGTGGTTTGCTTACTTGTTTGTTTGTAAGAATTGTTAGGAAATAACATGCTATTGTTGTTCCTAAACTGTTATTTGTGAAAATATTTGTATATATGTGATTGATTAAAGTTGAAGTGGTACTGGAGGGTATCCATGTGATGACATGGGATACGCCAGACAGTACAAGTAAAAAGGGGTAGGATATTGATTTCGTTCAATTTTTGGTTTGTCCTAATAATTAGAAACCCACTAAGGAAATGAAAATGACTTATTTATACACGTCGACGTGATTTGTGGTAAATGAACTTAGGAAATACCTTAGAGCTAGGTTATCATCTAATCAAGGGTTGGGTACTAAGCAAAGAATAGAAAATCTCATAATTGATTAGAAATTCTTAGTGGAGTTCACACTGCAGAGGTAAAGACACTTTAGAATAGAAATGGGTAGTTCGTGTTACAAACCCCACTGAAAGTAAGAGAGTGAAATATGACGTCAGACATTTGCCCGTTGTGGCTATTGCCCTAGCCTGGCACTAGGGTGGTGCATTTCATATACATGGTTGCCCGTTGTGGCTATTGCCCTAGCCTGGCACTAGGGTGGTGCATAGCATTTGATAGACTTGCCCGTTGTGGCTATTGCCCTAGCTTGGCACTAGGGTGGTGCATAGCATTTGAAAGACTTGCCCGTTGAGGCTATTGCTCTAGCGTGGCACTAGAGTCGATTGTATGATTTATAGTTTTGATATGAAATGTTTCATGTTATTGGTTGCTTATGAGTAGCAGGATTGAGGAGCATGATTCTTAGGTTTTTCTGTGATGTAATGTTATACTAATGTTGTCTGATCATTATATAACATATGATAAACTGTAATTTCGTGCGCGTGTGGTTGTGAGTGGTTCCTTTTCCCCAGCTGTAGTGGTATCCGCCGCTACGCCGAGGATGGGAAGCTTCTCACTGAGTCTGTTGGACTCACACCCTCTGTTTACATGTTACAGATACAGGAATCGGGCAGGCTTCGACGTCCGGACAGTGATACGGACATCTATCCACTTGCACCGCACTTGTTCGCGTGGGTGGACATCCTTAGATTATTTAGTATTTATTATTTTGGATTATATATATTCTAAAGTTGTAAATGCGATGTAATTATTTACAGCTTTTGAATTATACTATATCTAGACATGTCGGCTTCACATGTGCTTACTGATAGGATTCTGGGTGTTAGGAAAGTTTTGTTATAATTATATATATATATCTGTGTATGTGAATAGGATAGGTCACACATGATGGTGTGTGATCAATATGTATATGCTTTATATATATATAGGTGTGATTTGGTACATGATGGATGTAAGATATAAATCCCTGCATGTGAATAGGATAGATTACACGTATTGAGGCGTGTAATCACTATGTATACTTAACTGTGAGTGTGGGTGTACATGTGTGGTTATGACAGGTTATATGTATATTGTGTGTGAATAGGATAGATCATTCCCTTGGGGTTTGATCACTATGTATATATAATTATGTGTGAATGTCCTGAGTGTATGGATGTATATATATACATGAAATGGGCTGAAGCAGCATTGAGCGCCGTGGATTGCAGGTTATCTAGGCCACCAATGATGGTGTGGCCACTATATACACTATGTGAATATTGAATGATGAATGTATATAAGGGTAGATAATTTATGATTATAGATAAGGCTTACGGGTTTAGAGGCTAAATTCTATTCCCGTGCCGGTCACGGATACCTGGAATCGGGGTCGTGACAGGAAAGAAAAAGAAGAAGAAGGAAAGAAAAAGAAAAACGAAAATTTAAAGAAAATTTGAGGAAAAATGAAGTACTTACCTCGTAGGGGCTACGAATAATCGATTGCAGAACCAAAGATGGCTCCCCAACAACGATGCCAATTTGATCACGGCTCTAACTGATTGTCATAGTCAGGATCAAATAAAGCCTCAAATTGTATAGCACAGGGCGCAACCCATGGTCGAATCTCTCATGGAGCCTCTAGTCAAAGCCCCACAATTGATTATAGATAACCCAAACAAGCAGGCAATTGCAGACGAAAAAGGAGTTATTATAAGAGAGAGTAAATTCAAGTAAGAAATTAAAGTAGGTTCCTTAGAGGATGATTTTGACAATCTTAGACAATCTAGAAATGTTAGGGAAATCTAATTCTTGTTCTTTATGTTACTTAAATTAATAAAGTTACCTAGGCGACCGCTTCGGTTTAGTCGCCACTGAAGGTTTTCAGTAGCGAGGGGATAGTCGCCACTGAAAACCCTTTAGTAGCGAAAATTGAAATGTAAGACGATTTTTAAAATATATAAAACATTACTTATAAATATTTTATTATTAATTTTAAAAAATAAATTATATATCATTTATTTTTTTAAATAATATAATATAAGTTTAGTCTTCTAATACATCAATTAATCTTTTTAAAAAATGTATTATTATGAACTTCAAATAAGAAAAAGTAAAAATAATAATAAATAAACATATATAAAGAACACTGTATTTGATGGATATTAATTCTCACTTATTATTGTAATTTTATATCTTTACCTTTAGGTTCTACAAAAAAGAGCTATATTTATATAATTTGTAGAACTCATATTTTTTATGATTATTCTTTTTAATTTTTTTTTCATATTTTATTTTGATATAAATATAAATAATTAAAACATTTAATTCTCACCCATTACATGTTCTACTTTGGAGAAATTAAAAATTATATATAAATAATTTTATATAAGTATATTCCTATTTGTCATCTAACTATTTTTAAATTAAAAATTATAATTAATTAAGTTTTTACCTTCGGTGGTGACTTTTACAAAGTCGCCACAAAAACCTTTCGATGGCGACTTTCAAAATTTCGCCATTGAAGGTTTTCAGTGGCAAGTGGAAGAGTTGCCACTGAAAACCCTTGGTGGCGACTTTGAAAATTTCGTCACTGAAGGTTTTTAATGTCGCCACTAAAAACCCTTTGGTGGTGATTTCAATTTTTGCCACTGAAGTGTATTTTGTGGCAACAATAATGTCACCACTGAAAAGGTTTTGGTGGTGAAAAAATTGTAGTCGTCACCCAAGGTCTTCGGCGACGACTAAAATGTTGCAATTGAAGATGTTCGGTGACGACTTTTTTGAATCGCCACTGAAAGTCAACTTTCTTGTAGTGCGGGTTAAGTCGAGCTAATTGGGCTAACTCGATGAGTCCAACTTTTTCTTAAAAATATAGTCCGATCAATTTATTTGAACCCAGCCAAACTTGACGAAGACATAATTTTTGTCGAGTTCAATCGTGTTCAAATAGATTAGTCGGGATCATGCTCACTGTTTAAATTATGAGTTTCACAGTAAAATGGATGTAAATGAAAAGTTGTACTGCAAATTTAGTTTTTGGCTGTACAAATAATAGTGAATAGGCATGTAGCCGGTGTTGAATTCAGTGAGTCCCCAGAGGCCAATGTGGCATCCGCACCACCCACAGTCCTAAAACAATAAGTCAGCCTTCACAATCCCTACCTAATAAGTACACTTTATAATTTTATGGGATTAAGTTTTTGTCGTTTCTAAGAGTATGGTCCACTTGTATATTATCAAATGGCCAATTTATCACCAACAATAATTGGAGTGATAAATATTCTATGTTTTTAAATAAGATCTTAGGTTTAAGATTTGTATATGAAAAAATTTCTGTTGAGAGAGATTTATTTTTTTTATGGACCTCGATTAGCTCAAATAAAATTATCTCTAATAGAGAAAAAAAAATGTTCAATTCATCTTTATTAGTTACATTAAATTACATTATTCTCTCTTAATAAAGAAAAAAACTGTAATTTTATTTATTTTAACGTATTTATTATTTACTTGATTCAAATATTTATTTGACAAATATATTTTTTATTTTAAAGTAAAATAACTTAATCATTAAATAGTAATTTTTAATATATATATTTATGTAGTAAATTTTAATTTTTTTAAAAAATGAATTTAATATTACCTATCATTAAAGATATTTTTGGTTAAAATGAGTAAAATTATAAGTTTTAATTATTTTAGAAAATAAGAGTGTAATTTTTTAAAATAAAAAGAATAATAACCTAATTTTATTTATTGTAGGTACAGTACTTTATTCTAGTTTTTAAATAATAATTAATTTTATTTATTTTTTAAATTTAAAAATAACAAAAGAAATTAATAATTCTACACTCTCTACTATCTCCTAAACTTGAACATAAAAATATACTATTCAATGAAATAACATAATCATATTTTATACTTATATAATAAATATAGATGACCAAAGCACAATATACTTATGTAAGTAAAGATATATATAGGAAGGCTACGATAGGTTCTTCCTCTCCATTATTCTTGAGATCACCTGCAACTTCAATGATTCATTTCTCATCTGCTCTCAACAAATTGGATCCTTTAATTGATGCTTTGTTGTCTGTCTTTTAAATAGGGTAATTTACAGTTTGCCTCATGTGGTTTGGCCTAAATTTAGTTTGCCCTTATGTAATTTAAAATGCGACACTTAACTATCGTGTGGTTTGGCTTAAAATTAATGTGTCCCCTGTAGTTTAGAATGTGACATTTGACCCCCTATGAGTTGTTATGTTATCACTTAACTATCCTATATTATTTTTTTCTCAAAATTTAATATTTAATATAACTTATAAAAGAAATTACCTAAAAATAATTGAATTAATTAATTATTTTGTTAAATATTTATTTTATCTCTAAAATAATAATAATAATAAACTATAATCTTTTACTTTCAACTCTTTTTAGCGTTTCCTTCAAACTCTTTCATTCCTCTAATCTCTCCACTATATCTAAGAGTATTGGTATGCTCCTAGTCTAAGGATACTTTTCTAGGAAAATTATTGTTTAATTTAGAGTTTCTAAGCTCAATAATGTTAACATTCAATCCAGGTATGTATGTTATGAACTTGGAAAATAAAAAAAAAACTTGTGTAAATTACACTTTAGTGTCCTGTGATTTTGCCCGATTTCAGTTTGGTGTCCTGTGATTTCATTTTTGTCAGTTTGGTGCCCTGAGGTTTGCACCGTTAGCACTTTAGTGCCCTAAGGTTTTCTACCGTTAGTTTTAACGGTAATTATACTATTTGAATTTTAAAAAAATTAAATGTGACTTGCTAAGGATCGAACTCAAGATCACTAATTTTAAAAACAATGTCTTATCCATTGGACCAAAAAGTCCTAATTGTTTATTGTCTTCCTTTCAATATATATATATATATAACAATTGCACTATTAACTTTCTCTACTTCCACTATTCTTAATGTCATTTCATCTACAGTAATTTTTTAATTTTATAATTTAAATCAATTAAATAATAAGCATAAATAAAATTAAAAATTATTTAAAATTTTATATCATTTAATTATATAAAACTATTTTAAATATTAATTATTTAATTATCCAATAAAAAATTATTATTTAATTAAAAAATATTATTTTAAATTACATATTATTTCATTAATTTTAAATAACACAATTATTTAATATAACATTTTAAATTGGCCAAAAAAATATAACATTTTAACTATTACTATTATTTCCACAAAAAACTATTATAATTATTTAATAACATAAAATTATTTTAAAATATATATTATTTAATAATTTTAAATGACATAACTATTAATTATAATAATATGTATAAATTTCATGTTTATAATATTCACTGTAACATAATTTATTGTATTTATTTTAATTAATTATAATTTATTGTCATGTAATAGAATAAATAAATTTAAAATAAAAAGAATACATTTATTTTTTTTATTAGTTCAATAAATTTTCAAGTGATTAAATAATTGAATCAATGACCCAATGACTCAAACCTTTCAACAATTTAATAATTGGTATGAGTTCAAATACTATATAGTGGAAGAGAAGAGTGTAATTCTACAAAATAAATGTGAGGGTAAGTATAGTTAGTCTTGACATATTATATTTATTGAAAGGAAACTAAAATCTATTAAGACTTTATGGTCCAATGGTTAAGGCATTAATTTATGTCATTAGAGATGTCATTAGAGATTTTGGTTTCGATCTCCAACGAGCCACATTTAAGATTTTTTTAATTCAAATAATAAAATTACCGTTAAAACTAACGGTAGAAAATCTCAGGGCACTAAAGTGCTAACGATGCAAATCTCAAGGTACCAAACTGACAAAAATGAAACCACAAGACACCAAAGTGAAATCGGACGAAACCACAGGGCATCAAAGTGTAATTTACCCAAAAAACTTAAATATAGATATATATTTGTATTATATTATTCTTTTACAATTTTATTTTGATTGATTTAATAATTGTAAAACATTAAAGATAAAAAATAACAATAAAATGAATAAATAACTAAATATAAATAATCAATAGAGTAAAAAATAAATATTAAATTATTTTATTGATTTTTAAAATTATAATTTTATTTTTATATTAATTATAATTTTTTTAAATCATTTTATAATTCTAGAGTGTTAAATAACAAATTTTAAACATTAAAAGAATTAAATGATGATTAATTTGACTAAAATTTGAAGAAGATAGGTGAAGGTAGTTAAGTGATAACATAAAAAAACCACATGGGGTCAAGTGTCACACTCTAAACCACAGGGGGCACATTAATTTTATGCCAAACCACATGGTGGTTAAGTGTCAAAATTTAAACCACAGGGAGCAAACTGAATTTAGGTCAAATCATAGAGGGACAAACTGTAGTTTACCCTTTAAAATAACTTAATCATTAAATAGTAGTTTTTAATATATATATATATATATATATATATATATATATATATATGTATATGTATATTTTATAAATTTTAATTTCTTAAATTAAATTTATTATTAGTTATCATTAAAGATATTTTGGTTAAAATGAGTAAAAGTATATGTTTCATAACATCTTAGTATGGACCAAAAAAAATATCTTAGAAAAGAATAGTGTAATTTTTTAAATAAAAAAAATATTAACCTAATTTTAATTTCTCTCCAGAAATGTAGGTATAGTAATTTATTTATTATAGTTGAACATAACAATATTTTATTCAATGAAAAAAAAAATCATATTTTATATTATAATAGAGCATTCAAAATTTTATTTTGGTCCATTATCTTTATCATTAGTTTTAAATTGGTTCTTTATCTTTCAAAAATTTTAAATTAATCATCTATCTTTTTAATTTGTTGCTAGTCAATCTTTCCGTCCAACTTCGTTAATTTTTCCCATTAATTACTAACGTGACCTGCTTAATTGCTTAGCTGGATACACTCTTTCCTATGTGACACTTTTTTTTTGGTAAGGCTGTGTAACACTTTTTAGTGACATGATTTTTTTTTTTGCATTCATACCAACAGTTTAATAAGGGTACATGATACGCATACCTGGACCATAGATGCTAGTATCTAAGGGCCTAATGAGATCAGTATTACAAAGGATATTGCAACTAGAAAAAGTAGTGCAAAGAACATTGATATCCTCACAAACAACCGCAATTCTAGTTGGAGCTATTTGAATAGCTGCCGGTTAGGGATGTGAATAGAAATTCGCAACTGATGGTTATGAGAAAAACAGACCAATGCTTGTCTGATAGCTTGGAGCATAACCAAGTAGGCCTCAGAGCTATAGTGAGGAGTAAAGATCAGTAACGGGGTAATTCGATCATGCTGCTGCCAAAGAATATGGGCCTCCCTCTTTTTAGTCTGCCTGCAATTAAACCAGCAGCAGAAGAGATTAATAGTTTCCACATCAGTCATACCTGTGTTGGACATAGTGTTGAACCGCGAGGAAGGCATATTCTGCAAATTGAAGAAGGGGTCAAGGGATGGTAAAGTTTCAATATGCTGAAGAGTGAGAAGGAAGTTTTGACTTTTGCGAACCACACCAGCGGGGTCAGGAGTTTCTTGAGAGAACAACACCTTATTTCGTTGAGTGTAAATCCCCCAACAAGTCACAATAACCTCATGGAGAATAGATTGTCCTGTGACAAGGTGCTTAAAGTCAAGGTTACACCAAGAAGTGACACTTTGACAAAAGGAGTCATTCACCCATCTTCTGCCAACAAAAGAAATAGACGAACCAAACCATACTGCTCTCGCAAATGGACAATCTTTAAAAAGATGTTCCTCGTCCTCAATAGTATCACACCCAAAAGTATACTTGTCATCCTCAATAGTAATAACTTCCAAAAGAACATAAGGAGTTTAAAAGGAAGTCTAATTTTCCATAGGTTCAACCAGTGAACACCCAGAGATCTTGTAGGGAGCCTGTCACTGGCTAAGTAGCTATAGGCTTCCTTAATAGTGTAGTTACCGTGGGGCGCAAGTTTCCATATTAACAAGTCAGGAACATTGTAGTGAGAGACCGGGATTTCGCTAATTTGTCTCACACGAGAGGGCTCGTAAACTCTATTGAGTCGAGATCTATTCCATCTCCTGTTACAAATAAAGTTCACTCACCAGAGAGAACTCGTGATTTTGTTTATCCATTGGGAACCAAGTCTCATTAGATAAATTAATACTAGCCCCATTACCCACCCGCCAAGCAGTGTGGTCTGTAACAATATTAGCAGAAGCATGGATCTTTTTCCATAAAGGTGAAGCATTACCAGGTGAAGTAAATTTCCGAGGATTGTGGGGGTCCCCATACCTAGCTCGAAAGACCCGATGAAGCAGAGTATGGGGTTGAGTTAGAACTCTCCAATATTGCTTCCCCAGAAGAGCTCTATTTAGAGGATCAAATCTACGAATTCCTAGACCCCCTTTCTGTTTTGGCTGACACAGACGAGGCCATGATATCATAGGAATGCCAGGTTTATCAGGCGTGTGGCCCCAGAAAAACCGAGAAAGTAATCTATCACATTGAGCCACTTCTTTCATATTGAGTTTAGTAAACTAAAGATGATATATCGGGGTAGCTGTCAGAGTGGCCTTAATCAAGGTACATCGGGCAGCCTGAGAAAGCATGTGGGCTTTCCATCCTTGGAGACGCTTAGTTAAGTGATCCAGGATTACCTTGTAATTTTGTCTGTCTCGAGCAGGACCATCAATGAAACCCCCCAAATATTTCCCAAGCCTATCGACAGTCTGACATTGCAAAATAGCCGCGCAGTTGTTTTTAATAGAGGGAGGACAATTAGAGGTGAATTTGACTTTCGATTTGTGAGGATTCATAAACAAACCAGACATATGCCCAAAAGCATCAAGAATACGTTTGCCTAAGGTAGCAGACTCCGTATTAGCCTTGAAGAATAAAAGGAAGTCATCCGCATAACAGAGATGATTAATTGGAGGGGCCAAACGACTAATTTTAATACCACCCAGTTTTTTAAGATCCTGAGCCTTCATTAGTTGTAACGATAAGACATTAGCACAGAGGATGAACAGATAGGGGGATATCGGATCACCTTGACGAAGACCAGCCGTAGGATGAAACCAGTTGCTAAATTCCCCATTGATCATGATTCGAGAGGTTGGTGTGGTGACACACTCCATAATGATTTGAACCCATATGTCTGGGAAGCCCATCACTTCCAACACACATCAAAGGAAAGTCCAGGAAACTTTATCATAGGCTTTACTAATATCCACCTTCAACGTCGCCCAATGCAACTTCTTTGCTTTACTTCGGTTTATATAATGAAGAAGCTCATTTGCAAGAAGGCTATTATCGATAATTTGCCTGTCCTTGACAAAGGCATTTTGAAAAGGAGTGATAAGATCCGGCATGATCAGTTGGAGCCTGTTTGTCAATGTCTTTGTGATGATCTTGTAGCTAACATTACAAAGACTAATAGGTCTATAGTCTTTAAACGTGGTTCCTATATCCGTTTTGGGGATGAGACAAATGTTGGTTTGATTGAGGTGCCTTGATAAGTACCCTCTAGAAAGGAAGGACCCCACCATACCTGTTATGTCTGAACCTACAATGTCCCAATATTTCTGGTAGAAAATAGTCGGGATTCCGTTCGGGCCTGGGGCCTTGGTCCTATTCATTTGGAAGAGAGCATTCTCAATTTCTAACTTGGTGAACGGCTTTGTGAGAATTTCTAAGTGTTTCTACTGTAAATGTGGGAGATCAATTCCTTGAAGTCTGGTTTTAGTCTCAGCAGGAGTGAGAGTGCTGGACGAGGAAAACACGTCAGAGAAAAAATGAACTTCATACTGTCGAATTTCCTGATGATTCCTAATCCACTCCCCTAAATCGTTTTGGATCATATAGATTCAGCTTTTATTCCGACGACTATTTATCACCGTATGAAAATATTTGGTGTTGCGATCCCCATTGATCAACCACAGTTGCTGGGCTCTTTGAGCCCACATAGTTTCCTCACACTTAAGCAGGAATTCCAGACGCTTACGATAGATTTCTTCTTGTACTTGTTGTTGAGACTCCTTTAGAGTAGTGATCCGGTTTTGAAGAGAAGCCAGTTGAGTTTCAACTTCCTGAATCTGTCTCCCAACATTTCCAAATGTGTCCCTGTTCCAGATAGAAAGCTTTTTTGACACTGCCAATCTTCTGATTAAACTGATGAGCACGAGACCCTACCCTCTCGAAGTATGTCCTCTCTAAGCCTCATTAATTATAGTTTTACACTAAGGATGGAACATCCACATGACTTCAAATCGGAATTGTCACCTTCTCATAGCACTTGGATAGTGATCATGAATAACCATGGGGGAATGATCACATGAGGCAATTGGAAGGATCTCCACCCAGGTATCCGGGTATTCCTGCATCCAACTTGTATTATAGTACACTCTATTAATTTTCTCACGAACCATATCCTCTTCCTTACGGTTATTAGACCAAGTATACCAGACTCCATGGGCAGGGACATCGATAAGACCACAAACATATATAGTATTAAGTAATTCATGGGCACCACGAATGCTTTGTCTTTTGCTCTGTTTCTCAGCATGCGACCCAACTTGGTTAAAGTCACCAAAAACCAGCCACGATAATTTATTAACAACTCTAGAAACTAAAAAATCCCAAAGAATATGTCTACGGTTTCGGGAAAGGGGGCCATATACCCCAGTAAGCATAAGATGTTTTCCACTCGAAAGTCTAGCTAGAACATGAATCCAGTAAGGGCAATATTCTACAATAGTTATATTAATAGGGTTTTTCCAGTACAAGACAAGGCCCCTTTTAGTACCCTCCGCTTCCACACAGAAATGATAGTAAAAGCCCCTTACATTACATAATTTTTGGGCAACTATATTATTACATTTTGACTCCTGGATAAACAAAACATCAGGAGTATATTTCCTACAGAGGTTTTTTAGTCGTCTAACTGTAGGGGCCCCTCTTATTCTCCTACAGTTCCAAGAGAGAAAATTCATATGTCCTTAGGGACAACCTCCTTTAAGCCCAGCTTACAACAGTTGACCATAGCCACCATCTCATCAACTAATCTCTTAAACACTTCTTGAACCTCAGCAGTTAAGCCCTTCCGTGCTCTCTTCAGCTCAGCGACCCCTTCCTCAGTATCATCTGTGTCAGGTCTATGTTTGCGTTTACCTATACGCCTTGTGAGGGATAGGTTCTTTTTCATGTTCCCCGAAGCAGCAAGTGGAGCAAGCTTTGCTCTTTTGAATAGCATATCCTTAAAATCTTTAGTTGTAAGATCACGCTTCTTGACTTGAGTTGGCGTCATATTAGGCTCCAGCCTTCGCAGAGAGGCTCTATTTTCAGCATTATTACCAGGTGGGTTAGGTGAATGAGATAAAGACTGAGACATATTTTGAGTTGCTTCATCATCTTGGCCCATACTGACAACAGAGAGATCCACACAAGGGAGACGTTGGTGGAGGCCCTGTTCGGAGTTGGGGGAGAGCTGTAAGGCCTCATCCCCTACTACAGTAACATGAACCAGGTCGTGAGTGGAAGTATGAAGTTCAGCGTTGGCAAAGTAAGCCAGCAGATTGATAGATGAGGCCGAATCTTCAATCCCCTCTTCAGTTGTGCCCCTTTCGACCTCTGATGGGGTTTCCTCTGGAACTGGGCTTAGTATTGACGCAGCCGTATAATCATCATATGGGTCAGGCCCACTCACCACGTCTATGAGTAAACCATTCGGAGTGAAACCAGGCTCAGTACCATGAGGTGGCGCACTAGGAACTATTATTCCAGCAATCATTTCCTCAATTTCAAAGTTGTCAGACGGAAGTGGAGTATTTTGTCTAGCTGAGCTAGATTCCCCAATTTCCATTTGGTTGCCATATCGACCTAAAGGGGGGTGCTGAAGGAAGTCATGCATTTCCATAATGTCCTACCACTGAGTATTTGCCATCAGGTGTTTGGCTTGAGGAGATGGGAACACCGAGTTTAGAGTTTGGCCCCACTCCGGGTCAGGTGTTAATTTTGCATTTGTGAGTCCAAATTGACCATCATCGAACTCCACCCATTTAAACCCTTGCTCTTGGCAATGCTCCTCTTGTAAGCTATCTGTAAAATGAACTCCTGGGGAAGGATGGGGGATCAGTGAAGAATTAGAGCAGTACTTCTCCATCAAACTCTCCAGGTCAGGGTTCATGTTCTCGAGCTGGCTTGGATCCAGAGGAACCTGTGGTTCCACCGGATAAGACTCCGTATGTTCTGTAGAAGAGGTGAGGGGGTCCTCATTATCAGAGTCGATCAGTTCCATACCTAAAGCAGGCAGGAGAGCCTCATCAATTTCAATGTTATTAAACCATTCTTCAATGAGAGGGTCAATTTCCTCCTCAGGCTGAGGCGATACAGGGGGTTGCAGAGTTTCATTTGGTAGAGGTGGCATCTCCTCATCAGCATCTGCTTCAAATTGCATTGGCTCAAGATTTTGCGGTCTATACGCTATACCATTAGGGGTCTGAAAAGCCGCAACAAATGTGGATCGCCTGTAGGATTGATTAAGGAAACGGCGGGCTTCCGGGATAAAGTAGGGACGCACCATCATGAGTCCATAGTTCACGTGGAAACGTTGCATGAGAAGAGTTGCTTGAGCATTGAGAGCCCGCGTCACCTGTGGTCTGGTCCACCTGCAATCCGGATATGAGTGACCCACTCTGCCACAATGGCGACATAGTTTGAAGATGCGTTCGTATCGACATTGAATTCACATTAGTTCCCTTTAATCATTTGCCAGCATAACTCCCATAAGTAGAGGTTGATCAATAGGAAGACGAACCCGGACAAGCATAAAGCGGATATTCCTTGACAATTCCGCCGACCAGTCTATACCACGGACATCCCCAATGAGCTCTCCAATACGTTGAGCAATCTAGGTTGTTTGAAACTCTAACGGTAGGCCCCAGAGCTGGACCCATACTGAGATGTCAGTGACCACCAACATATTCAGCACCATGTTAGGTTCCCACGGGAAAACTGCTAATAGGCCCCCTTGAACAGACCAAGGGCCGTTATTAGCCATGAAATACATATCCTCCGGGATTCCAAAGTATAGGACGAAATTATTCTGGTCCCTACCCACCACTCGAACAGGTCCTTGGAGTTGCCAAAAATGATCAATAATACTTTGGAGGCGCAAAATCGAGAACTTCCTCTGATCCACCAGAGTTGCAATAAGGCAATGGCTCAAAAACGACCTGCTCTCATCAATGTGCTGTTGGGGGATACGGAGAATAGGACCACGAGCGGCGCGAGGGCGAGGTGGGGGTGGTGGGGGTTGAAGGAGAATGTTGTCATTGTTGTCCATTGCATCATCCATATCAACATCAGAATCAGAATCAGTGGAATCAGTCCAGCCAATTTCATGAGGATTGTGTGCCATATTGCTAAGTTTCCGTCGTTTTAGAGGATGGAACTCTGTAAGGTTGGTTTTGTCCCAATAAGTCTCCATGGAAGTATTTAAGATCAGGATCTCACTCAGCAGGGGGAAGAAGACAAGCCCCTACTACTGCAGGGTTGGGAAACGGAACAATAGGAGTATGATTAGAAAACCTCAGCAGGCAAATTAACTACGAAATTGATTATTAGTGGTCCGATAGAGATTATAACAATCATGAGACCTAATAAAGACGTATTTAATAGGTTTTTGCAGGGATTAAGGACTTTGATTGGTCCTTAAATCGGTACCGTGCAAGCTATTAATTGAGATAAGGCTGAAGACGAAAATTGTAGACGCACTCTCAAAAAGTAATAATCATGCATCTAAGCTTCACCCACGTCTATCAAGAAAATCTATACAAGAATTTGGAAAAGGGGCAAGCCGACTTCGAAAACCTAGAAAATTAGGGTTTGGTGAGGAAACGGCCAAAATAAATTATAAGGTGAACCAACGAATACACCGGACGGGTAATTTGATAAGAAAACACTCAGATCATGAAGTGAAGGATGTAGATTAAGATGGAACGTTTGAGAATGGATTGAACGATACTCTCAGGGATAGTGGAGGAGTAACTCACAACAGGAGTTTTAGGAAGAAAAAAAATAATTAAAAAAAAGTGACATGATATATGACTCATTCTTTTCGTTTCCCCTACTTTTCCAATTTCTTTTTTTATTAATGGATTATGACCTTTTGATCCTACATTGTGTGAGAGGCTTCAAGTTTAGATCAAAAGAGTAAAGAATGGGATACTATAGTCTATAGAGGGTGTAGAGGAAGTAGCCGGCCATGGCTTCTCATGCTTGGTGAAATCAGAAGGGATTAATAAGATCGATCGTCATAATCAGGATTAAATTAAAGTCATAAAGTCATAATTACGCAGTATAAGGCACACACAACCAATGGTCGAATCCTAATTTATAAAAATAGTAACCTAAATTAAACTAAAGTATTAAGAGCAATTTATGAAAGCAGTTATAATATGAGAGATGAAATCAATAAAAGTAAACAAGTTCGATGACCTTTACCAATCTAGCCGTCTAATAATTTTAAGAAGTTCTTGTTCTTTTATTGGTTAAATTACTAATTTAGCTCAGGTAACCACTTTGGCTTAGGTTCGATTCAGATAAATTAATCCCCGATCTGGCAACAATTAATTATATCTTAATTTAACCGCATGAAGATATTTATCCTATCTATGGGTCAAATTCAATCCCGACCGGTTATCTTTAGAGGATGCTAGCGTAGGTGAAGTGTCTATCCTAGAACTTAAGACTAAACCTAGTGGATAGTTATTTGGCAGATAGAAAGAATTAATAACGTATAATTATACTCAGATCTTAGGCCACGACTGTGAAACCCAAATCCCTAGTTAAGTATATGTTCCTAATGTTTTAGCCCGACTGGATTTTAAAATAGAAATATAGCAAAATACAATTATATCTAACTAAATAAGAATTTAAAAGACTCCTTAAATTGAGCTCATAGGCTCATGCCTAGATCAATTCTTATTAAAAACCCAAAGGGATTTAGCCACTCATAACTCACAGAATATCCTTAAGAATAGGGTTTGACTGTGAAGCCTGAGATGCCTTTAGAAGCTTTTGGAGCTTCTATTTATATTGTGATTACAGAAATCTCAATGGAACTTCGATTTATCTATATTTCAATCATCAATATTATAATTTAAATTAATTCTAATTCTAAAATACAATTTAATTCTAATTCCTAATTTGCATCTTAGATAGGGAGACTCTTCATTTGAATTCCTGCTTGCCATTCAGGTACTTGCTACGTCAGCACTCCCTTGCTTTGGCGAGCTGGCCTTCTGCTGTGTGTTTTGCCTTTTTAGTTTTGCCCTGTTTTCACTTTCTAGCTTCATTATGGTCCCTAACTTGGAGATATTAGTTATTTTGTTCTGGGTCAAGTCAGAAACACTTGAACAAACATAAAAAAATCCTTCTAATATTCAACAGATATTACAAAAATTTAAGAATTATTAGAATTAATATATTTATGCTTAAATCCTCGAAATCAGCTACTTTTTCAGTTAGTCCCTATATTAGGATTATTAACACTACAACAAAATATCGGTTTACCCAGAGAATTTTACCTACCTAATATATTCCATGGGTAATCCTTGAGAAAACGAAAAGAAAACACAAAATTCTTTTTCTTGAAAATTAGCTACGAACTAATTTCTGTGAGCAATTTCTTAGAATTAGCCACGGATTCCGTGGGTAAGTAATTTATAATTTAAATTTAAATTTTCAATTGAGAAAAATTACATTTTCCTCTCCTCCAATAATACATGATATTACTATTTCTCAAAGATTATAATTCATTGGAAATCATAATTTAATTATGATTTTATTTTATTAAAAGTAACAAAATTATTCTTTAAAAAAATTATATTGATCATATTTATGTAAAACATTTTTATATATTTGTTGAAGTATATAATATATCAAATACACAATAAAAAACTATAAGAATTCACTTATCAATAAAATTCAAAAATGTGATTATCAAGATTTATTCCTATGTGGGTATATGGATCACCGATCGTTCATCAAAAATGCAGTTGAATCGTAGAATATATAAATATAAATAAATATATATTATAACACACTTATCAATAATTAAAAAAATCAAATTATAAATAATTTAATAAAAATTACAAGGAAGAGGTTGAACGACTGGAAGTTCAGTGCCCTTTTGTTCTAAATCTTTTCCTATTTTAACACCTATCGACACAATACTTTTCCCAGCATCATTAAGCACAAATGAAGATAAAGGGAAAAAATCTTGCGGAGTGGGAAGCCGATCATCTATTCCTATATTACTAGGTGGTTTATTATCATGGTTGTAAGGAGATATGGAAAAGGATACTTGTAATTGGTCTTTATAGATTTTCAAGACCCGCACGGCTAATCCTCTATCTTCTCATATTTTTTTGTTATCTTTTTTTTCTATTAGGAGGAATCATTCTTCCAATTGTACACTCAGGTTTTCTAGTTGCCTATTGGTTTCTGTTTGTTCTTCTGCAAATGCAACTTTCATCGCCTTCACCCCATAGATGAGCACTTTGCCAAGTCATTTGCGATTAGGGGCGATGCAGTTTGGCCTAAAGGGTTTATTGGGTTTGATGGTTGATGGACGCGGCCTTGTCGCGAGGCCGGCACCAATCAAATTAATACTAGAAAGTGCAGCTAGTGGCACAACCTAGGTCGAATCTCTCTCGCGGAGCCTATGGACTCTATGGACAAATATGCTCAATTAACACAAAAAGGGAAGTCTTTGAGGCAATTTAACAAACATTTGGTGTGCAATGAAACTAAATGGAATTAAATGCAACTAAATGAAACTAGAACTAACACTTTTTGGGATTTTCAATATTTTTAAAGCTAAAGTAAATTGAGGTGAATGAAATGAGATGAATATGCTTTGTTGGAGAATGCTTTGGGCTATCCTTGCTATCAAAAAGTATGGAGTTAATCAATGAAATGTCATTTCCTAAAGTAGTTTAGTGACCACTAAACCTAGGTAATTTAATTAGAGAATGCAATTAACCAACCGGACAATTAACAAGCCTAATCAATTACCATCAATGAAGCAAATGGGGAATTTAATATAGATTAGAATTCAACTCAACAAATACCATTGTCATTAGAGTAACTTCCACAATGAATCAAAACTACAATAAGATTTAACCAAATCCAATGTAATCTAAACCCACAATGGGAGAATGAAAATACAATTCACAAATCTATATCAATCCCTAATATCCAACTACAACCAAGTTAAGTTCCACAACCATGGAACCACAATCAATACAAATCCATCAAAATCAACAAGATAATAATGAATCTATAAAGAGAAGTAGATGGAAAACAAGAAAAACTCCCTAGTAAGTGCCAAAGCTCAAGCCCCAATCATCCTCCTCCAAAGCACTAGAAGTTTAGCCACTCATGGAGATGAAGAATGCTCCACCAAGCTTTTCCAACCCTTGCTTAGCCATGGATGATGATGGAGGTTGCTGGAATTTGGTCTGAATGTGTGTGGAGAGTGGAGAAGATGAAGAGAAAATGGTGAGTGTGGCTGGAAATGTGAGAGGAACTTGAGAGAATGAGAGCTTGTGTGATGAATGTGTGTAAAATCGTGGGTTCCTCTCCAAATTAGGTTAAGGGCTCCTAAAAGATCAGAATATTCCCTCTAATCCGACCTAGTATGCTCCCCTTGTGGTAAAACACTGAGAAAATGGGCCCACAATCCGTTTCAGCTCTTAAAATCACGAGAAAATCGTGCAGAACTGGTGTACCCGCTGGCAGCGGGTCATATACCTGCTGGCAGCGGGTGGATTACTTAAAACACGCATTTTGCCCTGAAACTGAAGTCCACCCGCTGGCAGCTTGCAAGGCTACCCGCTGGCAGCGGGTGGAACAGTAGAACAGGCCCAAAAATGCCTCTAAGCCTCAAATCTTGTACCGGCTTCGCTTTCCAGCTTCTTTCTCGACCTCTAGCACTTGAATCCTTGCTATTCCTCAAGCTAGTTGACCTACAAATCAACCAAAACAATTGTGAGGCCCTCAAGTTAATAAAACTAGAGAATTATCACAATTTATTCAATAAAAATATGGAATTAGCAAGATTGTGAATTAAGTCCTTAAGTGCCCTTGAATAACATTAAATCATGCATAATGATTCTTTAAACTCAACAAAAGCTTGTCAAATGCCAAATGATACAAGGGTAAATATTGGTATTATCAATGGTCTCCCAAGGAAATTAGGGCTTCCATAGAGTTATTACACTCTAATCTAATTCTTTAGGGAATTTTCTGGAACTACATGTTTGATGTCCGGACCTTTTTTGGTGCATGGTCGGAACTTCATCATAACAGTAGGGGTAGTAACCAGCCTCATATTCATACATAGGTCTGAGATATCTATCCATAAAATTTTATTATTATGAAAAGAAAATTTTTGACAACCTGAGTATTTTTATTTTAAAGGAAAAATAAAAGACAAAAAGAAAAATAAATTAAAAATTTTTTAAGCAAAAAAAAAAGAGAACGTATATATATGTAATTCCATTATATTCTCTCCTATGGACACGTGACACTAGTCTTCTAGAACCATAATCAAGCCTCAGATTAGTGATACGTGGCACCACTATATGGCCTCGAGCATGTCTCATACCACTATTCCCTCAGAGTCTTTCACATAAGAGACGTGGGAGAAAAATCACGAATGTGAGTCGAGCACGACCCACAAGAATGTGGGTCGACCAAGTTCTTGCCTACACTTAGTATAACTACCCTTCTTGGGGGACTTAGAAGTATAATCGACAGATAACAGAGAGCTCACTTACTCTCTCATACAAATTACTATTCAAAGATCTCTGTTCTCTTATCCCTTATGTAACGTCCTAGTTTCTTAATTGATTTTATTGCGGAATTTAGTTATCTATCTTAACTCTTAAGAAAGTCGAGTGCACAAATTTTCTCTTTTTTTCATAAGAGTTATATTTCCCAAGGATCGCTCACTTTCTGTTTGGTTATTTAAACCTAAGAAAGTAGAAGTTACGTTTTCACTCTCACACTTCCCAACACAATTAGTTAAGCATACATACATAAGAGATATCATATAAGCTAGTAGATTGAGGTCATAACCTCCATACATCACATACATCATAAGTATACGGCAGATAAACATACATATATATAAGTCAGTAAGGGCACACAGGCCACACTAAGGTACACAAGCCATATACAATAAAAATGGTTCACACGCCATTGCCATGAACATAGTTTATTGTTGGTAAATTAGTGCACTAGTCTAACAAAGGTAAACACTGCCTTCCAACTTTACATGGGAGGGAGAGGCATGTCCTCTATAGGCTCGCAGAAAAGTATCTTTAGTTTATAGAGGATGGAGAAACTACCGATGGATGGCACCTCCAACCATACTGCCTCAATCTCAAGCTTCAGACGAAACCTGGCCATCTGAACACGCTGATGTAATGAGATATAAAATCCCAGTAACAATGATTATCAATATTTTCAAAATTCGTTAGTGGTCTAGATGCATTATTCAGAATACAGAAAAACTTCCCTTTGCATTTCACATCATATAAAAGCATAACATGTCATATTGCAATACACATTGTTATGCTTATTCATCAATTACAAGACATTTCTACAGATAGGCAAAGTATGATTACTACACAGTCCAACCAGTCATGCCGTTCATGAATAAAAGAATCAAATCATACTATATGTCAGATATTCACAAATAAATCAATCATGCATAATAAGAACTTCACATAACAGTTCAATTTCACATATGCATGATAATTCCATTTCAGTGCGGCCATAATCCGGGATCCATGTCAGATGAATTCAAATCCATCTCAGATCTTATAAATTGACATAAACCATTACCAAATGTTGTCACACAGACAAAAACAATATCATGAAATAGGACAATCTGACTTGTCGATAAAGTAAAGTCTGCCAATAAGGCACAGGAAGAATTACCTAACATTCTAGGGCGTCCCTCGGTGTGCGCACAAGTTAGAACCTTAGGATCACCATTCCCGGACTGCGTCTTTCCTCACTAGTTGCTAGATAGCTACGTCCCAGACGCATTCCTAGCCAGCCTAGTGTGACCTTTCCATCCAGATTATGTATAAAAATTTCTATGGTAATGTTTATTCAATTGTAAGTAAAATTTCCTCCGAATGACCATTGGCCATTCATTTGCATTTAGCAATTCACGACATCCCGGATGCCATATGTCATGACCCCCGTTTAGAGGACCGTGACTGGCACAGACACAGGGAATACCCATATGCCTGTAAGCCTTATCACCTAATTGACAGAATATCTATTACTGAAAATACATTCACATGCATTATAATACTATGGCTACACCAAAGTGGTGGCCTATCTTAGGCAAGCAAATCCACGGCCAGTGCCGCTTTAGGATATAAATATAAGAAAACACACATAATATATAACCTGATGTCCGAAGATGCTGCCTATCCTATTCACATGCAACATATATATGTGTATATATATATATATATATATATATATATTGAAAACAAGTTTTCCCTGCATCGTAATCTAACGAATCCTGATCTTTAAGGTGTGTGAAGCTGACAGTTCTAGATTTAGTGATACAATATAGTTGGGTACGTCTACCCTTTACTTTATGATACATGATAAAGTAAATTAAATTAAAATTACAATTCATTCACCCACATGAACAAGTTGTGGGTCTTGGAAAGTTTTGTTCGTTCCTCGCTCCACCGAGACTTCTTCCACCTGTACTTAACATGTCTCTGTGTAGTAAAAATGAGGTGTGAGTATTAACCACACGACTCAGTGAGGACTCTCCCATCCCCGACGCAAGGTGGGTACCATAGCGTTGGGTTTGGGAGTCATACACAATTACATGCAAAAACAGCTAGTTACTGTTGTTAGCATACATTCTCGGTGATCACACAACAACAGAAATTTCACCCAAACACTCACATATATTTAACAACTGAAAACATGCAGCAGTTTATTCCATGTCATCAATCAGCAAGTAAACATGTAACATATAGTGCCGGCCTTTACTTACCGGTCTTCTCACGTTTCAGCATGTCCGAATCAAACAAGACGTGTGGTGACGTAATCCTGTACGTTACCACTACGCTGCACAATCAGCAATTATATGCAAACACAGACAACTTGTACATACACACATATGCTAAACATACTTCTACTTAATCTCCCCAACTCTGGGGTATCTACTAGCCACTATGTGGCTTTTCTACTTTGAACCCGTGCACTCGGGCTACTGGCCACCACGTGGCAAAACATACTTAACCCATTCACTTGGGTACCGGTCACCTCGTGACAATTCTGTTAATCAAACAATACTTAACCCATTCACTTGTATTGGTCACCTCGTGACAATTATATTAATCAAACACAATCAACTTCTATCTATCAAACAATTGATATGCAGCCACCACGTGGCACGTCCTGACCCCTTGCTGCGGGGAAATAGCTTGAGCTCACTCGTCCAATACCCAACCAGGCCACATGGCGGGCACGACACAACGTCTCGAAGCATGGCCACTGACACACCCTGGACCAACTCTACAGGATGATTTCTCTTTTACTAGGTTAGGCTCACGGTTCACCCGTAGGTTCCTCCCGTGTCTCCTTACTTTAGTCTCACATATTAATAGGATTCTTTGTATCTTTTCCAAAGGATCAACAATTCTTCTCCTTGTTAATATGGACGAGTATCCTTAACAGGATATAACTCATATAGCCGTCCAGATGCACTCTCTGAGCCTCAAGCTATCGTCATAGCAATATAAAACCTTTCTGACCCTATTGCCAGGATAGGGCAATGACCATCGTCGTGGTGATTATAAAACTGAGGTCTCAAGTGCCATCTGACGTTGTTCTAGTCGATGTATCACATCGCTATCATAATCAAATCCGAAACCCACCAAGAACTCCCTTTGAATGATTATAATTTGAGTCACTATCGTGACGAGTTTTCAAAATAAAGTTTAGTCCTTCCGTACAAGGACTCTTGCCACCGTCGTGGAAAATATTTAATAAAATGCTCATCATGCCTCCGAAGTGTATGAGTTGGATTTGTAACACACCAATCATAGCAATCAATTATACTCTACTCCTATGTTGTCCTATCCAAGCTACTTTCCACAATCTATTTCTAGTTCTTTCATTCTTTTAGCATTCTATACATCTAGCTAACACATACCAGACAAGCAGAGAATATACATACTCATGTAATCCACATAAGAATACAACCCTAGGAGCAGAGATGGAAGAACCCTCATCTTGGCCAACCTTCCATGCAATCCTCTCCTGTAACTTTAGTCTCCTCGAAGTTCCTGTTACACTCTTTTGCGAGCCATTGTTCCTATAAGAACAACATTTACTTCATTAAGATTATTACTTAGCTTAACTTATTATTTATCTCTTCATTACTCTCACATGTAGTCCATGGTTGCCATAGAGTCAAGCTCTTGGTCTTATCGGACTTCTCTATCCCGACTTAGGCGTATCCTTCCTCGGACACTTGACTTACTCGCATATAACACTCTACTTGAGTGTTTCACATACTTGGATTTGAGTATTAGACCTCTATCTACTTGTATTCACTTCTTAGGAAGCTTATCTAGCTTAGTTGGAAGGAATCCTATTTTTAGGAAGGTCTAAACATTTTATTTCAACTTGTGTTCTTACTCGGTTTCTAAGAAATCTAGTTTCTAAACCTCAATACACCTCTAATTCATCCTACTTAAGGCTTCCTAATAATTATGAAGGAATAAAATTATCATTTTTGAATTTGGACTTCATTGTTCCGCAAGTTTCCATCCTTGAGAAACAAGAAGGTACCTAAAATAATTCTTGATGCTTGATAGCATATTTAGAATTATTCTAGGGTGTTTAAGATTGAAAAGAAAAGGTTTGGAGCCCTCAACATCACCCTTAAAGTGTATTTGGGCAAACCGAGCAGGGACCCGACATGTTAATGCCAAGGTCCGGCCTTAGTATCCTTAGGCCAGCTCTTCACGGGTCTTGTTCAGCTAATATTTCAACTATATAATTTTAATAATATCAATCCAATCCTATTTATTCAAATCCAAGCTCAATCCTAATTATTAACAATTTTCCCCAATTTGAAAATAATTATAATTTCAATAATATCAATCCAAGCCTATTTACTTAAATCCAAGCTCAATCCTAATTATCAACAAATTTCCCTAATTTGGAAATAATTATAATTTCAACCCCAAATCCTTTCAAATTCGAATTTGGGCAAATCTGAGAATATAATCTTGATTCCTACCCCAACTAAGTGTTCAAGAACACTTTCTAGGTCTCAATCTACCCTCGAAACAATTCAATCGAAAGTGAATCGAAGGAATCCCTAAAAATAGAGAAATTGAGGGTTTCGAATGAAATTGGGATTACCAACCTT
This sequence comes from Senna tora, assembly GCA_014851425.1. Lineage (NCBI taxonomy): Eukaryota > Viridiplantae > Streptophyta > Magnoliopsida > Fabales > Fabaceae > Senna > Senna tora. Next base: position 22,345,852 of record CM026267.1, on the reverse strand, counting down.
GATTCGATTGGTGGGAGGTGTGGAAGATGTTGTAACCGAGCTCCGGTGACTTTTCCCGACGTCGGCTAGCTCTTCTTCGACGAGTTTCCGGCAAAATTCCTCCTCATTCACCCTTCTTCTTCCTCCACGCATCCCCCGTCTCTCTCTTCTTCCACTTTCTTCTTCTCTCTCGTGGTAGCTCTCTCTCTCCCACTATTCTTTCTTTTCCTTTCTATTCTCTTTTTCTTTTATTTGTCTAAACGCAAGCATCCCCTTTTCTTTTTTTTTTAAAAAATAATAATTACAATAATTAAAATCATATATATATATATATATATATATATATATATATATATATATATATATATAATAAAAATAAATAATTAATAAATATAATTAAAATTAATTAATTAATAATTAAATAAATAATAAAAAATTTGTATTTTTAATTTAATCTCTTTTCCTATTTAATTCAGGTTTCCAATTTCTTAGGCCCCAAATTAAATCCTAAAAATTATTTTCTACTTCTTTTTCCTTCCCTTTTTATTTTATTTTAAATTTCGAAAAATTTTCTTGGGTATTACAATCTTTGAAAAAAAATTTCCTTTTCGGTTTCTTTTTAACTTTCATACTTTTTCTATATTCTTTTTAAATTTTTAATTCCTAACCCCAAAATAAATCATTCTTAAATCCTCGAAATTTTAAATAAATTATTTTTAAATCCTCAAAATTTTCCGGAGTATTACACCATATATTCTCAATAGTGTCATACACAATTTTTATGCATGATTTTCCCACATTTATCCCACAAATGCTCATGTAGAAATCACATTATAGATGAATGCCACACACTTAAATGAAAACACAACATTTAATTCAATTTAGTTACAAAGTCAAGAAAAGTCAACACTTAACTTACAATTTGATGCTCAAGGAATCAAAAGCTATCAATTTGATCCTTTTAGTGATTCTTTTCCATTTTAAGTATGATTTCACATCCAATTTAGCTCAAGATTCACTCATAGAGCATTTAGCATTCATGGAATACTTGAAACATCACTCTTAGCATAAATTTCCCTTGAAATTTAGCTATCACAAAGAAATAGGAAAAATCAAGTTTCTTTTCAATTTAATCTCTATTTAGCTTCAATTTCAGTTCTGAGCATTTCTAGCATCCTATAACCACATAGAATGCTTTTAAGTATTAATTGAGGCTTGCACAGCCAGGATTCATGCTCAAATTAGATCAGAAACAGCAAAATAGCAATGAATCAAAAAGTATGATTTCAATGCAATTTAATCCCTATTGAGTCTCATTTTCTATTCTAGACACGTTTAACACCCAACAAGCTCACATCATGCTTTTAGACAACAATTAAGGTTTGCACAGTAAGTTTCCATGCCCAGAACAAATCAGAATTAGGAATTTTGTAGCAATTCACAAGTTGAGTGCAAATTGGTCCATATGCATACTCATTTTAAGCTAAACTCAATTTTCAACTCTTAAAGCTTCATGACATGACTCAAGATAGTAAATGAACTTTTTCCACAACTTTTACAGCATGAATAAACCCACAGAAACCTTTTTTTAGAGTTAAAAACCCCAATTTGTCAATTTCATTCATTTTAATCCCTTTAACTTGTCTTTCCCAAATTGAAGCTTCCAATTTTAATCCCAAGCTTTCCATTGTGCTCTAATATCATACCAAGTTGAGTTGATAGCACAATGTAAACAGAAATTGGAATTTGACAGTGAGTAAGGCACTAAAACAAAGATGGGATACCAAATCTTCCAACAAAGCACTCACAAAAGTGTTTGGCTCATTTTCCTTAAACTAAACAGAATTTTCTAGTAAAATTTGGACCTTTGGAAAGTGCTTCACACTGTCACAATCTATTGTTAACTAAGAAGTTCAAATTGCCACAATTTCCTTACCAAACTCGAGGCCTGTCTATCAAAACACAAGCATAATTTTCATAAAAACCCTAAACCCTAATTCAATTTCTAGCATGTTTATGGCATTTTTACTTGACATTTTGACCAATTCATTTCCTGCTAAGAGTTCCCACATCTTCACCACATTACCAGAATTAAAGAACAACACAAAGATCATGAATTTAGATACTCATAGCATCATAAATTCACTAAACCAGAATTCAGCATTTCATTTTTTATATATACAAGTCTGTAGCTCATTTAATGTGTATAGGTCACTTAAATGACAGAATCAAAACTCAGAAAAGTGTAGTTTGAAGTCAATAAGATGCCCTATATAGCTCATAAACACAGGTTCTCTAGAAACTCAGAATTGAAGCAAAAATAGTAAGGGTACCAAAACAGAGCATCATGTACAACAGTCACTCTTTGAGGGCCATAACTCACTGGATTCTTATTGGATTCAATGCCAGCTACAATCTGGAAAGCTTATCAAGTTAGCTTTCCAATGACTTCAAGTTCATCAAAATCCAAGCAGTATTCAATTCAAAAAGTGCAAAAGAAGCAGCAAAGGTCATAATCAAAATTGATGTGAAGACAACAAGCAAGATTGAATTAACCCAAGACTTATACCATTAAATTGATGGATTCTTCTTCATGGAATCACTTCCAAAAGCAAAAGGGAAGGGTAATCATACGTTACCTTGAATTTCCAGCTTAGAGAGTGAAGAAATCTACCCAATTTCTCTCGGATTTCAAGCTTTAGCAACAATGGAGTCCTCTTCTCTAGCTCTTGGCTTTCCTCCTTTTCTCTAGCTTCCCAAACTCGATCTGAAGCTTCTAAATTGCCCTCTCCCATTCAGGTTTCCTCTCTCAAATCTTCTATCTAGCTGACATGAGTTGTGGTATTAATTTTGTGTGTGTGTGTCTCGGTTTGTGAGGGTATGTTTAGGGTGATACTTACTAAGTGAGTAAGTGGAGTCATGATGGGTTTTTCATGACAATTTGACGTGTCCTCACTCATTCTCTCCTTAATTCTCATCTAGACACATGTAATTGGTGGCTAAGCAAGGATTAGGGCGTGTTTGGTTAGCACATTTCGAGTTTTTATGAAAAGATGAGGAGTGGTCTTGTATTGTGACTTACTTGGTGGAGAAGTATATTAATGATGGGTTTTGCATGCTGGAATTAGGTGTCTTTCTATTAAACTCCACAGTGACACCTATTTGGATGACTAATCAAGGCTTTAAGGGTGTGTTTGCTTGGCTAATTTGGGTTTTTGATTCAATTAAGGGTGGGTTTGGTAAAGTTGAACTCAATGATGGTATTTGCATGGTTTAATGAGGTGTCAAGCCTCAATTTCAAATGCTCTAGCTGCTGCAAACCTAATGATGTTGAGTAATCAAAGTTTACGGCGTGTTTGAGGGATTTTAATTCTTTCTTATTTTTGGGTCTACTAATCTAAGTTTAAAATCATATTTAGAGTGTCCTAAATTACCAATTTGGGGTCTTAATATTTTTCCTAATTAATTTCGCTAGTTCTTATTTTCTTTCAATTTGGTACTTATGACTTAGAATAAGGTTTTCTAGCTTAGTTTCACTCAATTTGTAGGTTCTCTCCCCTCCTAATTAGGGCTTCTAGTCCTAATTATAGCCACAAGACAATCACACGACAAACAAACATACAAATTAATGGCAATCACAAATAAATGTCTATTTAATTAATCCTAATTTAGGTTGGGATGTTACACCTTAAAACATACCCTCCAACAGGTGGCTCGCCCACCCAGAGCAACACACACGTCTTAGCCGCACACGGCAACCACATGTAACCTTCCTACCCAATGGCTCCTATGGACGTGTCCTCTTCGAACTACGTGGACTTTGATCCCTTAACAAGGGTATGTAGGCACCTAGGTCATCACCTATGGACAAGTCTCCCAAGGTTACGACCCCTTGCGGTCCTTATTTTCAATTATGAATTGTTTGAACAAAAAATGACAGTTACCTTGGCGCCCTCCGTGGTCCTTCTTAAACCACAATGCCTTGCGCATTCTGCCGCTAAACGACACTTTTTTGGGGAGTAGGAGTATATACCTAACACTCTGGAACCTATTTTTTTGTTTAATTCTCTTAACAAGCAGTACTCGTATGGCTAGCACCAATGGACCCTTAAGGCGGTACACGGTCGAAAGGACGTCACTAACGATGACCAAAGAAAACGGCAATGAAGGACACAACTCGTAACTTTTGAAGAAGTAAACGAGATAGCTGAGAACGATGAGCCAATAATCATCATAGCCAGCATTGCATGATACAAAGTCAGAAGGGTATTAATAGATCCCGGATCAACCACAGACGTGCTATTTGTTGAAACCTTAGAGAAAATGCATAGCTATATGGGTCAGTTTGTGCCAGACGAAGGAACCTTTATTAAATTTTCAGGTTAAGCTGTCGAGAGTTGCAGAACCTTCAGAACTTGGCTCGCCCTGGGAATCACCCCCAAAGGTCGCTCACACAAAGGTGAAGTTCACTGTATCAATAGCTTGATCAGCGTACAATGCGATCATAGGTCACCCGACCCTTAACTGGCTCAAGGTGGTCATATCCACTGCTCACTTGACAATATTTTCCCCACACTTGGAGGAATAGGAGAAATGTGAGCAGATAAAGAAGAATCGTACGCATGCTACCTGGCGGATCTGTCCAAAAGAGACAAGCCTGAAGCCTACACTAATAATGGAAGGAGCGCCCCAGAAGTGGTAGACTTGAGGGATGAAATACCAGGAGCTCGCCCACAGCCCACGGAAGATCTCATCAATATCTGCATAGACGAATCAAATAGCAGTGAGATCCAAGTATGAGCCCTTTTGGATGGGGTAACCAAAGAAAAGCTTCAGAGTCTGCTCGTAAAATACAGGGATGTGTTCGCTTGGAGCGCCGTGAAAATTCCCGGGATAGACCCAGCACTCATCTGTCATTCTCTCAACACAAAAGACGGCCCCGGTGTTATCTAGAAAAAGCGACACTTCGGCGAAAAAAGACAACAAGCGATCAACGAAGAGGTACAGAAATTGCTGGACGCCGGCTTCATACGAGAATCGCAATATCCATAGTGGCTCTCCAATGTGGTCATGGTTAAAAAGGCCAACGGAAAATGGCGAATGTGTGTGGACTTCACCAACTTGAACAAGGCCTACCCAAAAGACACATATCCACTTCCTAACATCGAAAAACTGGTAGACGGGACCGCGGCACATCGTTTATTGAGTTTCTTGGACGCCTTCTTAGGGTACAACCAGATTCAGATGAACCTGGAAGATTAAGACAAGACCTCTTTCATTACTGATAGACGGGTTTTTGTTACAAAGTCATGCCCTTCGGACTGAAGAACGCGGGTCCCACGTACTAGAGAATGATCGACATAGTCTTCAAGGAAGAGATCGGCCGGAACCTCGAAGTCTACGTTTATGAAATGGTGGTAAAATCCTTGGAAGTCGAGCAGCACCTGCAACATCTAGAGGAGATCTTCCTAGTCTTAAAAAAACACCAGATTAAGCTGAACCGAACAAAGTGCGCTTTTGTAGTATCAACAGGCAAATTTTTAGGCTTCATGATCACTCAAAGAGGAATGGAAGCCAATCTGGAGAAATGCGCGACAGCCCTGAACATGGAACCCTCTCGTTCGATCAAAGACGTACAGAGGCTAAACAGAAGGCTAGCAGCCTTCAGTTGATTCTTATCAAGAATGGCTGACCAACGCCTCCCTTTCTACAAAATCCTGAAAGCTGCACCAGCATTCCAATCGACGAAACTATGCGAAAAGTCCTTCCAAGACCTCAAAGCTTACTTGGCTAGGCCCCCGATACTGGAAAAAACAATAAAAAGGAAGACCTTGGTATTGTACTTGGCCACCACTAACCACACAATAAGCTCAGCTTTGATAAGGGAAGACGTAGCCGAACAACACCCAGTGTATTTCACAAGCCATGCCTTGCAAGGAGCCCAACTATACGATACCAGTGAGTGGAGAAACTAGCACTCTCCCTCGTCCACTCAGCACGGCGGTTCCAACCTTATTTTCAACAACATGTTGCAAAACCCAAACTTAGCAGGGAGAATGACAAACTGGGCCATAGAACTTTTTGAGTTCAATATCAAATACTAGCCACGGCGGGCGATCAAAGCCCCAGCCCTAGTAGACTTCATTGCTGAAATGACTCCATCATAATGCCACACAAGGGAAGCCCTGGCAACAGAAACAAAGACTGACGCAACGTACGAGAAATCTGCGGGCACCGGAATCATAGCCGAAACCCCTGACGGAATTAAGGTGGAATAAGCCTTGCGGTTCATGTTTCCTGCCTCAAACAATCAAGCTGAATATGAAGCACTCATAGCCGGACTAACGCTAGCTCATGACCTAGGCGGCTCAAAGGTCAAGCTATTCAGCGATTCACAACTAGTGGTTGGACAACTTAATTGGGAATTCGAGGCAAAAGATGCTACCATGACCAAATATGTGGAATGCGCCAAACAAGAAATCTGCATATTTGAATCCGTCTTGATCACACGGATATCGCGAAGCCAAAACACTAAGGCTGGTGCCCTCTCCAAGCTCGCCACCACGCCAAGTCAGTCAGGCCTCAAAACGGTCATGCGAACGACATTGCAAGCACCCAACATAACTCCAAACATACTCCCAATAGCAATTGACACCTCCTGGATGGCCCTAATAAAGGCGTACAAGACGAAGGGTACATTACCCGAAGAAAAGGAATTAGCCAGGAAGACAAGGAGGCAAACATGATGCGAGCAGGGAAAGCACGAATGGTGGCCAGAATTTATCTCCCGAAGCAGTTGCATTATTAAAAGCAAGAAGAGTCAAGAGAATCAAATTAAAGCCGTCAGATAATAGTAAAAACTTGATTTACACTTTCAGCCCAAAATGTGTAAATCAAGTTTTTACTATTATCTGACGGCTTTAATTTGATTCTCTTGACTCTTCTTGCTTTTAATAATGCAACTGCTTCGGGAGATAAATTCTGGCCACCATTCGTGCTTTCCCTGCTCGCATCAAAACATCTCAATATTTTGTCTGGGAAGACTTATACAAAAAGGGATTCTCTTCCCCACATCTGAGGAGTATTCCACCTGAAGACGACAACTACGTCCTTCAAGAGATTCACGAAGGCATGTGCGGAACCCATCAATCTGCAGGTGCCTTGCGCAAAAAAGCACTTCGCTCGGGTTTCTATTGGCCCACAATGAAGGCAGATTCAGAAAAATTAGTCATGAATTGTGACCAGTGCCAGCGACAAGCCAGCTTCATACACCAGCCTCCCGGCGAGGTAAAACCCATTGAATTCCCTTGGCCATTCGGCACTTGGGGGATGGATATACTTGGACCCCTTCCTCAAAGTACGCTACAAAGGCAATTCGACCCTTGGTTTACACCTAGTACTGACCTGAGGTTTTTATTTGATCCCGATTGTGACGACCGGTTGAGGCCTCAATTCAAAGTAATTCGAATTTGGTGAAGATCAATACCAATGGGTCTTATGGAGTCATGGTTAGCTTGAGCCCAATGCATTGCTTGAATTAGGTTCCCATAGGAATATAGTGGATTTGATTTAGGTAATAGAACTTATAGAGGATTGGAAGATTCCTATAATGATTTTAGAGTCTAAGAATAATTTCAAGGCATTAAATTAGGTAGTTAAGAGTGTCACTTCTATACTTTAGTGCTAAGAACAACTACAATCCTAGGTCCTTTGCTTCCATTTGTTTTTGTCTCTGAATTTGCAATTAGTTTAATTTTAATTTTCTTAGTTTGAACACTCGATTGTGATAAATACTATTTTTGGGGCTTACATCATTATTTAAGGATACGACTTGAAAAACACTATTTTTGGGGCCGAACCAAATGGGTGTCCACAAACAATTAGTGGTTTAGTTGCATTGCTAAGAATATGGAAAATGCTATCATGCACACCATATTCTCATACAAATACAAGTCAAGCAATCATATGCACATTTAGGCATTACCGAAATGTGCCACACAATATGATGCACAGATAGGCAATCATTCTTAGTCAAATGAGTTTTCACGATTTACAATAATGCTATATATCAATATGCATAAATAGGCATACAAACTCAGTTAAATGGGCATTGCATAGTTCATATCATAGTGCCACATGGGCTTATTACATATTGAAATAAGATCGTTAATAGAAAAGATTTTGTCTAAAGCAATATCATATATGAAACAGGACAAGATTTCCCTTAAGGATTAAATAAATATACAGGTATTACCTAACTCCCAAGGCGTCCCCTGGTGTGCGCACAACTACTAGATGACCAGCACCTGGTACATGGATCAATTATCTGTTAAACACTGCATCCCGAATGCATTACTAACCAACATAGTCTGCCCTTTCCATCTGTGATGACCGCGCGCTCGACGGAGTTGCCACCAAGTTTTCCAAGAAACTTGGAAATAGATTTGAAAATTTAAAAATTGGGTTTTCAAATATTTGGGTTTGGGAATCTGCTTGGGAGGAGGGGAAGGTGTTAGGCACCCCTCTTCCCCCGTCCGAAGACGGTTACCCTAAAAATTAATTATTTAAATTATTTGGCATTACAAATTAGTAAAAGACATAAATACAAAACAAAGAAGAAAATAAAGGTGAGTGGCATGCAAGTGTGTGAGTGGAGCGGGGGGGGGGGGGGGGGGGAAGGTCCATCAAGCAAAAGCTCAGATAGCCTCCCAGTGCAATGTGCCTAAAGAGGCAAAGGCCCCTCAGCACTTATCTACCATCCAATAAGTTGTAAAAATAGCAAGAAAAGTGCACGTGTGAGAGCTCATCAGGCGGCATGCCCAGATGGCGTGAAGACTAGCACTCCTATAGAGGCAAGGGCCTCTTGGTGGTACTAGGTTACACATTACGTGAAAAGTACTTAGGAAGAAAAATGAAAATAATTTCTACCTCCAAAGGGTAGGGGATCCCGACATATAAAACGATACGTCACGACCCCTAGCTTCTAAAAGAAGGGGGTCGCGACGTATCGGTCCCTACTCGAATTTTCAGAACAAAAGTAAAATTTTTTGTGCTCAGATCATAAGAAGGGTTGTAACGCCTACACCAGGGAGTTACAACCCGTTTCAAAGTAAAAAAGAGAAAGAGTGAAGTAGAGATGTGGATATGGGTTGGTAGAGTAGTGTGAGCAAGTAAAGAAAATACCAAGAAGATATTCCTTTCACTCTTTGTTTCTGCAGCCTTTCAGTCCTCTTAATTCCGGTCCTTTCAACTGAAGTGGAGCCTTCAATTTATAGGGGCCGGAAAAGGTCTATTCCGAGAAAGAAATCTGGCCATTATTACGCAGGGGGTCGCGACGGGTAAGTTTCTACGTCGCGACGGGTATCCAATCTCGAATCTGATTAGATCCGTCAGATCTGCTCATTTATGGCAAGGGGTCGCGACATATGCGCCTATACGTCGCGACGAGTCCTTGATTAAAGATCTGATTTAGATCTGCCATAAATGTCATAGGCATAGTGACATATTGCGTTCTATGTTGCGATGGGTTCCCTTAAGGGGGAGGGGGTCGCGACCCCTGCGGCTTACCCATCGCGACCCCTAAGCTGAAAATTTCCTTTTTTTTTTCTTTTTTTTCAATTCTTCCTTTTCTTTTATTTTCCCTTTATCTTTCTATTTCTATTTCTTATTTTTGGTGCATTTTAGGGCGGACAAAAGGCGGTGTTCACACCATATTATGGCGCTTCTATGGAAATACTTACTCAATCATGCAAATCCCTACAATTTTTTACCTCCAATCACTACAAAAAAACGGATTGTTAGCGGCGGTTAGTTTCTGGCGGTTTCTGAAAACCGCTAGTAAATGCTCTAATTTTTGGGCAGTTTTTAAACTGTCAAAAAAGGCCTTTTTTAACCACATAAAAAAGCCTTTTTGTTTTTTTGTTTTGCTTCTTTTTACAAAACCCTATTTTTTCCTCTAACCTCTCTACTTGAGCATTCTGCCTATTGAGTGCATATTGGACAATCTTCTCTGATGTGAGCCTTCCGCCACCGTCGATGTTCTGCCGCCGTGCTCTCTCGTTGAAGTCTTTGGCCGTCGAAATTCCACCGTCAATGTCAGCTGCTTTCTTCCTCTCTCTCGATCTCTCGTTCAAGTCTTTCCCCGTGCTTCATCTTTCTCTTTATCTGATTTCTGGCTTCATCTTCCTCTATTTCTTCTCTCTTTAGATCTCTCGCTTGATCTTCCTCTTTCTTCTCATCGAAATACTCTTGTTTGTTTACTTTCCTTAGGAAGAATAGCGTTGTGAGAAAGCATCACTGAGCTTCCTTTTCACCGATTCGATTGGCTTCCTAAAATTATTGCTATCTACGTTTATCAATTTATTCTAATTTTGTGCTCTAGATTTTCTGACAAGATATCACAAATTGAATAAAGCACAAAGGCAGCAGGTAGTGTTGAAGAGGTTGAAGCAGGGTGAGGTAGTCGCACTAGATAATAACATGAGTCCCATTCTTTCATTTACCTTTCCATTTGTCATTCTTAGATTTTTCCTTTTCAACTATGTAGCCTTATTTGATTTTTGGTATGTAACAAGTTTACAGTAGTGCTTTGCAGTTTGTGTGTTCTATGGTGAGGAAACCTTTGCATTAGATTGCTGGATTAAACAGATTCTTTCCTGTGCTATATACTTTGCCCTTTTAACAAACCTATGCATCATTGTATCCCATGTTTCTGATTTTCAGGTTGGCTTGCTTTGTGCATTCATTATAAAGAAGTTGTATATTGGCAGGTACATGGTAGTTTTATATTGCATCTGTATAAATATCTTTCGTGTTGCTGGATCGATCTTCTCTTGGTAAGCTAATAAACTGTACCATATACCTAATTCATCTTCTCTTGGTAATATGTTTGGGCAACTTTATCTTCTTGTTTCTCTTATTTGTCGGTCTTTAGATCTCTCGCTTCATCTTGTTCTATCTCACAGTCAAAATTACTATGCAGGCTTAGAAATTATGTGAACTCTTCTGTTTAATTTTTTCTGAAATTGGTTTCATTGTGCTGTGTTTGTTGGGCAAACTAAGATTAGAGAAGAAGGATAATTGTTTGTAAAATCTTTTGCTAAAATTCTTGAGAATCAGACGATAGCATATATATATATACCTTCTATTTCTATTTTACAATATATCATCCTTCTCTTCCTAATCTCTTCTATTTTGTCATTTATATTTATTATATTTGCTCATACTGTGTTTAAGTTGTATTGAAAGCCCTATTATATGCAGAAGAAGATTTAGGAAATTTCCAAGTGATGATGAAACAGAGTTGTAGTGCAATTTCAAGAAGGGCAATTTGCAAGCTCTATTCACTTTTGGAGGCTTTAAGAGTATGTCTAAAGTTTAAGCATTCTCTTTTAGTGTTTAATTGCTTGCTGGTGAATCTGTAGAAAAGCTTAAAAGTTATAAGTCTGCTATTTTCTTCTTTTTATATTTCACCCATATAAAGGTACAACAATTAAATATTTTGAATGATTCTCATGCGTGTCTTGCAGGCATGGAACTTGGTATTGATAAATTTGACATTCAAGCAGTAAAACTTGCAGGTATGAATTATATGACTAATGATCATATAATATAGCATTAGCTGCAAAACAGGGATGCACAAATTTATCAACAATGCAACCACAACTATTGATTTTTTTTTATTCATATTTTAATTAATAGTTTAGATAACACCAAAGGCGATTTATTGATGCAGGTTTGGTATACTTTAGTTTTGTGATTTTGTATTTAATGTTAATATTTTTTTCGCAGCAAAATATACCATGTTTTCGTCCATCATCTTCTTCAAGTCAAGCACCATAAATTTGGATCACATTTATTTTGAATAACTTAGATGTACCAATACTATACTTTGGACCTTTGAAAGATTTATTAATTATTACTTTTTTTTGTAGAATATATTATAGTATAGAAGGCCAAAAAAAAATTATAGTATATCCTGTAAACAAAATTACTAATGTAGAACCTAATATGAATTATATTTTATAGAATAATTTTTGTATTTGAATAAATGTAAATTGTAACATGATTTTAAATATTAAAAAAAATTTGAGAAAGGGTAAAAAATTAAGTAAAACAAGAAATAATGCATAGGGGTTGTTTATAACTGTTGAAATTTGCTAGAAAGTTATTTTTTTTTTGTCTTTAGCGGTCTTTTAGCGGCAGTTTATAACCGCCGGAAATAACTTACCGGCGGTTATTCCAGCGCTTAGATTTTAACCGTCGGAAAATGTCTTGCGACGGTGGTATATGAGACGGTTTTTAAACCGTCTCTAAGTCATTTAAAGGCAAAAAAAACTGTCAGAAATTGCCCTTTTTTTTGTTGTGAATTCCTCAGTTTTGACATCCACAATCAAAGTAATTCATCAATATATGTATAGTAGCAAATCACAACATCACATAGTCATGCATTCTTTTACATACACAATTATTTCATCGCATTCTGGATGACATTACACTTAAAATCTAGTAATCAAACTCATTAAATCCATGGGCATCATGCTTTACTTTCCCCACAAGTAATATCTTTGACTTTGGCATACAAGCTTTCAAATATATGATCTTGAGCGTTTTCTATAAAGTTTCCATACTTTAAGCAATTTTACATGGAAGAATCAAAATTTAAATCATTCCACAATGCCCACACATATTTGACAGCAACCATATAAGTAAAAATGAGTTCGGCAAGCTGTTTCTCAAATTCTATTTTTTTTCATTTTAGTCCCTGCCATAAGCAAAATTGCAATTAAGGTCATAAAATGCTCAATCATCCAATCTCTCATCTCAACATAGCAATTTTACACTGTTCGAAACATGTTCTTTGGTCCAGAAAAGTCAGAAAATGTTTTTTTTTCAAATTTGACAAAAAAATGCTTTAGAATTCAGTTTAGTCCCTATGCAAGGTCAATTTGTATATATATATGTGTAGAATGACTAGCCAACTTGCCACATCTCTTTTATAACTCAAAATAAAATTGTTAGAGCATTTTATCACCAAGGTTTCCCAATTTTACAATCCCAAATGGTTTATGACAGATAACATAATCATTTATCATCACATAGCACAAGTAACAAGTTGTTATCAACATACATTCTATCCAAGAACTCGTTTTAACTTTTAACAGTAGTTTTTACTTCTGTGGAAGGTAAATTAGGTTTGTTGAAAGGGTCACTTCCATGAAGGTTTTTACTCAAACCATAAGGTCACAATTGTGTTCTTGCAAGATAAGGCCCAAGGTTTACTAGGGTGAAACGCCTGTGATGAAAAGTCTACAGGTACGCGCTTGAGCCCATTGACTTAGGAAACTTGTGATAATACCAATATCAACTACTGTTTGTAGTCATCGTGTCACTCCCTAGGTGACGCCATTTCAATGTTTAATGTCTGTTGGGCCTCCTAACCATTAGCCCATAATGGCTATATAAAAGATCACGAAACCCTAGAAGCAACACACGTTGCCTCTCATATTCTACTTACTCCTAGGAGTTGATTCCCTCACTCATAACTTCCCCAATATATTCTCTCTGATCTACCATTCTTAACCTTTATCACTCAACCAACCCTGCGTGACTTCTCCATTGTCGAGATGACAGCTCTCACCACCGTGAGTGCTCCCTCCAATCAAGGCACCCCTGCTGCATTCTCTGAGCCACCCTCGACTCCACCTCTGGTGACCCGCTCACCTTTCACAAAGTCTGAGCCTTATATGGTCGACACAGGTAATATGATTTTTATCTATATGGCTCTCCTGAATGTCTCTCCACCGCACTTATGTCCTTACCTAGAATAAGACCCCATATCCCTTAAATCCACACACCTTTAAACTGGATTTTCAATCCCTTATAGTCGTGATTAGTAAAAACATAAAAGAAAGTTGAGGATTATCACTTAATTTATTCACAACAATAAATCATGTTCGTTATGTTCCTTTAATTTTCATGAAAGCAAAAAATAACATTATATATATATATATATATATATATATATATATATATATATATATATATATAAATCAAAAGTTGCACAATTTGCTTGATCTTAGCTGGCAAATATTGATCAACTCTCTGGGAGAGCGACCATTCGTATATAGTGCATTTTATGAAAAACTATATAATATTAAGACGAAGCAAAGTACTATATATAATGCTGACAAGTAACATCAAATTTAGTGGCATATGGACATAGTATTTTATAGTAGTCTCTGAATCATCATGAATTTCGGGTTTTTATGCATTTATATTTTCAGCTCGTGACTACTGACCCAGTCACTCTCTAATCTCTCTATATATCGGCATGCATATATAAGGCTGCAAGTGTGTAGGGATATATATATATATATAAATAAAATTATATATCTATATTAATATGCTTGTTATTTTTTTTTTGTCACAAAATAATTATTATATAATTAAAAAATACAAAATAAATTATATAATAAATGAATGTGGAAGATAGACAAAAAAAAGATAGTGTGTGAGAAATTAATGAAAACATTAGATAATAGGTGAAAAGTTATCAGAGTAGTTAAAAATTATAAAATAATTAAATATTTAATTTATTATATTTTAAAATATAAGTTTTATAATTAGTTTTTAGAAGTTAAAAAATATATTACATATGAAACCTCTAATATAAAATATATCTCTCTGAACGACTGAACCGATCCTCCACTTTTGGGGAAATTGACCAGAGGCGGGTCACATCAAGATCCTCAAATCTTATAATTAAGACATCAAACCTTTTATTTCTCGCCGCTGTGACAAATTACTGTACCATTTTTTTAATATTTTCATTTTATAAGAACTCGCAAAATACATCTACAAGTAAACTGAGAAGCCTCGCATTTTCAATCTGCGAGTAAAGACACTCGCATTTATAAGTCCCGAGAGTAGGTCCCTCGGGACTGATCCCTGCACACTGCACAGGGATCCTTGAAATGGAAAGGAAGTGCCAGTGTGTCACTTTCTTTTATGTTTTTTTCAAGTTTATTTTTGTGTTTAAAAAAATTAGTTTAAATTCATATTTTAATCATTTTTTTTCAACTTTCTTTTACTCATTTACGTAGTAATTAAAGAAATATTTAAATATAATTAATACTTATATTTTAAAATTAAATTTATTGTAAGTATTTATTTGTTTAAATATTTAATTTATCATGAAATTCTATATCAAACACTTGCATCTTATATCATTATTATGTGAAATACTAAACCAAATAGGAGTATCAAAGATAGTATGATATATGAGTTGACACCATTTAATAACATGGTCTGTAAGATAGTAGGGGTGTTCAGAACCAAATAAAACCGTTGCACCTGAACTAAACCAAACCGATCAATGTTTAGTTTAGTTCGGTTTGGTATGCTGAAAAATTGAACCAATTTGATTGTATATCGTAAAAAAATGAAATATCACTATACTTTTTTATTATTTATATTGAATAAAACTATATTTTTTAATAAACTTAAATATGTAAGTTTGATAACATAACAGTTTTAAACTGCCAAAGTGAACCGCTTAAAACCGCTCGTTTATGGTTTGGTTTGCCGCTATTAACTTAAACCGATATGTGCACTAAATTTTCACCAAAAATCGTCTAAATCGTCCGCCGAACACCCCTAGGGTATGTTTGGTAGGTGGAATGAGTGAGAGAATGGAAATGAAATGGGAATGTATTAAAATGACCATTTTACCCCTTATATTAAAATAATACAAAGAAAAGAAGGTTATAATTGTGTCAAATCATGTCAAATCAAAAGGGTATAATAGATATTTTGTATTTTCTTTTTCTTTTTTCTTTATGATTGATGGAAATGAAAAAGTGAAAAAGTAAGTGGTGATGCGAGCAGGGAAAGCACAAATAGTGCCTATAATTTATCTCCCAAAACAATTGTATTATTAAAAGCAAGAAAAGTCAAGAAAATCAAATTAAAGCCGTCAGATAATAGTAAAAACGTGAATTACACATTTTGGGCTGAAAGTGGAGATGCACAACATGTTTTGGACTTGAAAACATTAATTTGGAGAGCTTGGACCATGTACTATACATGTGGAGACTTGTTTAAGCCTAGATCTTCTTATTTTGGGCTTAAAATGCTTATTTTATTTTGAGTTAAATTTTTGTGCGAAAATCATTATATTTAGGCTTTATTATTTAAAGTCCATTAGTTTTTTTAGACAATTTTTTAAAATTTAGTGTTTTAATTATATTGGATTTAAGTATGATTGTTAGAAATACCCAATAGTTTTATTTTAAAGTTATGTTAGGATTTAAAGTTTTAATTGTTTTAGGATTCTAGAGTTTTCTTTTTGGAGTATAAATACTCCTTTTCTATCTTGTATTTGGAAGTTAAGTTATGAATTTTATGAGAATTTGAATTATTCATCTTGAGAGTGGATTTCTCTCTAGGGTTCTTCATTGAACTAATAGACTTATCAAGGTTTGATCATCCTTGTGGCGTCTTCTAACACTTCGGGTCCTTGTTCGTTTGAGTTCAAGGGTTCAAGTGGATCATTCGACCTTTGTTTAACTTTCTTGGGGTAAGAATATTTCAGATTGATTGTGGGTTCGTGGAGTCAATCCCTAGTGGGTTCGCATCATTTGGTATCAGAGCTTCAACCCTAAACAAGGTCATATCTATCTATTTACTTGTTTTTCGTTTTTGTTCATCAAAAACAAAAAAAACAAATTGTACTTTTTCATTGTTTTGCTTACCATCAATGCAATGCAACAACAATTGCAAGTTTTTGAATATGAAGTTGACAAAAATGTTGTGGAAGGAGAATGCCTTGTGGTCAGAAGAGATTTGATTTGCCAAATTGAAAAACATGTGTTGAATGAACAGAAAGAAAATATTTTTCGCACTCGCTGTCGTGTTAAAAACAAAGTATGTAGGTTGATAATTGATGGTGGTAGTGTTACAAATGTTGCTAGTACTACAATGGTGGACAAATTGAATTTGCCTACCGTTCGACACCCTAGACCATACAAGTTGCAATGGTCGAATGAATGTGGGAAAATTAAAGTTGATAAGCAGGTTCTAGTTTCTTTTTCAATAGGCAAATATTGTGATGAAATCTTGTGTGATGTTGTTCCTATGCATGCTGGGCATATACTATTGGGAAGACCTTGGGAGCTTGATAGGAAGGCCAAGAAGAATAGGTTTACCAATAGATATTCTTTTGTAATGAATAACAAACCTGTTACTCTTGTACCATTGACTCCAGAGCAAAATATATGAGGATCAACTCAACATCAAAGAAGAAAAAGATAAAAGAGAAAGTGAGCTTAAAAAAAAGAGTGAAACAGAGAAGATTAAAATAAATGAGGGAAAAGAGGTCATGGAAGAAAAGAAACAAATTCATGGCCCAATGAAGAGTGAAAAACAAGGTGAATCATTGATTTCTACTAACAGTAATCCAGATTTGTATAGTTGTGATGTATCTTTGTTATAGGAACATGAAGAGTAATTTCTAGATGAAATAACTAAAGATTCAACACCTTTAATTTTGGGTATGAGAATTCATCCTAATGATTTTGTATTTGGAGATACATTTAATTTTAAGGAGACAAATGAGCTTTGGTGACAAAAGTTGTACGAAGATTCGAGGACGAATCTTTTCGAGGAAAGAGAGAATGATGCGAGTAGGGAAAACACAAATAGTGGCCATAATTTATCTCCCGAAACAATTGTATTATTAAAAGCAAGAAGAGTCAAGAAAATCAAATTAAAGCCGTCAGATAATAGTAAAAACGTGAGTTACACATTTTGGGCTGAAAGTGGAGCTGAACAACATGTTTTGGGCTTGAAAACATTAATTTGGAGAGTTTGGACCATGTACTATACATATGGAGACTTGTTTAAGCCTAGATCTTCTTATTTTGGGATTAAAATGCTTATTTTAATTTGGGTTAAATTTTTGTGCGAAAATCATTATATTTAGGCTTTATTATTTAAAGTCCATTAGTTTTTTAGACAATTATTTAAAATTTAGTGTTTTAATTATATTGGATTTAAGTATGATTGTTAGAAATACCCAATAGTTTTTATTTTAAAGTTATGTTAGAATTTAGGGTTTTAATTGTTTTAGGATTCTAGAGTTTTCTTTTTGGAGTATAAATACTCCTTTCCTATCTTGTATTTAGTAACAAGTGAAGTTTTGAATTATATGAGAATTTGATTATTCATCTTGAGAGTGGATTCTCTCTAGGGTTCTTCATTGAACTAACAGACTTATCAAGGTTTGATCATCCTTGTAGCGTCTTTTAATACTTTGGGTCCTTGTTCGTTCGAGTTCAAGGGTTCAAGTGGATCGTTCGACTTTTGTTTAGCTTTCTTGAGGTACATATATTTCAGATTAATTGTGAGTTCGTGGGATCAATCCCCAGTAGGTTCGCATCAAGTGGGTTCCACTTACTTTTTCATTTGCATGGAATGCATTTCTAGTAAGTAAACAAGCCCTACATCCTTTACCCCACTAACAAAACACACTCTAGTGTAAGATAATATTATATGATATAACACTATAGCAAACATTCCCTAAATATTTTAAGATAATTAAAGTTAAATAAAAAATATGATTATAACATTTCTCAAAATATTTTACGTCACCTAAACAAATTTTATGATATTCTTGAAAAACACATTAGAATAAAAACAAATATTTCATAATAAATTAAGTATTTTTAAATAAAAAATACTTAAAATAAATTTAATTTTAAAATACAAGTATTAAGTATGTTTAAATATTTCTTTGCAAATCAGGTAAATGATTGAAAGAAAGTTAAAAAAACTAAATTTAATTAAAATATGAATTTAAACTAAATTTATATTTTAAAATAAAATAAAATTTAAAAATATATAACTTAAAAGAAAGTGTAACACGGTCACTGACACTTTCTTTTTCAATTTGAACTCTTTACTCGGAGATTGAAAATGTGAGGTCTTTTAGTTTCCTGGCAGATGTATTTTACGAATTCTTATAAAAGAAAATATAAAAAAATGATACAA
The DNA here is from genome assembly GCA_014851425.1 of Senna tora. NCBI lineage: Eukaryota > Viridiplantae > Streptophyta > Magnoliopsida > Fabales > Fabaceae > Senna > Senna tora. The sequence continues at coordinate 22,326,823 of CM026267.1, read as the reverse complement.
TAACTTATCACGACGGTGAAAAATAAAAGATTTAATATCTTAATTACAAGATTTGAGGATTTTAATATGACCCTCTAGTCAATTTCCCCCACTTTTGTAGTTTCAGTGTGGCAGTGTTTATATTTCTAAAACCGTTAGCTATGGAAACACAGAATAGAATGACAAGTAAATGGCATATGTGCTCTGAATGAGAATTGCTCTTATATATTTTTCTTTTTTTGCCCTAGTCCTATATATACTTCTTATACGCCGGCTCTTTCAAATATTTTTTACATAGCCCCTCTATATATAATATATGCCTACCTATGATATATACAAAAAATATATTATATATTTTTAGATTCGTTTAAGAACACTTATTAAAATTTCATCTAATTAATCAATAAAATTTTTAAACATTAATTTTCTTTAGTTAAGTTTTCAAATATATTAATCTAAGTATACATATTCGGGATTAATAAAATTTAGGGCGTGATTATAATTCAACATTTCTTCTAATATTTTTTATATATACTTTATTTTTTACAAGATAAAATTATGTTTTTATTCTTATTTTTTTTATCTATTTCTACTTTTACGCCTAAATAAATCCTATATCTTTTATTCTTTTTTCCATTTTTTTCTCACAGGTATCCTCCTATTGGAGGTAATCCTGTTCGAGCTAACTGAGGTCCCATAAAACGGGAGTAGAACTCTCCCAATAAAAATTTTTACATACATAAAACTTAAATTCGAGAACACCTACCTACCACTCCAACCAACTACTGTTGACACTCTTCTTTATTCTCAAATCCTATATACAAGGACATATAGATATAGAGAGAGAAGGGCACACACTTTTTGGAGTTTGTTTAATTACATATCCGTCAGCTGTCTTTAAATGTTCCTTTCATAGGGTACATAGAGGGAATGGTTTGATAAGTTTTTTGCGCGCAGATACAGTGTTGTTTTGCATGAATGAAGAGGTGGTCCTATATTTCTCTCTCTCTCTCTTTTCTAATAACTCCCTAATTTATCACTAAAGTAAAGACCTCCGTCTCTTCTTCTCAATTTCATAGCATAGGGTTACCTAGTAACTATGACTATATAGGATTATAGGGTAGGTAGGACGACTAGGTTTGGCCTCTTTTATCTACACAACATGCACCTTGGGATTTGAGATCATAAAACCTGTTACCCCATCCAGTTTCGGCTTCTTAGTTCTTCCCTACCCACATATTTGGGAAACGTTTCCTCTACATTGCAATTGTAAATTAAATTGCAATGTGCGGTGCTCAAATGGTGATGCTTTTGTACCTCTTCATAATTATAGGGAGTATTTTGAGATACACTAAGGCGTAGAGTGTACAAAATTGACAAAGATAAATTAAAAGAAAATAATGGAATTAACTAATTAATTAATGAAAAATAGATAAAATATTTTTTAAGTTTTTCACAGGTATTTTTTATTGGATATAATCCTATTTGAGACACTGTCACATACTAAGGTTGTGTTCTTTATGGTGAAAAAGATTTGAAGGGAAAAAAAATATAGGTTTCACGTATTACCCACTTTTTTATTTCTATCTTGAAAAGTGTGTATAATTAAAAAAAATTCAAAATGTCTATTATAACCTTGATTTGACACAATCATAATTTTCTTTTCTTTTTATTATTTTAATATAAAGGGTAAATTGATAATTTTAATACATTCCCATTCTCATTTCATTCTCAATTTTTTCTAACAAACACAATAAATGCAATCCTTTTCCCTTTTCTTTTCCCTTTCCCTTTCCGTTTTCGTTTCTGCGTAAAGAACGCACACTAAACATAGGCATCTTCTCTAGTAGAGATTCGTAAATGTACATAGTGCATCAAATAAGATGGTCTCTAATAGAAAAATAATAAAGTTAACTAATTAGTTAATGAAAAATGAAAAAAATATTTTGTTTGTTTTTTATAGGTATGTTTGTATTAGATACAATTCCACCAACGATGTGAGACACATATGATAAGGGCTCTCTGTTCCCTTAACTATCGCATCTATAGTTCGATCCCAGAAGGGAGGGGAATGGAGTGTCATCTAGGGGTGAGCAAACTTGCGGATTGGTTCAGTTTAGATGATTTAGATAACCGAACCAATCCAATCCGATAACTAAAAAAGTCATACAAACCAATTCGTTCTTTGAGCATCAACCGAACTGAATCAAATCGATTATAGTTGGTTTGGTTCGGTTTGGTTTGATCGGTTTTTTGATAAAATTTTAAAAAAATATTTACTATTTTTTCTCTTCAATTTAAACCTTAAAAAATAAAAATAGCTATTCCTAATCATGGAAACCAACAAAATAAAGTTATCAGTACAATATTTTAACATTACAAACTTAAAATTACAATCAAACATCATAAAATCATAAAAATCAACATCATAAAATATTTTTCATATTTTAAAAAAATTATAATCGGTTGGTTTGGTTCGATTGGGATTGGACCTCATCCATCAACCGAACCGAACCAAATCGGTTGTCAAGAAAATAAACCAATCCATCTGATTATGTAATCGATTTTGATCGGTTTGGTTTGGATCGAATCGGTTGGTTCGGTTTGAATTGGTTTTGCACACCCCTAGTGTCATCTATTGAAAGGGTCGCCCCCAACAATAAGTCTAGCATTACTCGAGAAATTTGTCATCAGAGCCACTCTTGTGAATATCCCAGTCAATGACAAAAAAAGATATAATTCCATTCGAGGTATTGTTGAACACTAAATATGGGCACCTCATCCGACAGGGATTCTACAGTGCCCATATTTAGTGGGAATCCCTACTGGAGAAGATGTTTATATTTAGTATTTGACAGTGTCTCAAATAGTAATATATCCAATAAAAAATACCTGTGAAAAATAACAAAATTTTTTTATTCATTATTTTACTAATTAATTACTTAGTTATTCTATTATTTTTACAATTTATCTTTTGTCATTTTTAATTTGTACACTGTAAACCCCCGTATATCTCAAAACTCCTTATAATAATTATGAAGAGGTACACTAAATATGTATTTGATGAATGCATGATTGAACGGAATTTACAATATCAAATCAAAGAAAGAATTCATAAACACTAAAGAATTCTATGAATCAAAAGGCGGAAGCGTGAAGATTGTAAATTCATAGTCGATATAACCCCAAGAATTAATCACAAAGAATGAGAGAAAGGAACCTACCTTGATCCATCAGTAACGAACACGAAGGCGGGTTGGTTTCTTCTAAGGTGTGAGATAGCCGTCAGAAGTCTTCCACAAGATGGATGCAAAAGTGACCTAATGTGAATATATATAGCCACCCACAAATAACTATCTTACCTTGGGGAACCACAACCCTAATAAGTATCCAGCCCAAAACCACATCGGCCCATCAACAAGGTTGGACCGATAGGTTTCTACACATTAAGCCCAGACTCCACAAAATACATATAATTAGCCCAATAAAATATCCTTAAGAGATCAATTAATTAATAGGCTAATTATATTAAATATTCAATAGCCCATTATGTACAAATAATAATAATATGTAAGTCCACCTACAGAAAATTGCTAACAATGATAACATGAGCATGTTGATACTGTAAATGCTTGTTGAATGCATGAAAAAGAATGAGTTTATTTTTTGACAAACAATGATGTGTTCATAAACTACATGTTCGTTCTCACTCCAATTGTTTTCTAAATTAGAGGGAAAATGTTAATTGTGTATGGAAACACATGAACTTAATTTTTGATCATTATAAACATGATAGAATGCAAAATTAGTGCCCAAACATGAAAATATTCGAAAATAAGCTAATGTAGAATTGTGTTTTGTATGCTTCGAAATTCTGTCATTATATAGAGGGTGAAAAAACTAAGAGAATGACATAATTTTACATGAAACGGACTCCGAACGACAAAGTTATGGAGGATCAAATTTTCGGGTTTGAAAATTGGGTTTAGTGAAATGAATTTTTTTAGGCTTCGAAACTTCTCCCAATGTGTAGAGCACGAAAAATCGTGTGAAAACGACATAAATTTTGCGAAAAATGGAGTTTGGACGACTGAGATATTGAAGATCGAAGTTTTCCGGCGAAGACCACTTCGTCCGGTCTTCGGATTCTGAAAAATTGGAGGTTGAAGAAGATAGTAGTGTTAGTAGCGATCAAATAACCGCTACCTTTTTTGTACGGCAGGTTAGAAACCGCCGCTTGAAATGCTGGAAATTTGAAAATGCGGCAACAGTGTAGCAGCGGTTGAATAATCGCTGCCCTTTTAGCGTGACAGTTTTAAAACATTCGTCTAAAATTGTAAACAGAAATAAAAAATAATAATAAAATAAAATGGGCTAAGGCCCAAATATGTTAATATAAATAAATAAATAAAACCTTTTTGGGCTGGACCCAAAGTATATTAACAGAAGAAATTAAAAAAAAAATTGGGTTGGGCCCAAATTTTAAATTAATAAATAAAAAAGGGGGAATAAGTTCAGAAGTGCAACGTGGCGCGTGTGGCCATGTGGCACCTCTGACTGGCGGGTGGGCCACACCTTTGACTGCTGCTGACGAGAGGAAGCCGGCGCGTGCCACCGGCGGTGGTCCCCATGGCAGTGCATAGGTTTCACGCGCTAATTAATAAAAATTCTTGGGTCGCGTAAAGTTGCGTCCGACCTCTGATCGGGTTGCCGTTTATTTCCACAAATTCAAACAATTAAGATCTTCATTTTGATATATAATTTGTCTATTTTTGAGGTCATTCGGATCAATTTATGAGTATTTTAGTGTTTTTTCTAGTAATTTTACATGAGAAAAATTTAAAAAAAAATTCCAAAAAATTCAAAATAGTTTTATTATTTTGTTTTAAGTTAAAATGAGGAAAGAGGCTTCTACTAGCACTGAAAAATATCGAATATAGGTAATTGGAATACTCATACATAGATGGAAAAATTTTGGAAATTGTACACGACCTTGAAAAAGGATCCGAAGGAGAACCCTAAAAACGCTTAGGATCTTGAGGAGGACCCTAAAGAAGATTCTACAGAAGACCATGACGAGGATCCTCAAGAAGACTTGGAGGGAAAATGGATTCCGGATTTGCGTCGGAAATATTTCCATATTGAATAGCTCCATGTAGAACCTCACCTAATCATTGAATATTTACTGAATCTTCCCAATGAAAACATGGTAGAGGTAGGCAAAGAAGTGTAACAACCTCCAACCTTCAACATTTGCATTATGAATATAGTTGAGAAAGATGCAGCAAAACTAAAAGATATAAAAAAGACATCAATGGTGTGCTCGCCAAATACATCCAAGACATGACTGATAAGAATAACACAAAATTCTACCTTAGAATCCTATTGGAATGTATAAGAGCAACAAGAATTAGAGACAAATTCGAAGGTAGACCCCTAAACAAATACGAGTGGAATCAATACCCTCTATATGACCAAATCACACAAACATAGGAAAATGACGAAAGCAATGCTAGATTACTTACGCGCTCATATAGAGTGATGAGATATTTGCATTTGCTTAATCCTTGTTTGATGTATTTATTCTTTATTTTATGAACCAAATAAAGAACTTAATTCAAATAAATTTAATTGAATTACCAATACATGATTATTTGTGAATAATTTATGTATACTTTTAATAAGTGGGAGCTTTTAGAAGATGAGACTTCTAAGAGTCGTAGTTTAATAAAGGCACTTATATAGAATTCTTGATAGGGTATCATGATTATTGCTTGTATTTGTGTGATGGAAGATACAAATGTATGCTCCTGATCATGGGTCTTACAATGTCATTATTCTCATATCGAGAATAATATAAGCACATGACATTGTATACTTATCTATGCTATATATAATAACAATGTTCTATGATACGTATCTCTATAGAGAGAACGTTGAAAAATGTGGGATGAGTTTGTCACAGAACTGAAAAGTGAAACCAAGAACATCATTAGTAAACCAAATAAGGGGGAATAACTTAATGGGAACAGCTGTGATATTTGGCATCGTAAAATACAATACATCTTGAAGGAACAAGATGTTATTGGGCCTCACACAGATGTTCGGTTGAACATGAAACTGGGAACATGGGCCAACATCAGAGAGACCACGAGGCTTACCAAACTTGAAACAAGAAAAGTAGCATAGAAAGGACAATGTTTTTGAGTGCCCTGGCTGATAAAAATGTGCGAGTTTGAGATGCACAAAACTCTACGAGCAATGTGGATAACTTTATAGGTCAAGTTTTATGGTTTTTCAACCACTAAACTTATGAGGTTGATGATTAAGTTCAACACCTACAAACTTAAACCAGACACTCTTAAGAAGCAACTTCCAAGAGAGATGGCTAATATTATCAAGGACATGTTTTTTGTTTGATGAACAGCAAGTGCAGGTTGTCATCATATATATGGCTTCCTGGAAGCTGGGAGCATATGAAGATGAATCTAATCCATACTGGAAACATTGTTACTTTCAACAATGTAGCTAAGCACTTAAAGCTGGAGGTGAACACTTGGAGGCTTACAAGGCTTCTAGAAAAGCTCATTATATTGAGGTTGCTAGCACTTCCCATTCAATGCCTGATTTCAAAAAGGGCAAAAAGTTTCATAAGAAAGGGAAGTAGGGCGATCCTCAACCCAAATAGGGAAATAAATAATTCAAACAAAACAGAAACAAAGGGTGAAAGAAGAAGCTAGACTTAAAGGAGGTCAAAATGCTTCGCCTGCCAGAAAATAGGTCATTTCGTATATGACTGTTCAAAACGGACTGAGGGCGAAACGATATTAGTGAATTATGTGAATTCACATGTTTCTCATACTATTTTATAACAGACCTTGTTTCTTCCTCTTGGATTATTGGCTTAGAATCCAAAGACCACGTAACTTAGGATCGAAGATCCTTTATTGGGTACCATCAATTGTTGTATCAAAGTATGTGGCTTTACGTTGGAAATAACATGATAATCGAGGTTAAGGTTATAAGCACCTGTAAATTTACTCTACGTGGTGGAAAGAATTTCATAGTCCATTATGTACTTTATGCTCTTGACATCTGACGAAACTTGTTTTTCTGTCATATGTCTTTTAAAATTTGGGTTTGATGTGAACCTTTATGGTAAAGTTGCAGATTTTTTAAGTAACTCAGTCCTTTATGGTTCCACTTTCTTGTTTAAAACGGTTATCTATTTTGATCATTATTGGTGAATGCTTTGCTATTTCTTCAAGAAATGTTGACATAAACTCCTAGCATGCTAGATTAGGACACATAGATAAAATAGAATGATTAAAGTAGCCAAAGAAGGGCTTTTGAGTGCCATTCCAAACATGGAAATGTTACTTTGTGAAAATTGTCTAGCTGGTTAAGGCAACAAGAAAGTCTTAAGATAGGAGAACTAGAATTGAAAATCCATTGAAATTATTCTATTATGATATATGCAATCTAAGGAGTATGAGAAAGAAACATAGAGCATGGTATTTTATTACCTTTATATATGATTATTCGCGATAAGGTCATGTCTATTTGATTTCGTATAAGTCTGAAGCTCTTGAGTGCTTCAGATGGTACCTAAATAAGGTACAAAATCAAACAGACAATAAGATTAAAAGATTACGCACTGATCGAGATCGTGAATATTTGTCTAAGAAATTTAAACTACTATGTGAACAAAAAAAGGGATAATTACACAACTGACTACACCTGGCCCTTAATTAATATAGTTGCCGAAAGAAGAAATAGAACTCTTCTAGACATGGTTAGGTCTATGATGACTTAAGCAAACCTCCCAATTTCTTATTGAGGTGATGCTTAATTAACAGAAACATTCATACTTAACCTTGTACCCTCAAAATTAGTCACTTTTACACCTTTTTGAGTTATGGACGAAACGCAAACTAGATTTAAGTATCTTAAGACCCTGAGGGTCAGTGCCGTATATCCATGATAACTCCCATTAGCATGGGAAAACTAGGTCCTAGATAAAAGAAATGTATCATTATGAGATACTCAGATCAATCAAGGGATACATTTTCATAGGAGAAAACTAAAATGGATTGGTGAAAGAAATATAATCAAGAGGTGCAACATTCATTGAGACTGCATTTCCTAATAGAGAAGATGTTGGCCCATTGTTTCTTTGAGACAAAAGAACAAGACAGTGCAGAGAAAATTGACAGACTAGAATCGTCTAGATATGTCAATTTGAGTGAGAGCAAAGAAAAGTCAACATCAAAACCTTGAACAAAGAAAGAAAGATAAGCAAATTACTCCAGTCATAAGGAGATAAGCAAATTACTCCAGACAGAAGAAGTAATAGGGAAAGTGTTCCTAGAAGACACTTTCAAATAGAAGGCAAATCTTTCTTAGTTGTTCCAGATGAGGATGATGAGCCCCATTCTGCACAAGAATCCTTGTCAAGTCCTGTCAAGGAGGAATGGGAGAAAGCAATGGAAGAAAAAATGGACTCAATAAAAATTAACCAAGTTTGGGTGTTGGTTGATCTTCAAAAAAGGGCATAAAGCCTATGAGAACTGGTGGGTTCTCAAAATTAACATAAACGTGGATGGATCAATTGACAAATATAAAGATAGATTAATGGCAAAGGGATACACATAGACTTATTCTTGCAATAGTAAATAATTTAGATCTAGAATTACATAAGATGGATGTAAGAACCGCATTCTTAAATGGGGATCTGGATAAAGAAATGGTATAACCATTAAGTCTCATTGACAAAGTGAATAAGATCAAAGTTTACAATCCATTTATGGATTGAAACAATCATCCAGACAATGGTTTAAGGCTTTTACAAAGTAGTAAATTCCAAATGACAAAGGAAGACCACTTCATCTACATTAAGCGGTTTAGGGATAATTTTGTCATTATCCTCATATGTAGATGATATACTATTGGCCGAAAATAGTCTAGGTTATGTGATGGCTCTCAAGGACTGATTGTCCTCAAACTTGAGATGAAAGACATGGGTGAAACAGACTATAAAATTGGAGTTAAGATCCAAAGAAATCGTTCAAAATAAATCTTGTCTTTTTGACAAGAGAATTGTCTCAACAAGATTCTTAAGCGATTTAACATGGAAGATTGCAAACCGATGAGTACCCCTGTTGCTACTAGAGTAGCCTTGAGTCCATACATGTGTCTTAAAACTGAATTAGACAAAAGAAGATGTGATGGGTTCCATATGCCAATATAGTTGGCAGTCTGATGTACACAATGATGTGTAGAAGACCACATATTTGTTATGCAGTAGGACTGGTAAGCAGATGCCAGTCTAACCCCAGTTAAAAGAATTAGAAAGCTGTGAAAAGGATTTTAAAGAGCATTTCCAATTATACACTATGCTACGAAGGAAGTGACCCGCGCCTTGTTGGGTACTCTGATACTGACATAGGTGGAGATGAAGAAGAAATAAGGTCATACCATCTTACTCAACAATGGCACTATATGCTAGAGGAGCATTAGGAAAACGTGCATTGCCTTGCATGCAATGGTATTGAGTTTGTGGCATGCACTGTAGTGGTACAAAAGGTTTTATAGCTGGAGAGATTTATAAAACACCTTAGAAAATGAGATTACCAATATGGTGTTATTATATTGTGACAATGTTGTAGCCATATCATATAGCAAGATCCTAAGTATCACAATAAGACCAAGTGAATTGGCGTCAAATATGATTTTGTTCAAGATTATATAGCACAAAAAGGTCTTAAAAAGAACATAAGTAAGCCATTGACATGCATAAAGTGTAATATATAAATATTATCAGATGTGTTTTATAATATTCTATCATCACTTTATGTGTTTTTTTGGTAGTATACAATGTCTAGTATGTCGTACAGGTAGAAAGGTTGACTTTCTCACACAAACAACTGCCTTTGACAGTTAGGTGGAGTGCGCAAAGATGAGACATTTGTGTTCACCATTAAAGCAGGAAGGAGCCCTGATATGGTAGAGAAGAAACACAAACTGTATGTCGCCTCGACTAACTTGTAGCTAGTCAAGATGAGATCCACATAAACAAACTTGGAGTCTCACTTCCATAAGTACCTGTAGCCAGATAACAAAAACTCTTCAACGCCGACGTAATGTGAGCAGAGTTGAAGAATTTGGGTTTAGATACTGGGTGTATCTAGTAGTTAAGTTTGTACGATGTTAATAATAATTTTTAAAACGACGTACGCTCTTTAAAGAAAGAGTAACACCATAGCATGTGCATCATACCACATGTGTTGAAAGAACCACATAAATGGGGAAGCAAATGAAAGATCCTTGATTCATTGTTGTGCGAGTCCCCGGGAATAACCCACTTCTCATTGATGTTCTTATAACTTTGACAATATCACGAGGATATGCTTTATTGTCTGCTACTTTAGCATTTTTTTCCTATGATCATGCAACGATTGATACATTTCTAAATGATATATGGGCAAAAAGAAGATAAATTGTAATATACAAATCTATGTTAGTATCTGTGACATGTCTCTTATGACATTGAGTAGTCATAAGTGTGGATACTGAACATAAGAGGAAGGCAATTTGAGTCAAAACATTGACTCGAGAGGGATTAGATTTGCCATATGAAAGTGTATATAGTTAAATTTAGGACATATGAGGCATAATTCTAATGTTCTAGCTACACAAAAGAGAAGGTAACTTGTACCGGTCCTATAAAACGGATTTCTAGTACAAGCACCTAAATGAAGACGTCATGTCCAAACGATCACGACAAAGCACTAAGTATGAAATTATGAGGAGACAAAGAGACTAGACCCATCACATCTAATCCCCCAAGTGTGAGTGAGAGATGTAGGAAAATGGGCCAGTCCACCCTTGGTGGATTGAACCAAAGCCCATTTGAGATTTGGGGCTTTTATGTAAATACCATAAACATGTGGGTTTATGAAGTGTAATATTTGCATTTATTTAAAATTAAAATGTGGGAACAGTTATTGGCATATATATCAAAAGATAAGTATATGCCAAATTGATTCATTCTCTTTTTACAATAAGAAAACCACTGATATGGACTTGAATGTGAATCAAGGTGATGACTTACATTTACCAACCGGACCAATAACAAGAGCTAAAGCTAAGAGGATCCAACAAGCTATGCAAGGTCTAATGAAACAAGTTCATGGAGATAAAGCTGATTTAGAAGAATTGGGCATGGAACAAGACCTAAAGGCTGTCAACATTAAGCAAGTTCAATTAAAGCCCAAGTGAAGGCCACAATTGATATTTAATTAGTGTAATTTTTGTTTAAGTGATGTAATTTCTTTTTTGGGCTTAAGTAATGTTATTTTAAGGCCCAAATGTGTGTTTAGCCAACAAACTTGTAATTTGGTTGTTTTAACTTAAAACATCTAATTAGTCCAGCCCAATATTTTTAGAAAACCCTAGGATGCATTTTATATTATGCTTGTAGCCACCAAATGAGGCTAGACTCGTTGAATTTGAAAACTTTGTGAGAGTTTCTCTCCTTTGCTGTCTTAAGCAAAACTTGCGGAAAGTAAGAACTTGTTATTTCCATCTTAATTTGATAATATTGGTTCTTGATTCTTAATAATCATTGGGTCAATATTCATATTGTTCATCCTTCTTTGGCGATCTTGGGTTTGATTTCCATATATTGTTGTCGGGTTTCACGGCGGGTTCGTGAGGTTCACATCAATTGGCATCAGAGCTTTGGTTCCAAATCAGGTTTCTATCCTTTGTGTTTTTCCGATATTTTTTTCGTTTGTTCATCATCAATACGTCAAGAAAAACAAAAAAAAGTGTTGTGTCATTTTTTTTTCTTTTCTAGTCTAGACGTCTTCATAAAATCGTTCATTTGTCCACTTTCCGTTGTCTTTTTTCGACCTTTAGTAGGTCTTTCTTGTGTTTCAGAATCTCAATTTTCATCTCGTTCTAGAATCGTCAGAATCGGAATTTTGTACCAAAAGTTATAGCCATTTCGAACAGTAGCATTTTTCTGGATATTTTGGCTAAGTTATATGTTTTCTGTGTTTGGTTGTGTTCCTTGTGTTATTTGATACTATTCTGAAAAAAAGAGGATATTGTTGCAATTTATTTGCAAAAAAAAAAGAAAAAAAAATATAGAAAAAAAGAAGAAGAAAAGATCTGAAAAAAAAATTTCTTCAGTTAAGTGTGTTATGTGAATGCCTAAGGATTTGTTAGTGACTATATTTTTCCTTCCTTGTGTACCGAAAATCTAGACTACTTTGCTTTGCTCTCTCATTGAATCTGACCTTGTTTCCATAATATTACCCAATCAATATTATTTTTGTTAATTTGGGACTTGGAATTGAGTTGCCTAGTTTTCTTAAGACACATTGAGGAGGAAATAGAGTGGAAAAAGGCAAGAGTGTGTGAGTTCATCTGAGTGAAGAAAAAAGCCAAATAATTTGTGTGTAACACGAGGGTAGAGTGACATCTCTTTTGAGTGAAACACGTGAGGTAGAGGGTGAGGATTTCTTTTTTTTCCTTAACACTTTTCTTGCAGATTTCAAAATGTCTCAAGGAGATGAAGTTGGGGCTGATCAGAATATGACTCTTCGGGCCATACAACAACAATTTGAATGCATGAATGTAGTGTTTAATGAAATCAGAGATAGGTTGGATAGGCATGATCAGAGATTTGAGCAATTAAATCATGTCCATGAAGAGGAGGATGAGTGGACCTCTAGAGCATCATCGGGGAGGATAGATAGAGAAGTCAGACATGAAAGGCGGCGGCGTGTTCACCGAGAGCAATGGGAAAGAAATGTTGTTGACCATAACACATGTTTAATTAAACTTTATATACCCCCATTTTAAGGTAAAAGTGATGTTGATGTTTATATTGAGTGGGAAAGAAAATTTGAACTAGTATTTAATTGCCATAACTATTCAGAGGAAAAGGAAGTTAAGCTTGCAGCTGTGGCATTTATTGATTATGCAATTGTATGATGGGATCAATTAATCATAAGTAGACGTAGAAACTTTGAACGTCCTATTGACAATTGGGAGGATATGAAATCTTTCTTGAGAAGGAGATTTGTTCCTTCACATTATTACCGTGATTTACATCTGAAAATGCAAAATCTTAAGCAGGGTTCTAAAAGTGTGGAGGAGTACTATAAAGAGATGGAGATAGCCATGATTCGGGCTAACGTTGTGGAAGATCGAGAAGCCACCATGACACGTTTTATTTGTGGTCTTAATAAAGAGATTGCAAATGTTGTTGAATTATAGCATTATGTGGAAATTGAAGATTTAGTACATATGGCCATGAAAGTGGAGAGACAGCTCAAGAAAGGGGGACGATCATCTTCTAAGTTTGAGACGGGGGGTTCAACTAATTGGAAGACAAAATGGGACTATTCGTCAAAGCAAGAGAGGGAGGCTAGAAACAAAAAGGAGAGAAAGTTGTAGCTAAGGGATCAAATGACAATAAAGAAAAAGGTACATCTTGAACTCAATCTCAAAGAAACCGTGACATTAAATGTTTTTGCTGTTTGGGATTAGGTCATATTGCTTCTCAATGTCCTAATAAAAGGACTATGATTATGATCGAAAATGGGGAAATTGAGACTGAGGGGAAAGGAGATAATGATTCTATGCCCTCACTTGAAGAAGATAGTGAAGTTGAGCATGCTGTCACTGGACAATCTCTTGTTGTTTTGAGAGCTCTTCATACTCAAATTAGTGAGGGAAGTGATGATTTGCAAACAGAAAATATTTTCTACACTCGCTGCCATGTGAAGGATCGAGTATGTGGATTGATCATAGATGAAGGAAGTTATGTTAATGTGGCAAGTAAACTGATGGTGGACAAGTTGAGGTTGCGTACCCTAAAGCATCCACGACCTTATAGGCTCCAATGTTTGAATGAAAGTGGTGATTTGAAGGTAATTAAACCGGTGCTGATTTCCTTTTCCATTGGGAAGTACAAGGATGAGGTTTTGTGTGATGTGGTTCCTATGCAAGCAAGCCACTTACTTCTTGGTAGACCTTGGCAATTTGATAGAAGAACTACACATGATGGTTTCAAAAACCGATATAGGTTCAGCAAGGATGGGAGAAGTTTTACACTTGTGCCATTACCACCTCAACAAGTGTATGAGAAACAACTTCAAATTAAGAAATCAATTGCTGCCACTACAAAAGAAAATGAAAGTGAGGTAAAAAGAGAAAGAGAGAGAGAGAGAGTTTCAAAATAGAGAGAACAGAGAAAAATCTGAAAATGAGAAAAAAAGGAGAAAAGAGAAAATAAAAGGAGAGAGTAGTGAGAGAGAGAAATCAGAGAGTTTAGTAGTGGTAAAAAAGAAGAAGAGAAGAAAATGAATTTCTTTGCAAAAGAAAGTGAAATTAAGAGTGCTTATAGAGCCAACAAGTCAATGGTATTGTTTATATATAAGGATTCTTATATTTCATATACTGACCTTGATTCTCCACTGCCTAGTGTTGTGACTTCACTTTTGCAGGAATTTGGAGATGTTCTTCCACAGGAAATTCCACCAGGAATGCCACCTATTAGGGGGATTAAACATCAGATTGATTTCATTCCAGGATCGTCAATTCCAAATCGACCAGCTTTATAGATGTAGTCCTGAAGAAACAAAGGAGCTCCAAAGGCAAGTTGAGGAATTTCTAGCTAAAGGGCATATTCGAGAAAGCATGAGCCCATGTGCTGTCCCTGTTTTGTTGGTTCCAAAAAAAGATAGGACTTGGAGGATGTGTGTGGATTTTCGGGCGATCAATAAGATAACGGTAAAGTATCGACACCCTATACCTCGTTTGGATGATATGCTAGATGAACTACATGGTTCCACAGTATTTACAAAAATTGATTTAAAAAGTGGATACCATCAGATTCGCATGAAAGAGGGTGATGAATGGAAAATAGCTTTTAAAACAAAGCATGTTTTGTATGAGTGGTTGGTAATGCCTTTTGGAATAACCAATGCGCCTAGCACTTTCATGCGACTCATGAATCATGTTTTGCGTGCATTTATTGGAAAGTTTGTAGTTGTGTATTTTGATGATATCCTGGTATATAGTAAGAATTTAGATGATCATCTTAAGCATTTGAGGTGTGTGCTTGAAGCTTTGAGACATGAGAAATTATATGCTAACTTAAAAAAGTGCACATTTTGTATGGATAGAGTTGCGTTTCTTGGTTTTGTTATTAGTGCCATGGGTGTAGAGGTTGATGAAGAGAAGGTTAAAGCCATCAAAGAGTGTCCTACACCCACAACAACCACTGAAGTTAGAAGTTTTCACGACCTAGCTAACTTTTATCGGAGGTTTGTGAAAGACTTTAGTACCATAGCAGCTCCTTTGAATGAAATCATCAAGAAGGATATGGGATTCAAATGGGGAAAAGAGCAAGAGGAGGCGTTCAACACCCTAAAAGAAAAGCTAAGTTCTGCTCCTTTATTACTTTTACCTGATTTTTCCAAAACCTTCGAAATCGAATGTGATGCTTCTGGTATTGGTGTAGGTGTTGTGCTTATGCAAGACAAGAGACCCATTGCTTATTTCAGTGAAAAGCTTAATGGGGCAACGTTGAATTACTCAACCTATGATAAGGAACTTTATGCGTTGGTGAGAGCGTTGAAAACTTGGCAACATTACTTGTGGTCGAAGGAGTTTGTCATACATAATGACCATGAATCACTAAAGCACTTGAAGGGACAAGTCAAATTGAACCGTCGACATGCTCGTTGGGTGGATTTTATTGAGATGTTTCTATATGTCATTCAGTACAAACAAATTAAGAAAAATGTGGTGGCTAATGCCTTATCAAGAAGGTATGCTCTTATCTCCACTCTTAGTGCCAAATTTCTTGGATTTGAACATCTTAAAGAATTGTACATGAATGATCGAGATTTTGGCAATGTTTTTGGTGAATGTGAAAATAGACCATTTGATAAGTTCTATAGACATGATGGGCATTTGTTTAGGGAGAACAAACTTTGTGTGCCTAAATGTCCTATGCGTGAACTTCTGGTGCGTGAATCACATGGGGGAGGCTTAATGGGGGCATTTTGGTGTTTTAAAGACTTTAGATATGTTAAAGGAACACTTCTTTTGGCCTCATATGATACGTGATGTTGAGAAACTTTCTTCCAAGTGCATTTCATGTAGGAAAGCAAAGTCTAAGGTTAAACCCCATGGATTGTATATGCCATTGCCTGTTCCTACTCATCCTTGGACTGATGTGTCAATGGATTTCATTTTAGGATTGCCTAAAACTAGGAATGAAAGAGATTCTATTTTTGTTGTTGTGGATCATTTCTCTGAAATGACTCATTTTATTCCTTGTAATAAATCTGATGATGCTACACATGTTGTAAATTTGTTCTTTAGAGAAATAGTGCGATTGCATGGAATTCCTAGAACCATTGTGAGTGATCGAGATGCAAAATTTCTTAGCCACTTTTGGCGTGTTTTGTGGGGTAAGTTGGGTACACAGCTATTATTCTCTACCACTTGTCATCCTCAAACAGATGGACAAACTGAGGTAGTTAATAGAACTTTGAGAACATTGTTGCATGCTATTATTAAAAAGAATGTGAAAGCTTGGGAAGATTGCATTCCATTGATTGAATTTGCATATAATAGGTTTGTGCATTCTTCTACTAAATTTTCTTCTTTTGAAATTGTTTATGGTTTTAATCCATTAACTCCATTGGATCTTGTGCCTTTACCTGTAAATGAGATTGCTAGTCTCAATGGAAAGAGAAAGAGTGCGGAAAATCCATGAGGAGGCGAGGCTACATGTCTTGGAAAAGAATAAGCAAGCTGCAAAACATGCAAATAAAGAGAGAAAGTTAGTGAAGTTTAAACCAGATGACTGCGTTTGGGTTCATTTTAGAAAGGAGAGGTTTCCACAGCAAAGGAAATCCAAGTTGCAGCCTCGTGGAGATGGACCATTTCAAGTCATTGAGAAGATTAATGATAATGCATATAAGATTGATCTTCCAGGTGAGTATCAAGTCAGTGCTACTTTTAGGCCTCGTTTTGTAGGATGGAAGTTAGGAGAGGGGAATGTTCTCACCACTTATGAGCTTGTTCGCTACATGGTGCGGCTTCTTCCATGGGGAGCCAAGTTCCATCATAGGAGGGGAGGTAGGTGCCATGAGTGAGGAGAGGGAAGTTGTAGTGAGGTGAGGTGAGATGAGATTTAAAGACCAAAATGTCCTTAAAAATTTTGTGGCTTTTAAAAAAGTAAGGGCAAAAAAGGTATTTCATACTCTTATCTTCTATTTTCTTATCTTCTTCCCACCATACCAAAAAAAATTACTTTTATATTCCACTTCCATTTCCCTGCATACCAAGCATACTTTTTATCACTTCCACTTCCATTTCCACTTCCACTTCCCACTAAAATACTCACCGGATACCAAACGCCACCTTAATGTATCTGATATTTCTCCTTTTGATGTAGGTTCAGATTCAAGTACGAATCCTTTCGAAGAGGGGGAGAATGACATGGACCAGAATGCGAATCAAGGTGATGACTTGGATTTGCCAACCGGATCAATAACAAGAGCTAAAGCTAAGAGGATCCAACAAGCTATGCAAGGTTGGAATTTGTCTCTCTATCTTGGTTACTAGATACCTTACCATAAGCTTGTAAATATTTCTTTATCTCCACCATGACTAAACTAGTCTTTTCGAATCATGAGGACTTTTGTGCTTGGAATGACAGATGAAGGATTAAAAATGAAGAAAGTGTATATATGAAATGAAAATGGGTAATTTCTTAGGAAAATTTCCATTTCCCGTTCTTAGCTATTCACTATTAATCATTTATTATTTCCTCCTTGGATATTGTGCCTTATTTTATTTTCATGTATCTTTATTATATTTCTGTACAACTTTTGTTTTTGCTAGAAAGTCTTTTGACTCCCTAGATTTTATTTTTTTTTCTCTTTATATTTTTGCCAGTTCCAACCCTTGAGATGAGTGGTCAATATTTTTGTAAACCATAGCAAATAGACTTCAAATTGAAAATAAAAAAAGTAAAAAAAGATTCTAGAAATAACCTCATTGTAAGCTCAAAGTGGGTGACTATGGAATGAATAGTGTAGCTCCATAATATTCCCTCCTATGGACACGTGGCACTGGCTTTCCAGAAGGTTAACCAGACTAGAGATTAATGACATGTGGGACCACTCGACGGCCTCATATGTGGCTTTCATCCATGCTTCCCCGTATACTCTCCCGCAATAGAAACGTGGGGGAAGTTCCAGGATCATGGGTCGAGCACCATGCACAAGAACGTGGGTCGACCATGTTCTCCTCTACCTCAAGTATAAATATCCCTCACCTAGGGGATTAAAAAATGACAAAATCATCATCACCTGAAGTCTAACTAACATATATCAATACATACTCTCTTTCAGGATACACTTATCCTCCAGCTCTAAGCATCATCTAGAAACTCTTGTTCTCTCATTCCTCTATAGGAAACATCCAACAGGTGGCTCGCCGGCCCGGAGCAACACACACATCCTAGCTGCACACGGAGACCACATGTAACCTTCCTGCCTAACGGCTCCTATGGACGTTTCCCCTTCGAACTACGTGGATTTTGATCCCATAGCAAGGGTATATAGGCACCTAGGTCAACACCTAAGGACAAGTCCCCCAAGCTTACGACCACTTGCGGTCCTTATTTGCAAGTATGAATTGTTTGAACCAAAAATGACAGTTACATTGGCGCCCACCACGGTCCTTCTCAGACCACAATGTCTTGCGTATTTTGCCGCTGAACAACATTCCTTTTTCGGGGAGTAGGAGTATACACCTAACTCAAAAACCCTTTTTTATTTAAATCTCTTAACAGATTGCTCCCACGAATGGCCGACTCAAACGCTCCCGCTGCCATGATCAACACGAGTGCTCTAATACGCAGTATGCGAAAAAAACAAGGAACAAGGAAGAGACATGCTCCCAACATCCTAATGGCATGCCGCACAACCCATGCCCACCTGGTTGTAGCCAAAGACTGATGGACTAACGAGAGCCTCACGCGAAAACAAAATAGCCGGACTAGAAGCTAAGATAGCATCGATGCGCCATTGCGAACGGGAAATATATGGAGGCTTCCCTCAAGCAAGTGCGGATACCCAGATGCTAGCAACATTGCACAGCGCTCCAGCACCAGCCCTCGTAGGTCCACCGAGCATGATAGCACCAAAAACAGCCAATCTGCCACCAGCGCCCTCTATACAATTTGGAACTCTCCTAATGCAGTTTTCCTGACTATTGCTCACCGTGACAGCTCCTGCACCTATCATCCAACCTAGACCAACATTGGTCACCAGACAAGCAATACTTTCTCCTACGGACTATCTACGACCCCCTGTTCCAAATTATCCACCAGGCTCCTACCTACACATGCCTCGGGCAGGCACCTACAACCCATATGCCCTCTATGGGACATCCGCGGTCTACCTAGGCTTATATCAGTGGTCTGGATTCAACTTCCAAGGGAAAGGGCAGCACCGCTTCACTCAGCAAGTCATGAACAAGCACGTTCCCATGGGCTTCAAGATGCCTTTCCACATAGAGCCATATGGAGGAGAGACTGACCTACAGGACCACCTCAACACCTTTAACTCAGCAATGTCGATACTCGATATGACAGACGGACAGCAATGCCGAGTTTTCACGTCCACTCTGAAAGAAGCAGCACTAAGATGGTTCTCTCTACTACCCATAAACTCAATCCACAATTTCGAGCAGCTGGGTCAAAATTTCCTCATTCAGTTTGCTAGTAGCAAAGAGTACTAGAAAAATGAAGATTCCTCTATTGGTTTTCACCAAGAAGAAGGAGAAACAATGCACGCCTTCTTGGAACGATTCACAAAGCTCTTACTCCAAGTCAGGGGCCTCCAAGACGCGGTCACCATCTTTGTTATCGAACAAGGCCTTAGGTGTTTGCAATTTTACGGTGAACTCAATAGATGCCCAACATCCACTCTACAAGAACTGATGGATAGGGCAAAGTGGTTCATTCAGGACGAGAATGCCCAGATAGCAAAGGACAAAATGCGGAAGTTCCTAGTAAGCAGGACTGACCTAGAGCGGTCAGAAAAGAAGAAAGAAGAAGCAGCAATTGAAAACCAAGGTCAAAAGGAGAAAAGTAGCAGGAATCGTTCGCCACCACAACCTCGTTCACCCCCAGAGGAAGATTCACCAGCTACACGCTCCTTAACAAGTCCCACGTTTAAGTCATAAAAGAAATCTGCCACTCCGATATGCTCAGTTTCTCTCCTCAAATTAAGAGGCGAAAAACTAGAAAGCCCGTAGACAAGTCCAAATATTGCCAGTTCCACAAGGACTAGGGGCATGAGACCAATGATTGCATACATCTCTAGGATCAAATCCAGGACTTAATACGAAAAGGACAACAGAGCAGGTACATTAAGGACAAGCACAATCCCAACGTGGAACGGTCGAAAGACAATAGCGAACAACAGCCCCCTCACGGGGTCGTTAATGTTATCGCAAGAGGACTACTAAAGGGAACTATCTCGCAACCCCAAAACAAGAAGAGGCTAGAATGTTCCATACTCGCCCTCGATTACCTCCCCAAAGAAAGAAAGAAAGATGGAGAGCCAAAGATCCAATCGTGTTCGACCTCTGAAACCTACAAGGACCAACTCACGATGACCCCATGATTATAATTGCGGTCATAGCAAACTAAGAGGTGGAGCAAGTCCTGATAGACCAAGGATCCTCGATGGACGTCTTGTATTTCAACACCTTTAAGAAACTTGGCTTGAGCGAGGAAAGCATGAGGCTGTTTCCCGGTACACTCATCGGATTTTTCGGAGCGCAAGTCCCAGCGAAAGGAGTCATAACGACCCGCACATCGGTAGGCACTCTACATAGGATAGCAAGCCTTGACATGGTTGTGTTTGTTACACGGTTTTGGGAGGGAGAAAACTATGGAAACAATGGGACCCACTGGGTCTCACTGTAAGGAGGGAGAATAGCAAAGTGTCTCGGGATCCATGTAAAATCTTAAAAAAATTGAGGTGTGAAATATCTTTTATGCCCTTTGATTTAACATAATTATAACATTTTTTTTCTTTTTAATGTTTTAATATAAGGGGTAAAGTAGTAATTTTAATCAATTCCCATTTTCATTCTCAAATTTTACTACCAAACACAATAAACTCATTCCAATTCCCATTCCCTTTCTGCATACCAATGCACCCTAAGTAAACTCACTATCTTCTTCAAGATTTCAAATACTCTTCATCTTATTCCTCTCCTCACTCGTTTCTTCTTGAACGAAGGGTTGGACGGTTGGTTTTGCTGCAAATTTGTGTATTCTCCTCTTTCTCATATCATCAATATTTTTTTTATTTTGGTAGAAAAATTCAAATATATTAAACTGAAACTGACATGAGTCCAAATCTGAGCACCGTTGAAGTTTTACAATCATCTAGTTTTCAAATACTCGTCTTCTTTTACACTCTCCAAAATCTCAACTTTTTTTTTTTTAAAAAAAATTTATGCTTGGCCCGAACGGTTTTTTGGCTCCAGGTCCTGGGTAAATACCGGGTCATCCAATTTTTTTCGGGTTTGCCCGCCAACTCTCTCTCTGGGTTAATTGATCAAACCAAATCTAACTATTGGATGGTTACCGGTTCGACCGTGCGGTTTGATTTTTAAAACATTGGTTTGGAGAAATAAGGAAGAGGCTTTCATAAATTGGGTTAGAGAATTAAGGGTATTTTGGACATTTGACAACTTTTGGGGTATGGTAAAAATGAATTTTTTTTATGGAGATTTAATTGTTGGTAAAAATAGGAAAGATCTAAAAATTTTTGGAGTCAATGACCTATTAAAAATATCTGTCATTGAGTCTCCAGTAGATAAAATTTTTTTACCCAGCATAATTATTTTTTCGAAAAATTCTCAAATTTAAACTATAAGTTTCAAATAATTCTTAGGATTTATATTTAACCCACTTTGTAATTTTCTTTCCTACTTGAATTCCCTATTTATTTTAATTCTTAAAATTTTCAAGAATTAAAATTAAGAAAATTCTAATATTGGTCCAAAATTATTGTTTTACTCTAAAATAAATTTTAACTTATTTGGATATAATTTATATAACCCTATGGTCATATAAATCTAATTTTCAAATTATCTTATTAATAAATTTTTTTTAATTCATATATATATATATATATAAGTTTTGGGTTATTACAAAAATAAAAATAAAGCTGTATAGCAATAAAAAGAAAAATGCTTAAGAAAATGCAACAAGCAAAGTAAAGGAAATTGTGAACGGTAGCCCACTTGCAGAAGCAATAGTCATTAGGTTGTCAAATTGGAGAATTTAATTAAACTCATGAAAAGAGGATAAACTCGATCCGTAAATTTGACTCGTGAACTCGTAAGAGTTTACCTACTTCAATAAATAGTTATTAAAAATATATATTTCTATTATAATTAATATATAAAAAGTAAATTTTAATTTTAAATATTAAAAATTAAAATATAATTGATACATAAATATTGAATACAAATTCATTCAAATTATAGATTTCTATTCATAATTAATTAATATTTTATATATATATATATATATATATATATAAATTATTTTGGAGAATGGAATACTATTTTTTTCAAAAATAATTTTAAATAGTGAATACTGGTTTTACCAAAAAAATAAATAAATAAAAGTGCCAAAAAAATGTTTTTCATGAGTTTACAAGTTAACTCTTTTTGCCTACGTGTAAACGTAAACTCGTAAGAGTTTAAGAGTTAACTCGAAAGTTTAACACGAGTTTAAATATTTCTGAGTTTGACATAAATTAACTCGTTTTGTTTATGTGAAAATGTAAACTTATAAGAGTTTAAAAGTTAACTCGAAAGTTTAACACTCATTACTAGTTCAAACAAAGAAAATTAAAAATAATTAGCATACCCCAGAAATTGAAAACAAAGTTCAACAAAATAACGAAAAATTAAACAAATAAACGAAAAGAGTTTACCAGCTCAGTGGCCTCATCAGCATCCATGTTCGTGAGCTGTTGGTGGTTGCATCATGGCATAGACATTTTGGAAACCTTCCCTCATTTCCACCTGCAGGTTACCAGTCATAGAAACCAATGAGTTGAAATCATATTGCTTTGCTGCTGGGGCTTGGCTTGTAGAAGCTTCATCTCTTCGGCGCCTAGTTCTTCGTTGTGAAGCATTCACAATGGGGACTTCTTCTTCTTCTTCCACTACTATTGTCTTCGCACCTGTTAAAGCCTTTTTAAATCTTTAGGCTTGGGAGGCCTAAAAATTCTATCAGTTCCTTGCTCAAGGAGATCATGGCGTGATAACCAATCACAGACAAAGTGAGGAAAAATTATAGCTTCTTTCCTTATGCCATTGACTGCTGATGCATGGAGGGAATCCCCATAATCAAAGTTTCAATTCTTACAGAGTTGTTGAAAGTCGATCTCCCACTTTATTAGTAATCATGATTTATATACACATGTCTATGTAACAACTACGATTTCTCTTCTCGGTATAATATAAGATAATACAAACTAATTTAAATTTAAATTACAGATAGCAGATAAATATGATAATAATAATATCTTATCTCCACAATTTCCACAGGTGTTTCACTTATATAGCTAGTGGTGTGATATTGTGACAAACTAGATACAACCAGGGCTTAGCGGCATTGTTAGAATCACATCTTTGCAAAAAGTGATTACCTCCCGGTGTTTACTCTTCCACTCGGTGCTTGCAAAAGTTAAAAGTTCTTTTACCTCATCCCATGGGTAATCTCGCATGTCTCGGGCAGACTTTGGCCATTTAGCTTGATATGTGCATTCTTGAATCAAAGGCAAATTGCAAAATCGCTATATTTCTCTGGTCGTTAATTATGCGACCAATCTCTTTTCCTCGAACTTTTATGCTATTTATGGATGCAACTTGTTGCATGCATGCAATGTAATTTCGGCTAATAGAATTATGACACGTGGGAAATTGCATTGCATTTCAAGTCATCCTATCCACATGTCACAATCCTATCGGCCAATATTACATTGCATGCATGGAACAAGTTGCATCATAGACCTACCCACGAATACCGCTTTACATAGGGTGAGTCTGTGATGCAACTTGTTGCATGCATGCAATGTAATTTTGATCGATAAGATTGTGACATGTAGGTAGGATGACTTGAGATGCAATGCAATTTTCCACGTGTCACTTAGCTGTTTTTGGGGTTTTGAGAGAAAACCAAGTTGTGAGCTTGTTTAAGCATGTTTTTGGGTATGTTTTTCATGGGTACATACCTAAGAGTGATAGGGAATTAGTTGGCATATTTTATTTAAGTTGAATTTTAGGTCTTGGGCTCAAATCTGGAGATTTTAGACACTTAAAAAATGAGAAAACAAGACATAACAGTCGACTGTCGTGTTCTTGATTTCCCAAAAATTCATCTTAGGGAAAAAACAGTCGACTGCTATTAAGAACAGTCGACTGTCGCGTTTTTATTCTCCAGAAAATCCAGATTTTCGAAGAACAGTCGACTGCCCTTATAGAACAGTCGACTGTTAGCCCTCTAACTTTTATTTTTAAAAGAAAAACATTACAGAGATCAAGCAACTAACTTCAAGACCTCTACTAGTTGACTGGCTCAAGCCAATGAGCAACCAATCGACTGGTAAGTTAAGACAGTCGACTGATTGGTCTCTGACATGAAAATAGAGAATTCCTGGAGCTAACAGTCGACTGCTAGCTCAAGAACAATCGATTGTTACAGAATAGTATGCCATTTTGTTTTCAATTCCCTACAATAAAGTTTTAGAAGCCCAATTACATGATTTAGACATTTTGCTCTATGTTTAGAAAGTAATATGAGCTAAGGGTAGAGAGAAATAACATAAAAAAAGAGAAGAGTAAATATCTTATATATATTGTTGCAAATGAATAGGTCCTTAATCGAATGTTCAATTGTTGGTATGGGACCACCGTTGAATTTCTATGGTAGTTCCAAGTTTTTGGATGATAATACATCCAATAGACCAAACAATGTTCTCAAAACACCATGTTGGTTGCCGAACTTTAAATTAGTGGACCAAATGGTTAAGAATGGGCTACGTATTTAAAGTTAGGATAATCAAGATTGGGACCTAGACATTTCATCTCATATCTGTATAGCATACAAAGGAAAAAGGGGGATGATTTACGCATTAGTAGATACAATCCCTTGGCTAAGTTGAACCAATCAAAAATGGATACAACCTATTGAGAAAATAGGGTGATCTCATAGTACTCGGATCCATTAGGGGACGCTCCAGATAGTACATAGAATAGAAATAACTTAATTATTATAGATTCTCACTTATTAATAGCCACTAAAAGTGTATGTGTGAGTATCCACTGGGTGGTGCTCCTTATACTCATATGTTTTTCATGAAATGGGGCAAAGGCCCGTATGTTTTATGATGTTTGTTATTTCTCTACCATTCAAATATGCAAGAATATGTTTAAGAAGTATGTGCTCATATTAAATGTTTTATGACATGTATGGATGTCATTCCATTTCATATGCCATATCATGTATGAATTTTCATGCTAAATGTTTCATGAAGAGTATGACATGCATAAGTTTTAAGTTAAATATCACATTATAAGTATGTAAGTAGGTGTAAATTTTTATGACTATGTTAATAAGTAATGATAAAGAAGTTTTCATTTATGAATACTTATTTATAATTCATGCTTCCGCAGTAGTTTCGATATTTGCAAGAGATACCTGAGAGAAAGAACCGAAACATATGTTACTTAATTAATTAACGGGTAAAAAGTTAAAATAAATTCGGGTAGAAGTAGAAGTTAACGGGCCGGTTCCAAATCAAAGATGTAACTACGGAATATTCCACCTTGGGACACGTGGCATTAAGCTTATAGAAACCTGGCCTCTGCGCATGCTAGCAACACGTGGCACCACTCATCTACTACTTACGTGGCCCTCGCCCTAGCCCACGTCACTTCACGAAGCACCCACTTAACCAGACATGGGAGCTCCTCGAGCATCGTGGGACGACCCACGATGCACGAGATCATGGGTCGAGCACGACCTCCAATCCCCACACTCAGTATAAATAGACCCTCACCCGGGGGACTAAGATATACGCAACACGAAGGACTACGACACCTTTTCTAAGATCCCTCACGTACTCTCGGTATCCTGAGCATTCTCAAACACCTCACATGAATCCTCCTAAGCTCCGCCGTAGGTTCCACCAAGGCCAACCTCCGGCAAGCTCACCTCCATCCCGGAATCTACTGCATATAGGGCTTGCAGCAGCCTTCAGAGACTCGAGCTCTCCCCCACTAAGGCAACCTCCTAAGAGTGGCTCGCCCGCCCTGAGTGCCTTAGACACGTCTTAGCCGCACAGGGCTCGATACAGGTAAACTACCTTGCCTAACGACTCCTATAAACGTCACCATGACGAACTACGTGGACTTTGATCCCTTCCGAAGGGTACGTAGGCACCTAGGTGCTTCACCTAAGGACAAGTCCCCCATGATTAAGACCCCATGCGGTCCTAATTAGAAATTACAATTGTCTGAGCAAAAAATGACAGTTACAGTGGCACCCACCGCGGTCTTTTTCATACCACAATGCCTTGCGCACTCTGCCGCTAAATGGCATTTGTATTTCGGGGAGTAGGAGTATACCTAACACTCAGAAACACGCATTTTTCCATCATGTTCACAGGTTATACAGAATATAATACAGCATGACCGACTCGAACGCTCCCGTAGCCACGACCGACGTAAGCGCCTAAGGCGCAGCACAAGGAACCGGCAGGGAACGGCCGAAGCAGTCACTACCGAAGCAGGTGGATCAAACACAACCCAGCCTCAAAGCGCCTCGATGACGTAGGTAGCTGTTGCGGAAATCGTGGTCCAGAACCCGGCACCTGGAAAGGAAACTTGCCCTCAACACCCGTATGGCATGCCACATGTTCCTTGCCCCACAATCAGCGGTCGAGAAACAACAGAGCAATAAGGAACCCACGGGACATAGAGATCGCTCGCCTCGAGGCAGAAGTAGCGGCCCTGCGCCAACAGCAGTGGGAGGAGAACAAGAACCTTGCCCCAGCGAACGCAAGTGCCCAACTACCGCTAGTGCCACACGGCACGACGGCGGGGACCTCCAACGACCCTATCAACCTGCCCGCAATACTGTTCGGGACCATACCAATGGAATTACGCTACATGCG
The DNA here is from genome assembly GCA_014851425.1 of Senna tora. NCBI lineage: Eukaryota > Viridiplantae > Streptophyta > Magnoliopsida > Fabales > Fabaceae > Senna > Senna tora. The sequence goes on along the minus strand of CM026267.1, from coordinate 22,299,524 downwards.
GTGCAAATGCTTACCAGTGGCATGCGTTCGACTTCCAGGGAAAGGGGATACATCCTTTTACCCAGTAAATCATGAACGAGCACGTGCCCATAGGCTTCAAGATGCCCTTCCACATAGAACCTTATGGTGGAGAAACCGATCCACGGGATCACCTGAACACCTTCAACTTGGCTATGTCGAAATTAGGTATGACAGACGGCCAAGAGTGCCGGGTCTTCTCATCAACCCTGAAAGAGGCCGCCCTAAGGTGGTTTTCGCTGCTGCCCACAAATTCGATCCATAGCTTTGAACAATTGGCGCAAAACTTCCTTACACAGTTCACCAACAGCAAGGAATACCAAAAATAGGAAGACTCCTTCATCGGTTTCCACTAAGAAGAAGGGGAAACCCTACAAGCCTTTCTGGCCCGTTTTACCAAACTCTCGCTCCAAGTCAGAGGCCTCCAGGATGCCGTCGCCATCTTCGTCATAAAACAAGGTCTTTGATGCTCGCAGTTCTAGGGGGAACTCAACAGATACCCCGTCTCCACCTTACAGGAGCTGATGGATCGTGTGGAATGGTTCATCTAGGAGGAGAACGCACAAATCGCCAAAGACAAGATGAGGAAGTTCTTGATAAGTAGGGCCAACATGGAACGAGCGGAAAAAGAAGAAGGAAAAAACGGCGACAGAAAGCCAAGCTCCCAAAGAGAAAAACAACAGGAAGAGGTCACCTCCTCGACCACGAACGCCTCCTAGAGGGCGGTTCACAAGCTACACTCCCCTCAACAAATCCCATGTTGGGGTACTGGAGGAGATTTATCACTCGGACATGCTCAGCTTTCCCCCTTAGGTTAAGAGGCGAAAAACGAGAAAACCAGTAGACAAGTCCAAATACTATCAATTCCATAATGATTACAGGCACGAAACCAACGACTGCATCCACCTGAAGGATCAGATCAAAGACCTAATCCGAAAGGGACAGCTCGGTAGATTCATGGAAGAAGAAATCAGGGCTAACGCAGAACAGCCACGAGAGGTCAACGATCAGACACCTACTCGTGGGGTCATCAACGTCATTACAGGCGGTCTACAGAGAGGAACTTTCTCGTCACCACAAAGCAAGAAAAGAGTGTAACGCTCCATTCTTGCCCTCTACTACGCTCCAAAACACAAAAAGAGGAGGAGCCCAAGGGAGACCCCATCACATTCGATCTGACCAACCTAGAGGGACCAGTCCACGACGACCCCATGGTGGTGACGGCCATAATCGCCAACTACGAAGTCAAGAGAGTCTTGATCGACCAAGGATCCTCAATAGACGTCCTTTACTTCGACACTTTCAAAAGATTCGGGTTGAACGAAGCAAGCATAAGGCCATTCCCCGGCACACTCATAGGTTTCTTGGGAGCCCAGGTTCCAGCAGAAGGAATCATCACTGCCCGAACAACCATGGGCATCCTACCAAAGGTCGCTAGCCTTGATGTAGACTTCATTATCGTCTCGGCACCATCAGCATACAATGCAATTTTAGGGCGATCGTCCCTAAACAAACTCAGGACTGTAGTGTCCACCGCACAGCTCACAATGAAATTCCCAACACTCAATGAGGTTGGAGAAATCATGGCGGACCAGAAACTGGCGCGAGCATGCTACGCAGCGAGCCTAACTGTGAAGACCGGAGCCTTCGATGGAGTCGCCACCAAATTTTCAATCAAAATTTGGAAAGAGAAAAATAAGTTCAAAAGTGGGGTAAAATGAATTTTCACAAAATGTTGGGTTCGGGAGTCTGATTGAGATGAAGGGAAGGTGTTAGGCACCCTTCTTCCCCCGTCCGAAGATAGTTACCCTAAAAATTAATATTAAAATTTTTTAGCCATAGAAAAAATACATATAATATGGGGGAGGAAAGAGGGAGAGCTTGACCTAGGATAAAAGCCTAGAGCCTACGTACCCTGAAAGAGGGATCAAAGCTCACGTAGTTCCTGTGACATACAAGTGTGTGAGTGAGGGGAGACTCACTAAGCGAATACTCAGATGGCCTCCCAGTGCAATGTACCTAAAGAGGCCAAAGCCTTTTGGTACCTATCTACCATACAATACATTCACGCAATAAATATAAGAAATGTGCACGTGTGAAGGCTCATCAGGCGGCATGACCAGATGGCGTGAAGACTAGTACTCCTATAGGAGCAAAAGCCTCTTGGTGGTACTAGGTTACACATAAAAAAGGCGTTGATTAAAATACACAAACAAAGTGTCTATGATATTTTTGGAATTTTATCTTTTAGAAAAATAAGGAAAACTTTTCAACGCTTATTTTCCTGATTCTAGACATTAAATAAAAAATCAAATTGGTCCACTTCCAAAATATAGAAAATTGTCAAAACCTAGGGTAAGAAAGCTCTAGATCTCCCCTACACAACCCCGCTGACCTTGCCCCAAAATCAATAGTAATTTGTAAGATATGATCTTTGAAAGCACAGTTACCCAGAAGCTGTTTGAAATGATACTTTGGGATAAATAAATATGTCATAAATCATTCTGGATGAATTTGGTCATGATATTTTTATCGTTTGTTCCAGAGATCAAGAAGAAGATTTAGGGACAAAAATTAATTAAAACGGAGTTGTGTAGATGGAGAAACAATTTCACGAAATAGAGTGACGTTCAGGACGTCACTCTACAACGTGTTTTGAAAAACTGATTTTATAAAAATTGATGGGAGCAAAATATCTAATGGAATTTAACAAAAAATTGTTTTTATAAAAATTGCTGGGAGAAAAATACCTAATGGCATTTAACAAAAGACCTATTTTCATAAAGCTATGGATGTCTAGTTTCAGGAAACAAAAAATCACTCCATTTGGAGTTAAATTGAAATTACAATCGTGCGTTGAATGCACATTGCTTGAGCTCAGAATCAGTTCGGATAGAGGTTTTCACAAAAATTGTTCGATTCCATTAAAAGATTTCAAAATTCATGAAAAAATTCAGAGATACTCTAAAGGTATGAATAAACAAGAGAAAAATTCAAGAAAGCAATTATAGATGTCGAAACAACCAAAAACAAAACGGAGAAAGCGAGCAATCACATTCAACCAAAACAGAAAAGTGTCAAAGTGAAGAGTACTCCCTCAATTGGTTCTTCCACCTTTCATTCTAGGTTTCCTTTACCATCTCCATGCATTCTTGACTCCTTGTCCTCCTCTTACCTCTTGCCTCTTTGATCTCCTCCACTCTTCTTTGACCTAGCCTCCTCTCTCTCTTTAACTTAGCCACTCTCCCCTCTTCTTGACCTAGGCTTCTCTCTTTATAAGCTAGGGTTCTCTCAAGTCTTTTGGGCTTGGCCCATTAGAGCTAAGACTAGATCATCTCTCACTTTTCATCTTTTCTTATTTTTTAACAAAAAGAATATTTTTGCATTATTTTATTTTATTTTATTTTTGATTTGCAATTTTTTGGGCCGGACAAAATAGGGTTTCCACAGATTCCCCTCTTTACTTGCCTTCCTCCAAAAGGGACGCTTTCGGTACTGACGGAGGGAACAAGTAAAGACAAAAGGATGCCCTTATATGTCTTGGCCGGAGAAAAACTAATTGGTGCTAAAACATTTAAGAAAATCTACCCGATTATGCACCCCAAAATATGAAAAAAAATGAGAAATGGTATTCTCAGGCCTGCTCATAGGAAAAAGAGACAAGCGATCTACTTCAGCTTTTTAAACTTTTCTAATGTAGATTTTAATTTTGAATGCCGTAGATAATCTTACGGTGGGGCTTGTGAGTCCCCAAAGTTTATGGGAGTCAGCTTTCGTAACACTCAATGGCGAAAACTGATCACTACAGAGATCTTGACGGGCAAGAAACTCTTAAAAGTTGTGGATGCCAGATCCCCAAACACTCATTAGCGAAATATGATTCCTATGGAAGAGGAATTATGGGCATTAGATCCTGAAATATTCATCGGCGGAATCTGATCCCTATGGAAAATGGTGGGCGTCAAATCCCAAAACACTCATCGGTGGGACTTTGATTCCCATACTTAATCCCAAAACACTCATTGGTGGGACTAAGTATTGAATCCCAAAACACTCATTTGGTAGGACTCAAAACGGGGCCAGCTCTCGAAACACTTGATGGTGAGATCTGGTCAAAGATGGGCACTAAAATCCCTAAACACTCATCGGTGGGACTTTGATTCCCGTATCCAATCCCAGAACACTTATTGGTGGGATAGGATATTTGTAATACCCCGGAAAATTTTGAGGATTAAAGAATGATTTATTTAAAAATTTCGAGGATTTAAGAATGATTTATTCCGGGGCTAGGAATTAAAACCTTAGAAAAAAATTAAAATAAAATAAAATATATGTGAAAGTTAAAAGAAACCGGAAAGAAATTTTTCTGAGGTTTAAAATAAAATGAAAGGGAAAGAAAAGAAATAGAAAATAATTTTCAGGATTTAATTCAGGACCTAAGAAATTGGGACTTAATTGAAAAGAAATTTCTGAAAGTGACAAAAACTATAATTTTCCCAAAAGATAATAAACACACTCATAAACCCCCATCCAGCCACCATTCACGCATAACCAAGGTAATCAAGATCGAGATTTAAAGTAGGATCGACAGAGGCATAAGATAGATCGAATCGTAAGATCGGATCAAGGATCGTAAGATCCTATCAATTTCAAAAAATAATTAATCTATATATTTAATAATATATATATTTTAAATAAATATATAAAATTATCACAATTTCATGATGCTTTCATAAATTAGTTCATAAGTCACCAAAGTGACAGTATCTATACATCAATTCAACAAACAAAATATCAAAATTCATAGTCATAAATATCTAGGACTAAAGCTGCGTTTTCAGCCTCTTTTTTTTTTTAAGTTAACTTATACGATCTTACGATTTTTTTTACGATCTTACGATCCTTTCTTACGATCTTACGATCAATATCGCGATCCTATCTCGATCCTGGAATTTTTCGATCCTAAGCACGATCCAGATCGAAATTACGATACAAGATCACAATCTTGATTACCATGCGCATAACACATCCATTTTTCACATTTTAGAGAGAGGAAGTGAGGGTTAGGGTTTTGGAGAGAAGAGAGAGCAATTGGGAGGAAGCTTGAAGGTTGAAGGTGAAGGGTGGCCGGTGACCGAAGCAACACTCAAGTGACCTTTTCAAGTTTCATCTTCATCTATATTCATCCATCAAAGGTAGGTTTAGTAATCTCCTCCATCTATGATTTTTCTCATCCTCACCATTTCTTGAATTTATTAATAATGGATGCTCAAACTTTGCATTCTTGATGTTATGAACATTTCTATTGGATGTTTTAATTGTTGGTTGTGCTGAGATTTTTCTGGGTTAGAGATTTGGGTTTAGGGTTTGAGTTCGTTCATCACGTTCTTCTAAAAACAACAATCTTTGATGGTATAAGACACAAGAAATTCGTGGAACATGTTTTTTTTTTTTTGTCAAAAACTGAGTTTTTGAATCTGACCTTGCTCTGTTTAAACGTCTTTTCTGAATTGTTTTCTTGATGGGTTTGCATGATTCCAAATCCATATGAAAGCTAACATCCTAAGCTTTCTAAATTGTATTTTTCCAAAATATTCCAACGGTTAGATCTTCTGGAAATTTCCTCGAAAGTCAGAGGTTCTGTTTTCTAAACTGATGCGGAATTTTTGTATAATTGGCTACTGTTTTTAAATTACTGCTCTTAAATGGCTCAAATCATTTCTGTAATGAATTTATAATTAGAATATTTTATCTCTAAGCTTGATTTATAAATAAGAATCAAATAATTTCGTTAAGTATGGAAGGAGATATGACCATTTCAATGAAGCTTGCCAAATGTTGCATGCTGTTTTGAATCTGATCTTGCTCTGTTTAATGTGTTTTCTGAATTCTTTACTTAATGGATTTGAGTGATTCCAAAGCCATATGAAAGCTAACATCCTAAGCTTTCTAATTTGTATTTTTACTAAAAAGTCCAACGGTTAGATTTTCTGGGAAGTTTCTCGAAAGTTAGCGGTTCTGTTTTACACACTACCAAGTTTCTAGTTTTTGAAAAGTTGTTATTTCTTCCTTAATTTGAATGGTTCCTTTTCCTTCAACTAAAATGAGTTTAACCAACTTTTAAGTGTCATTTCAAAGATCAAACAAAATCCTAGATAAAAAAATTGTTGGTTTGTTTGGGTTCCAAATGAATTGCTTACACTTTTTTTAAATGAAATGAGAGATTGCCCAATGGTTGGATTTTTTTTTTATGTGTGGACCCATGGTGAAAATGAGAAGTTTCCATATTTGGCAAAATCCTTCATTGAAGGAGCTTGGAGAGTGAGCAAGTGGCAAGACTTGTTTACTTAAGCATAAATTGTTTTTAACTTAAAAAGAACTCTAAATGATGACCTTAGCTTAATAAGGGGTTTTGGGTTAGCCTTGAATGTAGTTTTAAGTTGCTATGTAATTATGAATTTAGAATATGGTGGAAATGATTATATGTGATAGGACTTATGTGGTGAAATAGAAGATGATGTATGAAAATTGATATGGATTGAATTGGTTGTATGTGATAGGATTCAAGTACTTCCTTGGAGACAAGAGTGCTCAAAGGGAATGTTAAGTAAAGTGACCAAGGTGAGGGTTCTTTCATCTCTGGTCCTAGGGTTGTATGCTTATGTGGATTACATGAGTATGCATATTCTCTGCTTGTCTGGTATGTGTTAGCTAGAGATATAGAATGCTAAAAGAATGAAAGAACTAGAAAATAGGTTGTGGAAGATAGCTTGGATAGGAAGACATATGAGTAGAGTATAATTGTTTGCTATGATTGGTGTGTTACAAATCCAACTCATACACTCCGGAGGCATGATGAGTATTTTATTAAATCTTTTCCACGACGGTGGAAAGAGTCCTTGTACGGAAGGGCTAAACTTTATTTTGAAAACTCGTCACGACGGTGACTTAAATTATAATCATGCAAAGGGAGTTATTGGTGGGTTTCGGATTTGATTATGCTACCGATGTGAGACATCGACTAGATCAACGTTAGATGGCACTTGAGACCTCAGTTTTATAATCACCATGATGATGGTCATTGCCCTATCCTGGCAATAGGGTCAGAAAGGTTTTATATTGCTATGACTATAGCTTGAGGCTCAGAGAGTGCATCTGGACGGGTATATGAGTTATATCCTGTTGAGGATACTTGTACATATTAATAAGGAGAAGAATTGTTGATCTTTCGGGAAAGATACAAAGAATCCTATTAATATGGGAGACTAAGGTAAGGAGACACGGGAAGAACCTACGGGTGAACCGTGAGCCTAACCTAGTAAAAGAGAAACCATCCTATGGAGTTGGTCCAGGGTGTGTCAGTGGCCATGCTTTGAGACGTCGTGCCGTGCCCTCCATGTGGCCTGGTTGGGTAATGGACGAGTGGGCTCAAGCTATTGCCCCGCAATAAGGGGTCAGAACGTGCCACGTGGTGGCTATGCGTCAGTTGTTTGATAGATAGAAGTTGATTATGTTTGATTAACAGAATTGCACGAGGTAACCAGTACCCAAGTGAATGGGTTAAGTAGGTTTTGCCACGTGGTGGCTAGTAGGCCGAGTGCACGGGTTTGAAGTAGAAAAGCCACGTAGTGGCTAGTAGATACCCCAGGGTTGGGGAGATTAAGTAGATGTATGTTTAGTATCTGTGTGTATGTATAAATTGTATGTGGTTGCATATAACTATTGATTGTGCAGCGTAGTGGTAACGTACAGGACTACCTCACCATGCGTCTTGTTGATTCAAGCATGTTGAACGTGAGAAGACCGGTAGGTAAAAGCCAGTACTATGTGTTACATGTTACTTGCTGATTCGTGACGTGGAATAAACTGCTGCATGCTTATATCTATTAATTGAATGTGAGTGTTTGGGTGAAATTTCTGTTATTGTGTGATCACCAAGAATGCATGCTAACTCACAGTAACTAGTTGTTTGTGCATGTGGTTGTGTATGACTCCCAGTCCCAGCGGTAAGGTACCCGCCTTGCGCCAGGGATGGGAGAGTCCTCACTGAGTCGCGTGGTTAAGACTCACACCTCATTTTTACTACACAGAGACAGGTTAAGTACAGGTGGAAGAAGTCTCGGTGGAACGAGGATTGAGCAATACTTTCCAAGACTCACAACTTGTTCATGTGGGTGACTAAATTGTAATTGTAATTTAATTTACTTTATCGTTGTATCATAAAGTAAAGGGTAGACGTACCCAATTAGACTGTATTACTAAATCTAGAACTGTCAGCTTCACACACCTTAAAGATAAGGATTTATTTTACTGCGATACAGGGAAAATTTGTTTTCAAAATGTTTATATATACATATATCTGTTGCATGTGAATAGGATATGCAGCATCTTCGGATGTGTATCCAGTACACAGGTTATATATATTATGTGTGTTTTCCTATATCTATATCCTGAAGCGGCACTGGCCATGGATTTGCTTGCCTAGGATAGGCCACCATTTCGGTGTAGCCATGGTATTATACTGCATGTGGATGTATTTTCAATAATAGATATTTTGTGAATTAGGTGATAAGGCTTACAGGTTCAGGGATATTCCCTGTGTCTGTGCCGGTCACGGTCCTCTAAATGGGGGTCGTGACAATATTGAACCCTGGAACACTTATTGGTAGGATTCAATGATGGCGCCAAATCTCGGAACACACATTGGCGAGATTTGGTCCAATTAAAAGGTGGGTATCACTATCCTTAAATACTCCTTGGTAGGATATTGATTCTCGTATCCTACCCGAAAACACTTATTGGCGGGATAGGATACTGAACCCTAAAACACTCATGGGTAGGATTTAATGATGGCGCCAGATCTCGGAACACACTTTGGCTTGGCGGGATAGGATACTGAACCCTAAAACACTCATTGGTAGGATTCCATGGTGGCACTTGATCTAAGAACATACATCGGTGAGATTTGGTGCAATTAAAAGGTGGGTATCACTATCCTTAAACACTCCTTGGTAGGATATTGATTCCCGTATCCGACCCGAAAACACTTATTGGTGGGATAGGATACTGAACCCTAAAACACTCATTGGTAGGATTCAATGGGGACAGCTCTCGTAACACTCATTAGTGAGATTTGGTCCACTTAAAAGGTGGGTATCAATATCCTTAAACACTCCTTAGTAGGATATTGATTCCTGTATCCACCCGAAAACACTCACTGCGGGATAGGATACTAAACCCTAAAACACTCATTGGTAGGATTCAATGGTGGCACCAGATCTCAGAACACACATCGGTGAGATTTGGTGCAATTAAAAGATGGGTATCACTATCCTTAAACACTCCTTGGTAGGATATTGATTCCCGTATCCAACCCGAAAACACTTATTGATGGGATAGGATACTGAACCCTAAAACACTCATTGGTAGGATTCAATGGGGCCAGCTCTCGTAACACTCATTGGTGAGATTTTGTCCACTTAAAAGGTGGGTATCAATATCCTTAAACACTCCTTGGTAGGATATTGATTCTCGTATCCAACCCGAAAACACTCACTGGCGGGATAGGATACTGAACCCTAAAACACTCATTGGTAGGATTCAATGGTGCCAGATGTCGTAACACTTAACGGTGAGATCTGGTCAAATTTAAAAGATGTGAATCAAAATCCCACAAAAGTTTTCGAAACACTCACTGGCAAAAACTTGAAGACCAGGAGAAAATGTTATGAACGTCAAGTTTTCGAAACACTCGTTGGCGATAGCTTGACGACCAAGGAGATCGCGGCAGGCATGAGCCTAAAAAATTATGGGTATCAGATTTTCGATGGCTTTCTATGAGTATTGAAAACTGATCACCACATAAATAAAGTTTAAGTGACTAAAAAGATTTTCCCTGCTTCCAAACTTGCTTGGACTTCACAGGTATAAAAGGATTTATGCAAAACATGCATTTCATACTGTTCCAACTTACTTGGGTTTAGCAGGTCACAAAACATGTTTTACCTGCTCTTCCCAACTTGCTTGGGTTTAGCAGGTGATAAAAAGATTTATGCATATGTGGATCATGCAAATGCTCATGCGAATACCATGTCAAATGGAAGCAGGAATGAAAAAATCATGAGTACTATGCAATCATCGCACAATAATCACTTAATGACTTATGGAAGTATCATGCAAATGCAGCAACGATGCTAATAAATTGATTGACTCAAATGTGAATACACATGCATATGCAAATATAGACACAAACATGGTCCAAAACATCACTTTATTTATTTTTCTTTGATTTTCTCTTTAAAAGGGAAAATGGAAACAACATTTGGGGATACTCATGCCCCAACACTTTGAGGGGAAGTGATTCCCCAACCTTCTTAGGGAAAGAATGTTGTAGGCTCATTAGGATCCCGACAACCAAAAAGATGATTCCATAGTCCACCGACAGGAGAATGGAGGAAAATTCAGGGCATTGGAGACCTTATACAGCCAGAAACTTGTTTTGGGACACCGGGGTCCCAACTCTAGATGCAGAGGAAATGATTCTCCAGTCCGCAAACAAAGAAGTTAAAAGAAAACTTGAGACATCGAAATCCCAAGACAAGCAGAGGGGGTATGTTTTTGGGATACTTCGATCCCAATACTAAGGGCAAGATGATTCCCTAGTCAATGTGCGAGGATTAAGTTTGTATTCAGGAGAAGGGAACTCCTCAATTTATAGATCGAGGCAGGATAATGAGGAGGTAAAGTTACTCTCCTATCAACGAGAAGAACGAAGACAAGTGAAGGCAAACACTATTTAATCACATCTTAGTCTTTGAAAATTAAGTAAGAAGGGTAAAAAATGCTTCAGCTTTGACTAAGCTATCAAAAGCCAATTAAGGAAATCTTTGACTTTATTTTGAAGTTATCTTGATTTCGAGTATTGAACACTAATCAAGAACTTCTTCTTTCTTAAAAGTCAACTTGGTCTTAACCATTGAAGACCAAGTAAAGAAATAAATCAATACGTTGGTTTCAACATCGAAAACCAAGCAGAAAAATAGCACGGTAGAGGTGACTTGATTATAATCCTCAAAACCAAGCATTGTCTCCCAAGTCAATGGACAAGGGGTTAGGATCACACTTGGATAGAAAGGGATTCCCCATCTCGGAGACTAAGACGGGGCAACAGTTAATTCAACGAGGGGATAAGGTAAAATTGCTCTCCTAACAACTGGAGGAGTAAAAACAAGTGAAGGCTAACACCATTTGATCATACCTTAATCATCAAGCAAAGAAGGCTAAAGATGCTTCAGTTTTGAACAAATCATCAAAAGCTAAGTGAGAAAGTTTTGATCTCATTTTGAAATTTATTTTTGATTTTGAGTTTTGAGCATAAATTAAGAACTTCTTCTCTTAGAAGTCGATTAACTTGGCCTTAACAATTGAATACTAAGTAAAGAAATTAATCAATATATTGGTTTCAGTCACCCAATGGAAAAATCTCATAGAAGAAGTTACTTGTTTTCAATTTTTTGAAACCAAGCATTGTTTCTCCTTCACACTTTGATTTTGAATGATTTGCAAACGTGAAGCACAAGCTCCCTCATGTTAGAATGAGATCATCAAAAGTTTAAAATGCCCTATCTAAAATGATAATCCAGTAAAGAAAGACTTATCAACTTTATCTTGGGACTAATGAGAAGTGTCTACATGATGCACATGTGAAAAATGAGAAATCCAACAAAAGAGCGGACTTCTATTAAAAAGATGAGTCGTTCTTAGTGATAACATTGACCACTCGGGTGACAACAACAAGATATCATAAATATGCATATAAAATCTCCAAAGAATGACGACAGTGGGATGAAAGTGAGACTACTCTGGGTTATGGATTTTGGCTATAATTGATGAATGGGGTTTACTGGGGAGAAAAGAGATTTTTCTGTTTTCTTTTTCTTTTTTTTTGAAAGAGAGGGTAATAGGCCTAAGGAACGGAAAGTTTCCCCATCTTCAATTAAGGATAAATTTGGATAAGGATCAAAGGATTTAAGATCTCGGCTTGATATTTCCTGGGGGAAGTTTATTCTTTGAGGCTGAGATTGAAGTCTCTCTCTCATTTTATTAGCCCTACACAAAACATTTCAATTTGCTATATCTCAATGAGGACTTTACAGGTGCAAAACGTGGGCTTATGAAAGGGAAAAAGGGACCCAAAAACTATTGTGGGAACATAATGACAACTCTTTGAATTGAAATTGCTCTAACCCAGGAGCTTTGCATTTGAGAGTTAATAAGGTCTTTAAACAAAACGAGCATCCAACTAACAAATACAAACAACCAAAGAACAAGTAATTCTCTCACTCGCGATTGTTGGAATGTTTTCACTCAAATCTGTTCTACTAAACCGTTACCATAGGCTTATAATTAATCTATATCTCCACTACAGATGCATTGATGTAGTAGATTAAGAGGTCTTTAAAAGCGTGCAATGATAGAGGAATGACGAATGTGTAAAAAGTGTTTAAGAAATGAAGTTAGCAATTATCAAACATGAAATAATAGTTTCTTGCATGAGCACAATAAATTTGACCTAAAAAGGAAGATGCTGGCCAATCGATCATTCTCTATCCATCAAAAGAGTTTGCCTTAGATCCTCTCTCTTTTTTGCTTGTGCACTTTTATTTCTTTTCCTATCTTTTTTCATTAAAAATCATTTTATTCTTTCTTTTCTTTTCTTTTTTCTCAAGCTCTTTCTTGGCTTACTTGAATCGCTAGGCAAATCCAACTTGCGAGAATGAGTGGTCAGAGAATATATGCAATAGGGCAAAATGTAATACCCATCCAAGAATTACGTGATGAAGTGTCTTGAAAATTGCTTAATCAAAGACTCAAAATAGGTGGCAAAAGGGAATATAAATGGGGTTTGTGTTTGGACAAAGGGAGAATGAAATGAATGCCTCCATCCTTTCTATCAAACCAATGCATGTAAAGCTTCAATTAAGATTAAAAACAAGTTCTAGAATCGGCATAAGCAGACAGATTACACTCAATGATATTCGATGAAAAGAAATGAGTGTTTGGCTCAAATAACTTCCCACATGGTTTGACGCTCACATTGGTCACTTGCAAAACCAATTGGATACTAAATTTGCATAAGAAACAAAGCTCTTTTTATGGATTGAACTTATATTGTGAGACATCTTTATTATTTCCCAGGGTTTATTTTAATGCCAAGTAATTTTAAAAACATACAAATGAAGGCTTAAAAGTGGCTGACAATGGAAGATAGTTTTTGGAGCAATTGATTCCCTGAAATACACAAAGTCGAAAGACTACTCATCCCAAGTGAACATTGACTAGGTTTAGACTTTTGAAAACTCTACTCCTAGCCCAAAAAGGGTGACTATTGTGTTTGGGAAAAACCAAGAAATGCCTCAAATCCATAGCCAACTCATTTTCTTTTATTAAGGCTTGTTTCCTTATTTTTATTTTTTTTCTCTATTTCTCTTATTTTCATTACTTTTTAATTCCCCGGAAAACATGGCTAAGACTGAGGTGTGTGAAACGTGTCACTTATGAAATGAGTGATGCTTCTTGAGAGACTCACAACTATGCATATGTGTGGTATCTTCTTTTATCAATCAAGTTAACTGCCAATGTTGGATCAAATTAGACGAGGATTCCGAACATTCGAATGCTAGAATGAAGAACATGGAGCAAATGAACGACGGTTATTGATAAAAAGACACTTTACTTTATTCCCAAAATAAGTGTGATGAAGTTCATTCGAAAAAAGATTCTAAGGCACTTCAAACTATTTGATGTCATTCACTCTAACATCTTCTAAAATGTATGCATGAGGGGGTTTGCTTTAGACACGTCTTAGCCGCACAGGGCCCAATACAGGTAAACTACCTTGTCTAACGGCTCCTATAGACGTCACCATGACGAACTACGTGGACTTTGATCCCTTTCGAAGGGTACGTAGGCACCTAGATGTATCACCTAAGGACAAGTCCCCCATGATTAAGACCCCATGCGGTCCTAATTACAAATTACAATTGTCTAAGCCAAAAACAACAGTTACAAAAGATATGTTCAATACTCAAACTCTGATTTCAAAAGAGTCTAGAACTAGGGTGTTACACTCTTAGCTTCTAAATCAAAGATTTTGTGGTAGTTACCAAATGCATAACATTTAAAATATTTTGAGATTTTTGTTGCAAAGCTTGGCAAAGTATGTCAGTAATCCCCATAATTTCTTTCATCAAATGTAAAATAAATACAAAGTCAAATGATAACATTGACTTAAGAGCATCGCACACACTCTCTCTTTAAATTTTCTATATTTTCTTTAATTCTTTTATTGTCTTGCTAACTTCATTATTATCACTTATTTCCTTTTTTTATTTATTGCATTGCACACACTCTCTCTTTATGACTTGATGGATCATTATATTTAATATTTATTGCTATAATGCTATAGTAATGGCAGACAAGCAACTTCCAAATTTCAAAGACTACCACAATCTTAGCCAATAGAATAAGAGCATACATTTTATATTTTTTTCTAAGGGGGACCAATAATTTTTTTTACTATGTACTAAATAAAAAATACTAAAATTTTAAAGGGGCCATGGCACCTGCTAACCCCCTCCCTTCCCCATTGGAGGCAAGGGTGTGGTTTGATGGCTTGAAAATGTGATATGAGGGCCCCTCAGTCATATTGGGTCCTCATATGCATTATGTAGTGTTAAAACTACGTAGTTTTGGCTCCAAAAGTACCAAAAACTGACAATTTTTTTGGCAAAAACGTTGCATTTCCCGTAACACACACTGCTAGTGTGTGGCACAACATAGGCATATTTTGGTTGTTTTTCTGCTTTTTATCCTCTTATATGCTATATCCTTCTCTTATTTAACCATTATTTCTTTTTCTTATTCTTATTCTTCTTTCCCTTCCTAAATTTCCTACATATCTTAAACACCATCTACTTATTTAAAATCCTAATTAAACTCACTAAATTATCTCCTACTCCTAATTATGCTTTCTTCCCCCCCACACTTAATTTCAATGCTATTTTTTAAAACTAAGTGAAAGGAAGAAAGTGGTTACCATTGCCACTTATGGTGGAAAGAAATTGTCATTGAAATACCTTGGATCCCCTCCAACAGGTACCCAAGGCTTGAAACATCCTTCATGACAGCTTCTCTCATAACCTTCTCCTTCTAAAATTTCCCCTTTATTATGTATTTCGTCCTTCTTTTTCCGTCCCCAACTATGGAATTTTATCTTTGGGCTATTAGAGTAAGTGGGATTTGTTGTGTTCTCTTCCGTCTTTTTATTCTTCCTCTTTCTTTGCCTCCTTCTTCTTTTCTTTTTCCCTGGCAGAATTAAGAATTCTAAAGAATCTTCAGCAAATAAAGTCTCAATTTCTAGCATTTCTGCTAGTTCTCCTTCAAAATTCTCAATTATTTCTTCTTCATTAGGGCATTAAACTATTAGCGTAGAGGTCAAAGGACTTTCTTGAATGGCAAGCTATTTGTCAGCTATTTCAAGATTGGAGCAAGGCTTCTTAACAAACAAGTTTAAAGTCAGAATAACTACCCAAGAAGGGGGGTTGAATTGGGTAGTGGGGACAATTAGATAATTTTAAAATCTTTTGTGATTCTTCTTCCAAAACAAATTAGTTTCTTCAATGCTTAGGTTCATGTTTAAGAATGAGAGAAGAAAGGAAGCAGAATCACACAAGAGCTTTTCCAGAGAGGTTCACCCTCAAGTTTCCTTGAAACCTACGTCCTCTCTTCCTCTAACCAAATAGTTAGAGGACTATATATATATATCAGTTAAGATTACACAGATTTGCAACCCTTATCAGGAAGGGAAAAGCACAGGAGCTTTTACGCTTAACACTTCAAGGAACCTAACCAGATGAATAGACTTAAGCGTTCTCACAACCTTGAAACCACTATCAAGGATCAACCAACTTGGTTTTTACCTCCAGAACCTCTCAAGTATATTCACCATGCAGCAACCAAGAAACAAGACTCCAACTGACCAGATGAATAGATTTGAGAATCCTTGCAACCTTGAAACCACTATCAAGGATCAACCACACTTGGTTTTTGCCTTCAGAATCTCTCAAATATATTCACCATGCAGCAACCAAGAACAACAAGAAATCACCCAGTACAAAGACTCAAAGACACTCAATGCTTTTATCTTTTCTCTTGCTTTCTTAGCTTGCATTCAATTTTGGTGGTTGAATCATCTTGAATGCTTCATTAAATAGGTCTCCACCAATGTATCCGTTGAGAAGCTTTGCTGAGAACCTCCAACACTCTTCATGCATTTATTGCTTCAGCTCAAGGATATGACTTAGAGTGGAGTTGGGTTCAAAGGCTAGAAGACTAGGCTTAAAAGAGATGAGTGTTTCTTTCCATTTGCCTTGATTCCTCGGGCAGTTTTGAAGTGTTAGAAGCTAAAGGAACTGCAGCTTACACAACAAAAGCAACTCCATATTTTCTTGGTTAAATAACTTAGACAAAAATAGTGCTACACATTGGCCAATGTCAGAAAGGATGTATTTAATGCTTATCTTTTGACTTTTTTAGAATTACTTTTCTCATAAATAGATAAGAGACAAAAGGTATGCATACATGTCTTTTATGTTTTAGAATTCATTAAACCCAACACATAAGATTTGGGCTTCCTTACTTCTGGGCCCCATTATTTTTACTGGACAATAGCTTTGGGCAATCTAATTTGGATCATCTATTTCTTTTCATCAAGATTATTGCATTTACAAAAACAACTTTACAAAATGCACCTAATCTAACACAAGTCCTTCTCAAAAGATAAAGCAAAGGAATTAGCAAAGTCGAATTCAAATCTTCTTCCTTGAAATCACTCTTGTTAATATCAATGTTTAGCATTTCATCGTCTAAAAACTCTACCTTTTGAATGATATCCTCTTGAAGAAGCTCTACCATGCTTACATCCAGCTTTAATAAAATATTCAGATGGATTAATCATCATCTCGTACATACTAAATGCAATTTCTTGCTCAGTTCCATTTTGATCATTCCATCTCTCATGCTAATAGTTGTATTAGCAATCCCCAAGAATGGACATCCTAATTTAAAGTAGAATCTACCGAAGACAGTGAATCCATTTCTAAAATATAGATATTAGCTAGTATGAATAAGACTTTCACCAAAACCAGAAGGTCCTCAATAAATCCATCGGGCTTTCTAATGGATTTGTCAGTTAATTGTAAAATAACATAAGTGGATTGCAAAGATTTTAAACCAAGACTTCAAAAATGGATTTAGGCATCAGATTAATTGTTGCACTTAAATCTAGCAAAACACCACTTAAAATTGTTTTGCCAATTACATAAGAAATAGTGAAAGATCTCGAATCTTGGTATTTGACCAGATTTTGAGGTTTAAACAACGTAGAAACATTTAAACTAAGGGTGTGTTTGGTATTACTGCTAGTTTTTAGATTTATGTTTTTTTGAAAACTAAAATCTGTGGTCTATTTTTTCTGTGCTCTATTTTTTATTTTCTGTGTTCTGTTTTATATCTTTGGGTTTCTATATTAATAAAATAATAAAAAATAGAATAAAGATGATAAATAAAAGTGAAAATATAAATATATGATAGCTGATGTGGATACCCATCGTGCTCGAACGCGGGGCGGTGGGGATCAGACCACGAGAGCAGAGACCCTTTTTATCGTGTCGTGACAGGGAGTCGCTACCAAGTTTTCTTTTGAAATCCCTGAAACTTGGAAAGGGGGTTTTTATTGATTGAAAGTATGAGAAGAACGCTAAAAATGTGATTAAAATGCAATTAAGGATAAAGAATTTACAAATTAGTGTGAAAAAAGGGTCTAGGACATCTTTTGGTAGAAATTTAGGCCCAAACGCAATTACTATAAAAATCAGGGACAAAATGTAATTTTCACAAATTTGAAATTTGGATCAAAATGCAATTTTGAAAAGTTTCTATGGCTTAAATTGAAATGAAAGAACTAAAATGCAATTTGGGCCAAAAATGTAATTATGACAAAAATCAAGGTAAAGCTGTAATTTTGGAAATTTTGGGATAAGGGAGAAAATATGAATATGAGAAATTTCTGGGTCAAAAAATCAAAGAAAGAATGAAAATTGGGACTAAAATGCAACTTGGGGCAAAATTGTAATTTTGAAAAGTTGAAACTAGGAGAAAAATGAAAAGATGGGCGATGTACGAAATTTGGGGCAAAAATATATTTTTTGGAAGTCAGAATCAAAGAAACAGTGAAATTTGGATAGAATTAAAATGAAATTTGTGGAACCTACATTTTTGTGGTTTCCTATATGGTGTTTTATGTTTTTACATCATGGGACTTAGAATCTGAGTCGTTCTCTCCTCCACGTGTCGGTTTAGGTCAAGCAGTTGCGATTTTGCACGGGATAACTATTTTTCTGTTGCAGAATTCGAGGGAGGCTTAGATTTTTGAATCGCCGCGCCTTTGGACTCCTTATAAATACCCTGCACTTAAAAGTTTTTTGGTTTACCTTCTTGGTTTTCTCTGAAACGCATCCTCCATATCTTCACAACTTCCTTATCCCAGAGCTCTTTCCTCCGCCTTTCTGACTTCATACTTCCATCCTTTTTAAGATTCCTCCATGGCCGTCGACAATGATAGGTTGTTCCCTTTCGACTTCATTGACTTGGAGGATATTTCCCCTCCTCCTCCTTCTCTAAATCGTACTTGAGATAGCAGCCAGAGTAAGGGGAAGAAGCTAAGACAGGACGTTTCTCCAGGCTGAGAAAAGGCTGTCGGAGTTCATATCGGAACAACCGAAGGTGGCGGAAAGGTTAACCAGAAGCATACTTTGTCTTCTTTTGATAAGGTGCGATGGCAAGAGGATCTCCAAGGGCAAGAGAGGAGGAAAGATGGGAAAGGAGAAAGGAAGAAAGATGGTGGAAACCCTAAGGGGAGGGAAAAGAAGAAAGAGGTAGGAAACTATAAGGGTAAAGAAGGAGGGTCCAAGAAGCCAACTGGGGTGGACTTGCGACCTTCGTCTCAGGTTTCTCACCGGAAGTCGACCACGGTGGATGCTCGAGTGGTTGCTTCGATGGAGGGTACTTTTCCTCCTCCAGGGCCTATTCGTCAATTGCTTATGAAGGTGGTTCTGTCCCAATCTCCTTCTACGGTCTCGGGTTCTACTGGAAATACCGAGGAACCTACGAGCAAGAGAGCTCGAATAGAGCAGGTGGTCGATCGAGCCGCTGTTGATGCTCCAGCTAGGAAGAGGGTCGTTGCATATGAGACAATGGTTGAGGCTCCAGCTGAGGGAGCCAGAGCAGATGAGACAATGATTAAGGAAGTAAGAGCCCTAACTGTTGGAGGGAATGTAGTGGTGAGTCAAGCGACCGCCACAAAGAATATTACTTTATAGGCAGAAGGTGTATCCCCAGAGCCCGAGGGTTCACTAGAGGAGGTGCCACCCTTCGCCCTAGTAGCCCTAGGCAGGCGTTTCCCTATTGAAATGGACGAGAGGGCTGCCAGGGGGCTGGACACCAATCCCTTGGGTGTTGCTGTTCGTGCTTTTGGCAGTGTTGCCAATGCGTTGGCTGATTTCCATCAAGGCGGGAACATGAGGGAGAAACAAGTGGTAGGCCTTCTCTTGTTTTTCTTGAACTCACTAGCGGGGTCTTTTGGTTGCTAATGTTTTTCTGCTTTGTGTAAAATGATATCAGTTCACATCGCGACAAGCTTCTCGAGTTTCTGAGTTCTAGAGGTGAGATTCTAGACGCTACTCGGAAGAATTTGGAAGACGTGTGCGGGCGACTGTTGGCGAAGGAGTAGGAGTGCCAGGACCAGAGTTGTGAGCTGAGGTCTTTAACTCACGAAGTGGCTCGCCTTAAGGCTGAAAGTTGTAAGCTTACCGAGGTTAAATTCTTATGGTCGGAGTAGGAGAAGTTCTGCAAAGAGCTCAGTACCCGTTGGGAGGACACGGAGAAGCATAGGCAAGAGCTTCATTCTCTTCGTGAAGCCTTAAGGAATGCTGAGGCTCAAGCTAGTGAGAACTTGACGGGCTAGCTGGATGCTGAGAGCAAGGTTGTGGATGTTGCTGATCATCAAAGAGAAATGCTGGCATAAAGGATGTACGGGATGCTGCTAGCGTTCGAGCAACTTGAACGCCTTCGTGGGGAGAGGTTTTCTGCCGAATTGGTAGCTTCCCTGCATCCTTCTCTGGAGCTTCTCGATGATGAGCTTAGGGGTCAACTGCGACCGATCCTCCCTTAAATCTCGACTGCCTTCGCAACTTGGTTGAGCGTTCACTGAGTCACCAAGTTCTTTCTATTATGGGTGGGCGAGCTCTATAGATTGGAGCTACTTCTCAGCAATTAGCCGAGGTTGTCCAAAAGGAGTCATTGGAGAATGTTGGCAACATTGGGTCTGCGGAGCCAGTGGTTAATGTAGATCTTGGGAATGCCTAAGAGTAGGTTTTTTGTAGGGTTTTAGGTTTTGCTCATTGTAATAGGCGAATGCCTTCCCCCTTTTGTTACATTAATGAGAATTAATGCCATGATTGCAGTTTCTTGAACTGACTTTCTTTTCACTTCTGGGCAAAAAGATTTTTTGTATAAGTACCGTGTGATCAGGACGGTTTTTGTCGTATGCTTGCTAATGTGTTTTTGTGTGCGGACGTTTGTCTTAAGGCTCCTATTTTGGAGTATTAGTTCCCGAGAAGCTTTTTAAGAGTTAGTCGTTTTGTGAGGGGGGTTTGCTTGACTGTGGTGGATTCCAAGTCTTTTCGGGGTCGATTTCCCCTTTTGCCTTAGTAGGGCTTTTTGCAAGTAGACTTTGTAGGATTATGATTGGTGTGACTCATGACTTGTTTTTTAAAAATGGATAATTTCGATTATTGATGAGCAAAATGGTTACATTTGAAGTCCTATGGGCCTAATGAAGGCCCGCTCTAGGAAAGATAAATTTTGCAGAAATTAAAAAGACATGTGCTTCATAAGGTCAGCCAAAAGTGTTTCGAGAGTGAAACGCAAAGTGCTTTCAAAGAGTTTATGTGGAGGCATTTTCCGGACGGGCGGACGCTTTAGCTGCTGCTCCGGACTCTCTATCTGGGGATCCTCGCGAGGTTCTTTGGGACCAGGGCGAGCGACCTTAATGGTCTTGGTTTGACTTGCTGCATAGTAGGCTCGCGCCAGTTTCTAGTCCGCCATGATTTCTCCGATTCCATGTGGTGTTAGGAATTTCATTGTGAGTTGTGTCGTTGACACGATGGCTCTTAGATTTTTAAGGGACGGTCGTCCCAGGATGGCATTATATGTTGAAGGTGCCGAAACGACGATGAAGTCTACGTTGAGGCTTGCCACCTTTGGTGAAGTGCCTTCGGATACGCAGGCAACTATGATTCCCTTTGAGGGCACTTGGGCGTTGGAGAACCCAATGAGCGTGCCGGGAAAGGGCCTTAAGTTTGCCTTGTTCAACCTAAGCTTGTTGAAGGTGTTGAAGTAAAGGACGTCGGCTGAGGATCCTTGGTCTATGAGGACACGCCTTACTTCGTAATTTTCTATTACCGCCGTTATGACCATGGGGTCATCATGAGTCGGTCCCTGGAGGTTGGTGAGGTCAAAGGTGATTGGGTCATCCTTGGGTCCTTCTTCCCTTTTTCCTTTGTTTTGGGACATAGTCGAGGGCGAGTATGGAGCACTCCATCCTCTTCTTATTCTGAGGTTGAGAGTTGGTTCTCTTTTGCAGTTCCCCGTTGATGACCCCGCAGGGGGTCTGGTCTTTGTTCTCTCTCAACCGATCTGTGCTGGTTCTACCCTCATCTTTGATGTACCTGTCCAATTGCCCCTTCCTAATCAAGTCCTTGATTTGATTTTTCAGGTGTATGCAATCATTGGTTTCGTGCCCAAAGTCTTTGTGGAATTGGCAGTACTTGGACTTGTCCACGGGTTTTCCTGTTTTTCGTCTTTTGATCTGCGGAGGGAAGTTGAGCATATCTGAGTGGTAGATTTCTTCCAAAACCCCAACATGTGACTTGTTGAGGGGAGTATAGCTGGTGAGCCATCCTCTAGGGGTGAGCAAGGTCGCGGCGATAAGCGTTTCCTGTTGTTCTTTTCTTTAGGAATCTGATTATCTGTGGCTGGCTCTTCTTTCTTTTTCTCCGATTGCTCTAAGTCGGTCCTATTCACCAAGATTTTCCTCATCTTATCTTTGGCTATCTGGGTGTTCTCCTCTTGGATGAACCATTCCGTTCTATCCATTAGTTCTTGCAGGGTAGATACTGGACATCTATTCAATTCCCCGTAAAACTGTGAGCATCGGAGGCCTTGTTTTATAATGAAGATGGCGACAGCGTCTTGGAGACCTCGGACCTGGAGCGAGAGTTTTGTAAATCGTGCCAAGAAAGCTGCAACGTTTCTCCTTCTTCTTGGTGAAAACCAATGAAGGAGTCTTTGTTTTTCTAGTATTCCTTACTGCTGGCAAACTGGGTAAGGAATTTCTGGACCAATTGTTCAAAACTATGAATTAAGTTTGTGGGTAGTAGTGAGAACCATCTCAGGGCCGCTTCCTTCAGGGTAGAGGAAAAGATCTGGCACTACTGACCGTCCGACATACCGAGTATGGTCATGGCTGAGTTAAAAGTGTTGAGGTGATCTCGTGGGTCTGTTTCTCCTCCATAAGGTTCTATGTGGAAGGACATTTTAAAGCCCATGGGGACATGCTCGTTCATGACTTGTTGGGTGAAGGGGTGCCTCATTTTCCCTTGGAAGTCGAAACTGGGCCAGTGGTATTGTCCTGAGTAAGTCGAGCCTATACCATAGGGAGCGTACGAGTTGTAGGCTCCTGCCCATGGCACATGCAGAAAAGATCTCGGTGGATAATTTAGAACTGGTGGTCACAGATATTCTGCAGGCGGACGAATTGCTCGTCCCGCGATCATCGTAGGTCCTGGCGAAATGGCTGGTGGTAGAGCTAGTGCAGTGAGAGATAGTCAAGCGAACTCCATCAAGAGTGTTTCAAACTGTATTGAAGGCATTGGAGGCCCGACCATTTCTGGTGCTAACGGATCTGCCAAAGCCAGCGCGTCCTGTATTGTTATTTGAGCGTCTGTGCTTGTTCAGGGGATGTCTCCCTGTGCCTAGCGCAACAATGTTATCTCAGCTTTCAACCGGGCTATTTTGCTTTCATGCAAGGTCTTTGAGGAGTCAGTTTGTCCTTGGCTGCTGTCAGGAGGGCATTAATTGTACAACATGCCATAGGGGTGCTGAGAGCATATCTCTTCCCTGATTGCTGAGGGTTGTGTGGCGTTCTTCGCAATGGCTACCTGGGCTGCCGTGACGTTTTGCGATTGGTTGGTGGTTGGAGCCCCTGGTTCTACTACGACGAGGTCAACTACTCCTTGTCTGTTCCGCGTGCTGCGCCTCGGAGCACTTGCATCGACCGTGGTGGCAGGTGTGCTCGAGTCGGGCATATGTGACCTTTTCCTGTAAAACGAATTTGAAACATGGGTATTTGTGTGTTAAGTATATACTCCTGCTCCCCGAAAAAATAAATGTCATTCAGTGGTAGAATGCGCAAGGCATTGTGGTCTGAGAAGGACCGCAGTGGGCACCAATGTAATTGTAACCTTGGGGGACTTGTCCTTAGGTGATGACCTAGGTGCCTACGTACCCTTGGATAGGGATCAAAGTCCACGTAGTTTGATGAGTATACGTCAATAGGAGCCGTTAGGCAGGTGTTACCTCTAAAAGCGGTGTGCGGCTAGGACATGTGTGGAGTACTCCAGGCGGGCGGGCCACCAGTTAGAGGTTTCCTTAGAAGAAGGAGAGGACAAGGGTCTCTCTGAGTTGCTTGGAGCCTGTGGATGGAGATAACAGAGATAGATGGGCTCTGGCTAATTAATGTTAGAGGTGATTGATCAGGTTTAGATATGGAGGTGATAATGTTTTGAACTTGGAGTATTCTATCTTACTTGCTGTACTTGGCCCGTCGAGTCCCCCGGGTGAGGGTATTTATACTAAGTGTAGGGGGAATGTGGTCGACCCACGTTCTTGTTCGTAGTGGGTCGACCCACGATGGTTGGGCGCGTCTCACCTCTCTAGTACGGGAGCGTGTGTGGGAAGACATGGGTACAGGCCACGTACGAGTCCGGAGAGTGGCGCTACGTTTCACTGGCGTATCTTCGAACGTTCTAGAAGGCTAGTGCCACGTGTCCCGAGGTGGAATATTCTGTAGTTACAATACTTGTGCGGCTGCTCAGTTCTTGGCTGATTGTGTTGGGATTGGCTTCCAAAGAACAATTAGAAGTGGTTCTTGATGAAGGCTCTTAACATTTGTTGTTCTTGGCTTTGTTTGGTCATTAGATTGCTTCCTTGTTGAATTTCATGTTGCTTTCTATTATCTGTAACTTGTAACAGTAGTAGTTTGTTTCGGGAGCCTACTCCCTTTGTTGATTGCTGGCTTTGAATTCAGATAATGATTAATTATGTATTTGATGGTTTTTATTTAATCTAATCGTATTGCTATGAAAAGAAAAAGCTTCCGCGTTTGTTGTTTATCTAGGAGTAGGTTAAAGGCTTTTTTAATTTTAAAGATTTTTTTGTAAAAAAAAGATTTAACTTACGTGTAGTCAAATAAAAACTTGCTTAGTCACAACATAACTTGACACGTCATCAAGTGATTTAATAGAAGGACCACATTGCTAACCGTTTGATCTGTGAGGGACTAAATTGACAAAAAAAGACATATGTGAGGGACCAAAATAGTGTTTTAGTCATATTTAAAATATTTATTATTATTATTTATTTATTTTGATAATTGTCACGACGCCCACCTGGAGGCATGTGACCGGCACAAACAAAGGGCCTAACCATAAGTCTGTTAGCCTTAACACCTATTTCATTTAACTATCATTCCCATTCGCGTACACAAATTATCAATATGTATGGCTCACATCTCCTGTGTAGCCTATCTTACACCTGCAATCCACAGCCAAGTGCTGCTTCAGTTTATATGTATACTCAAACACACATAATATATATCCGTCATATATATGTTGTCACACACTCCGGTGTGTGACATATCCTATTCACATGCAAATTCGTATACATAATAATAATAAGTCCCCCAAAATAATCCTGTCTTTAAGTATGTGGAGCTGACAAGTCTAGAGTATAATAACCACAAAGTGTAATCAATTCATTACAATATCCAAAATAAAATCAAAGCC
Organism: Senna tora; assembly: GCA_014851425.1. Taxonomy (NCBI): domain Eukaryota; kingdom Viridiplantae; phylum Streptophyta; class Magnoliopsida; order Fabales; family Fabaceae; genus Senna; species Senna tora. The sequence continues at coordinate 22,274,262 of CM026267.1, read as the reverse complement.
ACCCACGGAGACAGAATGTGAGTGCTAGCAAAACGTCGCCTTCACTGAGCCGACGTGGAAACCTGACTGGTACCTATATCTGAAAACTAAATCACTAGAGAGTGAGTCAACGACTCAGTGAGTGACTCTCCCATCCTAGGCGTAGTAGCGGGTACCACTACGACCGGGAAGGGGAGAAACCACATTCACATACGCATACACTTCAATTCATCTTTGATTATTATATAATTGTTCTCAAGCAATAAAACATGTACAAACCCTACTTTAACCGTACCACAACATACATTAATCATGCATACTGACATGCGTGTATCGAGAAACACCGAACATAAATTAACATCCAAGTGCGGTTCACCCGCCTAACTTACGTACCTTTGCTTACCTTGTTGCTGCCGTGACGTGTCGGTCCTCCCTATCTATCCCGATGCACTATAAGACTTAACCCATCGTCATGGTCGGTTGGATTTGGACTATAGTAATTTAAAAACAAGGTTTCCTCAACACCACGTCAAGACAACAATCGATGTCATGACCTTTTTAAGAAAATAGCTTTGTCTTGACGTCACGTGAGGATACCGGCCATCGTCATGGCATGTTCGAAGAAAAGGAAATCTAGTCATAGTGCATTTGATCCACCATATTTCCACTTTAACAATCACAAACAATTCATTGTACAAAATTCCAGCAATCGCCAACATAATGACAGAGTATTACTAGCAAGCATAAATTTAAATATTGAGTAAATTACACTGTCCTCCCCTGAGAGATGCTAAAATTACACTGCCCTCTCCTCTACTTTGAAAAATGACACTCACCTCCCTTAAGAGATAAAAAATCATTACACTTTCAGCCAATGCTCCATTTTTAAATAAAAAAATGTCTAAAAAGTAAACATTTTTCAACTTCAAATACTACATATCATTTATGACTAATTTGCCCCTTTAATAAATGGACAAAACTTATATGTTGTTGCTTACATGCTTTTGCTAAGGTTAATCAATTAAAAAAAGACGTGTCAATTTTCCTCTCAAAATTGACACGTCTTTTTTTAATTGGTTAACTTTACCAAAAGTATGTATGCAACAGCATATAAGTTTTTTCCTTAATGAATATGACCAATCTCTCTTCAATTCATCACGGGCTCCCAGGTTTATTATTATTTTTTATCATTTTAATAATATTTAATAGTTATGATTATTTTATTAAAATAAAATTTTAAAAAATATGTAATTATTCTTGCATTAATAATATTTTAAAAAAATTGAATATAAATAAATAAATGAAATTATTTGAAATATATAGTTAGTATTTTTTTTAAGAAATTGAGAGAATTATTGTGGATTTATTATTTAATATAAAGTTATGATGGATTCAATAAAAAATTATAAAAACAAATAAGGTGACCAAGTAATTATTTTAATTGTTATAAAATATTACTAATTATACTGGTAATAATTTATTTTTATTTTTTTAAAAAATAATTTGTTAATATATACAACAAGAATAATTAAAGATTTTTTTAAAAAATTATTTTATTAAAATAATCAGAATTTTAAATATTAATAAACTAATGAAAGACAATAATAAGAAGAAAAAAAAAGGAGTGTTGCTCGAAGATGGCAGCAAATAGGAAGAGTCACATTTTATTTAACTTCTTTCATTAAGAGGGGTAAATTGGTCATAAAAGATATGTAGTATTTGAAGTTAAGAAAAAAAGTTGACTTTTTAGACATTTTTTTATTGAAAAATAGAGTTTTGGATGAAAGTGTAATGGCTTTGTATCTCTCAAGGGAGGTGAGTGTCATTTTTCAAAGTAGAGGGGAGGGCAATGTAATATTAGCATCTCTCAGGGGAGGACAGTGTAATTTACTCTTAAATATTTACAAACACTCGTATAAACAAGGCCACAAATCAAGGTTATCATACAACCCTTTGGGCTAGGATGGAAGAGTCCCTCCTCACCTTGACCGCGTTACTTAGTAACCCTTGAGCACTCTTGTATCCAAGGAAGTACTTGAGTCCTAACAAATAGAACCACACCAATTAAACTACTTATCTACACATGTGTGTAGCTAATTTTCCATGAACTCCATATTAATCAATTTTCCACTTCTACACATATCAATGCCTAAATTCCACTACCTAAGCTATGGTCATCATTTGGTGTTTTCTCTAGCTTTAAAACAATGAAATGTATAAACAATTAAATTCATTCCATTGGTTACTCTCCAAGCCCCACCAATAGAAAATCAATTAATTATGGAAAATTCTTAATTACCTTCACAAAAGGGTTCACATATCACTGACCCAACCATTGGGCATTATTCAAACCATTAAGAATATCCAAACAAATCATTCAAAGTTTATAAATATTATCAAGTTCAAGAAAATCCTCCAATTCCATAAATTTCCCCAAATTTCGTAGGTCATAAACCCTATAGTACAAATCTTCATCGAACTCATTATTTTGGTGATTCTTATACTCAAGAATGAACCTAAGGTGGTATATACTATCATTGGGTAACTCATTCTTAACAAGAAAATCATGATTCAGTGGAAACAAGTTTTTGGGAACTCACCTTGTAAAAATCCGAAAATGGAGGTTTGGAAGAGTAACCCAAGCTCTTTGATGTTCCAAAAGAATAGAGAAATTTGAGGGAATCTTAGATTGATGTGGGAACAAGAATTAAGTGAGGGTGGAGGCTTGAGATTGGAAAGGATGAACAATGTGGTGAAGAGAAGGAAAATAAAGTGGAAGGAGCAGCACAAAAAAAGACGCGGAAGCATAGCAATTGGTGGGTTCATATGGGTAAGGGACTTTTAAGGGCAATTTGGTATTTGACACTTTTTTTGGGTATGATAAAATATAGTTTTGAATGGATTTTCTTGTCTATATTTATTTGTAGGTAAAAGTAGCAAAATTTTGAAATTTTTGACTAATCATAAGCCTACTAAAAATATCTGCCATTGAGTGTCTTGCAGATAAAAATTTCCTATCCAATATAATTTTTATTTTCGAAAATTTCTCAAATTTAAACTATAAGCTTTGAATAATTCATATGACCACTTTTAAACAAAATTATAATTTTTCTACATAATTTTCATATTTATTTTAATTTCTTAAATTCTCAACTCTAAAACTATTAAAATCTTAATTATATCCCAACAATTTTATTTCACTCTAAAAAATTTATTTTTATTTTCTTTAGCCAAAATGCTTAACTTCAATTTCATAATTTTATCAATTTCATATTATCTCATCAATTCCTATTTAATTTTATTTATTTATATGTATACACAAAATTATTATTTATTTTTATTGTTCATTTATTTATTTATTTATTTATTTATTTTGTCCTTACATTCCAACTCCAAATGATGATCATGCTAAGTCTTACTATACACAATTGACTTGATTCTAAAAATACTCCTCGGGTATTACAATAACTACTATTATTTATTTTTTTAAAATAACTAATATATTTAAAAATCTCAGTGTAACTGTCGTTTTTGGTTCAGACAATTTTAATTTGCATATAAGGACCGCAAGGAGTTGTAACCTTGGGGACTTGTCCTTAGGTGAGAACCTAGGTGCCTATGTACCCTTAGGAATGGATCAAAATCCACGTAGTTCGTCATGGTGACGTGAGCCCTTAGGCAAGGCGGTTATCTGTATTGGGCCGTGTGCGGCTAAGACGTGCGTAAGGTACTCCGAGCGAGCAACTCGTAGGAGGTTGCCTTAGGTTGTGAGAGAGCAGAGGTCTCTTAGAGCGATCGGGCGCTCTACTTGTAGGGATCTCCGGGTCGGAGATACGCCGGGTGCTGACCGGGGGGTCACCGGAGCTTGGTGGTGCCGTGGGCCAAGCTCTGGAATCGGTAGATAGGTGTGTGTAGCAAAGCAGGCTGAGAGTAGCTTCTGTATATTCAGAGTTCGTGTGACTTGCCTCTTGTTCTTGTGTGTTGTGATTTCCTGATGTTCGGATCTCTTCAAGTCCCCCGGGTAAGGGCATTTTTATATTGAATGTAGGGAGGACGTGCTCTACCCATGATGCTTGAGGGGGCTTCCCACGTCTCTTGGACGGGAGTTCTCGAGGGGAGACGTGGGTACCGGCCACGTAAGGGGCCGACGAGTGGTGCCACGTGTCGTTGGTGTAAGCTACCGTGAAGCTTTTGGAAGCTTAGTGCCATGTGTCCCTAGACGGAATATTCCGTAGTTACACTTTTTGAGAATTAATATAATTAATTTTCATAAAAATATATAATTAATTATTTTTACTAATTAAATTGAATAAAATAATAATTTTGACTATTCATAAAAAAATAATTTTGACTATGTTTGTAAAAAAACATAATTTGATTTTTTTTAATGAAGGATAAAATTATTATTTTAGTCCAATCACATTTCTTTCCCACCTCTATTTTATTTTATATCAAACGTAACAATATCATTCTCATTTCAATTTTTATTTTCATTCTCTTTCTCATTTCCTCAAAATAAATCCATCAACCAATCAAACTTACCTGAAATTCCTATATTTTAAAAAAAGAACTTTTCAATCATGTCCCTACTCATACCAAACATAATATTATTCTCATTACAATTTCAATTTCCATTCCCATTTTCTCATAATAAATCTATCAACAAATCAAAATCTGACCTCGAAATTAGAGCTTTTAAAATGGGTTTGACTCTTGGGTTCCACTTGTTTACCGGCAAAGTTTAGCGGGTCCGATTGCCAATTTGACAGCTCTACTTGAAATCCTATATTGAACAAAAAAAACTTTTCAATTATGTCCCTACTCGCACAGTCGCACTTATATACGACTGTGGCCGTCCGCTCGAGTGCATACATCAGACGCGAGCCTCGTGCTGGTGGTAGTTCGCTGTTAGCTCGCCCCTGGGACCGTCTTCGTGTCTTAAATCTAACTCCGCTTGGAAGTAGGAACAATTAGCGGCGAAACTTATCAAATAGACCAACGAAGAATTCAAGCGTCGATACACAACCATTCTACTGCGCTTGGAAGCTGACAATAATTCCTCTGAAGAGATTTCTATTCATTCTGTGATTGGACCCTTACCTTCTAATTCTTCGGTTCGTGCGTGATATTGAGGGTACCTTCGTAACCCTCTACCAAGCTAATTTCAATTCTTCTGTTTTTTTTTTAATCAATTGAATGTTATTTAATCTGAACCTATCGTCTCGTCGTCTCGTTGTTTTTTATTGTTTCGTTATGGGATTTCATAGGTCTTTTAGGATAACAAGATAGTTAGAAAACCTTTATTTTCTCAGTCCAATCGCTCTCTTGAACACTCTGAGATACATTAGAGTCTTGATAAAAAAACGTTTGATTAATTATGGTGTTTCTAGAAATAGTAAAAGTTAGTAATTTTAATCATAATTGAATTTGGTTAAACGTTTGTTCTTCTCATGGGGTTAATGTGGATCATTTCGATTTAACTTTTGCGGCATGGTGCATAGCATTGATGGAATATAAATAATTATCATTTTACTCACTAAATTGATTAGTGAGATTTATCAAGTGACAAAAGTTTTAATTTGGTTAGTGAATGTCTAGAAGATCGAGGCCTAAAGATATCTTAATCATTTTAGGTCTGGTAGGGCAGGATGGAGAACATGCAGTATGCTGAGGAGCTTGTCAGGGAGTTCCTCATATTCAGAGGATTTACTAATACACTACAAGCTTTTGAGAGTGAATTACGTTCTGATATTGGTAAAGGGTTTCACGTAGATAAGATATTAGACATGATATTTTCAGTATATATTCCCAAATTTCAAGCAGAAAAATTAGTTGGTCTGCTGGGTTTCTTCAAACAGTATCTCTCGCCGATTGAAACAGCACTAATTGGTACCTTATCTAAGTTGGAGGCTTCTATTTTACGGTACTACATTGTTCATGCATTGCAAGCAGGACGAAGAGATAAAGTTGCAGATTTTTTTGGAACGAAAGGCAATGAATTACTGGAGAAGTCCCATGATTGGACTCCATGGTTTGGTGCGTTTGTTTTCACTCCTTCTGTTGAACTCTCTAATGAACTACCAGTTTGAACTTACGATGCTGAGTGGCTGTAATGCAGCAATTCCATATATTAAGAATCCACACTTGGATCCAGAGTTCCGCATTTATTTCTCTAAGGAGTGGTTTGAGGCCATGCATCTTTCTGTCAGAAACTTCTTCTGTGAGATCTTTAATGGCACTCATATCCTTTATTAAATATTTTCATACATTTGATCCCCTTTAAATTTGATTGTTTTCTTTGAATGTTTGTTATTGTCTACCTCTCTCAAATGCAATTATAGATTCATAGGGATTGCGTAATGTTGGCTATGATCAGTTAAACTCTATCATATGTGATGCATGTTTATATTTGATTTTAAAACCTTTAGTTTAGGTTTTGAAACTTCCCAAGACAGGAAGACTACATTATTCATACAACAACAAAGTCTTTTCCAACTAAATGGAGTCCGTTGCATTTTCTATATTGGAAAGATTGCATAACTTATAAACAGATTAATTCTTCCACAGTCATTTCACACAGTCAATTCTTCACAAAAAACCAAACACATAGGTGCTCATTTCTTCTGTCAAATAATTTACCTAGAGAAATTACAATGTTAATGACAAATAATCTTCAAAGTTTATACCACATGGTTCTTGTTGAATATTGAGAGAGCAGAAGAACAAGGAATGAAACACTTCTTATCTTAATATTTTGCTAAGGAGATACATGAATACATATACACTTAGCTAGCTACTCTAATAAATGTTAAACAACTACCTACCTAACAACATCTAACTACTTATAATAAATACAAATAACATATACAGATAGCACTCACCCTCAATTTGGAGCATATAAGTCATATGCACCAAGCTTGTTACATAGATATTTTATCTGAGGACTTCTTAGAGACTTGGTGAAGATAATTTCGAGTTGTTCATTTGAAATGACAAAACAAGTAGCAAGACACCCTGATTGAATCATTTCTCTATAAAGTGACAATCAATCTCAATATGTTTGGTCCTTTCATGGATTATTGAATTTTGGGCAATGTGTATTGCTGGTTGGTTATTACAAACCTGTTCCATTTTGTCTATATTCCCATATTTTATCTCTTGAAGAAGTTGTTTTAACCATGGAAGTTCACAAGTTGCTAGTGCCATACTCAACTTCAACACTAGATCTCACACCTACACTTTGTTTCTTTCTTTTCCAAGAGACAATATTAGATTACCACCATTAAAGACACAATATCCAGATGTGGATCGCTTGTTGTGTGGTGAACCAACCCAATCAACAACCGTAAACCAACAATCTGGGAGACCCCTTTGTCTTCATATAACAGTCCTTAGCCTTGCGTTCCCTTAATATATTGAAGGATCTGAACGACTGCATTCCAATGACTATCACATAGAGATTGGAAGAACATGCTGACTACACTCACAGCAAAGGATATATTTAGACGAGTGATAGTCTGATAGTTGAGTTTTCCCGATATCTTTTAGAATTTTCTATCAACTCCCCTTGTCCTGTCTGAAGTTTGACATCTAGATCCATTGGTGTGTTAACTGGTTCGCAATTTATCATTCTTGTTTCATCTAGGTCAAGAGCATACTTCCATTGTGAAATAGCCACGACGCTAATAGATTAGGCAACTTACATAGAGTTGTTTGAGTTGGGCAATGCCGAACTCATTATTACCAGTAATACAATGTCACCCACATAAACAATTAGATATATGTACTTGCCTTGAGCCATATGATGAAAGAAAACTGAGTTATCAATCTCAGTGTGAATCATCCCAAACTCGTGAACCACTGATTAAAACGACCAAAGCAAGCTTTAGGTGATTGCTTGAGTCCGTAAAGAAAACGTCAAAGCGGACAAACCTTCCCAGATTCCCCCCGAGCAACAAAACCAGTGGTTGCTCCATATAGACTTCTTCTTGTGCACCATGAAGAAATGCATTCTTCATATCAAGTTGATAAAGTGGCCAGTGATGAATAGCCGCAAATGATAAGAGAACACGAATTGAGGCAATCTTAGAAACAGAAGAAAAGATATCACCATAGTCTAGGCCAAAGATTTGAGTGTACCCTTTGTCCACCAAACAAGCTTTTAGTGGTTACACATTTCCATCCGGGCCAACCTTAATTGCATAGATTCATAGGTAACCTATCGAAGATTTTTTATGAGGGAGAGACACTAAGTCCCATGTAGCATTAGAATGTAAGGAAACCATCTCATCAAGCATGGCTTTCCTCCAACTCGGATGTGCAAGAGCTTCACCAATAGTCTTAGAGATAGAAATAGAATCCAACCCTCATAACATGGAACAGATAAATGATGATAGCTCAAGAAACTATTAATAGGATAAGGATTACGAGTGGAGCAAATACCTTTACGAATGTCAATGGGAGGACTATTAGGTAGAGGTTGAACTGGAGCAGCGAGTGAGTCAAACGATGGCAAGGTACGAAGGGGATTTGCGGTCTCAATGCGTGGATGGCAATAACATGTTAGAAGCAAAGGATGAGGAGTGTCTTGGAGGGAAGTTTCTAGAGTGGTGAGGGGAGGAATAGGAAGAGCTTCAATTACAGAGGTACTTTCAGGTGTAGAAGACACAAATAATGGAGATGACTCAAAGAACGTCACATCAAGAGTGGTGAAGAAATGTCGAGTAGCTGGACAGTAACATCGGTAGCCCTTTTGGGGACGATCATACCCTAGAATAACACACTTGAGAGATTTGGTAGCAAGTTTATATATCTCTACCTGAGGTCAAGTCATGCCAAAGCAAACAAAACAAAAGTTCGAAGAGGAAAATAATAAGGAAGATCATTAGGAAACAACAAAGAGAGGAATCTGATCATTCAACATAGAGGAAGGCATGCGATTAATTGGATATCATAACATACCGTGAGAACAACACTTCAGAAGGTAGACAAATATTCTATAGCATTATCAAAATGTAAGACAGAGACAGAGGTATGAAATTGAGTTTTTATTTTAGCACAAAAATTTTGGAAAATGTTAAATACTTTAGAACAATTTTTCATTAAGTATACCCAAGTACATCGAGAATAATCATCAATGAAGGCTACAAAGTATTGAAAGCCGAACATTGAAAACACACTACTAGGACCCTGAACATTTGAATGAAAAAGTTGAAAAGGAGACATACATTGACTATTCTAAGTTCTAGAAAAAGAATTCCATGTTTGTTTACCTAATTGACACGACTCACGAGGAAGAGATAACAAAGTAGAAAGAAAAACTTATATTTTGCGGAGTTTTGAAAGGCTTGGATGTACTAAATGGTTGTGGATTAGAGATGGACAACAACTAAATGTGCATACAACCCTTTGCCAATCGTCCGTCCTGTACTCCGATCCTGGATAGAGACAAAGTGATTAGCAAAGGTAATGGAACAGTTGTGAGAGTGAGTCAGTTTACTAAAAGAAATAAGATTCAAAAGAAGACTCAAGAACATAAAGAATAGAATCAATTGATATGTAGGGAATGATTTGGGCTTGACCAATCCTTATACAATGGTTTCAGAACCATTGGCCAGGGTTACTAAGGGAAGGGAAGATGAACTAGAAAGATGGGTAAATAGAGATTTATTACAGGAGATGTGTTCGAAGGCAACTGAATCACAAACCCAAAGGTCCAATGTCAGGGGAACGAGCAAAGCAAGCAGTTACATTACCGGTTTAGGAAACTGATGCAACTAGAGATGATTATTTGGTTTGCTGAAAACTTAGGTACTCCTTGTAATCATCATCAGTTAAAAAGATAGACTATGAAGAGTGATCATCATATGAGTTGGATTGAACAACTTTGATAGGGTGAGAGGGTCGGCCATGTAGAACCCAGCAACAATCACGAGTTTGTCCCATCTTATTGCAATGCGTACATTGAGAACGTTTGCGACCACTGTTATGTCTAGTCGCATTGTCTCCACCAGTTTGAGTTACCAAGGCTGAAGAGTCAGCAACCGGAGGAGCAGTGTTGTTGACATTCGTGGTCTGTGAAGCTAAAATACACACTAGACGAGCAAGGACATAATCTAAAGCTGGAACAGAAGAATCTCCCAAAATTTGATCTTTAACAACATCAAGATCGGGGTGCAGATTAATCAAGGTCATGACCATGAAAAATTTGTCTTACTGTGCTTCTTGTTTAGGTGTTGTGGCAGGAAATAAGGATCTAAACTCATGTCTGAGAGCCTGAATTTTGCTCAAACATATGGTAGTGTCCGATTTTTGGTGCTTTAGATTGACATTGTTAGGCAAAACATTGCAGTAACATCTAAGATCTTGGCTCTGGCACTATGTAGAATATTGAGAGAGTAGAAGGAATGAAACACTTATTATGTTATTGTTTTGCTAAGGAGATACATGAATATATATACACTAAATGTTAAACAACTACTTACGCAACAACATCTAACATCTTATAATAAATACAATTAACAGTTCTCAGTTGGTTTTAAAAAGAATTTTGAACAGTATGACTATGGTCTTACATTTAGTGGATTCTTGTTTATAGCGCCAACTTATTGAAAAGCTCACAAGTAAAGAGATAACAACAACAAAAAAAGCTTTTACCACCAGGTGGATTGATGGGACAATTAGAGAGATTAAAAAAAAACTATTTATTAAGCTTATTTGTTTGTATTGTAGAAATAGGCTTTTTCAAAGCATTTATTATATAACTATCTTTTTTTTCTTCTGTAGATTATGATATAACTCTCTAAGCAGTCATTTTTTTAAACTCTCTGAGCAGTCATTGCTAGTAATGCTAACAACGTATAACTACTTATAATAAATACAAATAAACATATACAGATAACAGTTCTCAATTGGTTTTAAAAAGAATTTTGAACAGTATGACTATGGCCTTACATTTAGCAGATTCTTGTTTATAACGCTAACTTATTGAAAAGCTCACAAGTAAAGAGATAACAATAACAAACAAAGCCTTTTCCCACCAGGTGGATAGGACAATTAGAGAGATTAAAAAGAACTGTTTATAAAACTTATTTGTTTGTATTGTAGATATAGGCTTTTTCAAAGCATTTATTATATAACTCCTTTTTTTTTGTAGACTATGATATAACTCTCTAAGTGGTCATTTTTGTTTTTTTTATTGAAACTCTCTAAGTAGTCATTGTAGACTATGATATAACTCTCTAAGCAGTCATTGCTAGTAAGATGTAGGTAGGGGACCTTATTCTGGATTAAATACCTACCTTATGTGTACTCTTTGCTATGCATATATATATATGTTTTTTCTTTTACTAGCTTTCTTGAATACAGTTATTGTGAGATACATTTGTCGACATGTAGGCAAGTTGTGGCCATTTGTGTTATCTGAAGTAAAAGAAGGAAAAAGAAAATTAGGCTGATTAATTTAGTGACCCCTTTCCATTTTTACCTATTTATTTCATGTCTTCTGCAGCTGCCTTCTGGTTAACTTAGCTTTATGATAATTTGATTATGCTTATGCTTTAAGGATTTTATCAATACAAGGGATTTTTTTTTTAAAAAAAAAATTGTTTATTTAAGCAATACTTGTCAATTTCTGAAAATACACTTAACAAAGCCACGCCTACCTGCTTTGCTGAAAATCAGTTCAGATATGAATGCTACCAACAGATTCAAAAGAGATGTCGAACAACTAAATCTTAAGTTATCACAACTTCAGTCTTTACTTGAGGAGAAAGAGGCGAAGTTATGCCAATTTAGAAGGTAATATATTTTTTTCTAATCAATTCTCTTTGTACTCTAAATATATAAAATAATATTCTGCTTATTAATTTTGATTGTAGTATGGAAGGAAGTAATGGTTCATCAGGAACTTTGCGGGAAGAAAGTATTTACACATCAAAAGATACTTCAGAAGTTTTCACTAATGTTAATCCCCAAATAGGTCAAACAGAGTATAGCAGAAATTCAGTTGTTGCTGGGGCTAGAAAAATTCAATCGGAGTTTATCAGCTCCATGTCTGATGATAATTCAGCTTTGGAATTGGATGACATTCTGAGAAATGGCAGAAATGGCGATACTAGTCAAATTGGCCATGGCAGTTCCCATATAGGTAGACAGATATACTTTAAGTCCAGTTCCTTTTGAAGTGATAATAGTAGTTGTTTTGTCATAATCTTTTAATCAAGTTGATGGCCACATTTGATGAATTCATGGAGGGTGTGCTTAAAATCAAGGACTATTGATTTTATGATAAGTGGGCACTGAAGTGTTAAAGAAAAGATAAATAAACATGGGATGTCTATATCTAGAGAAGTTAAAAAAACTGGTAAAATAAATGACTGAAATTTACTGAAGATGAATGATGATACCAGTTTGATACTGTCCTTTTTTGTAATTTAGAATCTTAAAATAAATATTATTTGAGGAAATATGAGAAAGAATCAGAATAATTTTATTTTTTTCCCTTTTTCTATAAAAAAAATTATTCTGATTCTCATTCAAGAATAGCTAGAAAATACAGGGTTAAATAGCTAAGAGTAGTAAAAATTATGGTATCTTCCTTGCAGCAGAGAAGGAAAGAAATTAATTGGAAACAACTAAATATTTGGATACTAAAGCACACTGATTTACAGCTAGTAAAACCAGGAAACCAGAGGGAATAATTCTTTATTTGTAGCAAATCAGGACCGTTAAAATCTTGGGTCAACCTCACTGATTACACCACTCCCCCTCAGGCTAGGTTGTAAATGTTAATTAGCCCTAGTTTAGAGTCTCTTCTGATGTCTTCCTAATTAAGGCCTAGGGTAGGATGTCTCTACTTGTTGTCTTGTAGGCACATATTTTAGTGAGATGATTCCAGCCTCCAATTGACAGAACATGTTACCTTTCTTCCCAAGAAAGTACTTAAGAGCACCCAAGTCCTTGATCTCAAGTTATTTTACCATAAAAGTCTTTAATTGGTTTAGTTTATCTGTTCCTGGTCATTTTGGTCAAAGTTTTTTCATCAACATACACTATGAGTATTGCCTTTGCTTCATCAGATGTGTGTTTGGTGAACATGGTGTACTTAGCCTGGCAATGATCATACCCAAATTTCTTGACAGCTTTAGTGAATTTTTCAAACCAGGCCCGTGGAAATTGATTTAGCCAATAATGAGATTCTTTAAGTCTGTAAGCTCAGCTTGGCAGTATTTCTTTCTCACAATCAGGTGGTGTCTCCTTGTAGACTTCTTCCTAGTCCCTATTGAGAAAAGCATTCTTCACGTCAAGTTGTACAATGGTCTGTGAAAGAGGTTTTTGGTGATATATGAGGATGGATTCAATTGTATTTGGGTCTAAAATAAGTTGAGAAGTGATATCCCAAGAATGATATTCATTTATCTCATTCTTCACTTTAATACTAATTACTAGCTTAGTAATATGGTTGATGCTCAAAATAAGTGACATTCATAGTGTAGTTGATTTGAAGAATACCGAACAAAAATGCATTTAATTGTTTTGGGTCTAGTTTACCTCTATGTTGAGCAAGCATGTGAACAAAGGTGGTGCAACCAAAGACCTTCATGGGAAGAGTAGAAAGTAGCCGGCTAATTGGGAAGGATTTTTATGCAACTAGTAATCACAAGAAACAATATGAGAGAAGGAACAAGGAGAAAAAGGGGGCTGATAATACTGCAGTATCCACTGTGGTTGTTTGGTTAGTGGCAAGGAAGATTTTGGAAGGGCTTCGGAGAGTTCTAGCCTCTTAAAAGCTAGTGACCAATTTACTATCTTTGTTTTCGTCGGTACTTTTGTTTCTTTTCTGTGAGTGCTGGTGTGATATTGTGGCTTCTTTTCTTTTCCTTGTATGTGTTTTGCTTTTCCGCTTAAGGTGGGTTGTCAGCTTTAAGAGAGGAATGTCAGTATCAAACAGTGAAGTTCTTTATTAGTAGCTTGTGTTTTCTGGGTTCTATCAAATAGCAAAACTTGAGAAACTAATCCTAAAATTTTGGGTCAACCTCGTTGATTACAATATTATCTTGCTACAACAACAACAATCAAAACCTTTTTCCGCTAGGTGGGGTCGGCTATATGGACAAGCGACGCCAACATGTCCAGTGTTTACACATTTCTATGGTTAGGTTATTACTAATTAAATCCATGTTAATAGTTTCTCCTATTGCTTTCTATGGTCTTCTCCTACCTCTAGTTATTGGGCTATCTTCCATCTAGTCTACTCTACGTACAGGAGCCTCTAACTGCATTCTTTGTACATGACTAAACCACTTAAGTTGTATTTCAATTAATTTTTCTACAATATGTGCTACCCCAACTTTCTCTCTAATATAATTATTCTTAATCCTATCCATTCTAGTTTGATCACTCATCCAACGCAACATTCTCATTTCTGCCACGTTGAATTTATGATCATTTTAGCTTTTTATTGCCCAACATTCAGAATCATACAATAAAGCAGGTCTTATAGCTGTGCGATAAAATTTCCCTCAAGCTTAAGTGGTAATTTTCATTCACAAATAACATCTAAAGCCTTTCTCCATTTCATTCATCCTGCTTTGATCCCATGATATGTCCCCTCTATTTCTCTATTATTTTGCATTATTGTTCCCAAATACTTAAAACTCGTAACTTCTTGTGTATGGAATGATCTCCATGTTTTACCTCATCCCTAGAATCAACTTCTCTTCCACTATTCTTACATTCCATAGATTCCGTTTTGCTTCGACTTATACGAAATCCATGTCTCCAAAGCTTGTCTCCACGTCTCTATTTTTTCGTTTACTTCTTTGGAATCTCCAACCAGGATTATCTCATCTACCAAAAGCATGCACCTTGGTGCTATCTCTTACTACAAAGAAGATTAACAAGTTTTGTATCAAATGGTAGATTTAGGAATCTATTTAAGAATCAAAAAGAGAACTGACATGTAAATCGTTTTCATGGATATTGAGTTAATCAGTTTCAGACTCCATATAGATAGTAAAGAAGAAAGCTTTGTAATTTGTATATTTTCATTAATTGATATAAGGAAACATCTATTTATTTTCTTAAAATTTGATTTTAAAAGATTTCCAGGCTGCATTTTTTTTATGTAGATAAGACCTATGCTTTATCTAAATTACAATTCACGTTCTAGATACTTTAATTAATTAACTACAGGTCATATGTATGGCAATAGCAAATTAATGATTAATCTTGTGGCAGAGAACAGTGGGGAAGTTTATCAGGAAGAAGATTTTCCTGAGATCAAAGTAGAGCACCAGGTAAAGTTGCCAATGGATATGTGTCTTATGTTTGAAGTTTCATTCTGTCCCTAATACGCATTGTTTTGTCTCCTTACTAAGTTATCATACTATGTAAATTTATTGAGTATATTAGCATTTTTATTGAAGTTTAATTATCAAATCACTGGCTTCTAGGAAACATTTTTGGGGCACACTAGTCCAATCAGCCGATGCCGATTTTCTACATCAGGGAACAATATTGCCAGTGCTTCTCTGGATGGAACTGTCAGGTAATTTGTTTGGGATTTGATGTCAAGAAACATTTTCAGATTAGGACTTTGAGAAGAAAAGTTAAATGTGATATTGATAATTTTGATATCATGCTTGTTGCCAGTTGCCACTTCTGTGGAAATGTTTATGCAGGGGTTTATTGAGAAATGTGCTGGAAAACAGAGAAGACAATGGTATTGTCTGATCTGATTCAATGAGACTGGATAATATGGATCTTATACAAGAAAAACTTCCTCAAAATATAAGCTAAAATTAGGAAAAATCACAAGAGACATGGAAGCTCAAAAAATCCGGAAATAAATCAGCTAGAAATGTAGAACAAAAATCATACTAAGAATCAGGAAATAAATTAGTATAGAAATCGAAGTAAAATCTCAGAACTAATTCCTATAAATAGGAAGCAAAATATGGACAATTCATAGGGATGAGCTGACAACACCCCACCTTAAGTTGATGAATAGATGTTATTCATTCCCAGCTTGTCAACTAGAACCTCAGAACTTGGTCTTGGAAGCCCTTTGATTAGGACATCTGCAACTTGTCATGTAGCCACACATATCACACTGTTAATCCATCTTGCTTTTCTTTGATGGAATGATTGTATACTTAATGGACCCTTAATCTTGAAGAGCTATCAAAGAAGGCCCAAGAAAGGTAAGCAGCAGATTGGGCCTAAGGGTAATGAACCGAGTCCTAGAATGGCAAAACAGGGAAATGACCAACCAGCAACCAACTCTGACATGTACCGCGTTACGTTGCTGGTACTGGCACAGCAGAGTATATGATAGTGGTAACGGGGAGATAGTGGGTATGCTGAATTGTAGTGAAGTTTGGTGAGGGAGAGAACCTCTCAAAAGCTAGGCCTTTATCTTTTTATTTCCTCTTAGCATTTTCTGTTTATTGTTGTTGCTATTAGTGCTGTGTACTGTGATTGTTTTCTCTGAGATTTATCTAGTGCAAGTGCTGTGTTCATTCCACTATTCTTGTTGCTTTCATCCTATTTCTGTTTAGTGGCTAGGTTTCATCAATACTTCAACTTGCTTGGTTTGGTTATGATGAATTGGGTTGTGAGCAATACTTTTTGTTGCATTATTGTCAGAACAAAAAGGGCCTAAACTAGGCACTTTTTGTTCTTCTATTAGCCTTTATATCTACATCAGCTCACGAGCCCCTTGAGCAAGGTTCCTAGGTTCTTCTTTTGTACTATTACAGGCTATAACTAATTGTTTCTACTTTTCCAAGTAACTAAATTTGCCCAAACCTTAATACAATATCTTGATGTGTACAACCTAGCTTGAGGGGGGTGTTGTTGGAAACTTAATTGACTCAGATTCAGACCTGATATGCTAAAAATCAGGTGCTACTATTTCATACCTGATTTGCTAAAAGCCAGGAGGTATTGTCTCTGATTCCTTTTCTTTCCCCTTATCGTAAATTTTCCCCTCTATTGTCCTGATTTGATGCCTTTGAATTTGTAATCTTTCATTTTTGTTGCTAGGCTAATTCTATTTTTAGGTTTCCTTGTATTTTAAAACCATTGAACCCTGTATCAGATTTTAGAATAAGAAAATAACAGAATTTGTTCTCCAATTATTTTATCTTTGGTTCATTTGTTGATCCCATCAAATAGCCAAGTTGGTCCTGTCAAGTTTGTGTTGATTTATTTGGAGATGTCTCCAAAAGTATGAGCTTAAAATCTTTAAACTAAGGAAATTAGACTAAGAACCAGGAAGTAAATTAGTCTTGGCAAAGAAAATAAAATCTTTAAACTTATTCCTAGAAATAAGGGACAAAATATGGACAAGTAATAGGATGAGTGGACAGCAAGAGCGATCCTCATCAGGAAAGAAACAAAAGAAAAAGAAGCTTGAAATACTTGAATATATGCTTGCTAAGCTATAGTTTTCTCTGTTTTCCTTTGCCTCATGCTGAATACTGTAGAGAAGGGTCTGCAATCGGCATATCTTGCTGAACGTTTATGAAATCTATTTACTCATAAAAACTGGTTATGCTTTTCTGTACTTCTTAAATAAAGGATATGGACGTATGACGCATCAACTCCAGTATCTAGAAATGCTACCATCTATTGTGGCACTGAAATCTTGTCCCTCGACTGGGAGTGTAAGTCAGACCGCTTGGTATGTGAAATGGTCTCTCATGGTGTTACATGTTATTTCACTGCACTTTTTTGTATGGTATTGTAAATTCATCTAATTAAGTTTTTCTTCTTGATTAAAGCTTTTGATAGGCACATCTGATGGTTGCATTAAAGCATGGAATGTGGATGCAAAGAGAGTTGTTTGTGACCTCAACACAACTGAAGCATTTCCAAGGTGTTTCCTAACCTAAATACTTATTTGTCGGTTTTTGTGCTTCAGCTCATTTAATATGTGGCTTTGCAGTGTATTGGACATAAAGTGCAGTCCTGTGGAACCAATTTTTGTATCTGCAGCAGCATCCGGAAGGTTTTTATTCAACTCTTAAATCTTCAATTCCTTGTGGAAGTTGGAAGACTACTGAATCTGGTTGTTGAATATTCTTTTTAACACTTGTGGCCCAATCATGATAATTAATGTAATGCTGTTTGGATTTGTTAGCAGTGGCGTTTCACTCTTAAATGGGGATCCTGCTTCTTGTGCTTTCAATTCTATTATTCTGTTTGACCAATATTTATAATATTTCACATTTTATTAATTATGACCATGGTCTTGTATATTTAGTGCTGGTTCTAACAACTTGGACAATCTGGGCTTTGCTTCGCTAACTGTGTGGAACATGAAGACATGGAAAGCCATGGTATGCACTTCTCTCTGTGGAGTTCGCATTAATATTTTGCAAGCTGTTTTTTTTTGGCGATGTATAATTTTTTCTAATCATGAAGACAGTTCTTCCTCTTGGCGAAGATCCACCAGCAATTACTTCTCTATGCTTTAATCACAATGGGAAGATTTTAGCTGCTTCTGCAATTGATGGAATGATTCACATCTTTGGTATCCTTGCTCTTTTTCTTTTTTTGATCATTTCCCTGTATTAATGTAGTTAGTTATTCATGTATAATTTGTTATTTTATTTTATTTTTGTTATAACTATTATTTTTTTGCGTTTAAGATAATAGATTTTCCCTTGTAAGTTCCTATTTGGTGGATTTGGTTTTCCTTCTTTTGGAGGTTCCTTTACTTGTGGGGTAAACAAAAAAAAAGGGGGGGTGGGGGGGGGGGGGTGCTTAGTTGTTCGGTGTAGTGAAATGGTGCCTATTGCCTAAAGTACGGACTAGCAGAGACAACCTGGTTTAACACTCGTATCACCCTTAACTGGTTAAAGACATGTCCGCTGGTCTGCAAATTACAGGCTGGCCTGCACATGATTCTTCTATTAGTTCTATACTTTTTGGACCAGATGAGACTAGCATTTTTAGCTTGGGCTCTGATGGAAAGGTACGTACTAATTTATTGTTTATCCTGATAATGTTGTCTATATTCCTACTTGTAAAATGTTCATTCCATTTTATATTGACAAAATTGGTTTTTTGTTAGATCTTCGAATGGAGTTTGCAAAATCAAGGACAAATCTTGTGGTCAAGAAACTGTAGTCGGTATGTTCTTAGCTCGACACCATATGATTAGATTTATGTTTGTCCTAAAATGCATTGAAACCTCTTCAATTTGGGAGTTTGTACATTTTGCCACGTGAACTCTAAATTTTGACTATTAGCCCCTAGACTCAACTTGGTCCTTTCATTAGTATATTTGTCCAGAACCCCAATGGAGTTGGACTGAATAATTAGGTTTCTTCACAAATCCAAATTAATTGAAATTTCAGGGGAAGATATTGAGTGCTTATTTGTCTGCCTTATGTCTTTGACTCTTTGTGCATGACAGAGCAAGTGAACCCCCAAAATGGGTAATTTTGTCCAATGGGCAATGGCTAGATGCCATATTGACTATTTAGATTTTAGACATGACGTGACATGTTATAATCCAATGTGGAGGGGGTTTGTTAGGTTTTTGGATAGATATCTTAATGGAAGGGATACGTTCCTTGAATTTGTTAGTTGGGGCGGTTGATGTTGAGTCCTCTAGTTTTATGGTGAGTGAGTAAATTGCACAAGCCCTTAAGTTGAAGGGAGGAAGCAAAGGTTCAACCCCCTTCAAATTCAGGAACCCAGGAAAATACTCACTTCAGGGCAGCTGGGCTCTGATTCCATGCAAATTTGTGATGAATAGATCTACTTCTTGTATTGAGATGAGAGTATGATACAAATATATAGGAATTATGGAGATAATAAATCTACTGACTAACTCCTAACTACCACCCATACATAAATGCTATACATCTAATATAATAAATTAAGATAGCCAACACATTTACTCTCACATCTCCCTCCATTTCTCCTCCTCCCACTTCCCTTTTTCAACCCCATCATTTTTTATATCCTAATCTGTCCTACATCAAGGACATATGTCCTCTTGTTATGCTAGTAAGCTTTGAACAAAGCGCAAGTGAAAGGCACGATGATTCTATGTTGGAGGTAAAATTTGGAGATCAATTCATATAATAAGTCACAAATTTTATGTATTTTGAGACAATTATATAAAATATTGGAGAAATAGAGGGCAACATAAATCATCGGGCTAGGTTGAGTGGATGAAATTGAGGAACACCACTCAAATTTGAGGGAAAGTTTATTGCATAGTTACAAGAATTCAATGTCATTGAATGTCGGATTGAATGAGTGGACAATAAAAAGGATACGAGGTTTGAGCTTTAGGAATATAGTTGTATTAATTCTATAAAAAAAAAAGAGTAATGATTGTATTAGAAAGAAGTTGGGGTAGCAACTATCATCGATAAGTTGTTGAAACGAATGTTGCGTTGTTTGGTCATGTATATAGAAGACTATTAGAGAGGCTCCTATGTGAAGAGTAAATCAACTAAAAGATAGCACAATAAGAGCGATTTGATTGTTAAGAACCTAACCATTGAAATGGACCAAGATTGAATACGTTGACGTCGTTTGATCTTTGTAGCGAACCCCGCTTATTGGAAAAAGATTTTGTTTTTTGTTATTTAAATCGTTCATGCTATACTAGTTGTACATTTGTGTCTCAATTCTCTCTCTACTCTGTATATATTATATGTCTTAACTTTGAAGAGTTTCCTGCAAAATGATCTTTTGTCCATTTCATAGGTTGTGTTACCCAGGGAATCTAAAATACTGCAGACAAGAGATGGCATTGGATGCTAATGGGGGGAGACTCTTAGTTACGTCTGGTTCTGTGAGAGCACCCATATATCAGGTTCAAGTTTCCACCCTATTCCCTCTCCCGTCTTTCCCTTTCAATTTCTTTTTAAAGTCATTGATTTATAGAAAATCTGAAATCTTCAATTCCTTGTGGAATTCCTTAAATAACTTTTTGGTGGTTTCACTTGGATTTCAGTTTAACAGTTTTCTCGGTACATTTATGATGTGTATGTCCCGTCCCTCTTGGTAAAGGCTCGGTAAGGTAATTTTACTGTTTTGTGTATTAATGTCTTGTTCAGGTTCAGGGTCGTCAAAGTGGGTGGAGAACACTTGCTCATGCTGCCTCTGTTACAACAGTGGATTGGCATCCAACATTGCCCATTTTCTTGACTGGATCAGCCGATAATTCTGTCCGAGTAACATCCTTATCGTAGTGCATGTGTCACTGTTTCTCCAAGATTGCTTCATTCTTTCTTTAGTGAGCATGAGTATGTTGTATTCTGATGTCTCTGTTATAATGTGTTGTTTTTCTAAGCTTTGTCTGTTTATTTTGGTCTCGAGCATTTCTATAAATCTGCTGGTCCAATGTGCATAAGGGAAACGAAGACAAAGGAACTTGTTATTGTCAAGGTCTGTATGCAAAACTTATAATTCGTAGTAACTAGCGGATAATTACAAGTACAACTGATGGGCTTCTTTGTTAGTATATATGTATTTTATTCTGATTCACCAAACTTGGTTCTTTCTACACTTTGTTGGTTATATTTGAAGTCGTAGCATTTGTTGATTGACAGTTAAACCAATAATGCAGTGAAATATCATCAGGACTGACGATTCTGAATTTGACACTTCGGGTATGTTTTTTGTTGAAAAAGAGGAGGGAATGGGAATGGGAATGGGAATGGGAATGAGAAAAGAGGAGGGAATGGAAATGTTATGTCAATGTGATGTGATGTGATGTGAATGGAATAAAAGTGAATAAAATGACCATTTTCCCCTTACATTAAAAGTGAGAATGGAATAAAAGTGGGTAAAAAAGTAAGGGCAAAAACATAATTTTATCACATTACAAAAAGTGGAGTTTGTTTGTTAGGAAGAAAAGAGAAGGGAGAGGGCTTCCGTCTCTCCTTTTCTATTAACAAATCTTACTAAAAAACATAGCCTTCGAATAAATTTGGGAGAATAAAAGAATTGAGGGAAAGGATAGGGAAGTGCTTTTTTTAATGCTTGGGTCTATCATTTTCTTTTTTGGTAAATGCAAGCCTACTGTAAGCATAATTTTTTTTTACCTTGGTTGATTGAAATTTTGTAAAACCAATTTGATTTCATGTAAGGAGATCAACCATAGAAGCAATATATCTGTTAAGAAGACTAATGGAGAGATATCATAGATTTCATAAAGATTTATATATGATTTTATTGATTTTGAAAAGGCTTATGATAATGTATCAAGAGAAGTATTATATAAGGTTTTGGAAAAGAAAGGAGTATGTGTGGCTTATATTTGATCAATAATGACATGTATGATGGAGTCACGACTTGTATGAGAACGCAAAGTGGGGTCACGAAGGATTTCAATATAACCATAAGATTACATCAAGGTTCAGCTTTGAGCCCTTACCATTTTAATTTGGTATTAGATGTGCTCACTGAACATATACAAGAGGCAGCACCAGAGTATATGCTTTTTGCTGATAATATAGTCTTGGTTGGAGATTCTAAAGAAGTAAACAAAAAATTAGAGACAGAGACAAGCTTTGGAGACATCGATTTCGTATAAGTTGAAACAAAAAGGAGTGTATGGAATGTAAATTTAGTGTAGGGATGCTGATTTTGTAAATGAAGTGAAACTTGGAGATCATCCCATATAAAGTCACAAGTTTTAGGAGGATGTAAACCATATGATTCAAGTAGGATGGATGAAATGGAGGAAGGCTTTAAGTGTTATGGTACTGAATGTTGGACGATTAAAAGTCGGCATAAGCATAAGTTCAATGTGACAGAAAAGAGAATGTTGCGTTGGATGAGTGGTGAAATTAGAATGGATAGAATTAGTAATGATTCTATTAATAAAAAAAGTTGGGGTAGCACTTATTATTGAAAAATTAGTTGAAACACGCTTTAGGTGATTTGGTCATGTACAAAAAAGGTCGTTAGAGGCTCCTGTACGTATAATTGACCATATGAAAGATAGCCCAATAATTAGAGGTAGGGGAAGACCAAAGAAAACAATAGGAGAAACTATTAGGAGGGACTTAGTTATAAATAACCTAACCATAGAAATGTGTAAAGACAAAACATGTTGGCGCTGCTTGATCCATATAACCGACCCCACCTAGCAGAAAAAGGTTTTGATTATTGTTGATTCAAATTTGTGCGCGGTTGAAAATTTTGAAGATACTCCGTTAAAGTGGCTATTAATGGAGTGAGGCAAATTATAGTGGGTTTATTGATTGAAATTTATAGGAAAAAAGGGGTTGAAATTGTTTGATCGATAAAAATTCTATTATTATCCTTATAAAGATTTTCTTAAATTGTAATGTTATTTTAATCAACCAATTAAATTCGTTTTATATGATATAGGGGATAAAATAATGAAAATATACATAATAATATCACACACAAAAAATAGTTTATGTCCTAGGGTCAAAATACAATAAAAAAACAATATTGTTTAATAGGAGTTCAAACTTCAAAGGGTGAATTGTGATTTTGAAATGTTTACAGGAAAAAAAAAAGCAGCGAAGAAAAGAACGAATAAAATAATAAAGGATAAAATATACTAACTTTTTTTGAGTTTTAGATCAAGGAAATATATCTTTGAGTTGCAAAACTTTACAAACAGATTCCTTGACCTTTCAACACCTGAATTTAGTCATTCTATTACGTAAGTACATTTTTTGTGAATATTTTAGTCATTTCATAGTTTTGACCCCAAATTGAATGACTAAAAAGACTAAATTAACATAATAATTAAGATACCTTCACAAAATGTGTTTGTTTATGTGGCAGATAACAATTAAAATACCATCACAAAATATGCTTATGTAACAGGTATCGACTAAAATAGCTTCACAATGTATTTGGGTATATGAAGAGATTTAATGCTTGAATGGACGGCATAATAGCATGGAATGGGAGTAAAATTATGACAAAACATATTTTAAAAGGTAAATCATGAATAAATCTAAAAAAATCACGAAGTACAAGTTTGAGGATTTGTTGTACAAATCAAACATATTGTTTCGTGATGTATTCTTTTGATATAATAAGACTTAATGTTTGGAATGGAGTCATGATGTCATGGAATGGGAGAGAAGTCATGCCTTCAGACTTAACATATTTTGAAAGGTAAATTATGATTAAATCTCAAAAAAATTCACAAAGAACAAGTTAAATCAACTGTCTTACAAGTCAACATAATCGTAAATCACAATTAAATTTCAAAAAAATTAACGAAGTACAAGTTATTGTAGTGGTTGTACAAGAAAGTCAAACAATTCGTTTCACGATAATTTGGATATATCAAGAGATTTAATGCTCGAATGGGTGGCATAATGGCACTGAATGGGAGTAAAGTCATGACTAAACATATTTTGAAAGGTAAATCATGAATAAATCTAAAAAAATTCACGAAGTACAAGTTTGAGGAGTTATTGTACAAGTAAGTCAAACATATCGTTTCGCGATGTATTTTGATGTATGAAAAGATTTAATGCTCAGAATGGTGTCATGTTGGCGTGGAATGGGAGAAAAGTCATGACTTAACATATTTTGAAAGGTAAACCATGATTAAATCTAAAAAAAAAAATCACGAAGATCAAGTTAAATCAATTGTTGTACAAGTCAAGCTAATTGTTTCGCAATGTTTGTGAGTATATGAGGAGATTTAATGCTCGAATGGGTGTCAAGATGGCACGAAATGGAAGTGAAGTCATGCCAAAACATGCATATTTTCAAAGGTAAATCACAATTAAATCTAAAAAATTCACGAAGTACAAGTTGTTGGAGTGGTTGTAAAAGTAAGTTAAGCAGATTGATTCGATGATGTATTTGGGTATATGTAAAGATTTAATGCTCTAATAGGCAGCATAATGGAATGGAATGGGAGTGAAGTCCTGTAAACATATTTTGAAACGCATCACGATTAATTTTGAAAAAAAAAATTCATTAAGTACAAGCTAAATAAGTTGTTCTACAAGTAAATCAAGCTAATCGATTCGTTATGTATGTGGATATATATGAGGAGATTTAATGTTCAACTGGGTGTCATGATGGCGTGAATTGAGATTGATGTCATGTTTAAACATATTTCGAAAGATAAATCACGATTAAATCTAAAAAAAATTCACAAAGTACAAGTTCTTAGAGTGGTTGTACTAGTAAGTCAAACAGATTGTTTCACGATGTACTTGGGTATATAAGGACATTTAATGCCTGAATGTGTGTTATGATGAAATAGAATGAGAGTGAAGTCATAGCTAAATATATTTTGAACGAAAAATCACGATTAAATCTTCAAAAAAAATTACAAAGCACAAGTCAAATCAATTGTTGGACAAGTAAGTCAAGCTGATCTTTTCGAGATGCTTGTGAGTATATGAGGAGATTTAATGCTCGAATTAGTGTCATGATGGCACGGAATGGGAGTAAAGTCACGTCTAAACATATTTTGAAAGGTAAATCACAACTAAATTTGAAAAAAAAAATCACAAAGTACAAGTTATTAGAGTGATTGTATAAGGAAGTCAAACCAATTGTTTCACGATGTATTTGGGTATATAAGGAGATTTAATGGTCAAATGGGTGTCATGATGACATAGAATGTGGTCAGTGACTTTGTCGCTAGATCACATCAATTAACCGAATAATGCATTATTGTGGTGCAACTCCGAGTCGAATCTCTCACGGACCCACGATAGTTATAGGAATTGTGCACAATTAAACACATAAAATCGTGTTGTTCTTAGAGGTATTTTATCGAGAAGTTTATGTGCGTCAAAAGTAAAAGAAAGTAAATACATATTTATGAATTTTTATATATATAATGGGAAAATCAGTGGATAGGAATGCCTTTCGGGAGGATCACTTAAGTTATCACTGCTTAAACAACGTAAATAAGAATCTCATTCAATCGACCATTGCCTTCTTACGAGTCCGTCCAAAGACTAAGACTCGTGTATGTTGATGAAGCTCGGAATGAGACAGTTAATCAACCTTTTCATGAAGCAAAGTTCAACTCACTAAATTAACAATTACCATTAGAGATCATTTATAAACAATTAGACGGAAAGTAGATCTAACAATTTAACTCAATGTGCAAGTAAATAAATAAATAAATAAATATATATATATATATATATATATATATATATATATATATATATTAAAACTTCAGATTCACACAAAAATCCTTATTGTGATCATCACATTACGACTATAGCGTCAAACAACTAGCCCTGGTGCGTTAAGATCAATCGTTGTCCAAATAGATCTACATAAGTAGTGTGATGAAAAACAAAAACACAAAATGAAAATCCTAATTACATACATGAATAGTAGAGCTCAAGCTACTCATGGATCCTTCCCTCTAAGCAAGGTAACTTAGCCACTCATGAAGGCACTAGTCAAGTCCTCCATGGATGGAAAGAACCTTAGGGGAATGAAAAAATATAAATAAAATAAAGAAGAAAAGAGAATAGGAGAGCCTCTCAAAAAGTGGAGAGATGATGGATATGATTGAGAGGTATGCGAAATGGTGTGGGGAAGGGTTCTATTTATAGTGAAAAAAGAGGAGAAAAATTGGAGGTGGACCATGAAATCGTAGATGAGTGTACTTTTATCTCTACCATAGAATCGTAGAATTGATGTAGGAATAATCTCAGACAATGAATTTTGTCCTATTTAATTTTGATAATGAATTATTTTCATTACATTAGTCTCAATTGATCTCTTAAAAATCAAATAAATCTAATGATAGTGGACACTGCTGAGTTAAACATATAGCTGAACTATTTCCCATTTGCATTAATGAAAGGCTTGATCTAAGTGATGGAAGTCGAGTCTACTTCAAATATGTCATTTAGATGTTTGCCTAAGAGTTTAATTGGTTAATTAAATCGTAATTAAAAATTATCATTGATTAGCAAACTCTATATACTTTGCACTGGGTGGGGTAAATCTGAAACTATCCTATGGGAGGGTGATGACACCAAAATAAGAAACGCTAACAGGTATCATTTGTTAATAGTAATTAGTAATATTAGAGTAAAAGACGTTAATATGTGTATATGAGTGTCAATATGTGAAAAGTGATAAAAATGGGTATTTAATACATATTTTGTGGTAAAACTGTTACGTGTCGTAAACAACAAATAAATATTTTCTACTTTCAAATAAACAAAATTTGAATATAGAGAAAGTAGGGTCGAACCTAGAAGGATTGGTGATTTTGGATGCTTTCAAATAACCAAGACACAATGAAAAAAGAACGAAAAATAAAGAAAGGGGGGGGGGGGGGGGGTTTGAAATGTTTAGAACACAAACTAAACTAGAAGTTACCAAGGTGCGAAAATGAAATTAAAGTAAATACTAAATTCAAAATGTAACAATAAAACCCAAGTCAATTAGAATAAAGTTTCAAGGGAAATAAGCCTAGCCAAAGAGTAATTTCAACTTAGGCTTTGTTTGGGAATTAAGAGGGGAAGGGAAGGGGAGAGATTAGAGGAGAAGGGAAGGGAGGGGAAGGGAAGGTTAATCTTCCAAATGTCCTCCCCTTGTTTGGGTGTTGATACCTCCTCCAAAATACTCAAATTTGGAGCATCTTGAATTTGTGAAGGGAAAGGATAATGGAGGGTTAAGGATTGATCTTCCATTATCTTCCCCTCCAATTTTCATCTTCACAAACAAGGGGAAGATATCTTATTAGTCTCCCCTTCCCTCCCTTTCTCCTCCTTAATCCCCAATCCAAACATACCCTTAATATCTTCTCAAGATGTTCATTGATGAATAATTTCACTCTCTTTACAACACATTGACCATGATAATTAATAACCACTAACCACCAAAATCTCTTCTAATTTAGTGGGTTAAGAAGAGCTCTATAATCTCACCCTAACCAACGAACCATTCCGAGCAAGTGTCTAGAATGCAATTAATTGATAGCATTAAGTTTTAAGAGATATAATTAATACAAAATATTAAAACCCACAAGCATGTAGCCTAAATATTTCGAATCCAAGTTCCTTAATATAAGAAAAACATTAAGCAATAATTTTTCCTATATCAATCACCACTTTTATCAACTCATTACGTATCCGATAGAGACGATTGGCAAGAAAATCATTAAGTAAAATAAACAACGGACCCGGTCATTCATTCACTCAATGAAAATCAACAATAAAATCTGAAACAAGGAAATATTGTAAAAGAGAAGGAAGAAGATTCAAAGCAAAACACATCTCACACACTTGATAGACATTAAATGAAAAACTACTCCTTGACTAGATGAAAAGTTTAGCTACACATCATCATTCACAATGAACAAAGCAAGAAATCAATACAAAAGAGGAAGAAGAAAATCCTTGAATGTAGAACCTTCCTCTTTAGCCACGGTCTTCAGCTTAGCCTCCCCAAGGAAGATGAAGAACACTAGGGTTTTCAAGAGAGAAGAAGAAGAAGAATGGTGAAATCTGATGATGTCTAAGTAATGTTTGCCCTATTTTTATCTAAATACCCTTTGTGATTAATCTTACTAATCCTAATGGGCCTAATCCAAAAAGTCTAAGCCCTATGATGATAGAGTACTCTTCCAGCCCCTCCAATTCGTTTTTTTCACGCACAAGGACACCTAAGAGAGAGAAAGTTCATATTTGTCCCCTTTTTAACTCTGTTGTAGGTTCCAGACAACAACTTAAGGTGTGCCCACGGCTTACAAACCTGACTGGAAGAAAACTCTGCATAAAAACCACAAAAAACTAAGTTTCACCTATTTGATATCACAAATCCAAAAAGAACACTATGAACTCAATTTCTATACAAAAAGTATTAATTAGAAGATTAATTCATAGTGAATATATGTACAAAAACTATGCTTATTAGATAAATATTATCATTTATAATATATCAGGTGTAACTACGGAATATTCTGCCTAGGGACACGTGGCACTAAGCTTCCAGAAGCCTAGCGGCAGCACACGCTAGCGACACGTGGCACCACTCACCTGCCACTTACGTGGCCCTTGCCCAATTCTTTCCGCGAGTACTCCCACTCAATGAGACGTGGAGACTCCCTGGGCATCGTGGGACGACCCACGTCCCACGTGAACGTGGGTCACGCATGTCCTCCCCACACTTAGTATAAATAGACTCTCAACTGGGGGGACTTAAGAAGAAGATCCAAGACATCCAAAGTACCTCTGGAGAACAACCATTGAAACAAGCATTCTGAGCACTCTCAGACATCCTCTTGCCCAATATCCCTCACACATCCCAAGCTCTGCCTTGCACACCGCCAAGTTCGGTCACCGACAGATACATCTCCGTCCCGGAGCATCCCACCAACAGAGCTCCCAACAGCTCTTAGAGACTCAAGCTCTCTCATACTAAGGCAACCTCCTAAGAGCGGCTCGCCCGCCCAGAGTACCTTAAGCACGTCTTAGCCGCACACAGCCCAATACAGGTAAACCACCTAGCCTAACGACCCCTATAGACGTTACCATGACGAACTACGTGGACTTTGATCCCTTCCGAAGGGTACTTAGGCACCTAGGTGCATCACCTAAGGACAAGTCCCCCAAGGTTAAGACCCCTTGCGGTCCTTAAATGCAAATTACAATTGTCTGAACCAAAAACGACAGTTACAATGGCGCCCACCGCGATCTTCCTCAGACCACAATGCCTTGCGCACTATGCCGCTAAATGACATTTCTTTTTTGGGGAGTAGGAGTATCCACCTAACACTCAGAAATTCGCGCTTTTTACTTTTTCCAATATAAGACAATACTCGCATGGCTAGCACCTGCAAATCCCCAAAATCTTTGCTCGACCGGCTGGATGACATCAATAGCGACCGGAGTAAGTGACATAAAACGTAGCTCGTGACCTTTGAAGGCACAGGAAACACGACCAAGACGAACGAACCATTGGCTATCACAGCCAACATCTCCGGGTTCGATGTCAGACGCGTACTGGTGGACCCCGGATCAGCCGCTGACATACTCTTCACGAAAACTTTGGAGGAAATGACCAACTGCAGGGACGAGTTGGCACCAGACAAAGGAACCCTTGCGACTTCTCTGGACAAGCCGTTGAAACGCAGGGAACCCTTAAAACATGGCTCGTTCTGGGCATACAACCAAAGGTTGCCCGTGCCAAAGTTAGGTTCACTATATCAACAGCCCCATCGGTGTACAACGTTGTCCTGGGTCGACCGACCCTCAGCCAGCTCAGAGTAATCACATCCATAGCTCATATGATGATAAAATTCCCCACGTTAGCTGGGGTTGCAGAAATACGAGTGAGCCAAGGAGCCCACGCGTGTTACGCGGACGACCGCCCCGCAAGGAACAAGGTCGAAAATGATACCAAGAGCTCTCCCGAGATAGTGGACCTGCGCGATGAGATCCCCAGAGCCAGACCACACCCCACGGAAGACCTTGTAAATATTTGCATAGACCAAGCAAATAACAGGGAAATCCGCGTGGGAGCCCTTCTCAGCCAGGCAGCCCGAAGAAGGTTCCAGGAACTGCTCACCCAGTACAGGGATGTATTCGCTTAGAGCGCCGCGGACATGCCAAGAATAGACCCCGCACTCATATGTGATTCCTTCAATATCAGAGACGGCCCCGGCGTTATCCAGAAGAACCGGCACTTCGGTGAAGAAAGGCAACAAGCAATTAACGAAGAAGTACAAAAGCTCCTCGATGCCGGCTTCATACGCGAGTCACAGTACCCTGATTGGCTATCGAATGTGGTGATGGTAAAAAAGGCAAACGGAAAATGGCGGATGTGCGTAGATTTCACGAATCTGAACAAAGCCTGCCCAAAAGATGCCTACCCGCTCCCGAACATAGACAAGATGGTAGATGGAACAGCCGGGCACCGAATGCTGAGTTTCCTAGACGCCTTCTCAGGGTACAACCAGATCCGGATGAGCCCAAAGGATCAGGAGAAGACTTCCTTCATCACAAACAAGGGCGTCTACTGCTACAAGGTCATACCCTTCGGACTAAAAAATGCAGGTGTGACTTACCGGAGGATGATGGGCATCGTTTTCAAGGATCAGATAGGCCGAAACCTCGAGGTCTACGTCGACAACATGGTGGTCAAATCCATGGAGCTTGAACAACATCTAGCACATTTAGAGGAACTCTTTCTAGTTTTGCGGACGCACCAAATGAAGCTAAATCCGACCAAATGCGCCTTTGGCGTGATAGCCGGAGAATTCCTAGGATTCATGATCACATAAAGGGGAACCGAGGCTAATCCTGAGAAATGCGCAGCCATCCTCAACATGGAGCCGCCTCGAACGGTGAAAGAGGTACAGAGGCTAAACGGGAGACTAGCGGCCCTCAATCGATTCTTATCAAGGATGGCCGACCGATGCCTCCCGTTTTACAAGATCCTGAAAACGGCACCAGCGTTCCAATGGACCAAACAGTGCGAAAGGTCCTTCCAGGACCTTAAGTCAGTGCTAGCAAAAGCGGTCAAAGATGAAATCCTTGTACTGTACCTAGCCACCACCGATCACGTTGTAAGCTCAGCGCTGATAAGAGAAGAAGGGGTACAGCAATTCCCGGATTACTACACAAGCTGCGCCTTGCAGGGAGCCCAACTCAGATACCAACGAGTGGAGAAACTAGTACTCGCCCTCGTTCACTCGGCCAGGAGGCTCCGACCCTAATTCCAACAGCACACAATTATGGTCTGAATTGACCAACCCCTGCGGCAAATACTGCAAAAGCCAGACTTAGCAGGGTGAATGACAAACTGGGCCGTCAAGCTATCGGAATTCGACATCTAATATGAGCCCCGACGGGCGATCAAAGCCCAAGCATTGACAGACTTCGTCGCCGAAATGACTCCGTCAGAACACCTTCAGAGGGATGCCCAGGCTTCAAACCATGACGAGATCATTGAGCCACGGCCAGAAAAATCCCCATGGCTAGTCTACGTAGACGGCTCCTTGACCGAAAAATTCGCGGGCGTTGGCATCATAGCAGAAAGCCTCGACGGAAACAAGGTGGAACAAGCCCTGCGCTTTATGTTTCCAGCCTCTAACAACCAAGCTGAGTATGAAGCACTCATAGCCGGACTAGCGCTAACTTAAGACCTAGGCGTCTCAAAGGTCAAGCTATTCAACGACTCACAATTGGTGGTCGGACAACTCAATGGAGACGCTACTATCATCAAATATGTAGAGCGTGCCAAACAAGAAATCAGCAGGTTCGAATCCGTCTTGATCACACGAATCCCCCGAAACCAAAACACCCAAGTTGACGCCCTCTCCAAATTAGCCACCACACCGAGCCAATCAGGACTTAAAATGGTCTTGCGAACAACGCTTCGCACCCCCAGCATAAACCCAGACGTATTGCCGATAGCAGTTGACAATTCCTGGATGGCTCCCATCAAAACGTACCTAACGGCAGGCACCCTGCCTACTGATAAAGAGCAAAAATAAGGAGGCAAGCAGCTCGGTACTTTGTCTGGGGAAATGACCTATACAAAAAGGGATTCTCATCCCCCCATCTCCGATGCATCTCGACCGAAGAAGCGAATTATGTGCTACAAGAAATCCACAAAGGCATATGCAGCACACACCAATCCGCAGGAGCCCTCCGCAAGCGAGCTCTGCACTCCGGATTTTACTGGTCCACAATGAGGGCCGACTCAGAGGCTTTGGTCACCCATTGTGACCAATGTCAGCGACACGCCACATTCATACACCAGCTAGCCGATGAACTAAATTCCATCGAATCTCCATGGTCATTCGACACTTGGGGCATGGACATCTTAGGCCCTTTCCCTCAGGGCACACTCCAACGAAAATTCCTCATAGTGGTCGTTGACTATTTCACGAAGTGGATCAAGGATGAGCCTTTGGCGACCATCGAATCCCAAAACT
Source organism: Senna tora (assembly GCA_014851425.1). Classification (NCBI taxonomy): domain Eukaryota; kingdom Viridiplantae; phylum Streptophyta; class Magnoliopsida; order Fabales; family Fabaceae; genus Senna; species Senna tora. Next base: position 22,241,363 of record CM026267.1, on the reverse strand, counting down.
TCCTCAAGCGAAACATCATTACCCATTTTGGTCCACCACATACATTGATCACCGACAACGGACGTCAATTTGTCAGCGAGAAATTTGAAGATTTTTGCAAGGACGGGAGCATCGACAACATAACCACCTCGGTCGAATACCTGGCGACCAACGGGCAAACGGAAAGAGCAAACCGCATCATCCTCGAGGGACTGCGAAAGCGCCTAACAGACGCAAAAGAAGGATGGGTGGACGAACTCCCATCGGTCCTATAGTCCTACCAGATGACTATAAACTCAACAACAGGAGAAACTCCCTTCACTCTGACGTACGAGCAGGAAGCGATAGTTCCCGCCGATAACAGGGTCCCCTCGGATCGGATGCTAAATTACTCCGATTCAAACCTAGAAAACCTGCTAATCAGCCTGGACACGGCCGAGGAATGTAGGAAAGCTGCGGTGCTAAAAAACATCGCTTACAAGCAGCTACTTGTGCAAAAATACAACCGAGGCGTCCAACCTCGAAAGTTTGAAAAAGGTGACTTGGTCATGCGAACAGTGATAAACAATAGGCGCGACCGCCTGCACGGCAAGCTCGCACCTAATTGGGAAGGCCCATACAGGGTTATCCGAATCGCGTCATACAACGCATACAAATTAGCACACCTGACGAGAGAGCATGTCCCAAATACTTGGAACGCTAGCAGCCTAAAGAAATAATTTACTATGTCTTAGTCCGTAGACGAGTTTTGCAAACAAATATTTCGCGTTGTTTTAGTCCACAAGCAAATCTAGTATGTACTCCCCCATGTCTTAGTCCCAAGACAGATGTACTACCAATTTAAAGGAATATAGAATGCAATACGATTGATCAACTCTCGTGCTCAAAATTCTAATTCTCCTTACTAAAATACAAAAACAACGCAGACACACTGCGAAGTCCAAATCAAGGGGCATCCACAGTTGAAGAATGCGGCAGACCGCCTGACGGTGGAGGATCCCTTCGAGGATTAGGGGCTACATCATAGTCTTCTATCCTCAAAGGAGAGTCTCCTCGAGCACGAACGCAAAACTCTCCAACAATGTTCTCCCAAGAAGGATGCATCTTCGCCCTAATCTCCGGGGGGATGGAGATGCCCATCAAATCCTCCAGTTGCGCTATGCCATTTTGCATCCCGTAATTTGCAAAGCGCAGAAAGTCTTGGCGACGAACTCGCGGAGAATTGGCCTTGCATTCCGCCAACTCGCCTTCCAACTCTTTCACACGGGCAGTCAGTTGGGCATTCTCATCTAGCAATCCCTCCACCACTTCCTGCATAAAACCATGAAGGAACAGCCACCTTACACAGAGGATATGGAAGCAAGAGAAAAGTGGCATACCCGCTCGACCTCCCGCTGATAAGCAAAGCCTGCCAAACGGCTTAGCAACAGCATGGTCTCCCTGGTCATACGCTCTAAAGCATAGTCATTCCTATAATCAAGTGGATAATGCTAACGAGCTAGTATGACCCGCTCCGCCTTAAAGGGATTCAACTTCCCTCTAAAAGAGATACCCTCATCCAGAAAACGGACGTGCATCTCTTCGAGGGGTATGAGAGTATAAGGAATCCTCCTGCGACCACGACGATTCAAGCTGGCTTCACCCACTTGATTTGTAGCCTCCACATTCGCACCCTCAAGGTCCCCGTCCGACCTAGCGCCCTCATCCGCTCCCGAAGGCGGAACAACGACTCTCGTAGGTTTCGACCGCCCACGCTTCCGACTCGGAGGGGGAGCCAGCCTCCCTTGAATGCCACCCAGGGTCAACCCTGCAAAATGAGAACACAGCTCGCCATCGGAACACAAGCTTACCTAAAGCAGCGCCGGTGACTACGGCCCCCTTCAAAAACTCGAAAGTTGTCTCTTCGTAATCCTCCCGGTCATACCGAACTCGGAGAACAGGATTGGACCACTTGAGTGGGAAGCGCGGGTGCCAGTCGAGAGGCCGAACCCAAGGCGGGCAAAAACCCTTCTTGGGTACCACTTTGAAGAAATACGACCGCTAGGCATGATTATTACCCGGCAGATCAGTAATGGTAAAACCTTTGGCACGAGACTGAAAACATACCCATCCGTGTGCCTCGCGGACAGAGTAAAGAGAAAGAAATACGTTTGGAAGGGCTTCCAATTTATTCGACCGACTACGCGGGGCAAACATTCAGTAAGTTAAGCATGGCTTCCACGAAGCCGGAGAAGGGAGGAATAAAGGCGGCATTATAGGAGCGAAACGTTCCCTCCATATCTTCTCGATGCCAGGGCCAGGCAACACCCGCAATTCTACACTGGCGTCCACCGCTAGAATGTTGGTCGTAGAACCAGGCTCCGGCTCAACAGAATACCAATTCGCGGAAACAGACGATGGAGGCACCGCCGGGTCCTCACCCTCTCCGGACAGAACCTCTCGGAGGTCTACAGAATCTCACAACATGGTGAGAGTATCCACTCTCTCCCTAATTCCCTCTATGGCAACCAGCAGAAGGGATTATTCGAAATTCGGATCCTTGGAAGAACACACGAAAGCAGTAGCACTAGTTGAAGCCACTTTTGAATGGTAGGAGCAGAGAATCGCTGAAATCTGAAACAAGAGGAAGGGGATCACAAAACAAAGGAACGGGGCACTTCCGCTCTCAGCAATAAAAGAGGCCCAACAGACGCTTCAGAGCCCAACCAAAAGGTGCGAAAGCGGGCAAAACTCTGAAATTGGAGGAAGTGACTGAAAGGCCCCTGACCTTTGAATTTCCTGCACAAACTCCCTAAGGGCACTTCAGGAAATTCTCCTCTGACGAATGATGACCCCTCCTCGGTAAGTCACGTACTTTCTGCAGAAAGGGCTCGAAAACTTGCTAAGGAAGTCAAGCAGTCAGCCACTCGAATCAGGATGCGTGGCACCCTCCAAACGTCTCCACTCCTACAGAGTAAGATTAAGAGACACGGCTTCGCAAGTCGGACGACAAATTCGCGATGGCCAAGCCCGCTTGCGGACGGACTCTTCTTTACAAAGGCACTAGAAATTCCTAAGTAGCTTACTAACAAAGAACTTAAGTCCATGGGCGCCCGACACCCGTAGACTTGGGGGACTTATGTAACTACGGAATATTCTGCCTAGGGACACGTGGCACTAAGCTTCCATAAGCCTAGCGGCAGCACACGTTAGCGACACGTGGCATCACTCACCTGCCACTTACGTGGCCCTTGCCCACATCTTTCTACGAGGACTCCCTCTCAATGAGACGTGGAGACTCCCTGGGCATCGTGGGACGACCCACGTCCCACGAGAACGTGGGTCGAGCACGTCCCGCGCACACTTAGTATAAATAGGATCACCCGGGAGACTTAAGAAGAAGATCCAAGACATCTAAAGTACCTCTGGAGAACAACCATTCAAACAAGCATTCTTAGCACTCTCAGACATCCTCTTGCCCAATATCCCTCACACATCCCAAGCTCTGCCTTGCACACCGCCAGGTCCAGTCACCAGCAGATACATCTCCGTCCCGGAGCATCCAACCAACAGAGCTCCCAAAAGCTCTCAGAGACTGAAGCTCTATCATACTAAGGCAACCTCCTAAGAGCGGCTCGCCCGCCCGGAGTACCTTAAGCACGTCTTAACCGCACACGGCCCAATACAGGTAAACCACCTGGCCTAACGACTCCTATAGACGTCACCATGACGAACTACGTGGACCTTGATCCCTTCCGAAGGGTACGTAGGCACCTAGGTGCATCACCAAAGGACAAGTCCCCCAAGGTTATGACCCCTTGCGGTATTTAAATGCAAATTACAATTGTCTGAACAAAAAATGACAGTTACAACAGGTATTATCACGAATATCTTGGGATGAATTCATGTTAAACCAGGACCATTCAATCACTTAGAATTCGAGCAAGCACTGAACTGAAGAGACAAGAAGTGCAGCAGGGACTAAATTGTAAAGACAAGAAGCTAAAAAGTCAACGCACTGTCAACATTGGTTGCTCGCCGCGACGAGCTAAGCAAAACGTAGGCAGGGACTAAATCTTAAGATTCGAATTTTATAATTTAAATAAATTACGGAATAGTATTTTTTTTACGAAAAATAGCATTATCTTTAGAAAGATAATATTATCTTCTTAATTTGTAATTAGATTAGGATTCTCCAAGGAACGCCTATAAATAGAAAGCGAAAACTCTTAGTTATGTATTCTAGCTTTCTTCTAGACTTAGCCTTGTGTTTTCTAGATTATGAGTAGCTAAGCCTGCTAGGTTGTCCCTAGGGTAGCCTATGTAATTTGCTTGAGCTATGAGCTCTAATTTTAGGGAATTTATTTAAGATGTTTACAGTTTTATTAACATATGGTGATGGTTCTAGATCCCATAGTCAACGGATATAAGATTTATGATTGGAAAAATCATGGCGGATCAAAAACTAGCGCGAGCATGCTACGCAGCAAGCCTAACCAAGACCATCAAGGTCGCTCGCCTTGGTCCCAGAGAATCACGCGAGGAATCCCTCGGAGGTAAAGAGTTAGGAGGAAAAAAGCAGGAGTCCGCCCGACCGGACCAAACCTCCACTTAAGCTCTAAACGCACGTTGCACACTCAGAACACCTCTCGGCCAAATTACGCACATCTCCATTTATTTCAAATTTAGGATTATCACTTTCAGCCTGACTAAGGCCTACCTAACTAAGGTTATTCAAATATAATCATTTTGTTTACTTTCAACCTGACTAAGGCTAGCCTGACCAAGGTTGCTCGAATGTAACCATTTTTTTTATCATTAATCAAAGTATTCCTTTTTGAAAAGAGACATGGCCTAAATTTGCAAAGTACTCGCATAAGTCCCAAGGAAGGGCAATGGGCCGACCGCCCAAAGAAACGCTAAAGAGCCTCTAAGGCCAAGCTAACATTCCCCAACAAAAGCGAGGTTAAAAACCCCTTGGGTGCGAAAACGCAAAGTGAACGTTCACACAAAACATGCTAGCAACGGTATGTGATCCTCCTGATCACACGGTACTCATGCAAAAATCTTTTTACACAGAAGTAAAGAGATTGCCAAAACAGAGAAACTGTACTCACACAAAACCTTTTTGCCAAGAAGTAAAAAGAGAGACAGTAAAACTCAGCATAAATTCTCATTAATATAAAAAATGATAAAGGCGTCCGCCTATTACAAGGTGCAAAACCATAAAAACCCTATATAAACCTACTTTTGGGCATCCCTAAGATCTATGTTGGCTTTAGACTCCACAGGGAGTGCAACTCATGTCGGCGCTTCTCGGCTTCCTCCAGAAAGACGGCAAGCTCCTTACGAGTCCTCTCCAACTCCGAACGCAGAAGCTTAACCTCGGAAGGTTGTGCACCTTCGGCCCTAAGGCGGGCCACCTCGTGAGTCAAGGACCTCACCTCACGGCCTTGGTCCTCACACTCCAACTCTTTTGCGAACAACCGCCCACGCATTCGCCGGGTCAGACCTCTGCAAAGCAACCTGGGACAATAACCATGAACCCACACTGGACGGTTGTTTCTTGAACCCTCCTTCTTTGTTCTTGGGGTCCACCGCCGTGACAACCTCCCTCCTCTCTCTGCCCCGAGAATCGCCACCGTCTCCTCTCTCATCTTTCCTCCTTATTTTCCCCTTGGAATCTTCTTGCCGGCGGATTTTATAAGGGGATGGTTGGACAGGCAGTCGCACGTCTCTCCCACCTCCACCAGGAATCACTGTGGAAGTTTTAACAACTGCCCCTGGAGAAAGGTCCTGCCCAGACTTCTTCCCCCTACTCTGACTACTGTCGCGAATACGGCTAAGAGGGGGAGGAGGAGGAGAAGAAGAAGGAAAATCCTCCAAGTCAGTGAAATCGAAAGGGAAAAAGCTGTCATCACCGGCCATGGAAAAATCTCAATACAAACTCAAATGGGTACAAGGGCCAAAGAAAGAAAATGAAGCAAGGAGACAGAGCTGTTGAAAAGAAAAGGTAAACAGCAAAAAATTCAAACGCTGGATATTTATAGGGAGCACAAAGGCGCGACGATTCAAAAATCTCCACCCCTCGAATCCCGCAACGGATAAAAACAATTATCCAATACACCCGCCTTAGGCTACAACCACCTGTCATAGCCAAACACGTGGAGAGAAAAGACGGCCCAGATCCATCACCCAGAAACCGAAGGCACAAAGACTGAAAAGCCCCAGGAAACCCAAGAGTCACACGAAGGCACCAAAGGCCTTTTCGGAAAAATCCTCAATTAAGGCTAATGATGACAACTCTTGGAAACGCACCCGCATTAAATGAAGGAAAACGACTGCAAATCACTCAAGGCCAAAGAAATTAATCAGGCCATGACACGTGGAGGTGATCACAAACCGCTCCTTCAAAAGGAAACTCTTCACAAAGTCTCTTGCCAACCGCTAGCTGCGGATAAGCCTGCCCGAGGAAAAGCGTCCCGTAATGGCTAAAAGGCCTCTGACCTTTGAGTTTCCTCCACACACCCCAGAGGGTACTTCCGGAAATTCTCCTCTACGCAATGACTCCTCCTCCTCAGAAAGATTCGTACTTTCTGCAGAGACAGCTCGTAAACTTGCTGAGGAAGTCAAGCAATCAACCACCCGGATCAAGACGCGTGGCATCTTTGACGTCTCTACTTAGAGCAAATCCAGAAATACACAAAGCCTCACAAAGTCGAACGACCAACCAAGAGGGCTAGACCCACTTGCGGACGAGCTCACTTTGACAAAAGGTAACAAACGAATTTTCCTAAGTAGCTTACTGAAAAAAAACTTAAGTCCACGGGCGCCCGACACCCGTAGACTTGGGGGACTTATATAACTACGGAATATTCCACCTTGGGACACGTGGCATTATGCTTCCAGAAGCTCCACGGTGTGGCTTGCACCAACGACACGTGGCACCAATCATCTGCTCATTACGTGGTCGATACTCACGTCTCTACTCTCGGGCTCCCGTCTAAGAGACATGGAGAGCCCCCCCAAGCATTGTGGGGTGACCCACGTCCCACGAAAACATGGGTCGAGCACGTCCTCCCCACACTCGGTATAAAAAGGAATTCACCTGGGGGACTTAAGAACATCAGAACAAGAGGCAAGTTACACGCACTTTGAAAACACAGAAGTTACTCTTAGCCTACTCACTCCATACATCTATCTATCAGCCGAAGAGCTTAGCCCATGGCACTACCAAGTTCAGGCCATCATCCAATCATCATCTAGTCATCACCCAGCCTATCTCCGCCCCGAAGATCCTCACAAGTAGAGCGCCCGATAGCTCTAAGAAACCCTTGCTCTCTCACAATCTAAGGCAACCTCCTACGAGTGGCTCGCCCGCCCGGAGTACCTTAGGCACGTCTTAGCCACACACGGCCCTATACAGGTAATTGCCTTGCCTAATGGCTCCTTTAGACGTCACCATGACGAACTACGTGGACTTTGATCCCTTCATAAGGGTACGTAGACACCTAGGTGCATCACCTAAGGACAAGTCCCCCAAAGTTAAGACCCCCCGCGATCTTTAATTACAAATTACAATTGTCTGAACCAAAAACGACAGTTACAAGAAGAACTTCTGATCAACTAGAGCTGTAACTGCAAGAAAGTAAATTACATCTACGCAACAAAATGTTGGTGAAACTTTTTAAGTTTTGGAGCCACTATCAGGACTTGCCTTCAAAGTGCCCAAACCATCATATTCGACTAGAACACTTGGTGTAATATTTCAATAATGGACTCTTGCCGAATGATGCTTGGATTTTATCTGCTGCTGCAAATAGTTCTATAGAAGACTTGACGCCTAAGGAGACATGGGATCTGATGAGGCGAATAGCCTTAAAATTACAACCTGCAGAGGGTAGAGACATCGAATCTTTAAGGGAAGCAGAGTCCACACATCTAAACACCCAATATTAAAAAGAGTGATTAGTGACCTAGCAAAAGTTTCTATAGTAGTCGAGGGACTCACAATTCAACATGCACAGCCTCAATAACTTGCCATGATCACCGAAAGCTGCTCATACTATGGCTCTCCGATGTATTTGACTAGTAACTGCCTAAGCAGATTTCATGATGTTTCAGCCTTGTATCTGCAAAGGGTCGATCAATCTCTATCTTTATTACCCTACTCTTCTTTAGGTTCTAAGTGTTGGGGAAGTAGTAGAGAGTATAATTCTGGGTTTAAAGGAGTCAATTCTAGCTTGCAATGCTACCCATCCAATTCACAAGATAATAGTTCCACCATAATTGTTTCATATAAGCAAAATTACTCCTCGAGAAGCAATGGCACACAACTACTTCTAAAGGGGATGGCTGAGACCTCAAGTCATGATTGAAAAATCAAATGATTGCCTTTGGGAAGTAATATGAGATGCACATATCCATTGTTTGTACTAAGGTGGATAAGTTGGAGAGTAAACATGGTGGCTTGAGTGAGTTTATCTCCCAACTAACAAAAAGTATGTGAAGGATCTCTAAGCCAAGGCAAGCAATAAATACATATATAATATTATAATATATTATTTAATGGTTAGATTTCATTACATGTTTTTCTTTAGAATGTTTTGAACTATGATTATTATTAATGAATTTTGCAGTTTGATTTTTTTTTTAAAACTTATTATTTAATATACTTTTAAAACAAAAATATGATATTTAAATATTTAATTTAAAATTTAAAATTTAAAATTTGCACATTTTAAATACTTATACTTACAAAATTTGAAAATTTAATAATAAATCATAATTATATACAAAATTTTGAATACATTATTAAAGTTATATATTAGAAATTACTCTCTTAAAATATTTATATATTAGAAATGTATTTTAATTTCACCTTATAATTTTATTTTTAGTATAATATATTGATGATCATTATTACTCCAAATAATGTGGTAGATTCTTACAAGTTACAAGTTATTTTATTATATGAATTTAATTTAATTACAACTAACAAGCTAACTTTTGTATAATACATTTATTCAAAAAAAAACTTTTGTGTAATACATTGATTTAAAATGTTAAGAAATAGACATAATGATGGAAAAATTTGGATGGAATATATCACTATATCACAACGCTTTCACCCAACAAGGCAACAAGTGAGCTAAGTAAGGATAGAACAAAAAGCGAAAACATTGGTTGCTGAATCTCTCTCTCGTATCCCCAACCACCCACAGTCCACATTTCACAAGAGCAACCAAATCTCGAGCCTTCAGGCAGCACAAATATCTCCTCCGACTCACGGACCAACCCACCGATCATTCTTCGGCGGGTCCGTCCGCCGAATCCATGACCCTGACCCGATCCCTGCTTCCCGAAGTTGCAGAAACCGAGGACGGAAACCGAAGAAGCTCTTCGGGAGCTACAGCCATGAGGCTCATAGTGCCACTCCAAGGCGTAGTCCAAGGCAGAGGAGGCCTTCTTCTCGGCTCTCTCATTCCCTGTGCGCTCTTCTACTTCCTCCAACTCTATCTCAAACGGGACCGTTCCAAAAACTCCTCGAATCCTCCGTCTCCTTCTGCGTCGTCCTCGAATCTCATGGAACTTTCACGCTCGTCGTCGCGCTCTAATTTGACCACCCGTGGATCCATTGGCCGGGTTCGGGTATCGTCCCTCGCGAGTGATATTGCGAAACCTGATGAATCGCCGTATTACATTGGGCTGGATAGAGCCTCAAAGGATCCGTATGATAGGTTGAACAACCCGGACGGAATAGTTCAGCTCGGATTGTCCGATAATACGGTTGGTATTGGCTTAGGTTTTAGTTTTTTTTCCTTTTTGGGTATTTTGCGGGCTTTGTGCTAACCTGGAGTGTTCATTCATTTTAGCTTTGCTTGGATTTAATTGAGAAGTGGATGTCAGTGAACTTGAAGGAATCACTTCTGGGAACCGATGATGTCACTTTGAGTATGAATGGGATTGCAGCGTATCAGCCATTTGATGGATTGGAGGAATTGAAAGTGGTAAGATAATTTCGGCGAGTCAGTTTTATAGTGGCGGTTTGATTCCGCATTACACTTGGAGAATGTTAGTTTGCCCGTTCTAACTCCGAATGCCTATTTAACTTTGGTGGCAAACTTTATATTATTACTATTTGTTTTCTACACTTGGGTCAATCTTGTTAAGAATTGAGGACTGCACAGTTTAGTTATCATTTCTTCTATACCCGTAGACTGTTTTCTTTCTTCTTGTAATCATTTGTGTTCTTGGTGCTTTATTTCTTCAATCTGCAGTTATTAATACTTGCTAATTTGTGTTATTAACATTAGCAAACTTTCTTCTCTAATGCTACATCAAGAACTTAAACGTTTGGAGCTAATATATATCCTGATAGACATCTTCTTTTAATAGAAAACATAAAATAGACATCTTAATGTTGATTCAAGAATGAAGCAATTTTCTTTTTCCAGTACTGAGTCATGTGCCACCACATTATTTGAAAAAAATTGGAATTTTGTCCTGAGTTTGTTATTTTGATTATATTTGATAGCTAAATTGTCAATTCTTGCCGTTGATTGTTTCTTTTCACTTTGCAGGCCATGTCAAATTTGATGTCTCAGGCAATGGGAGGGTCCACGAAATTTGACCCATCTAATATTGTATTAACATGTGGTGCTACTCCTGCTATTGAGATACTAACCTTCTGTTTGGCTGACCATGGAAATGCGCTCCTTGTCCCCACACCTTATTATCCGGGGTAATTGATGGCCATTTTTGAACATTTATTTCTTCTAACTTGTTTATTATAAAGGCTAACATCTTAGGATATATGCAGTTTTGACAGGGATGTGAAATTTCGAACGGGAGTAGACATAATTCCTGTTCATTGTCGTAGTACAGACAATTTCACTTTAAGTATCATTGCTCTTGAACAAGCTTATAGTCAAGCAAGAAAACGAGGAGTTAAAGTTCGTGGAATTCTCCTTTGCAACCCTTCAAATCCTGTTGGCAACTTGCTGTCACAGGACACGCTTTATGGTCTTCTAGACTTTGCCCAGGAAAAAAATATTCACATAATTTCTGATGAACTATATGCAGGCTCCACATATGGAAGTGAGAAGTTTGTGAGTTTAGCTGAAATTCTTGATTCAGAATATATAGACAAGAGCCGGGTTCATATAATATATGGCCTGTCAAAAGACCTTGCTCTTCCTGCCTTTAGAGTTGGGGCTATATATTCATTTAACGAAAGTGTTTTAGCTGCTGCTAAGAAGTTAACTAGATTTTGCTCTGTATCTGCTCCGACCCAGCGGCTAGTAACTTCAATGCTTTCAGATGAAAGATTTATTCAAGAGTACTTAGGTACCAACCTGAAGAGAATTAGGGAACTTCATGAAGAATTTGAGGCTGGTTTAAATAAACTGGGAATAAAGTGTGCTAAGAGCAGTGCTGGTTTGTACTGCTGGGCTGATATGAGTGGATTAATCCGACCTTACAGTGAAAGAGGTGAACTTGACTTATGGAAGAAGTTTCTAAGCATTTCCAAGATCAATATAACTCCTGGATCAGCTTGTCATTGTATAGAACCAGGATGGTTTCGTATTTGTTTTACTACTTTAACATTGGAGGACATTCCTTTAATTATTGAACGGTTTAGGAGAGTTGTTGAGACTTGTGAATCTTCTGGTTGAAGTCTTACGATTTCATTCTCACTTATGTAAAATGCCTGATGTTGCTCTCAAAGCTGCCATTTTAGAAGAATTTGGATGGAATCTATATTCTTGCTATAAAGTTCATCTGTCTTGCATAATTTTGATGTTATTACATTGCAGAGCAGAAGTCAGTCTGCTTTCTCTAGAGGGAAAACGGATGATTCGCAGCAGACTTATTAATTGAAGTCGATTTTTGAAGTCAGTGGGCAAATAAGCATCTTAAATTATACCAGTCTTGGGAAGTACTTTCTCTTGAGAAGTCTTTTTGATCATTTTGCTGATAGTTGCAAATATTAAGTACTTTATCTGCTATGGTTTCCTGCCCCATTTATACAGGAAAAGAATGAAAGTTAATCTGAAGCTTGCTTTTTTGCCAGAGCATATTGATGTTATTTTTATGAAGACTGGGGTACAATTGTACAACCAGGTATTTTAAAAGGAAACAATATAACTGGAATTTCGTCTTCGTCAGTGTTCCACAGTTGTATGGTTTTCAGTTTTCTATATGAAAAGGTCCATTCCAACGGCTGATAACTGTGCTATTTCGTGGACCTTGCCATCATAGCCATAGTAGATGATGCTTCATCAATGGCCTTTCCTTTTGTGTTTGAAGACTGATTCCACACACTTCTGAGAAATTAAGGATAGTCTTTCAAGGCCTTATACTTAACATACTAAGAGAACTGATGCATTTAGTTCGGGTTTAGTTTTCAGGAACCTGACTAACTGAAGAAACTTCTGGTTTTTAGTCCTTAGGAATTCTTGAATCATGCTCACTTTAACAGGCTTCTTCCTCCTCTTGAGTTCGATACCTGGAGGGATGGGAATGGAACGTCATCCGTTAGGAGGTTCGTCCCTAGTAAAAGGCACCCTAGTACCTGAGGGATTAGTCATTAAGCCCCCAGTAGTCATAGACCAAAAACATGCTTCTTCCTCTCTACTTGATTCATTTTGTAGTAATGCAATAGTTGTGTCGGCGTTATTAGATTTCATTTGCTGCTAATGTTTGTGAACTATATCAATTTTGTTCTCCTAGATGCAAGGCATGCATGCCCTCCTTCCTACTTTTGTGTACATGAAGTTCTGCCCCAGAAACGCTTGAAATAGTGGACACATCTGACTTGGTATTTATTGCGTTGTTTAATAACTTTTATGTTTCTTTCGTTTTGTACTTGTATTTTTTCAGTTGACAAACTACTTTGTTCCAGTGGGGTCTAAATTGGGGCAATATAGAATAGAGTAAAATACACTCCCCTCCACTAAGAGATCTTAAAAGATCTTAAAAAGACACTCTCCTCCCCTCCATTTTCAAAATATACACTTCCCTCTCTCCACATATAAAAATTTTCTACATCTTAATCTAATTTATAATTTTTCATTAAATCACTGTTAAAAAAATAATTTTTTTTTTTAATTTTACAACTTATTCTTTTATGGGACTAAAATGTCTCCACTTTATGGAGAAACAATTTATTTTTTTTGTTATATTTTTATTGATTGATTATTATTATTATTGTTATTATTAATCTTGACATTATTAATATAATTATAAAATAAAAACCGTTGTTTTCTAAATAAAACATAAAATCCGTTAAAAAGTCTCTGATTAGTATTTTTTAATAAAGATATATTTTTGTTTATTAAAAAATTATACCTATAATTTTTTACAAAATTATTTATAAGTAATTAGTAATTTTTCGATCAAGAAAATTAATTCCCTAAATTTTATATAAAAGTACTAATTACTTGTAAATTAATTTTGTAAAAAATTATAGGTTACAAATTTTTTATTAAACAAAAATACAATTTTATTAAAAAGTACTAATCTCATAATTTTGAACATTTTTATCTTATAATTATAATAATAATAATTTAAATAATAATAATAATAAACCAATAAAAATAAGACATTTTTTCCTATAAAAAAAATATATTTTTTTCATAGAAAATGGATTAGATTAAGCAAACAAGTTCAGATACAAGCCGGAAACAGAACACAAATAAAACAGGAAAGCAACATAAGTTCAACAACTACACCAACGAACAGTAAAGCAACAGACAGCAGTAGGCAAAACTACTGCTACAAAACAGAAGCTTCCCTAACATGAGAGATACCAACATGATCAGCAAAAAAGCAGCTCCTTAAAAACCCAGGCAACGTATCATAGACCTTCCAAGCATCAGATGAGAGATTAGCATGCTTGGCCAAGGCATCCGCACACATATTACCTTCTCTAAGCGTGTGGCAAACTTGAACTTCCGAGAAGTCCGGCAAGGTTGACCTGCAAAATTGGATTAGAGCTCCCGAGGTATGAGAATTACAACTATAATTTTCAAATAACAGTTTGACAGCAGATAAGGAATCACTTTCAACCACCAGCTTCCTACAAGCTAAATCTTTGGCCAACTTAATTCCCAGAGCAATAGCACACAACTCCGCTTTCAAGCTTGTGCCAAATCCCAACTGTTTAGAAAACCCACTAACCCAGTTACCATGATGATCCCTAATAATGCCAGCTGTTGCCATAGAGCCAGGGTTACCCAAGCATGAGCCATCTGTATTAAGTTTAAACCATCCGTCAGTTGGAGCCACCCATTTAACCCAGATCTTTTGTCTTTCAGCTTTTGGGAAAGAATCCTTAGCCAAATGGGAAAATTCAGCAGATTTCACAAATGTTTTCCTTCCGCTAGAAGCGGGAGCTGAATGAACATTTTGAAAGATGACCCTGTTTCGGTTCAGCCATAATTCCCACAAACCAAAGACAAAAATTATATTTCACATTTTTTGCTCCATAAAGTGGGGGCATTTTAGTTCCATAAAAGATTAAGTTGTGAAATTACAAAAAAAATCATTACTTTTAATATGATTTAATGGAGAATTGTGAATTGGACTAAGATGTAGAGGATTTTTATATGTGGAGGGAGGGGAGTGTACATTTTAAAAATAGGAGGGAGGGGAGTGTCTTTTTAGGATCTCTCAAGGAAGGGGAGTGTATTTTACTCTATAAAATACCGTAGTTTATTTACGACAACAATTTACTTTGTTCCAGTTAGATCAATCTTACACCTCTAATTATTCGTGTAAAAAAATAATTGATGTAAATAGAGACAGAATACTATTTAGTCCTGAATTATTTGTCAAACTACTATTTAGTCCTCAAATTTGGTAAAAACACTATTTAGTCCCCAAATTTGCAACTTTGTCAACTATTTAGTCCTCGAATTTGGCAAAAATACTGTTTAGTCTCATAATTTGTAACTCTGTCAACTATTTAATCCCTAAATTTGGCAAAAGTACTATTTAGTCTCCGAATTTGTAACTCTGTCAACTATTTAGTCTCCTGACCATTACCAGTTAGATAATCAGGCACCAGCTGATGTGGCATCGTTAAGTGCCTGGGCACATGTCACCTCACATGCTACATCAGCATTTAATGGCCATGTCAGCTGGCTATCTAACGGGTAACAATCAAAGGACTAAATAGTTAACAAAGTTGCAAATTTGGGGACTAAATAGTATTTTTGTTAAGTTCGGGGACTAAATAGTTGATAGAATTGTAAATTTGGGGACTAAATAGTATTTTTGTCAAATTCAGGGACTAAATAGTTAGCGGAGCTGCAAATTTAGAAACTAAATAATATTTTTTCCAAATTCAAGGACTATATAATATTTTTCCTCATGTAAATATAATAACGTCGTTGCCATAACTTTCGAGATCACCCATCAAATTCTACAACTCCAAATTGATTAGGAAATAATGCTAATAATACCAAGATTGATAGGGTCTCTTGTCATACGTGTCAATCTTCTACATGACATTAGTTTAGTGCTCCTACATGACATTAGTTTAGTGCTTAGTTCATAGTTTACAAGTCCGCCTCAACACTATAAGTAAGTGCCTTCACTAAAACTCTACACATGTATCATAATCTCATAGTCAACTCTTCTACTCTCAACTCCTTTGAAATTCTCTCCTTGCTCTACGCACACAATCTCTCCACCATCTCCCTCTCTCACGAACTCTATGTTAGCAACCTCCCGGGAACACAACTCTCACCACCCTTGAGTGCTTCCCACCATTATGGCACCACCAGTGCCACCACCAAGAACCTCCATTTTTCTCCTTCAGTGATCCATTCATCCTTACTACATCCTAGCTGTATAAGGTCAACACACAGGTAATGCTTTCATTCCTACGGTTGCCATGGACGTCTTACTATTCGAACTACGTGGACTTTGTTCCTTTAGTCCCCCTGGCCTTTAAAACTATGTACCAAAAACATATTTATCAAATGCCATGATTAAGCATTTGTAACCTATGATTAAAGTTTACCCTTGTAACCTTATAAATAGAGCATGTATGCCAGAGTTGTGAGAAAAGTAAGAAAGTTTATTGATATCTTATGCTTCTTTTATTTATCTTGTCTCTATTCTTCATCTCCTTCTCCTACTTCTTTTTACATATTTCATAGTATGTTATCAGCACGATACTCTACCAATTTGAGTTTTGAAAATGAAGCTCTAGAATTTTGGTGTTGAGTGTTCTCAAATTTGTTTGCATCAAATCAAGGTAAATAAACATATTTGATTGTTGTTGTAAATTCTTAGTCTTATCAATTTTAGATAAATGAAATATATATATATATATATATATATGTGTGTGTGTGTGTGTGTGTGTGTGTGTGTGTGTGTGTCTATATTTATATGGCTGTGGACCCTTCCATGGTCTCTCAAAATAGCCATTTAATTAATTAAAAAAGAAAATAAAAGATGATGTGAGAAGATCATAGGAGAGAAAAAAATAGGAGAATAGTGATAGTGGTAATTTTGTTTTTTAAAAAATAATAATATTGTGGTAGTTATCAAAGAAAATAACTTTTTAATCTTTAATTTATTATTTTACAATTAATAATAATAATTTATTTTATATTTTGTAAATTAAAATGGAAGTTTGACATGCACATATGTGCATGTGAAGCCTCTAGTGTATATATATATACATATATGTATATATGTATGTATACCTTAATTATATGAATTCTTTTTCATGTTTAATATATGAAATCTCATCAAGATTGAATTCGTTGCACTTGATAATTTCAAGAAGAATTGTTTATAATGGGTTCATAATGCCATAATTTATTTGACTGCAATAAATCTTGAAGATATTATCAAAGAATGAAATCACACATCACTGTAGGATTGCACAAAAACAATGATTTTTCTTGGCCATTATTTGCATCAAGAACTGAAAACAGAATATCTCACTATCAAGGAATCAGTAGTTCTTTAGAATAATTTGCAAGATTTTATTTAACCAAGTCTTGTTTAAAATTAGCTATCAATTGAAATTATGTAAAAGGAAAATTATTGGTGAAGATATGTTGGAAAAGACATACTCTATTCATGTCTCAAGTGTGCTCCTGAAGCAGCAATATTGAGAACATAAATTTACTAAATTTTTTTATCTAATTTCTTGTTTGCTTTTGACTAAGCACAATTAATAAACTATTGATGAAAAATCATGATGTCTG
This sequence comes from Senna tora, assembly GCA_014851425.1. NCBI lineage: Eukaryota > Viridiplantae > Streptophyta > Magnoliopsida > Fabales > Fabaceae > Senna > Senna tora. Next base: position 22,224,171 of record CM026267.1, on the reverse strand, counting down.
TCTTAATGAATATGCTCCATTTCCTGAAGTGGATAAAGCGAAGAATAACAAGTTTGGCAAAAGCATTCCTTGAGGTCAATGCAACTAACTTTGATAAATTTGGTAAAAGAAATAATAATTTTCATGGTCGTGTCCATGGTCTTGGAAATAGGCATGATAAAGGACAAAATAATATACATGACGAAGAACCAGAAGTTTACATGGTTGAGATGCATGCTATATAGTTAACAAGAAGTTTACTAATCTAAATACTTTTATTAGTTGGTATGCTCGGTTGGACCCTCCCGATTCAATTATGATCCAAAGAAAATTGAGAATTCACATGGACATCCATTGAAGAACCAAAAGATTCTTCAATTTAAAGAATTCTCTCGTGCTGCTTGTTCTCAAGTTAAACTTATTACAAAAGCATCACTAGTTAAATTTGAGATTCAGTCTCCTGCATTTCTGGAATATATGAAAGGTGATATATATATATATCCATTCACCCATCATGCGGATTGTAACACCCTCTTATTACAAAATATTCATTTCAGTTCGGGTCATCACTCTACAGTTCTATCCTGATTCTTATAGCGGAAGAAAAATATGAAATCAGGAAACAAATTAAAACATTCATACACATGCAGGACCATCTTTTACATAAATATATATAGTGTGATAATAGTATATATACAAGTTAGTCAATCTTGGGAACCAGAGGCAACAATCCAGCCACTCGGGTTCCCTTAAAAAAGGTCATGTCAAAACAATCACAAGTCACATAAAGCCTATTTGTCATAAGTTCCTATGATGCATGTCAAAATAGCTAAAACTACTAGGGTCTGTACCCATCTACCTCAAGCTGCAAGAAATATGAAAAATTAGATTGCATCTACTTAGATTGCATGTACCACCGTATCCTTTACGGAAAATCATTGCATTCTTATTCTTTATAAAATATGAAAAATTTAACTATTAGACGTAATATAACTTTCCTTTACCTGACGTCATGCTTATCCAGTCATGACTATAACATATGTGATGTGCTTACTGCGGTTGTACCGATAAGAGATATAGAGAATTTCAAGTAAATCATACATCATCTTGTAACATTATCTATCTTACACATATATGAAATTAAGAGAAACATATAATGATACATCAATGTCAAACCAAAGAGAAAACAAGAGTCATCGGGAGCGCCACCCAACGAACAAGTCCACATACCCCTATAGCACACATGAATTAAAACAATTCTATTTGTGGTAGCTTGCCACAACTCTAGTACAATCAGAGGTGTCCCTCAGTCGGATCTGAGTACTAACTGGACCAATGTATCCCAAAGGCCCTGACCATCGTATTCTGAATGGTCATTACCCAAATAGAAGGTTATCATTGTATCCCAATGATCTGAGCCATCGTATCCCGAATGACTCTCTTCCATATTGGTTCATCTCATGGGATCACTACCTTTATCAAAAGATAGATCACACTCTCCCCGAATTATAGGGTTTGGTTAATGTATCCCAATAACCCGAACCACCGTATCCTGATGATCGTTTTCCATTCTTGTTCGGACCATGAGGCTATGGAATCACCACCCTCTGTGGTGGATCATTTCCCCGGTATGCTAATCACTTATACAATCACTAGGGTAATGAAGCCTAAGCCATGATTATGTTTAATCCTAAGTACGTGACCCTCTAATGGCCATGAGAGTTCACTAACTTAGAATTTGTAATCAACACGGGTTTTCGAAAAACAATTTCATTAGAACACTCACCATGGAACAACCGATGACCGTCCCATGCCAGCCACTGATCATCCAAACATAGGCTTCACTCCCCATATGATTGTACTAGAACTACTCCCCTTATTTCTCTATCATTCTTTCTGTAATTCCCTTTTTAAAATTCAATGATCCATGTTATCATAATTTTTATCATATAAATATTTATTTAGGATGTTGTTTGAGCTTTGAAATGACACTTAAAAGTTGGTTAAACTCATTTAAAGAATTTGAAGGAAAGAGTGAAAGTCACTTGAAGTGGAAGAAGAAAATTCATTTTAAATAAGTAAAATATTGAGTCTTAGGAATAATTCCAAAAGAATTTATAAAACTCATTAGCTATGAGGAAACAAAATTGAAATAGGGAAATAATTGAGTCTTAAAAGAAGATAAAAAGAAGTACTAAACTCATTTTAGTTGAAGGAAAAGAAGCCATTCAAATTAAGGAAGAAATGACAACTTTTCAAAAACTAGAAACTTGGTACTGTGTGAAACAGAACCGCTAACTTTCGAAAAACTTTCTAGAAAATATAACCGTTGGAATTTTTAGTAAAAATACAACTTAGAAATATTAGGATGTTAGATTTCATATGGATTTGGAATCACCCGAATCCATTAAGTAACGAATTCAGAAAACACATTTAAACAAAGTAAGGTCATATTCAAAATAGTATGCAACATTTGGCAAACTTCATTAAAATGGTCATATCTCCTTCCTTACTTAACGAAATGATTTCATTTTTCTTTCTAAATCAAGCTTAGACATAAAATATTGTAATTATCAATTCATTGTAGAAAGGATTTGAGCCATTTAAGAGCAGTAATTTAAAAACAGTAGCCAATCATACAAAAATTCTGCAACAGTTTAGAAAGCAGAACTGCTGACTTTAGAGGCAGTTTTTAGAAATTCTAACCGTTGGAATTTTTGGGAAAAATACAAATTAGAAATCTTATGATGTTAGCTTTAATATGGCTTTGGAATCACCAAAATCCATTACGTAACGAATTCAGAAAACAAGTTTAAACAGACGAAGATCAAATTCAAAAACTCAGTTTATGGCTATAAATATGCTCTACAAATTTGTGTAAATTAAACCCGATTTTTTCTTCTTTCCTTCCATAAATCCAATGATTCAATCCTTAAAATGTATATTTGAATGATGGGTTTTAATTTTTTAGCTTCCTACAACATTTTCCTTCCATAAAACACCATCAATCTAAGCTCAAACAAGATCCAACAACATCAAATCAAGTCTTTAATCTCTAGAAAGTGAAGAACATGATGAATCCTAAACCCCAAATCATACAACCAACAAATCCAACACATCAATCATGAAATACATCCAAGAAAGTGATAAATGACCTAGTGGTTGGTGTAAAAATTACTATCCATGATGTTCCGTCTTCGAGTCCTCCTAAGACCATTTTTCAAAAATATAAAGTGGTCGCCGGAGGCCATCGTCCAAGTTCGCCGGCGGCCATCGTCGGAGGGGGCGATTCAGCTAGGGAATAGCTACGGATTAGCTACAGATTTTCCCTGTTAGCTACAGACTCATTCGTTTTTTAATTAAAAATTAGCCAGGGATTAACTACGAAAAGAATCTGTAGCAATTAGTATCCATATATTAGCTACGACCAAATCCATAGCTAATCCTGTTTTTTCTTGTAGTGTTTCTTTATATGGTCTGGGAAGACCACAGTGGGCACCACTGATATCCTATAAACCAAAATGCGGTCGGAATAAAGGACAGAATGATCCAAGATGGAAGTCTTGAGAGGATAGACTTGAGCTAGATGATTAATCAAGTACTTACATACTCACAAAGAAGATCAAAGTCTACGTATTTCGCTTGGATAGTGGTGTTCCTAGGTCTAAGCGACGTAGGGGGAATAGAGGATGGATGATGAGTCTGCTGAAGAGCCTAGGGGAAGATGGAGAGAGAGTTCTCTGCACAGTTGCTAATGTGTAAGTGTGGAGAGAGTTGATTGGTTGTCTCTTAGAGGGATGAAGCCCTATATATAACTATCACGACAAGGAAAGATGCGTGCGAGTTAGTTAAGATACGCAACAATACAGTTTGATCGATGGCTGACCATGTAGTAGAAGTCGATTGTCTGACTACACCATTCCTAGAATACCATTTTTTATATTAATATATGTCAAACCCACCACTAGTCTATAATATAAACATGTGAAATCTAAGAAATTACAACTGAAAATATAAGTATATGGGCCAGTCCACCCTTAGTGGATTGGACCCAAGCCCAATTGGTATTGGGCCAAATTTATAAATAAGGAAAATGTGTGGGTTATAGGAGTGTAATATACTCTTTTTCTTATTAGTTGAATTCAAATTGAGGTGGGAACAGTTATTGGATTTTAAAGTATTTGATGGGACGTTTTTCATTAGTGAAAAACTGACTGAAGACTTGGAACTCTCTCATCTCTCTTTGCTCTCTCTCAAGTGTATTTGTTGTGTGAACCCGATTCGTGTTCATCAAGTAACCGGATCCCACGCGTGGCTTCTTGTATCTAGAATCGTATTCTTCACAGGTACGCCCTAAACCTTTCAGTGGCATCAAAGTCTGGTTTTTAAGTTTCCACTGTGATTCCGTTTTAGTACTCGTGTTTTATCTTTGTGAAAATCATGCATATAGTAAATGGATACCATGTTCACATGATAGACACAGTACTGTTGACTAAATATATTTCATCATCATTTTTTTTTAAATTTTTGGATCATGATTCGAGTTACAATATCGTTATTTATCCTTGGTACAAAATTGATGAATCATGAATGCATGTTTTTACTTATACTGTAAATTTTCGAGTTTCAGAATCAAATTCATGTTACATATGTTTAGAAGCATTGTTTTTCATTCAATTTCCCGTTGTCAAAAAACTGCTTACTTAATATCAAAACAGTGAACAAACATGGAACTTTCGAAAATTAGGGTGCATTAAAACGACATCTTTAGGCTTCGAAATTTAACCCATTGTATAGAGGTTAAAAAACCGAGAAGATCCATATATAATTTGTGAAAAACGAACTCCGAATGACAAAATTATCAAGGATATAATTTTGGGTTCAAAAATTGGGTTAACGAAAACTGAAGTTTTAGGCTTCGAAACTTATCCCATTGCGTAGATCACGAAAAATGGTATGAAAACGACGTAAATTTTGTGAAAAACGGAGTTCGAATGGCTGAGATATTGAAGATCGAAGTTTTCCAGCGAACTCCACCGTTTCCAATTGCCGGATTCTGGAAAAGTGGGTTGAAGATGACAGTAGCGGTTATCCTTTTTAGCGCGGTAGTTTAAAAACCGCCGCCTAAAATTTAAAAATTAAAAAAACATATAATAACAGTTTTAGCAGCGGTTGCCTTTTTAGCGTGGCAGTTTAAGAACCGCCGCCTAAAATTTAAAACTTTTAAAAAAATATAAGGCTAAAATGCACATACGCCCTCTGAGTTTTGGGGTAGGGGCACATACACCCCCTGAGTTTTAAAACGTTGCACATAGACCCCCAGAGTTTTTACTTTGGGGCAGAGACACCCCTTCTGTTAGGGTTCCGTGAAAACTAGGCGTTAAGTGCCACGTCAGCAAACATGTGTGAGGGGTGTCTCTGCCCCAAAGTGAAAACTCAGGGGGTGTATGTGCCCCTAAAGTGAAAACTTAGGGGGTGTATGTGCCCTCACACATGTTTGCTGACGTGGCACTTAACGCCTAATTTTCACGGAACCCTAACAGAAGGGGTGTCTCTGTCCCAAAGTGAAAACTCAGGGGGTCTATGTGCAACGTTTTAAAACTCAGGGGGTGTATGTGCATTTTAGCCAAAATATAATAACAATGTTAGTAGCGGTTAAACAACCACTGCCTTTTTAGCGCGGCAGTTTCAAAACCATCGCAAAAAAAAACTATTAAGAAAAAAAAAATTACTTGGCCCAATTATTTAAATATATATATATATATATATATTTAAATAATTACCACGTGGCAACCCACATAGACGCGATGGGCACATTGCCAGACCGGCGCGTGTCGCCGACAGACTTTTGGCGACCGGCGAGTGGGCCACACTCTCTATTAGTGAGAGTGAAATTTACCAATTTTTTTTTATTTTTTCTTATTTTCAGCTTCTTAGGGCCTGTTTGGGCTCGTTTTAACTCCGGTTAAGGTGTCGTTTGTCTCTAAAAATCCAAAAAAATTTAAGATCTTTTTTTGATCTAGAATTCGCCGATTTTTGAGGTTGTTCAGGATCAATTTATAAGTCTTTTAGTGCTTTTCTAGTATATTTACATGAGAAAAATTTCAGAAAATTCAAAATAATTTTATTATTTTGTTTTAAGTTAAATTAAGGTAAGAGGCTTCTAGTAGCACTGAAAATACTGACTATAGTACATTGAAATACTCATATTTAGATGAGAAAATTCTAGAATTTGTACTCAACCTTCAAAAAGGATCCTAAAGAGGACCCTGAAAAGTAAAAGGATCCTAAGGAGGACCCTGAAAAGGATTAGGATCCTGAGTAGGACCCTAATGAAGATCCTGAAGAGGACCATGAAGAGGATCATCAATAAGACTCATATGAGTTAATGGATTCCAGACTTGCGTCGGAATTATTTCGAACCTCTTCGCTTAGAATCTCTCTTAATCATTGAAAATTCACTAATTTTCTCAATAAAATCCTAGTAGAGGTAGGCGAAGAAATGAATTAACCTCTAGCCCTGCATTAGCTATGAATATAGCTGAGAGAGATGCAACAAAACTAAAAGATATAAAAGACATCAATGGTGTGCTCGCCAAATACATCCAAACACATGACTGATAAGAATAACACAAAACTTTACCTTAGAATCCTATTGGAATGTATAAGAGCAAAACGAATTAGAGAAAAATTCGAAGGTAAACCCCTTAAAAGAATATACGACTGGAATCAATACCCCCTATATGACCAAATCACAGAAGCATAGGAGAATGACGAAAGCAATGCTAGATTACTTACGCTCATATAGAGTGATGTGATGTTTGCATTTGCTTAATCGTTGTTTGATGTGTTAACTCTTTATTTTATGAACAAAATAAAGAGCTTAATTCAAATAAGTTTATTTGAATTACCAATACATGATTATTTGTGAATAATTTATGTATACTTTTAATAAGTGAGAGCTTTTAGAAGATGAGACTTCTAAGAGTCGTAGTTTAATAAAGGCACTTATATAGAATTCTTGATAGAGTATCATGATTATTGCTTGTATCTGTGTGATGGGAGATACAAACGTATGCTCCTAATCATGGGTCTTGCAATGTCATTATTTTTTGATCGAGAATAATATAAGCGCGTGACATTGTATACTTATTTGTGCTATATATAATATAAATGTTCTATAGTATGTATCTTTGTAGCGAGAACGTTGAACATGTGGGATCAGTTTGTCACAGAACTGAAAAGTGAACCAAGAACATTATTAGTAAACTAAATAAGGGGGAATAACTTAATGGGGGACAACTGTGATATCTCGCATCATAAAATACAAATACATCTTAAAGGAACAAGATGCTATTAGGCCTCTCACATATGTTTTTGGTCGAACATGAAACTGGAAACTTGGGCCAACATTTTTCTAAGTGCCCTGGCTGATCGAAATGTGCGAGTATGAGATGGACAAAACTCCACGAGCTATGTGGATAGCTTTATAGGTTAAGTTTTATGGTATTTCTACCACTAAACTTAGAAGATTGACGATTAAGTTCGACTTCTATAAGCTTAAGCCAGACACTCTTATGAAGTAACATCCAAGAGAGATGACCAATATGATCAATGAACTAAAGGAAGCTAGACATATTTTGTTTGATAAACAACAAGTGTAGGCTGTCATCAGATAGCTCCCTGGAAGCTGGGAGCATGTAAAGGTAAATCTAATCCATAATGAAAACATTGTTACTTTTAACAATGTAGCTAAGCACATAAAGTTGGAGGTGAAAGCTTAGAAGTTTACAAGGCTTTTGGAAAAGCTCATTACATTGAGGATGCTAGCACTTTCCATTCAATGCCTTATTTCAAGAAGGGTATGAAGTTTCATAAGAAAGGGAAGTAGGTCAATCCTCAACCCAAAAAGGGAAATGAACAATTCAAAAGGAAGAGAAACAAAGGCTAAAAGAAGAAGCTAGACCTGATGAAGGTCAAATGCTTCGTCTGCCAGAAAATAGGTCATTTCACATATGACTGTTCAAAACAAATTGAGGGTGAAATGGTATTAGTGAATTATGTGAATTCACATGTTTTCTCATTTTTTTTTTTTCTGGAAGACCCTGTTTATTCTTCTTCGATTATTGGCTAAGAATCCAAAGACCACGTAACTTAGGATCGAGGATCTTTTATTGAGTACCATCGATATTGTCGTATCAAAGCGTGTGGCTTTATGTTGGAAACAACACGATAGTCGAGGTTAAGGTTTTAAGCACCTATAAATTTAGTCTACATGGTAGAAAGAACTTCATACTCCATTATGTGTTGTATGCTCCTAACATCTGACAAAAACTTGTTTTCTGTCATATGCCTTTTAAAATTTAGGTTTGATGTGAACCTTCATGGTGAAGTTGCAGACATTTTTAGCAACTCAGTCCTTAATGGTTTCGCTTTCTTGTTTAAAATGGTTCTTTGTTTTGATAATTATTGGTAATGCTCTGCTATTTCTTCAAGAAATGTTGACATAAACTCCTAGCATGCTAGATTAGGACACATTAATCAAAATAGAATGATTAAATTAGCCATAGAAGGGCTGATAGGTGTCATTCCAAACATGGAAATGTCACTCTGTTAAAATTGTCTAGCTGGTTAAAGGCAACAAGAAAACCTTTCGATAGGAGAATTAGAATTGGAAATCCATTGCAATTATTCCATTTCTAATATATGTGGTCTAATGAGTATGAGGGAGAAACACAGAGCGTGGTAGTTTATTACCTTTATATATGATCATTGGTGATAAGGTCATGTCTATTTGATTTCGTATAAGTTTGAAGCTCTTAAGTGCTTCAGATGATACCTAAACGAGGTAGAAAATCAAACAAACAAACATTACAAATTGATCGAGGTCGTGAATATTTGTCTAAGCGATTTAGACTGCTCTGTGAAGAAAAAGGGATAATTAGGCAACTGTCTATCTCTTGCACTCCACAATTTATGGAGGCGCCGAAAGAAGAAATAGAACTCTTCTAGACATTGTTAGGTCTATGATAACTCAAGCAAATCTGCCAATTTCATATTGGGGTGATGCTTTATTAACAAAAATCTTCATACTTAACTATGTACCCTCAAAATCAGTTACTTCCACACCCTTGATGAGTTATGGACGAAATGCAAACAAGATCTAAGTATCTTAAGACCCTAGGAGAGTCAGTGGCGTATATCCATGACAATTCCCGTAAGTATGAAAAACTTGGTCCTAGATTAAAGAAATGTATCCTTATGAGATACTCAGATCAAGTTTTCATAGGTGAAAACAAAGATAGAATGATAACTGAAATGAAATCAAGAGGTGCAACATTTTTTGAGACTGCATTTCCTAATGGAGGAGATGTTGACCGCACTATTTCTTTGAGACAAAAGAACAAGACAATGCATAATAAATTGACAGACTAGAATCGTCTAGATATGTCAATTTGAATGGGAGCAAAGAAAAGTCAACATCGAAACCTTGAACAAAGAAAGAAAGATAAGCAAATTACTTAAGTCAGAAGGAGTAATAGGGAAAGTGTTCCCAGAAGACGCTTTCAAATAAAAGGAAAATCTTTCTTAGTTGTTTCAGATGGGGATGATGAGCTTTGTTCTGTACGAGAATCCTTGTCAAGCCTTCTCAAGGAGGAATGGAAGAAAGCAATGGAAGAAGAAATTGACTCAATAAAAAATAACCAAGTTTGGGTGTCGGTTGACCTTTGAAAAGGGCGTAAAGTCACTGAGAACAAGTGGGTTCTCAAAATTAACATAAAAGTGGATGGATCAATTAAGAAAATATAAGGATAAATTAATGGCAAAGGGATACACATAGACTTATTCTGGCAATAGTAAATAGTTTAAACCTAGAATTACATCAGACAGATGTAAGAACCGCAATCCTGAATGAAGATCTGGATGAAGAAATGGCACAACCATTAGGTCTTATTGACAAAGAAAATAAGATCAAAGTTTTGTAATCCATTAATGGATTGAAACAATCATCCAGACAGTGGTATTTGAGGTTTTACAAAGTAGTAATCTCATATGACTTCCAAATAAAAGAGGAAAACCACTTCATCTAGATTAAGCGGTTTAAGGATAATTTTTTCATTATCCTTATATGTAGATGATATACTATTGGCCGAAAATAGTCTAGGTTATGTGATGACTCTTAAGGACTGATTGTCATTAAACCTGAGATAAAAGACATGGGTGAAGCAGAGTATAAAATTGGAGTTAAGATCTAAAGAAATTGTTCAAAAGGGAATCTTATCTCTTTCACAAGAGAATTGTGTCAATAAGATTCTTGAACGATTTAAAGTGAAAGATTGGAAACCCGTGAGTACCCCTGTTGCTACTAGAATAGCCTTGAGTCCAAACATGTCTCCTAAAATCGAATTAGACAAAAGAAGATGGAAAGAGTTTCATATGCCAGTGTAGTTGGCAGTCTGAATTCCATATGCCAGTGTAGTTGGCAGTATGATGTACGCAATGATGTGTAGAAGACCAGATATTTGTTATGCAGTGGGACTGGTAAGAAGATACCAGAATAGCCTTGAGTCTAGACATGTCTCCTAAAACTGAATCAGACAAAAGAAGATGGAAAGAGTTTCATATGCCAGTGTAGTTGGCAGTCTGAATTACATATGCCAGTGTAGTTGGCAGTATGATGTACGCAATGATGTGTAGAAGACCAAATATTTGTTATGCAGTGGGACTAGTAAGAAGATACCAGTCTAACCCCAGTGAAAAGAATTAGAAAGCTGTGAAAAATGATCTTGAAGGGCACTTCCAATTATGTACTGTGATACGAAGGAAGTGACTCGCGCCTTGTTGGGCACTACTGACTTAGTCGGAGATGAAGAAGAAAGAAGGTCATACCTTCTTGCTCAACAATGGCACTATATGTTGGACGAGCATTAGGAACATGTGCATTGTCTTGCATGTAATAGAATTGAGTTTGTAGCATGCACTGAAGTGGTACAAAAGACTTTATGGCTAGAGAGATTTATAGAACACCTAGAATTGGAAATGAGAGTACCAATATGATGTTATTATACTGTGACATTATTATAGCCATAGCATATACCAAAGATCCTAAGTATCACAATAAAACCAAGAATATTGGCATAAAATATAATGATAGAGATTATTTAGCACAAAAGGTTTTTTTTTGTACAATACATTTCAACAAATGTATAACAACAAACCCCCTGATATAGAGATTATTTAACACAAAAGGTTTTTGTTGTACAATACATTTCAACAAATGTATAACAACAAACCCCCTGATAAAGCCAATAGGTGAAAAGTTGTTAAAGAACATATGTAAGCCATTGGCATGCATAAAGTGTAATATACAAATATTATAAATGTGTTTTACAATTCTCTGTCATGACTTTATGTGTCCGTTTAGTAGTATACAATGTCTAGTATGTCGTACAGGTAGAAAGGTTGGCTCTCTCACACGAGCAACTGCCTTTGACACTCAGGTGGAGTGTGCAAAGATGAGACATTTGTGTTCACCAGTAAGCAGCCAAGAACGCTGATATGGTATAGAAGAAACACAAAATAATATGTCGTCTTGACTTACGTGTAGCTAGTCAAGATGAGATCCACATAAATAAACTTGGATCGAACATGGAATCCCACTTCCAAAGTACCTGTAGCCAGATAACAAACTCTTCAACGTCGACGTCATAAATGAGAGTAGAATTGAAGAATTTGGGTTTAGATACTGAGAGTATCTATACTTAAGTCTGTACAGTGTTAATGATAAGTGTAAAATGACATATGTCTGTAGCATGTATTTCATACCACATGTGCTGAGAAAACCGCAAAAGGGAAGCAAGTGAAAGATCCCTGCTTCATTGCTGTGTGAGTCCCAGGGAAGAATAATCTTCCCAAAGATGTCCTTTGGACTTTGACAGTATCACGGAAATATGTTTCAGTGACTGCTACTTTAGCATTTTTTCTATGATCTTGATTGATGCAATCTAAAGTATTATGCTAGGAAAGCGACTGATTCATATTAATGTGTTATATGAGAGAAAGGAAGATTAACTGAAATATACACATCTATGCTAGCATCAGTGACATGTCCCTTATGACATCTTCTTGTTATAAGTGTGGATACTAGTCATATATGAGGAAGGCAATCTGAATCAAACTTTGATTCGAGAGGGATTAGTTTTTTTGCCATGAGAAAGTGTATATAGTTAAATCTAGGACAACTAAGGCATAATTTAATATTCTAGCTACACGAAGGAGAAGGTAACTTGTGCTGCTCCTGTAGAAGGGATTTCTAGTACAAGTACCTAAGTGAAGACGCCATGCCCACGCGGTCACGGCAAAGTACTAAGTATGAAATTGAGAGGAGGTTGAGAGATTTAACCCACGGCATCTAATCCATCAAGTGTGAGTGAGAGATGTAAGGGAAAAAACTTAGGTCCATTTCCTTATGTCCATTTCATCCAATTCCCCAATATAATTATGACACGTGGCAAAAAGTGTTTAAATGACCAATCACAGTAGAGAGAGAATATAGAAGACCACCTTTTATATGACCAATCATAGAAGAAAGAGAGTGTAAATACAATATATGATTGGTGGAATTGGATGAAATGGACATAAGGAAATGGACCTAAATTTTTTCCGAGATGTAAGTATATGGATCAGTCCACCCTTGGTGGATTGGACCCAAGCTCAATTGGTATTGGGCCAAATTTATGAATAAGGAAAATGTGTGGGTTATAAGAGTGTAATATACTCTTTTTCTTATTAGTTGAATTCAAATTGAGGTGGGAACCGTTATTGGATTTTAACGTATTTGATGGGATGTTTTTCATCAGTGAAAAACTGATTGAAGACTTGGAACTCTCTCATCATCTCTCCATCTCTCTTTGCTCTCTCTCTCTCTCTCTCTCTCTCTCTCTCAAGTGTATTTGTTGTGTGAACCCGATTCGTGTTCCTCAAGTAACCGGATCCTGCGCATGGCTTCCTGTATCCAGAATCGTATTCTTCACAGGTACGCCTGAAAACTTTCAGAAAAAGTTAAGAGGGAATTCAAATTTATTGAACTCTTACTTACATTTAAAATTATACTAAAAAAAATCTAGCATACATTTTAGTACTATAATGTACTAATGTATTAATATGAATTAACAAAAATAAGTAAAAATTTAGCTAGCATGGATACTTATAAAAGTCTCTCGTATAATGTCAAATACGTATTTAGTACTGATACTCTTTGGATATTTCGATATTTCCTTCGCACATATTCAATTTCAACTTTTCTCTCTTTTCCTTTCACATTTAGCTTTGATCACTTTTTTTGTAGCTACGTAAATTTACATTTTCACTTTCTAGAATAATAATTCAACTTATTTGTTTTAAGTTCTTGTAATTCTATATTATCTTTGTTTCAACTTTGATATTGTCAATTGCATTATAGTAGTGTTTTAAATTTAAAGTATACATGTATTTTTATAAAATTTATTAAAGTATCTTAAAAGTATCGTATCCTAAATTTTTAAAGAATAGATGTATTTCCATATCTGTATTGCATAGAACCCGAATCGTATTTAAGGTATGTTTGATTGGGGATTAAGGAGGAGAAGGGAAGGAAATGTGAGACTTTTAAGATATCTTCCCTTTGTTTGGAAATATGAAAATTAGAGGAAAAAAAATAATAGAAGATCAATCCTTAATTCTCTATTATTCTTCCCCTTCACAAATTTAAAATATTCCAAATTATGGTATTTTGGAGGAGGTATCAACACCTAAATAAAGGAAGGACATATGGAAGATTTAATCTTCCCTTCCACTCCCCTCCCTTCACCTTTAATCACTCTCATTTCCTTCCCCTCTCAGAAAGAATGAAAGAATGTGAAGAAAGAAGTGAGTTAGAGAAAAGATGAGAGTTGAATAAGATGAAAGAGTAGATGAAAAGAGCAAGGTTGAAAATACATACAAGAGAAAAGAGAAAATGAGTATAGGAGATGAAGCACACGTTTTCTTTTAACAAATGGGAGAGAAGTGTCGAAACTTCAAAAATGATGAAACTTCACACATTTTACCTCTTTTTTCTTAAAAAAAAATTATTTTGCCGTGCCCAAATAGTGTCCATGACGTGTCGGAGCCGTGTCTAACGCATGTCCGAGATAAAAAAAAATATTTTTAAATTAGACACTTACTGAACATATGTCAGACATATGAAGTCAGTGTGTCGATATCGTGTCAAACATGGATACATATTTAACACGTCGATACGCTTAGAGTCCATAATTCATACTAGGTTTTTGAACACAAAATCTGATAAAGACAAAAGGAAAAAGTTAAAATTATGATAATGATAAAAAAAATTATAATGAAAAAACATTCAAACAAGCAGTGAAACTGAACTCTCCCTTCAGTCCGGGAAGCGACATACGCGAGCTACAACGAAAAAGAAAGGGTTGGCGCTTTCACGCTTGGCTGTTACCCACAAACGTCGTCGTTTCTCGCGTCTTGAATTTTGAATTGGCAGGAGGAGCGTCGTGCACCTTTTCCAGTAAATGACAAAGATATCCTTCCATTAAAGCACAAGAGAATAGATTCCCAAGGACTTATTTGGAAATTTATCAGTAAGTCCACATTTAGAAGAAACATCCCAAACTGCGACTATTTCAGCCTTTTCTCCGTAGAAACGACGCTTATTTCCATGTGCGGACAAACCGGTAGTTTGCATTGCGTATACAAGAGGAAATTCACCGTGTTGTCTTTGTGTCTTCTGTTTTCTACTTTTTTTTTTCTTTTGTTTTTTTTATCCTTTATTTCCATTCACACAGATTTAAATTTGAAAATAATGATAGGAAATGGAATTGTCCTCCATGAATGAAAGTTGGTATAATTTTAGGAAGGGTTTAACTTTTCTTTTAAAAAAAAGTTGATTTTTTTATCATAATTATTATTAGGTGAAAACCAATTTTTTGTCATTAAAGTTTGTACGAGATTTTAATTTTGTTCCTTATATTAATTGGTGCAATTTCTTTCTCTTTTTAGATGTTCTCATTTATATTGGAAACTCACGTAAAATTATTTAAGAAAACATAATTGGAACTAAGATTAAGCAAAAATTAAATTTGGATATTGGAAACTCAAAAAATTAAATTTTTTTTAAAAAAAATATCAAAACCATCTAAAAACTCATTTAATTGTTATTTTAGTCTCTCTTTTTTTTGTTCAATTATGCTTTTAGAAAAAGAGTTATTTTATAAGTTTCATATATGACATTGTCATAAATAACATATACATATGTCATTTGGTTAGGGGAAGAATTACATTAATTAGTAAAAAATAAAAAATTAATTTGAGAATAGATAAAAGATAAGGTGCGAAAAATTAAATTTAAATATTAAGAAAAGAAAAAAAAAAGACTATATATACAAATTTTTTTTCATAATTGTCATCCTATAATAAAGTAATCATGTTTGAGATACGTCAGAGATTAAATATAGACTCTTCTTCTAGCAATAATTCAAATATTTTTGCCACATCATGAGGACTAGTAGAAGTGTGCAAAATCGAACCGATCAGAATCGACTACCTAATCGGAGGGATTGATTTATTTTCTTGATAATCAATTTAGTTCGGTTCAGTTGATGAATGAGGTCCAATCTCAATCGAACCAAATCAAACCAACCGATTAAAATTTTTTTTAAATATTTTATGATGTTGGTTTTTATGGTTTTATGAAGTTTGATTGTAATTTTAAGTTTGTAATGTTGAAATATTATACTAATAACTTTAGTTTGTTGGTTTTCATGGTTAGGAATGGCTATTTTTATTTTGGGTAAACTATAGTTTGCCCCCCTGTGATTTGGCCTAAATCCAGTTTGCCCTCCTGTGGTTTAAAATGCGACACTTAACTACCCTGTGATTTGGCTTAAAATTAATGTGCCCCCTGTGATTTAAAGTGTGACACTTGACCCCCCTGTGGTTTGTTATGTTAGCACTTAACTACCTTCACCTACCTTCTATTCAAATTTTAGTCAAATTAATCATCATTTTTATACTTTTAATGTTTAAAATTTGTTATTCAACACTCTAGAATTATAAAATGGTTCAAAAAAATTATAATTAATATAAAAATAAAATTATAATTTTAAAAAATCAATAAAATAATTTAATATTTATTGTTTACTCCATTGATTATTTATATTTAGTAATTTATTCATTTTATTGTTATTTTTTATCTTTAATGTTTTAGAATTATTAAATCAATCAAAATAAAATTGTAAAAGAATAATATAATATAAATATATAACTAAAGCTAAACCCCATTTGATATTTTTTACCTGTGTCGCCGTAGTATTGAGAAGTGATGACGACGACGGTGAGAACACAAGCAACGGCGACCGCCACCGGTGAGAGCAATGAGTAGAACACGAGCAACGACGGGAGAAATTGTTTTAGGGTTCAATCTACGCAGTACGTAGCATCTTTCATAACTGAGAGTCTGAGAGGAGCCTAGAAAAAACGCAGCGTTTTTCCTATATGATATATTCCTATTTTCTTAATATAATATATATTAAATATTAAATAAAAAAGAAAAAGAAACCTATGCGATTCGGTTCGGTCACACAACTCTTGGAACCGAAAACCGAACCGAACCGCAAAAAACCGAACTTCTCAGACCGAACTAATCCGCAAATTGGTCGGTTTTTGGCGGTTTTAAATTGCTTCGGGTTGGTTTGGTTACGGGGTATCGGTTTTGTTCGGTTATGAACACCCATACTAAAAAGAGTTGAAAGTAGAAGATTAGGGTTTATTGTTATTATTTTAGAGATAAAATAATTAATTAATTCAATTATTTTTAGGTAATTTCTTTTATAAGTTATATTAAATATTAAATTTTGAGAAAAAAAATAATATAGGGTAGTTAAGTGATAACATAACAAACCACAGGGGGGCACATTAATTTTAAGCCAAACCACATGGTAGTTAAGTGTCGCATTTTAAACCACAGGGGGGCAAACTGAATTTAGGCCAAACCACAGGGGGCAAACTATAGTTTACCCTTTTATTTTTTAAGGTTTAAATTGAAGAGAAAAAATAGTAATTTTTTTTTAATTTTGTCAAAAAATCAATCAAACCGAATAGTCGGTTTGGTTCGGTTCGGTTGATGTTCAAAGAGCGGATTGGATTGGATGACTTTTTTAATCATCGAATTGGATTGATTCGGTTATCTAAATCGTCCAAATCGGACCAATCTGCAAGTTTACTCACCCCTAAAAACTAGTGTCTACCATTAGAGATTAGACCCACTTGTTATTATCTCATGTAATTTTTGAATGCTAGCCATCCACAACTAACATGTTAAGTTTATATATATATATATATATATATATATATATATATATATATATATATATATATATATATATATAAAATCAAAACTTTATTTTAGTCCTCTATATTTTACTCATGTTTTATATGGATCCTTTATCTTTCAGAAGTTCTATATTGGTCCTTTATCTTAGAATTTCTATTTTGGTCCTTTTCGTCCAATCCGTTTATTTCTTCCGTTAACTGCTAATGTGGCGTGCCAAGGTGGATACATAATCTCTCCTATATATATCAGAAAGTTGATATGTGGCCTTAATTAGACACACCAAAAAATCTAAATGATGTCGTTTAAGCAAAAAATGAAACCATGCTGAGAGATCTAATATGAAACTTTAATGAAACATAAAGGACTAATATAGAACTTTAATGAAACATAAAGGATCAATATAAAACATCTTAAAGATAAAAGACCAATATAAAATTTGAATGAAAAATAAAGGACCAAAATGTTTATATATATATATATATATATATATATATATTCACTTATAAGATGTGAAACTGTTAAAATACCCTGTAATTTGAAAAGAAGCCTTTATTTGGTCATGTTTCAAAATGAGCTATTGGAGGCAGCCTATTCTAAAATAAGTTGTGAGAAAATGGAAAAACAAAATGTACATGTGCTGCTTCAAGAATTTAATTCAGTTTCCTTTTGTTAGTCTCCTCTGAGTTACCTTGGGGAGCTAGCATATACAACTTAAACTATCTATTTGTAATCTGTTCTCATTAATTTAAAAAATATACAGAAAGAAAAAAGAGAAAGAAAATATTTGATTAAATTATACTTATTATTTTTTGATTTAATATCTAACACTTATTCATTCTTTATTTTATTTATGATCATTACAATATTTATAGGTAAAATATTTTTGCTGTCCTAAATTTTTTTGTAATGTTTATTCTTGTCCTTAATTTTTTTTTTGGTTCACGCCAATCCCAAACTTTCAATTTTGTTTATGCCTGTCATTTTTGCTAACACCGTTAACTTGTTTGACGGAATTTGCTGACGTGAACGATGAATGTGTATCTCTTTTGTCACCTCACTGTCTAACTCATTTTCCACCTCACATTTAACTTTTAACTTTTATTAAAAAAATATAACATAATCCAAATAAAAAAATCAAATGCCCTTTTTGGTAACAGCGTTAACTTGCTTGACGAAATTTGCTAATGTGAACAATGAATGTGTATCTCTTTTACCACCGCACTGTCCACCTCATTTTTTACCTCACATTTAACTTTTAACTTTTATTAAAAAAATTAACCTAATCCAAATAAAAAAACCAAACTTTTAATGGAATGGGTTTAGGGTTAAAAGTTTGGTTTGCTTTTATTATTTGGATTAGGTTAATTTTTTTTAATAAAAATTAAATGTGAGGTGAAAAATGAGGTGGACAGTAGGTGACAAAAGAAATACACATTCATCATTCACGTCAACAAATTTCATCAAGTATCTTAACAGTATTAGTAAAAGGGACAGACAAACAAAATTGAAAATTTAGGAATAGACCTAAAAAAAAGTTTGAGAGCAGGAATGAATATTACAAGAAAGTTTGGGACAGCAATGATATTTTAACTAAAAATTTATTATTTATCTTAAAAATTTATGAAAGTCAACAAACTAATTTTATAACCTTTCCCCATGCTTTTGCACACGTATACACATTAAAAAATATATACACAAATTCAGCCACTTTTAAAAATTATCTACAGATATATACTACTTTTACTGTGCACGAGCAAAAACGCCGTCAGTGAGGGCGTTTTTCTGAAACTTTAACAAGAAAAACGCCTTTAATGAGGACGTTTTTTACAATTTTATCACACTTGTTTTCATGTAAATATTAGCGTTAAAAACGCCCTCACTGAGGGCATTTATAGGGTGAACCATTTGACCCTATAAACGTCCTCAGTGAGGACGTTTTTCTTGTTGAAGTTTCAAAAAAATGCCATCATTGATGCCGTTTTTGCTCATATACAGTAAAAATGGTATATATATATAGATAATTTTTAAAAGTAACTGAATTTGTGTATATATTTTTTAATGTACATATACATGTGCAAAAGCCCTTTCCCGTAACCTATTTTATTTACAACTCGATTATATAATAAATTAATTTAAATGGTTTTGTTAACAAGTGCCCTTAGACACTCTTTAAAGTTTTTTTTTAACTAATGACTTTTTACTAATTTTAAAAAAAAAAATTCCCTCTTTACCAATAAAAAAAATTTTAACAAATGCCCTAACACAATGGTTAGATAAACCCTAATTTAAAAACACTATAATCAAATAATCATTAATGGCCTTGTTTCCACTTTCCAGTGATACCCGCACGGCCAACTTTTGACAACTTTATTTTTCGGTTTAAGTAATCATAATTCAATCTGTAAAAAAAAATCATAATTCATAAATACTCATCTAAGTGAGAGGAATCACGGAATTACAAATGAAAGATGAGGGCATAAGCGTCATTTCATTTTCCGTTTCACCCTCAAGGTGGTTTTATTTTGCAAATGCCAAGGCATGGGTCCCACCGGTTCAAACTCCATTACTCCGGTCCATCCTTGTCACCCTGAGCGCTCTGTATAAAAGCCGCTTCCACACTCTCCCTCCCTCTCTCCCTACGCTCATGCCTCTGTTCTACTTCTTCTCTTCATTCTTTCGTTTGCGTTACTAACAACGAAATCTTCGGCGTTCGCTCCTACGAGGGTTTCTCCATTTGTTCAAACACCACGGATTAAATTACCATTTCGAAGTTTCTCTCTCATTTTCCGGGAAAACAAACGAGGACAGATTTCTTGAGGAACGAGAGAGAAGTAGAACGGGATTCGAGGTTGTTGCTAGGTTTTGAAGCACACGATCGGGATTTTCTATTTTTCTATCTCATTTCGCGAGAGAAAGAGAGGGAAAATTGTCGAGAATGTTTGTCTTTTTGTTACTGTGAAGTACCGTAGCCAATAGCTTTCTCTCCTTTTATGTTGCTAGCGAGAGAGATAGAGAGAGAGAGAGAGAGTTGGTGAGGATCGGAGACTGTAGGTGGAAAAATCATTGAGAATTAACGATTATGAACAACATTGAACTGTTAAAAATGTTGATTCTGGTTTGACGTCTCGGACGCGGTTTTAAGTTGCTAGGTTTGAGAACAGAGGTATGGAGGAGGAATTCAAGGAGTTTGAGGGTGAAGGAATTGATGATGATTATGAGTTTGATGCTCCACGGTTCTGTGATTTCACTCGCTCAGAGACGTACTGGGAAGCGGAGGAGGCAGAGCAGTGGTTCGATTCTGCAGTAAGCTATCTGCCTTCTCGTAAGTATCATCACTCACTGTGCTTCCTGGTTCTGATCCAACCTCCTCGAGTGAATGAACTATGCGAATATGTTGTTTTGGTCAGAAATAAAGGAAACTGAGTTATGAACTCATAAAGCTAGCTTTTGATTTTCTCTTTTAATGTGTTGTGTTGTAGCATTTGTTATGAAGGTTAGATGGGGAAAAGTCATTTCAATGGCAATTGTGAATGGTTCAACTCAGTATGCAGCTGGGAAAAGCTTGAATGCCATTGATGATGACTCTGGTCAATGCATAGAAGCTCAAGTTTCTGAAATCGACGAGGATAGCAGAGGTACAGTTTTCACTACATAAAAGGCCGCCATTCTATCAACTTATTAAGTTCTCTTTCATTTCCTCTGCCATATATATATATATATATTTTTTTTTTTCAAATTCTAATTTTATTCAATACTGTTTTCAGGACATGAATTTTATAAGCATACAATTCAAGATACATTAAAAGTTAAAGCAAAACCTCTCTCTAGTTCAACTTTCATGAAGCCTACAGCAAGTCATCTGGCCAAGCAAAAGAACCCTGGAGAAGTCCGTATCACTCGAATTGTCAGAAGGTGTCAGTCTCACCTCATTTGCTTGGTCTGTCTTTCTTCTTTCAAAAAATAGAAAATGAAAAAATCCTTTAAATTTCAAGAAAAGCTGTGATGTGTTTGGGGTTTCCTCATGAAATTTTCTTGAGTATACTTGTCTTTTCTTCGATTTTTATAACAATTCTTTGGCCATTTTGACTAGGGTCGATAATAATTCTATTCTTGGTGATTCCTAGCATGAGGGTAGGGATGGGAGCAATTTCTTTTTCTCCCCCCCCCCCCACACTGGGACATGGAGAGTAATGGATCCTCTAGAGTAGTTTACAATGTAGAGTGGGAAAGAGATAAGAATAAACTCGTACATTTGTTTGTTTCTGAGCTTTTTCTCTTTATCAATTCCTATCTCTTTCTTACTCTTCCTTTTGAAGTACTTTAGAGGATACATACACGACATGGAGGGGAATCCTGCTATAAATTGACTAGAATACCCTTCACTTTAGTCTACTGTTTTAGTATTGTAGTATTTGTACAATGTACATTTATACCTTATACTAACAATCTTTAATAAATGTTTCCTTATTTGGTCACAAAAAAATGTTTCCTTAGGGACGTTTTCAAATAAGATTATATTGTTTGAATTTTAAAAAATATTAATTAAATTCTATAATTCTGTCTTATCTTCATAAAAGAATATGGGGATCCTGGAAGCCCTGATTCCTCATGGAAAATGGGGAGGTAGGGCAGGGTAGGAAAGGACTCCCTGCCCTGCCTTACCCTGTTGCAATTTCTACTGTTTTTTGCTACTGCCTTTTTCCTTCTTTCCCCCTATTCATTTCTTCCATGTTCTTCAACATAGCAGGTTTCAGAATCAGAATTCTTCTCCTGCAGATGCTCAAGCAACCAAAAGACAGAAGATTGAAGCTGGTTACTTGGGAAAGGTATGTTGAAATTTATCACTTGATCCTTCAGTTCCCTTTCATTTATTAATTCTTCAAAATTCAGATTTGTAATGAATATTGAATGTAAATTGACATATGTAAGTTATCACTTATCAGTCATTACTCGTTGTGACATGTTTCTTTATATCTCTTTAATTCTATTAAAGTAGATGTCTGTTCTTTAGTTAGGCATAATTTTTTCCCCATGACAGGCTTCTCATCTAAAGCATCAAGCTCTTTTTACACATAAGACACCTAAGAAGGTAATCTCAGAAAGCATATTTCATTTATTGTTTCCCGGAGAATTGTTATTTTATTATTGTTCAATTATTTTGTATTGTAACAGAGACAGACTATTTGAATAATTTTCAATTTGTGATACAGGTTGATCCTACTGATGCTAAATTAGCGTCAAGAGCAACTGTTCCTAGACAACCTGAGCTGGAAACAGCCCATAGGGCACAAAGACACAAGTATATCTACTGTTTCTGATATTATAGTACTTTTGATTTTCAATGTTAAGATGTCAAATCCTATATGATAAACTATTAATTGGACAATGTCATGCCTTTTAAGTTCAGGTCTAGGATTAATGCTGACTCAGGAAGACATACAACATCAAGTTCTTATATGTTTAAAGCACGGCCATTAAATCGAAAAGTTGGTACATTTAGTTTCTACTTCCAAAGAAAATAGTACATGCATAATCACCTGGGTTGTGCATGTTTAATCTTCTGTTCATTAACTTTTGGATTTTGACAGATTCTTGAGGCTCCATCAGTACCCTTCTGTAAGAAGAGGACACCACAATTGCCAGAATTTCATGTAAGGCTCAGTTTGTTTTGTGAGAAAATGAAAATGATACATTGTTGGTTTCACTTGAAAATATTTACTTGTTTTCCTAAAATGCAACAACCAAAGCCTTTTCCCACTAGGTGGGGGTTCGGTTATATGGATCAAGCAACATCAACATATTCTGCCTTTCTTGAAATGTTGAAGTAACATTTAGATTGGTGAAAATTTTCTTTAGTTGGTTTTTCTGAAAAAACAAAGGCAAGAATTGTTTTTGTCAGAGTAAAAATTTTCCATTGAAAAATGTTTAGGATGCTTAATAAGACTTGAGAAAATGATTCTGTGTTTCTGACTTCTTTTCTTGGTTTAACTGACTGTTTTTCAGGAGTTCCACTTGAAGACATCAGAGAGGGCATTGCGGTACACATCTAATGATGTTAGTTGCCTTTAATTTTACATTAGTTGTTCCATCTTTTCAACTGGTTGCTTTTTGTTTCATTAGTAAAATGATATCAAATCACATAGGTATTTTTGATCACATGGTCTGCAGTGTCAGCAGCTGATATGTTTTTTAATGGCAGGCCGAAGGTGTTACTGATCGCAATTCTATCTCAAACTGTGAAACAAGGAATCACAGAATTAGGTATGAACATTGAGCTACAAAGCTAAATTATGCTTTTGATCTCTTTCATGAATCTTTCTCTTGCACAGACCAAACACTCCCTATGCCTCAAGGCAGCAGAAAAGTCCAATAGTTAACAAACTAAAATGCAGCCCTTATGATAAGGTAACGTGAATTATCATTGTACTGCCATATATGAGCAATTATTTTTCCTCTCTCTGAATTACTATTTTTTTTAGGCTTCGTTTAGTCTTAACCATTTTTATATATTTGTGCTTGTATCAGAGACTGTTAAGTAAAGGGGAAAGAGGTGTCTTCCAAAATATCAGGCAGGAAAATGTATTTTCGATGGTAATGCATTGCACACATGTTCGCAATTGTCATTGTAAATTGATTTTCTTGTGTATACTTTTATTTTTTTTATTGTAAAGGCCTTTTATATTTTCTGTTTTATTTCTTCATAGGAACTCAAAATTACCAACGACAAGAGGTATCTGAAAGAGCCACCTACGGAATTATTCAGCAAGGTACAAATTGTTGGGTTTGATTATCTCTCCTTATCCAAAGAAGAGTCTTTTTTTCTCCCCCCTAAAGAAAGCTTGAATCCTGTGTCCTAACTTGCAGCTCTCCCTGGCTTCTGAACCCCAACAAACTACAAAATACCAGTTGGAAGTGCAGCCTATTTTTAAGGTTTTTCTCCCAAAGCATCCTTATGACAACCTAAAATCTGTTTTAGTGATATAGTGTATTCTCTCTTACTAATGCATGAGTTCATCCTGTCATTCAATTCCAGGGCTTGAAGGAGAACAGACCTGGATCCTTCGATCACGAGCATGAGGTATGTTAGTAGATCTGAATATTGCATTTTTTGAAGATTGAATTAATAAAAGAGTAAATTATACTCTGAATGATGCTAAAATTATATTCTTTTTTCCTTTAATTTGAAAACTTGTACTCTTTTCTCCTGGAAGTTACCCAAAAAAAAAACACCTTAACCAAAATATACTTATATTTTCATTTATATATACTCTGATATTTATTACTTATATAGTTAGATATGTATTTGGCTTATATAAAAAATTTATTTTTTAAATTTAAAATAAATTAATTTTAATCATTTTTTTAACTCAAAATAATGATAATGAAATAATAATTCCCAAAATATATATTTCTAATAAATTATATATATATATTTTAAATTATTATTACCACTAAGGTTGTTTTGGTTAAAATGGGTAAAATTCGAGGTATTTAAATATTTGAAGGAAGGAGAGTGAATGTTATCATAATAGAGTTATAGAGCAGAGAAAAATGTAATTTTATAATTTATCAAAAGGAAAAAATTTTAACTTGATCAAATTATTGGTAATTTGGTAGAACTGAAGAAGTGGTAGATAGCAAAAATATTGATCACTTGTAGTACCATTAAAATAAACATTTCTCTCTTTTTCATCCTCATTCCAAACATATCTTTGGAATCATTTATATAATTTTTATTTTTATGAAAGTCTAATTGAATCTGAACATTTAATTTCTAGAGAACGAATTTGGCCAAAGAAGGAATGCTGAGAATCTGGGAGAAACAGTATCAATTTATGAATTATGATATGTATAAACTACAACAAAATGTCCCTCAATTTTGTGGAAGTTCTTAAAGTACTGAGGAAACCTACGCTAACAATGGTAATAGAGGAAATCTGGCAAACTGAAAGACTGTGAAGCTCCAAAATGGAACGTATGACTTAACATTGTACAACAAACCATCACTGTCTTGGAAATTCATTGTACTACTTTTTTCTTTTCTTTTTTTTTCCCTGGCAATTTGTAAATCGGGGACATGGAGCTCTGGTAAAAAAAAAATGTCTGTTCTTTTGCTTAGGGCAACGGCGAAACAAATAGGACCTATAAGCAATTGGCCAGACATTTTTAAAATTTTCAGTTTTCAGTGTGAAATCTATGTGGACTAAAGGCAATAAATAAAAATATGCATCTCAGTGGAGTTTCATGTATTGTACAGAATGAAAGCTTTATCATGACATGTTAGAATGTCTAGAGTGAAAGAAATAATGCGGAAACGTTATACCTCTAGCCATTGCCTCAAACTGAAAATTAAAAGAAACAAGAAGAAAAACTAAGAGCTGAAATATGAATGCTTCTAGGTCCTAGTTCTTCACTCTCAGATGGTGTGAGTTCTGTAGATTGTGGTGTGTAGAAACTGAACCTAGGGACCCATATTTATAGTAGGAATTGAGGCACTATTCCATCAATGGTGATTAATACATAATGAAAGGAATTGATTGGGTATGAATGTGTTTGAATGGTGATGAATGCAAAAATTCGAAATTGAAAAATGGACCACTAAATCAATATTAATGGAAAAGAAACTGACATTCTCCCACTTGGTCCATATCACTTAATAATCTCAATATCCTTTGTTATACACATTCCAAAAGAGAAAAACTTAGATGCACAAATCATAGCGGTAAGTCCTCTATAAGTGAGTATTACCTTCCATGTTACTTTCTCAACCTTCCCAAAACTTAATGAATAAGCCATATGCCTATTCTAGGTCCTCTTAATGTTGTTTATTCTCTAAATATAAATGTGCACACAAAATGAGAAAAACAACTCAAATAAAAATAAATAAGAGTTTTTTATTACCTAGTACAACAATCATATACTCAATGTTGAACCAAGTCTCATTTTAGCTACATGATCCTTAAACTTTGTTGGTGTCATGCCCTTTGTTAAAGGATCAGCAATCATCAATTCAGTACTTATGTGTTCAATGGTAACTTTGTTTTCCTTGACACATTCTCTAATGGCTAAGTACTTTATGTCGATATGTTTGCTTCGACTTCTACTTTTGTTGTTCTTAGCCAGAAAAACTGCTGCTGAGTTGTCACAATATATTCTTAATGGTCTTGACTCTTGAGATAGAATCCATGATTCTAAGCTCAGAAATAAAGCTCTTCAGCCACACACCATGCGATGTTGCCTCAAAACAAGATACGAACTCAGCCTCTGTGGTAGAAGTAGCAGTTAAGGACTGTTTTGTACTTCTCCAAGATACGGCTCCATCGGCAAGCATAAATATATAACCAGAAGTTGATTTCCGTGAGTCAATGCAACCGGCAAAATCTGAATCTGAGTAACCAACCACCTCAAGATTCTCAGTTCGCTTGTACATTAGCATGTAATCTTTGGTACCTTTGAGATACCTCATAACCTTCTTCGCAGCTCTCCAATGATCCATTCCTGGATTACTCTGATATCTGCCTAACATTCCAACTGCAAATGCTATGTCAGACCTTGTACATACCTGAGCATACATAAGACTTCCAACAGCTGAAGCATATCGAATGTTAGACATTTGTTCCCTTTCTAGATCATTCCTTGGGCATTGGTTCAAATTGAACATACACCTTTCACAATAGGTGCTATACTTGGTGAACAGTCTTTCATTCGAAATCTCTCTAATACTTTATTAATATAGGTCTCTTGTGACAAACCCAAAATACATTGAGTTCTATCTCTATGGATCTTAATGCCAATGACATAAGATGCCTCACCCATATCTTTCATATCAAATTTCTTAGAGAGATATTCTTTCACCTCATATAACAACCCCTTGTCATTAGTTGCAAGTAAAATGTCATCCACATATAGTACAAGAAAACAAATTTACTCCCACTAACCTTTTGGTATATACATTGATCCATGATATTCTCCACAAATCCAAATGAAGAGATAACCTCATGGAACTTAAGATACCATTGACGGGAGGCTTGTTTCAGTCCATATATAGATTTCTTAAGCTTGCAAACTAAATGTTCACCAGCACTAGAAAAGAATCCTTCAAGTTGTTTCATATAGACCTCCTCCTCTAGATCACCATTGAGGAAAGCCGTCTTCACATCCATTTGATGTAATTCTAAGTCAAAATAAGCAACCAATGCTAGTATAATACGGAGGGAATCTTTCTTTGATACAGGAGAAAATGTTTCCTTGTAATCAATTCTTTCCTTTTGAGTAAATCCCTTGGCCACGAGTCTTGCCTTATATCTCTCAATGTTGCCTAATGAGTCTCTTTTTGTCTTAAAGACCCACTTACAAGCAATGGCCTTCGAGCCATTAGGAAACTCAACAAGATCCCAGACTCCATTAGACGCCATGAAATTCATTTCATCTTTCATAGCATTGTGCCATAACTCAGACTCTCTACAGTTAATGGCTTGTGAAAATGTCTCAGGATCATTTTCAGCTCCTATATCAGGTTCTTGTAGATACATAGCATAATCATTAGGAATAGCTGACCTTCTAACCCTAGTTGATCTCCTTAATGTTGAGTCAGGATCATCCTCAACTGGTTGTATAACAGGTTCTTGTGGTTGTTGTACAACTGGATCAACTAAGTCATGGTCAATTGATTGTGGTTCCTCAATGATTGGTTCTTCAATACCCGTTTGTACTTGAGGAGCATTAATTATGACCAATCTATCAGTTGATGTAGGAGTTCGAGTTTCTATATGATCATTCTCAGAATCTAAGTTCCAAGTCTGATCACTCCCACTGATCAAGTCATTCTCAAGAAATTTAGCATTTCTTGATTCCACAATCCTAGTGCTATGTGATGGACAATAAAATCTATACCCCTTAGACCTTTCAGCATACCCAATAAAGTAGCCATTGATAGTCCTTGGGTCTAGCTTCTTTTCTTGTGGGTTGTAAATCCTTACCTCAGATGGGCATCCCCAAACGCGCATATGTCTTAAACTCGGTTTCCAACCTTTCATTAATTCAAATGGCGTCTTTTCAACAGCCTTGGTTGAAACACGGTTAAGTATATACACGGCCGTCTTAAGAGCTTCAGTCCATAAGGATTTAGGAAGCTTAGAGTTGCAAATCATACTCTGCACCATTTCCAACAATGTTTGGTTTCTTCTTTCAGCAACATCATTCTGGTCTGGAGAACCAGGCATAGTGTACTGGGCAACAATCCCATGTTCTTGAAGAAACCTTGCAAATGGACCAGGTGCTTGTCCATCTTCAGTGTATTTACCATAGTACTCACCACCTCTATCTGATCTCACTATTTTAATCTGTTTGTCACATTGTTTCTCTACCTATGCTTTAAAAACTTTAAAGGCATCAAGTGCTTCATTTTATTATTAAGAAGGTAAAGAAACATGTATCGTGAGTAATTGTCAATAAAGGTGATGAAGTATTTCTGATTACTTGAGTCCATATCAGGACTACATATGTCTGTATGAATGATTTCTAACAAGGAAGAACTCCTCTTAGCACCTTTCTTGGTCTTGTTTGTCTGCTTACCCTTAATGCAGTCAATACAAGTATTAAAGTCAGTAAAGTCAAGAGCATTTAACACTCCTTCCTTTACTAACATTTTAACTCTCTCTAATGAGATATGACCAAGCCTACGGTGCCACAACATAGAGGAATTTTCAT
The DNA here is from genome assembly GCA_014851425.1 of Senna tora. Lineage (NCBI taxonomy): Eukaryota > Viridiplantae > Streptophyta > Magnoliopsida > Fabales > Fabaceae > Senna > Senna tora. The sequence goes on along the minus strand of CM026267.1, from coordinate 22,195,100 downwards.
TAGTAGCACATCTCTTTATACCTATGCTACTGGAAGCATGCATTGTATCATATGATGTATTGTCTTGCAATTGAACTCGGAAAAGACCATCACTCATTGTACCATTTCCAACAATATTAGATTTGAAAAACAACTTGAACATATTATTTGAAAATTCAAAGGAATACCCCAAAGGTACAAGTTTGGAAATTGAAATCAAGTTTCTAGAAAAACTTGGTACATAAAAAGTCCTATCCAAGATCAAAACAAAACCAGAATTTAAGATCAACTTGCAAGTTCCAATAGCCTCAACTAGTGAACCCATCTTGTTGCCTGAATAGATGTATTGCTCACTGCTCGTTGGCTTCCTTTGGTTTAGAAAATCCTGTAAGGTATTTGAGATATGGATTGTAGCACCAGAATCAATCCACCAAATGTTACTACTAACATCTACCATATTAGATTCATAAATGAAAAATGAGATTGAGTTACCTTTCTCGTCAAGCCAAGCCTTGAATTTCATGCAGTCTTTCTTCATGTGTCATTTCTTCTTACAGAAAAAACACTTAGACTCCTTTTTAATTCCTCTTTGAATTGGTGCTTTTCCCTTACCCTTTTTCTTACCTTGGTTCTTATCCTTCCCTTGATTTGCCAAATGTGCACTCTCTCCCATTTCCTCTAAGAGCCTTTCCTCCTCTTGAACACACATGGTCAATACTTCATTGATTGACCATTTCTGTTTATGTGTGTTGTAAGAGATTTTGAAAGGTCCATATTGAGGCGGCAGGGAATTCAGAATGGAGTACACCAAGAAAGAATCAGGAAGCTCAACCTCAAGAGTTTTCAACTGAGCTGCAAATCCCTCATCCTCATAATGTGCTCTCGCACTCCTTTTATGCTAGTGAGCTTCATGGTGGATAATTTAGACATTAGGGTATTTGCTAAAGCCTTTTCAGAGGATTCAAACTGTTCATCAATGGCTTTTAGCAAGTCAAGGACATTTTTATGTACTCCTAGTGATTCACGTATACTAGCAGATATCTTTGATTTGATATACATCATACTGAGGCGATTAGATCGCTCCCAACGTTCATACAGATCTATTTCAGATTTATTGCTAGTATCCGTGAGTGCAGGAGGTTCATCCTTTCGGATGGCATAGTCAACATCCATCCACCCTAATTGGAGAATAATGTTCTCCTTCCAAAGTCTATAATTATCCCCATCAAGTTCAGGAACCTGAAAATCAGAAATGTTGAGTGGTTGCAAAGCTGCACAAAAATCACGTGCTTATATCAATACTTGAGACAAATTTCATAAATTATATATAACATGTTGTACCAATGCAAACATGTAAATTAAACATGAGCCTATTGACAAATATAACTATCTGTGGGCTAAGTTCTATTTAATTAGGACCATGTACAAATTATGATGAAACTAGCAAATAACACTCATTTCCCCAATCTCTGGGGGTTACTTGAGAAAAGAAAATATGCTATCACATTCTAAATAATCTTTTCAATGTGGTAACATTCCTGTAAGATGATGTTTACAACACTAAATATGATTAATTACAATTTATTGTCATTTCTTTATGTAATTTAAAAAACAAAACTTGATGTATACTCTTAGAATAATTAAAGATGTTGTGGCTAAACTCTAAACATGCCAAAAATATACTAATTTCATGACAAATAAAACATTTCAAATGCTTATAATAAACAAGCAATTATCATAGTGAGATTTAAATTAATTAAATAATCAACAAAAACAAAATGTCACAAATTAATTAATTATCCCATCTATAACATTTTTCAAAATGTGCCAATAAATAATTTCAAGTAAATAAATAAATAGAAATTAACATAATAAATAATCATGAAATAATTTGCACATTTAGCATTAGGCAAAACTGATAATTAAATAGCTTTTAAAGCCAATTAATATCCAAAATAGATGGCTGCCTTAATGGTCATAATGTTGCATTCAAACCCAAAGAGCATGGTTCGAATCTCCTAGAGCGCTGAAATTGTATGTATTTTTAATAAAACATATGTAGAGTCAAACAACTTGTTATGCAATATAAACGGACCATTAAATAGTTTTTAAAACCATTAATTACCAAAACAATTTCTTGCTTCAGTGGTTAGAAAAGTAGCATTTATGTTGGTTGAGCGTGGTTCAAATCCTAGCACTGCCAAAATTGTTTTTTTTTTAATTTTTCTTTTTATAAAAATAATCAATAAAACGACTTGGCCCTTAAATATGGCCTAAAACGCATCTCCTATCGTGTCGTTCAATAAGAGATCCAAACTACATGTCTTTTGGATTGTCTTCTTCCTCCAGACAGATTGAACAATTTGAAATAGACCCAATTTGGATCAGATATAGAAAATAATTTATAACTTTTGCTATAGTGCTCCGTTTTGAGTGATTCAAAAGTCAAAATGATCAGAATTTCGTAAGGAATCATTTTATGAAATTAAAGTTGCGAAATAAAATAAAAACCAAAATCAAAATTTTTTTCTTAATCTCACAACGGGGCAAGGCAGAGGCATAATGAGCTCTGATACCAAATGAAAGCTTTATCACTAAAATATGACATGTTAGAATGTCTAGAGTGAAAGAAATAATGCGGAAACGTTATACCTCCAGCCATTGCCTCAAACTGAAAATTAAAAGAAACAAGAAGAAAAACTAAGAGCTGAAATATGAATGCTTCTAGGTCCTAGTTCCTCACTCTCAGATGGTGTGAGTTTTGTAGATTGTGGTGTGTAGAAACTGGATCTAGGGACCCATATTTATAGTAGGAATTGAGGCACCATTCTATCAATGGTGATTAATACATGATGAAAGGAATTGATTGGGTATGAATGTGTTTGAATGGTGATGAATGCAAGAATTTGAAACTGAAAATGGACCACTATATAAATCAATATTAATGGAAAAGAAACTGACACAGAATGTTCCAAACAAACATACGATAACGGGTATGAGTTGGAAACTCGGGTAGAAAATTGTGGAACCTAGGTCTTGTTCATTAACAAGAAATAGCTATGGAAATAAAGAAGGAATTGGTGAGACTTAGAGCTGTCAAAACGGGTCCAACCCGGTGGGTTGGCCCATTTAACCCACCAATTTGGTGGGTTGGGTTTCAAAATCCCAACCCGTTTATTAAACGGGTTGGAGGAACCCGACCCACCTAACCCACCCGGGTTAGGTGGGTTGGCTCGCGGGTTAGGTGGGTTGGTTTGTAACCCCCTAACTTCAATTTTTTAAAAAAAAATATAATTCCTAATCATGTTTCTTTCTTTTTGTGATATTTTCATTTTCACCATATTTGCAGGAGCCAAGAGGAAAAGAAATGAATAATGTTGTGATATTTTAACTATGTTTCATACTTTCATTTGTTTTATTTTTAACTATTTGTGAGTGACATGATGAATGATAAATTTTTTCTTTTATTTTATCATATTAAATTTCTTAGTTCATAAAAAAAATGTACAAAAAAGTATAGATTTCTTTTTAAAAAAAAGTTAGAATTAAAAAAATTTCAAAAAAAAATAGGTGGGTTAGCTCGACCCACCACCTTGGTGGGTCGGGTTGGGATTCCCAACCCGTTTAACGGGACCAACACGAGTGGGCCAACTCGTCACGGGTTCAACCCGTGGTGGGCCAACCCGTGTGGGCCGGGTTGGCCCACTTTGACAGCTCTAGTGGGACTCATTGGGTCCTACCTATTTTTTATTTTTTCATTTTCATAAACTTTTTAAAAAAAGAAAATACAAAATACAAAATATCTATTATACCCTTTGATATAAGGGGTAAAGTGGTAATTTTAATACATTCCATTTCCATTCCCAAATTTTTACTAACAAACACAGTAAATGCATTCCGTTTCCGTTTTCCTTTCCATTTCCATTTCTGTGTAAAGAACGTGCCTTAGCGAATTCTGAATTAAATTATGGGTACATTGCAACCCCTCACAGCCAAAAAAATATGATGTCACCTTAAGGATCCTCTAGGAAGAAGCAAGTGCAGAGCATGCTTGTATCTCTGTTATAAGGTTTGGAATCCTACTATTATCAAGATTAAGTTTTAGGAAGAAGAGAGAAAACTTTAGAAAGCCATGGGAAGAAACACACACATATATTGATTAGAAAATTCAAGTTGATTACAACTGAAGCTAGATAAGGGTTTTATAGGTGAACCCTCAAACAAGTGGACCAAAGATTATGCTAGCTAAGGTTAATATAGACTGGATATGACCATATAGACTAGATGACAAGAAACTTTTAATATGTGGACATAAATGACATGACTAAAGAAAAAAAAAGATTCTTCACATCACATAGGTTATCATATTGGTATAGGCTTTATTCAAGTGAGGAATCCGTTTTTATTCCAACTCATAATGGGTTCATGAGATGATATTTGGGTTAGAAGAGCCTATACTCCATCCTTCCCAATCATCTTTATCATTCAGATGTTGAGAATCTTGGAATAGTTCCCATGATGTGTAGGAGTTTGACCCTAGATCTAAATGGATGTGAATTTGGCTGAGATATTCTTCTAGTGGGGCTGATGGGCTTCTTCTTGGGCCTTAAGCTTGAACTGGACTTTGCTAGTCGTTGGCACCTTAGGCTAGGAGCATTGCAATTTTTGACTCCTGGACCAAATCTCTGGGTACACCTGATCGGTGGGAGGTCTGGTCTTGTATCATAGTCAAGCATTCTAGGTTCCCCTGGTATGAATTCTCCAGGATTAGGTCCAACTGAAGTACATTTTTTTTTATACAAAACGATACCATTAAAGAAGGAAATTACAAATAGTTCCAACCAACATTCAAACTATTATAATACAACCTAGTGAGACTACTTAGACTATCCTTCCTATATCTACTTTTACAACAGCACAACACCATAATACAAACAACATACTTACCAACAGAGCATATCTTGCTAGAAATATGCCAAAAAAGACCCCAATATTCCTGAGGATAATATTGGGAATACTACTAAATATGAAATACTCATCTTGTGATTGGATCCAAAACTGCAGGTTTGCCACCTTCATCAGAACGACCAATAATAAGTAATTCCTCCTAGTCTTCAAGCTGAGAAAGATGGCTCTACAAGAGCCAAGGTTATGCTGTATGAGATTGACAACTGAATGCAATAGGTACCAATCTCGAAGCATCTGCCACCTCAAAAAGTGGTATGATTTTACTAAAAACCACTGCGGACTGCAAACCTCTCGCTTTTCTGCCTTTTGAAAGCTTTTGCACCAGCAAGATACGTTGATATCCTCAAAATAGGTCTATACTATCAATAACCATCTATATTTCCAGTTGTTGATTCCATTGGGATCTATGCCAAAAAATTTAAAGTAACCCAGGCAAAAACCAAATACAACCACCAACACAATTGAAACGCAGGCAGCTTGGTAATATAGACCATGCAAGGGTGAAACCAGTAACTTTGATAAACTATAACATAAAGAAAGAGAAAGGTAGAGGAACACCAGATTAGCTACTTTGGACTATGAATTGCCGCAGTGCAGCCACTTATACGAGAATTCAAAGCATAAGAACTCATTCCTCCTTGGGAGGCCTTATAGGGCTAGCCTCCCATGTGCCCTTCTTCCGCTGCAGATTCTTTATTGCCTTCATTCTTAGATCTCTAATGACTTCCTTGATTCTCTTAAAACTTGTCCCCCCTATTATGTTCTTCCAAAATAGGATCTTCCATATCTATTCTCTTCCGTTTGAAGCCACTATTTTGTCCCACTGTTGTTTCCACCTTTGGTTTCTTCCTTTTGTTGTTCTAAGAAAATTCCCTGAGGCGCTTACCACTCACTCTAGTTTTGCTACCTGCAAGTCTTGGTGTATCTACCTTCTGTTTATCAGTTAAGCTCAAGCCATTGTGTAATACATTAGAAGTTAAATGGTAAGTCCATAACAAAATGGTAAAAAAACCAATTAAAAGGGGAGGTAAGGAAATGACCATCATAACTTGGAATATACGTCAGAGCCTTACCCTTATAGGAAATTGAGATTATTACCTTTAATTTCCTATGAATTGTTTTCCAACTAGGCTTACCTTGATTAAGTCTTCAAACCATCAAAGCTAATCCTTCCCCTTGTCTCATGAAGTCCGACATAAGATGGTAACTAAGTAATGAAGACGGTTCTTGAGAATTAAATTGAGACCATCCCTTGAAATTGTCTTGTAATATATCCTTAACTCTAGTGGGAAGATTCAATTGGGGTAAAACCTGATTCCTGCTATGATTAAAGTCTAACTCAACAACTACATATCCCTGAATTTGTGTTCCTTCTTGGTTCTTCAGATCATCCTTTTTCTGATTTACAACCCTAGAGAACTCTACATGATCTAATTTCTGGAGAGACCCTACTGCACCTTGAATTTGATGAACAGGAGAATCCTCTATATCCATTGGATCATACCAATAATATATATCATCAGACCAATCAGGAGAAGAGAGGAACCCATCATCACATGGGGATCCGTTGGTAGAAAATCATCAATCCAATCTTCTTTATTTTCAAAAATTACCGACTCCACCTATCCTTTTATGATTTCAGAAGAACTCTCAACCTCAACTTCCTTTGCCATATTAACCTATTTTTGATATGCCTTATTGATCTTGTTCTTGTTCAATCACTGATGATTGCATATTAGCCTTTGATATCTGTTGGCTAAACCTTGAGTCTCGATTTTAGAAGTAGATTGTGAGACTAGGATCTCCACTATACTGCTCAAAGACCCTGTAAGCAACTTTGGACATATTATACTCCACCCGAATCAGCATTAAACCACGAAACAACCATTCTTGGGATTTCTACTTTGGGCATTGAAATAACACATGTTGAGTATCTATCCAATAATCATATCCAAACTTGGTGAAAAGATTGTTACGCTGACATTGCAACTCAATAGAAGTCTTATGCACCATCCAATTATAGTCTTTGTCTAGATGTCCTAATCTTCCACACTGTTCGCAAACCCTATAAGCTCTTTCTAGAGTACAAGTAACCCATACTTTCCGTCCATTATATATTGGAAGGAAAGAACCCATTAATAATGGCTTCTCCGAATCCAGCATAACCTTTACCCTTAAAACCTGAATATTTTCTTCCTTATCGTTAAGAGGGTCCAATTGAATTACTTCCCCTGCCAACTAACCAAGTAAAAAAGCAACCCTATTGCATATAAATTCCATAGGAACACTAGTAAATCTTAACCAAACCGCCACTTTTACAACTTTTAAGTTTTCAACTGAGCTACCTGGTTGCCAATCGTACAAAGAAGCGAATTTTGCACAGTCCAGGGGCCATTCTCCAACATAAACTATTTATCCTGATTATTCGAGAATTCAAGAATGAAGAAGTTGTGCTTTGCTTTGAGTGTGACCTTGCCTTGCAAGAGCCAGTTGTCATTGATGATAATCTGCAATCTAAACATTGGCATATCCTTCCAATCCACTAGAGCTGCAATCACTCATTTTTACCATAACATTGCTCTGTCGTTGAGAATTTCCTGGTTAAAATTCATCAAATGACCTTGATGAGGTAGGGCAAATTCAGGATAACTTTGACCCTCCGAGTGGACCGATGAATGTGGTGAAGATAGCTTATAAGAAAAAGCTGATTGCGTATCATCAAACTCCATAATTCTAAAAGTCGGCAAAACAAAAAGATTCGAACGAAAGGAAGGGGCCACCAAAGAGAGAAAACTCTACAACAGTAAGAGAACCTAAACTCTAAAGGCTAGACAACACTTAAATGCTTTAGATCAATACTTAGAAAGAACGAGTGACAACTTGATATAACCTAAAAAGGAACCTATAAAACTTAGAACACTAGAACAACTAAGAAAACAAAGACCAGCAAAAGGATCAAAAGCAAAGAAGGAAAAAACAGAGACACAACAGAGGAAGAGACAGCAAAAATAGTAGCAGAGCAGATTTGAAGAAAAAATGACTTAACATCGAAAAAGAAGACGCTAAGCAATCAAAAAAAGAAATAACGAAAAGTAACACACAAAGCAGTAGATGACCATAAAGGGAGGAAGCACCACTAAACATAAACTAAGAAAAACTAAGAAAGAACTAAAACCAAACACAATCCAAGAAAACAGAGCTGCAACAGAAAGAAAAAAACGATCGGAAGAACGGAACCAAAGTGAAGAAAAGACAAGAACTAAGAAATTTCTACAATAAAGAGATAAACCAAGGAACAAAACCACTAATTAATGGTAAAACAAAAGAATTAATACTACAAAACACCCACTAATTCCAAAGAACCGAACGAAGAACCAGAACTACAGAACACTAACTAGGAGAAACGGAAAACGAAAGACGCAGATATGATTTTGACAGCCAACTAAAACAACAATGAAACCGGGAACAACTCTAAACTAGAAGGACAATTTAGATTTGACCTTAATAAACCAAGAAGAGAAGAAAACCGCCGTAAAAAAAACACTAAAAAACCGCCTTAAAAATCGACGGAAAGCTCTAGAAAATGCATTGGTTTTTAAAATTATATCACATATATATATATTTTTCAAATTATTTATTCATTTATTTATAATATAAAATCAGTTAGTCTAAAAATTGGTTTTTAAAAGATCATTCACCCATATTCTATTTTACTTTTGTATTAATTGAAGACCACAAAAATAAATAAAAGGCATCAAGTAATTATATAATATATATACTTACATTAATTTGATATATACAAGAGAATATATATATATATATATATATATATATATATATATATGCTAAATGTCTATTTTGGCCCCTTATTTTTTCTACTAGTTCTTTTTGGTCCCTTATCTTTCAAAAGTTCTAAATAAGTTTTCAAACTTTGTAATTTGTTTCAAATCAATCCTTTTGTCTAACACTGTTGACATTTTTCATTAAATGATAACGTAAGATGCTAAAACTTTTCAAAAACTATATTTTCATTCATTCGACCTCAAAATTGTTATTTCAATCCCAATTGATTTTTATTAACTGGTGGAGAAGACTAGTGCCGCTAAGACCTATGATGATTTCACCGCATCTCTGTCCGAGAATGATTGCGAAGATACATTGTGTATGACTTTGATGTCGTCACTTCTAAGAACTGTCAAAATAGTAAAATCTAGGTACCCATTTTGGTCCTCTATGTTTCACCCAAGTTCCAAATTAGTCCTTTATGTTTCAAAAGTTTCAAATTGGTCCTTTATGTTTCTCAAAAGTTCTAAATTGGTCCTTCTGTCCAAGTCCGTCCATTTCTTCCGTTAAGTGCTAACGTGGCGTGCTGAGGTGGACATATCATCTCTCCTACGTGTCTATTTAAACTTACGTGCCATGCCATGTCATCTTCCATTCATATGTGATGACGTGGCAGTGATGTGGCAATGACGTGACATGATACGCCAGCTTAAATGGACACGTCAGCAATTAACTTAAGAAATTGACGGAAGTGGACGGAAGGACCAATTTGTAACTTTTGTAAAATATAAAGGACTAATTGAAAATTTTTGAAACATAGAGGACTAATTTAAAACTTGAGTGGAACATAGATGACCAAAATGAACATTTGACCAAAAATATACTTCATTGCATGGTTAGTTTATCTGTCATGCCCTTTCTCTTCTATATATGATTCTGCCATTGACAATTAATAATTTGAATGCAAGATATATATATATATCGATATCGATTAGGTGGCGTTTGGTTGTAGAAAGGTTGTTTTAGTATAAAAGAGAAATGGAAATGAAAGTATGTGAGAGGGAAATAGAAAAAGATTTTTTTTTTTAAATGTTTAGTATGTAGGGAAATAGAATTATATGGAATATGTTAACTACAGAATATTCCACCTATGGACATGTGGCACTGGCCTTCCAAAAGGTTAGCGGGAACGCAGATCAGTGACACATGGCATCACTCTCCGATCTCGTACGTGGCTCACACCCACATTCCCCTATGCACGTTCTTGTATTAGAGACATGGGAGACACTCAACCGTCATGGGTCGACCCACTACGAGCAAGGGCGTGCGTCGACCACGTTCCTCTCTACACTTAGTAAAAATACCCTTACCCGGAGGACTTGATGAGGCAAGTAAGCAAGGACATTCCATAAGCAAGACAAAATACACGCAGAACATCTCACAACACCATAAGTTTGATCAATCACCTTACAAGGTTAAGCTATCAGTGCTTGTCTGCCCTCGCTGGATACATCTATCCTCAACTCTGAGCAGCTCATAGAGACTCAAGCTCTCTCATTCCTCCAAGGAAACCTCCAACAGGTGACTTGCCTGCCCAGAGAACACATTCACGTCCTAGCCGCACATGGCGCTACAGGTAACACTCCTGCCTAACGGCCACCATGGACGTTCCCCCTTCGAACTACGTGGACTTTAATCCTTACACAATGGTACGTAGGCACCTAGGTCTTCACCTAAGGACAAGTCCCCCAAGGCAACGACCCCTTACGGTCCTTATTTGACACTATGAATTGTCTGAACAAAAAATGACAGTTACATTGGCGCCCACCCACGGTCCTTCTCAGACCACAATACCTTGTGCATCTTGCCGCTAAACGACATTATTTTTCGGGGAATAGGAGTATACACCTAACTCAGAAACCTATTTTTCCTCTTTGTCATTACATTCTCACTACAGGTAGCTTCTACAAATGACTGACTCGAATGCACCCGCTGCCATAATCGATGCAAGCGCTCCAAGGCGAAGCACACGGACCAGACGAGGAACGACCGACACCACTCCAGCGAAGGTAGGAACTTCGGTCGCAAGTCAACTGCCAAATGTCTTGACATCCCAGGCGACTATCACGGAGAACGTTATCCAAACACCATCAACTATGGAGGAAACGTGCTCCTAACACCCCTATGTCATGCCACATAATTCATGCCCACCAGGAAGCGCCCAGGGACCAGTAGACCTAGCGAGAGTCTCACGCGAAAATGAAATAGCTCGACTAGAAGCTGAGATTGCCTCAAAACGTCAACGTGAACGGGAAATGTACGGAGGCCTCCTAGCCAGTGCAGATACCCAGACAGCAGTAACACTGCACAATGCTCCGGTGTTAACTCCCGTAGGCCCATCAAATATAATGGCGCCAGAAGTTGCTAGTCTGCCACTGGCGCCCTCCATTCAATTTGGAACTCTCCCGATGCAATTCGCCCGGCTATCACTTACAGCACCAGCTCCTCCCCCAATCATTCAACCGGGACCAACAATGTTCGTTGGACAAGCAGTACGACCGCCCACTGACTATCAACGATCCCTTTTCCCGAACTATCCACTAGGCTCATACCTACATATGCCATGGGCAGGTGCCTATAATCCTATGCTCCCTATGGGGCATCCGCGGTCTACCTAGGTCAATACCAGTGGTCCGGATTCGATTTTCAAGGGAGAGGACGACATCCTTTCACCCAACAGGTTATGAACAAACACGTCCCCATGGGTTTCAAAATGTCCTTCCACATAGAGCCATATGGAGGAGAAACGTACTCGCGACACCACCTTAATACCTTCAACTAAGCCATGTCGATACTCGGTATGACGGACAGACAACAGTTCTGAGTCTTCTCATCCTTTCAGAAGGAAGCAGCATTAAGATGGTTCTCACTGCTACCCATGAACTCCATCCAAAGTTTCAAGTAGCTGGCTCAGAAATCCCTTACTTAGTTCACCAGTAGCAAAGAATAATAGAAAAACGAAAACTTCTTCATTGGTTTTCACCAGGAAGAAGGAGAGACTTTACAAGCCTTCCTAGCACGATTCACTAAACTCTCACTCCAAGTTTGTAGTTGCCATCTTTTCCATCAAACAAGGCCTTAGGTGCTCACAGTTTTACGGTGAACTCAACAGATGCCCAGTGTCCACTTTGCAAGAACGGATGGATAGGGTAGAATGGTTCATCCAGGAGGAAAATACCCAGATAGCCAAAGACAAGATGCGAAAGTTCCTGATAAGCCGAACCGACCTTGAGCGGTAAGAAAAGAAGACAGAAAAAGGGCCTTCGAAGAACCAAAACCAGAAGGAGAAGAGTAGCAGGAAGCGCTCGCCACCAAGACCCCGCTCGCCCCTCGGGGGCGATTCACTAGTTACACGCCCCTCAATAAGTCCCACGTTGGAGTCCTAGAGAAAATCTAACACACCGATATACTCAGTTTTCCTCCCCAAATGAAAAGACGGAGAACTGGAAAGCCCGTAGACAAGTCAAAATACTTCCAATTCCACAAGGATTATGGAGATGAGACCAATGATTGCATACATCTGAAAGATTAGATCGAGGACTTAATGCAGAAAGGGCAGTTGGGAAGATACGTAAAGGACATGGAAAACTCCAACATGGAACGACTGAATGATAACGGCGAACAGCAACCCCTTCGAGGGGTCATTAATGTCATTGCGGGAGGACTACAAAAGGGGACTACTTCGCAGCCCCAAAGCAAGAAGAGGCTGGAGCGCTCCACACTCGCACTCGATTATGTAACCCAAAGGTGACCTGATCAATTTTGGCCTCACCAATCTCCAAGGACCAGTTCACGACGATCCCATGGTTGTGACTGCGGTCGTAACAAACTATGAAATAAGGCGGGTCCTCATAGATCAGGGATCATCAGCCGACATCCTTTACTTCGACACATTCAAATAGCTCAGGTTGAATGAGGCAAACATAAGACCTTTCCTTGGTACACTCATTGGGTTCTCCGGCGCCCAAGTTCTCGTAGAGGGAATCATAGCTACCTGCGTATATGTAGGCACTTTACTAAAAGTGGCAAGCCTCGACGTAGATTTCATCGTCGTTTTGGCACCTTCAGCATATAATGTCATCATTGGGCGACCGTCCCTAAACAAGCTAAGAGCCATCGTGTCAACAACACAACTCACAATGAAATTTCCAACACCTCATGGAATCAGAGAAATCACGGCGAACCGGAAACTGGCGCGAGCCTGCTACGCAGCAAGTCTAACTAAGACCATCAAGGTCGCTCGCCCTAGTCCCAAAGAACCTCGCGAGAAACCCCTAGAGGGCAAAGATTCAGGAGCAGAACTCAAAGAGTCCACCCGCCCGGACAAGGCCTTCGCTTAAACTCTTCGACGAACTTTGCGTTTCACACTCGAAACACTTTTTGGCTAAATGTCATAGATGTCTTCATTCATTCTACAAGCTAGGATTTACTATTTCCAGTCTTTCTAAGGCTAGTAGGACTTTGAATGTAATCATTTTGTTTACTATCAATTGAAACTCTCCTTTTTGAAAAAGACATGAGTTACGCCAAGCACAAAGCTAACTTGCAAAGTCAACTCGCAAAAAGTTCTGCTTAAGGCAAAAATTAGCCAACCGCCCCACGACACTTGAAAGTCGTCAAGGTCAAGCAAAAGTTCCCTCGCAAAACAACGAACACTTAAAAGCCTCCAGGGAACAAATACTCTAAGAATGGAGCCTCAAAACGAACGTCCGTACACTACGCTAGCAATCATCATGTAGAAACGTCTTGATCATACGATACTTATGCAAAATCTTTTTACCCGAAAGTCATTGCATTAAAGTCATTGCATTAATTTCATTAATGTAACAAAAAGGGGGGCATTCGCCTATTATAGTTGGGAAAATCAACAAGACCCTACAAAATACAATATACTCTTGGGCATCCCCAAAGCCTGTATCAATCGTCGGGCCCGCAGGCTCAAGGTTGTCAACACTTCTCAAAGAATACTGCTGAACACTTTCAACTAAGTGATGAGAAGTAGCTCCAATCTCTGGAGCACACCCGCCCGTCACGGAAAGAAGGTGGTGGCTCAAAGGACGCTCAGCCAAATTAGGGAGGCGGACGAGGCTCAAAGGAGGGTCAGTCGCCAATCGACCCCTAAGCTCACCATCAAAGAGGTCCAGATAAGGATGTAAAGAGGCCACCTATTCGACGGAGAACCTCTTCCCGTGAAGGCGCTCGAGTTGCTCGACCGCTAGCAGCATTCCATACATCCTTTGAGCCAGCATTTCTCCTCCTTGATCAGTAACATCCCCAATCTTGCTCTCCACAATGCACGCAAAACATCTCACAACACCATAAGCTTGATCAATCACCTTACAAGGTTAAGCTATCAGTGCTCGTCTGCCTTTACTAGATACATCTATCCTCAAGCTCTGAGCAGCTTATAGAGATTCAAGCTCTCTCATTCCTCCAAGGAAAGCTCCAACAGGTGGCTCGCCCGTCCGGAGAACACATTCACGTCCTAGCCGCAAACGACGCTACATGTAACACTCCTGCCTAACGGCCACCATGGACATTCCCCCTTCGAACTACATGGACTTTAATCCCTACACAATGGTACGTAGGCACCTAGGTCTTAACCTAAGGACAAGTTCCCCAAGGCAACGACCACTTGCGGTCCTTATTTGACACTATGAATTGTCCGAACAAAAAATGACAGTTACAGAACACAAAATTAGAAATGTAATGTTTGTCCCCACTTTTGAAAATATTATTTCAAAAATGTCACTTTTGACGATGTTAGATAAAAAAATTTGACGGTGTTAAACAAAAGAATTGATTTAGAACAAATTGCAAAGATAAATGATTAATTTGACATTTTTGAAAGATAAAGATTAATATAAAACTAATGAAACCAAAACCTGTTCATGATCTGATTCAATTATAAATGTTTTCAGCAATGAAATTGAGTTTAGGAGAATAATATTTAGTGGAAAGAAGTGCTCATTTTATAGGAGAAAAAAAATTGACAACCAAATTACTTGGAAGGACTTAGTTGAAGAAAATATAATTAATATTTTATAGATATAAATTTAATGTAAAATTTGTAAGAGTAAATAAATAAAATTTAAATGATGAAGATTCGAGAAACACACATATTTACTATGAGATTTCATCAAAATAAGTGGCATATCTTTACAAAAATAAGAAAAATTTATCGATATTTTAAAAACGGAACTGATTATTGAATATTTGAATTGATCAAAATATTGATTTACGGTTTGCAATTATGTTGAATCAATATATATATATATATATATATATATATATAAGTGTATAAGAATTAATATATATTTACCAAATTTTAAAAATAAAATCTGAAAAAAATAAATATATAGGGCGCATTTGGTTAGACTTTTTTTAATCAAAAGTATTTTAATTTTAAAAGTAAGAGTAAAAATATAATTTTATGGTATTTTAAAAAGTAAAATTTATTTATTAAGAAGAATGTACGAGGAATTGTCTTTTTTCTTTCCTTTTTCCACCTACTAAACAAGGCCTTAATATGAAAAAAAAAAGGCCTTAATAACCACACCAAGAAAAACAAGGCCTTGATAAAATGAAATCAGTGACTATATTTCTTGCATAGTATATATATATATATATATATATATATATATATATATATATATATATATATATATATATATATAAGTTTCCACTTTCATGATATAAAAAATATATTTATAAATTAAATATTCAACAACTAAGCTTTCATTAAAATTTTATATTATTTAATTGTAAATTTTATTTTATTTTTTAATAATTTTATATCTTATAGTTGTAACATGAATCTAAATTTATACTTTTGCATATATTGTTTTTTTAGTTTAAGCAATTTCTTATCCAAATAAATGATATTAATAAATATTTTTAAATGTCTATTTTTATAATCTTTACTAATAAAAATTATTTTTTTAATGTTTACGTTCAAATACTTAATATTTTTTAAGCTTTGAAACGCAAAATAATTTTTACCTTTTGTAAAAGCTTTATATTATAAAATTTTATTAAGAAATTTTTTTTTAATAAAAATCTATCCAATCGAAACCTATCTCTTTTTTATCTTTATTCTCAATAAATTACTTTACTTCTTGAACCCATTCTCACATCTTCTCTTTCTTCTTCATCTCCTCTCCGTTTTTTAATGTTTTATTTATTCTTCTCTTTTCAATAAATCACTTTATTCTTATTTTACTCTCTTTTCAATGAGCTTCAAGCATCTTCATTATCTTTATTGTATTTTTCCTTTTAAATTTTTCTTTCTTCTCATCCTCCTTCTTTTCTTCTGAATGCATGTTTCTATTTCGCTTCCTTCTTGTTGTTGTTGTTGTTGTTGTTGTTGTTGTTGTTGTTGTTGTTGTTGTTGCTGCTGCTGCTGTTAGGTTTAGTAAAGTGATCGGCCCTTTATTTTATCTATTTTTTATAATTCTATTGGAGAAAGCAAAAACTCAAATAAAAAGTAAGAGACAAACGAAAATAGAAAAAAACTATGTAAGAGGGAAGCACCCTTATTTCATTGTTTTATTATTATTGGTTTATTGTAATTACAACAAGCTTCATTTTTATAACAATAATACGATTAAACTTTCAAATCATCCCCACCCAGAGACTATGAAATTCACTAATTTTAAGTCCTTTCTTCTACGCCTTTATGGATACTATGTTTTACACTACCATCATTCTCGTGGATACCAAATTTAATATCTCCCTTATCTTTATTTACTACAATTTTAGTGTTTCCTCTATTTCTTGCACTTGCACTTGCACCAACACCTCCTCCTGCACCTACACCAACTCCCGCTCCACCTCCCGCACCTGCACTCGCACCACCTCCTGCACCAACACCAGCACTTGCTCCTGCTCCTGCGCTAACACCTCCTCCAACACCACCTCCTGCACCAGTGCCAACACCTCCACCTGCACCAACACCAGCACTTGCTCCTGCTCCTACGCCAACACCTCCTCCAACACCACCTCCTGCACCAGCGCCAACACCTCCACCTGCACCAACACCAGCACCTCCGCCTGCACCAGCTCCGACACCTCCACCTACACCACCTCCTGCACCAATAGCTCCACCTCCACCTGCAGCAACACCAGCACCTCCGCCTGCACCAGCTCCACCACCTCCTGCACCAATAGCTCCACCTCCACCCGCAGCGACACCAGCACCTCCACCTACACCAGCTCCAACACCTCCACCTCCACCGACACCAGCACCTCCACTTGCACCAGCTCCAACACCTCCGCTTGCATCAGCTCCAACACTTCCACCTGCACTGGCACCTCCACTAACACCGCCTCCTGCACCAGCACCTCCTCCTACAGCGACACCAGCACCTCCACCTACACCAGCTCCAACACCTCCACCTGCACCACCTCCTGCACCGGCACCTCCACCAACACCGCCTCCTGCACCAGCACCTCCTCCTACAGCGACACCAGCACCTCCACCTCCACCTGCACCAGCTCCAATACCTCCACCTGCACTACCACCACCTCCTGCACCAGCACCTCCACCAACACCACCTCCTGCACCAACACCTCCTCCTACAGCAACACCAGTACCTCCACCTCCACCTGCAACACCTCCTGCACCAACACCTCCACCAACACCACCTCCTGCACCAACACCTCCTCCTACACTAACTCCAGCACCTCCTCCTGAACCACCTCTTGCACCAGAACCTCCACCCACGCCACCTCCTGCACCTCCTCCTACGCCAGCTCCAGCACCTCCACCTCCGCCACCTCTTGCACCAACACCTCCACCCACACCGCCTCCTGCACCAACTCCAACACTTCCACCCACACCACCTCCTATACTTCCACCGGCTCCAACACCTCCTCCTGCACCAACTCCAGCACTTCCACCACCGCCACCTCTTGCACCAGCACCTCCATCCACACTGCCTCCTGTACCAGCTCCAACGTTGCCACTTCCACCACCTCTTGCACCGGCACCACCACCCACACTGCCTCCTGCACCAACGCCTCCTCCAATGCTTCCACCAGCTCCAACACCGCCACCACCGCCCACACTGCCTCCTCCACCAACACCTCCTCCAATGCTTCCACCAGCACCAACTCCAACGCCTCCGCCTCCACCTCCACCACCACCACCTCTTGCACCTCCACCCACGCTGCCTCCTGCACCTCCACCTCCGCCACCTCTTACATTACCACCAGCTCCAACACCTCCACCAACTCCAGCACCTCCACCTATGCCACCTCCCACGCTACCACCAGCTCCAGCACCTCCACCAGCACCACCCCCTACACTAACACCTCTGCCAGCATTTCCACTAGCGCCACCTCCAACTTGAACTCCTCCGCTTCCTCCTCCACCAAATCCCCCACTAGCCCCACCACTTCCACTTCCACCTCCACCAACTCCAAAACCACCTCCTCCACCTCCACCACCATTTTTGTCACCTTCACCACTAAAACCTCCTCCAAATCCACCACAATGTTGAACTTTTCGCGCTTCTGCGATCCATAATGTCATAACCAATAACACGAGAAGCAACATTCTAACATTTTGTGAAATTTTATCCATAATTGTATGGAACTGAAGTCAAAGCAATAAAATAAATTATGTCACGATTAATGTACTTTGACCAAGGCTTGTGTTCTATGGGACATTAGGGTTGGCAAAGAACCCTATTTATAGGAAAGGATCGTAATGGATGTTTAAGATGAGACCACTAGCATTATGGTTGATCGAAATTTCTATAAGCTCTAGCATGGATTGATGATGACCACGTATATGCTACCTGTAATTGCACTAATATTCTCAACCATATTTAGTGCACCTGCCGTCATGAGGTAATTTTCGCCACACTAACATGTCAATATGTCATGGAGTGTATAATGTTGGTTTATAATCTTTTATAGCAATTTATTCTCCATTATATGCTTCGACAAATGACTAAATAATACGTGCATGTACACATACTTCCTCCACCTACACTGTCACAGCGAAGTCTGTAGTTGTAGACTTTCACATTTTATCAAAACCAAGTGGCATTAGAGATTATAAGGATTAATAGTAATAATAATAATAGTTATTAGAGTCTTCCTATGCAGCTCAATTTTTTTTAATTTTTTAAAATTTAATATAGAAATATTATAATAATTATTATATTTTAAAATAATAATTTAATTTAATAATTACGTATTATTATTTTTGGTAAGAGTATTATTTTTAACTCTTTTATCATTACTATTCTTAATTACTTTATTCATGATTTATTTTTCTCTCACATAGCATGAGTCACCTCTCCTTCAATCATGTTTTATTTCATATTTTTTAATTATAAAATATAACTATTTTATGAGTCTAATAATTAAAAGACCCAACAACCATATATAATATAGATAATAATAATAATAATACCGGCAATAGTGGTCTATATAGCTTGGACTTGAGAAAGTATTCTTTTTCATTGTTTTCTTTGTGTCATTCTTCATCATTAGCTTAAAATATAGTCTTTTAATAACTTTTTATACAATTAAAAGTTGTAAGTGCTTCAAATTTACTATTTCTTAAAAGTATGAGAGATATATATAAATAAATAAATTAATTAAATACCATATATTAATCAAGACCAATACTTTGAATGAATTAGGGATTATTCCTTTTATTTGTATCTATCTCTTATTTTAGATAAGTTTATCATTTATCAAATTTAAAGAATCCGAACTCTAAAATTTGTTCATCACAAGTACATTTTGAAACGCCTAAAATTTTTTATTGTAAAAAAACTATTTAAAAGTATTATATTTTAGCCTAATGACATATAATACCAGAGAAAAATAATGATAGAGAATCCGTACTCCCCTTAGGGTGCGTTTAGTACAAGAGTTAAAAAAATAATCCCGAGATTATTTCTCTGACATCTTGTAATCCTGTATTTGGTACAAGATTTAAAAAATTAATCTCGAGAATATCTTATATTCTCGAGATTATTCTTATCTCATGTTTCTTCATATTTTTAATCCCACCTAAGGAGGTAGAATTATGATAATCCCATGGGATGATATTATTTTTTAATACTTATTTTCATTAAATTACCCATGTGCTATTTATTAACTATTATTTAACCTATTCCTCCCTTATTCTTTACTTGAGTCGCCTCTCTCTCTTTTTTACTCTGCACACGTTTTGTTTTATCTGCTGCCTCTCCATCTCTTCTCTTTTTCAAGCTAAGGTTAATGATCGTTCTCCTTCTTTCTTCTCTTTTCAATTTTTCATATATGTTTTCGATTTGTTTCATATTTCTTTTTCATATGGTCTGCTAAAATATAATATATATATATATATATATATATATATATATATATATAAGTATTATATAAGTATATAGGTATAATATAATATAATAATTTGAGTATAATATAAGTATTATATATTATAAGCAATGTTGTAAGAATCGAACTGGACAAATACTCGGACAAGTGTTCGGTTCATGGTCTGATTGGTTTAACCGGTCGAACCGTCGGTCGAATCGGATGACGCAATAAATAATAAATATTAATTACTATTAATATATTCAAATTTTAGGTTTCAATATACATAATTTTGAAGTTTTAAATTACATGACTTCTCAAAGTTTTAATTTTCAAGACTTGTCAAACTTTAAAAGAACTTAATCAAACAAAATATGAAATTCTTGATAATCATGACTTTTAAATTTTAATTTTCAAGACTTTTCTAATTTTAATTTTTAAGATTTCTCTAACTTCTTTTTTATGTTATTTTTATTTTTTCAATTTTTTATTTTTTTTAAAAAAATAAATTGGACCGGTTGACCGGTTGGACTCCGGTTAAATCCGGTCCAACTAGGAAAACGGTTCTTTTGGTCCAACCGTCTCGCCTTTGTATTCGGTTGGCGGTTGAACCGATCGGACCGTCCGGTCCGGTTCTTACAACATTGATTATAAGTATTATATATTATATGTTTTCGATTTTTCATTATTTGAGTTTATTATATATAATATAATATAATAATTTTAAAAGTTAAAATATTTTTAAATTAAAAATTATAAGTATTATATAAGAATATAGTTTTTAATATTAATTGATATAAGTGAAAATAATTTTACAAAATATTTATTTAATGATAAGTTACTATTTAGAAGATAAGTTAAGGGCATAGTTGAAATTTTATCAAACATTTACGGGATTATAAAAATTGAACCAAACAGTTAATATAACATTCTTGGGAATCTTGTAAAATAATCCTAAGAATGTAAAAGTTGAACAAAATAGTTATTCTAATATTTTCGGGAATCTTAATTTCGAAAATGTAATTCCCGAGACTATAATTTTTAAGATTAAAAATCTAACTCTCGCACCAAACGCACCTTAAAATTTTTAAGCTAGTCACTCCTCATTTCTACTTTCCCTCGAATTAAAAATGTGTCAAGTTGTCTACAGACCGAATTGCAATTTTGATGCTCGACTATCAAATTTTTCTAAAATTCTTTCTATAGTAATTCCAGAATCTCATACTTTTTCACACCTATGACACTTGGTGCAGAGATCAATTTTGTAAGCCTTTTCAAATCACTTTCGTCATTCAAATAATGCATACTTTGGTTACATTATTGCAGTGGTATATGTTTTAAAATCACTATATAAAATTATAAATAGTTGGCAGAGGAAAGCAAAAGGAGCGCACCCAGCTACTTCTCTAACAAAGTATAAATATTTACATCTTAGAAAGAAAAAAAAGCGCACAAAGATTAGATAGCTGACATACAAAAATGAATCTTTTTTTTTTTTCTAAAACTGGTAATTCATTAAAAAAAACAACAAATTCAAATACAAACAGTTACAAGCCAGGATCAGACTAACACAAAAGGAGCCAAGACAAGAATTCCCTGACTCAATACAAACAACAAACTACCTAGGACTAGGATCAAAGGCCCCTCTACAATTTTTAGAATAAGTGACCCTTGAAAGATCAGCTCAAAACAACAGGAAAAGCTCATTAGGGACAGAGTGATAAAATGACAAAAGGATTCTTGGACTTCACAGAAGATCTGGCTAAGAAATCAGCACGATGCAACTATTCTTCTATCGGTGAGCATGGTTGATCTTGTAGCGAGCGAATTTATGTAGGAATGACCTGCACTCATGGATTAAGGAAGAAATATAATGAGTTATAGGAATATTATCACACTTTAAGAGGCTCGCTGCTTGTAGACAATCGGATTCAACCATATTAATACCGAACTCTTTAGCTAGCTTTAGACCCAACAAGAGGCCCCAAAGTTCAGCAGTTAGACTTGTAGAAAAATAGAAGAGTAGCAGAGATGAAAATAATGAAAGTCTTAGGAAATAGAGAGATTTCTGTAACTGCTTGAATGATTTTATTGAGCCATAAAACAACAATTTAAATACAGGAGCCATAACAGAAAATATTGTAACAGAACTAAATGATCTCCTAATGAATAGGAAGCTACTAACTGTTACCTAAAAAATAGGCGTCCATTACTGAAGCGATAAGCAGAAAAATAATAATAATAAATTAAACAAATAATAATAATAAATTAAACAAATAATAATAATAAATTAAACAATAAGTGCAGTTCAAAAAAGCATTTTCAACACTCCTCCTTGCTTTAGGAACTGCAAACTCCAATTTTTTGTCTAAGAGATTCGAACTTGTTGGCTGGCAATGCTTTGGTGAAGATGTCTGCCCATTGTTCTTCAGTTTTGCAGTAAAGAAGGCTTACATCACCAATTTTTTGAACTTTTCTCAAGAAGAAAAGCTTGATGTTGAAGTGCTTTGTTTTCCCATGAAACACAGGATTGTGGGAAATTGCTATTGCAGCCTGATTATCCACAAAAACTCCAGTGCCTTTGGTCTGTTCCAAACGCAAATCAGCTAAAATCTTCCTCAGCCACAATGCTTGATTTACTGCTACTGTTGCTGCCACAAATTCTGCTTCTGCTGTAGATTGAGCCACAATATCCTGTTTCTTTGAGCACCATGAAAAAATTCCTGAGCCAAGACTAAAACAGTACCCTAAAGTACTTTTCATATCATCCAAGGAACCACCCCAATCACTGTCAGAGTACCCAACCAGCTTTAAATTCTGACTTTTCTAGAACTTAACTCCATAGTTTATAGTTCCTTTTATGTACCTAACAACCCTCTTTGCTGCCTTTAGATGTTCTTCACTAGGGCAATGCATGAATCTAGACAGAACACTTACAACATACAGTATATCTGGCCTTGTTGCTGTAAGATACATCAAACAACCAATAAGACATCTGTAGTGTGTTTCATCTACTGCATCAGCTCCATCATCCTTGCTTAGCTTTTCCTTTTGATTCATGGGAGTGTTGACCTCCTTGCAATCATCAATAAGCTTTGCATTGCTCCCTGTAATCAAAAGATCATCAACATAAAGTGAAATAATAAGAGTTTCAACACCTTTGAATTTGACATAAAGTGTAGATTCTGACAGACTTTTGTCAAAGCCTAAACTGAGAAGGTAATCATGTATTCGACTATACCATGCTCTTGGGGCTTGTTTTAAGCCATAAAGTGCTTTAAACAGCCTATAAACTTTGTCTTCTTTTCCTTCCACAACAAAAACCTTAGGTTGCTCAACCTAAATTTCCTCTTCAAGAAACCCATTAAGGAAGGCCGACTTGACATCCATTTGATGTACCTTCCAGCCAAATTGTGCAGAAATAGCAAAAAGCAAACGAATTGTATCAAGTCTAGAAACAGGTGCAAATGTGTCAAAATAATCAACACAAAAAATTTGTGCATACCCCTTAACAACAAGCCTTTCTTTATGCTTGTTAATTGAACCATCAGCATTTAACTTGGTTCTAAACACCCATTTCACCCCAATTACCTTTCTATCTTGAGGTATGTCAACAAGCTCCCAAGTTTTGTTCTTCTCAATCATATACAACTCCTCCTCCATTGCTTTTTTCCACTTCGGGTCATTGAGAGCTTCTTCATAGTCAGCAGGTTCACATATTGCAACATTACATCTTTGATATATATCAGAGAGTAATCGAGTGCCTCTAATTGGGTGGATCATCCTCCCTTTCATCTAGCAATGAGTTTGTTTTCATCATAGGAGTCTTTGAGTCTTCCCAATTCCATTCTTCATTTTCCATGAAATGCACATCTCTGCTAATGGTTATAGTTTCAGTTTCTGGTTGGAAGACTTTATATGCCTTTGAAACTGTACTATATCCAATAAAAATTCTAGCAGTAGCTTTTTTGTCTAGCTTATCTCGTTTAACCTGCGGAACATAGGTAAAACAAAGACAACCAAAAATTTTAAGAAAATTCATTGGAGGTTTGTACCCATACCATGCTTCAAAAGGAGTTTTATTTATTACTGCTTTTGTGGGGAGTCTATTTTGTAGAAACACTGCTGTGTTTGCTGCCTCAGCCCAGAATTTTTTTGGCAAATTTTTCTCATGCAGCATGCATCTGGCCATCTCCATAATAAATCTATTTTTTCTCTCACTTACTCCATTTTGTTCTGGAGTATAAGGAGCTATAAGTTGATGTTCTATTCCTGCTTCATCACAAAATGAGTTGAATTGATGCGAAGTATACTCCTTTCCATTATCAGACCTTAATGTCTAGATTTTACAGCCAAATTCATTTTCCACCTTTGCTTTGAACTTCCAAAAAATGCTTGCAACCTCTGACTTGAACTTCAAAAAATAAATCCAGCACATGCGAGTTAAATCATCTACAAAAATAATGTAGTAACGACTACCTTTAAGTGAAGGAGTTCTAAGAGGTCCTCCTACGTCAGTATGAATAAGCTGTAACTTCTTTATGGCTCTCCAAGTGGTTGTTGGGAATGGAATTCTGCTTTGCTTTCCATATTGACAAGCACAACAATCAAAAGACATTATTTTAAAGTCAGGTAAGTCTCTTACCATTTCAGATTTTTGCATCTTGAGAATCCCTTGATAGTGATAATGCCCAAGCCTCTTGTGCCATAACTCAGCAGTGTTTTCCTTTGTTGAAAATACTGTCTACTCCTCCTGAAATGGATCTAATGAGAAACTTTTGCCTCTCATTTTTACCTTGAACAGATCTTGCCCTGTAGCATCCTTGATCAAGCAGTAGTTATCTTCAAAAATCACCTTGAAGCCTTTTTGTAGCAACTGACCAACACTCAATAAATTTTGGTCTATGTTAGGTACATATAACACATCAGTAATAGTTTTAGTACCTGAATGAGTTGCTGCAGCAATTTTTCCTATTCCTTTTACTGGAATATGACCCCCATGGCCTATCTTGACCTTTGAAATTTTAGAAGGCTTCAACTCCTTGAAAAGTTCTTTGTCATGAGTCATGTGATTGGTGCATCCACTATCAATTAGCCAAGATTCACTTGAAGCATTGCTGGAAAAACAAGTTGCAACGAAAAGTTCATCCTCTTCTTCATTTGCAATTTGAGCATCTGCATCTTGTTGCTAACTTTGGTTCTTACAAATGACTGCTTCATGCCCAAGTTGATTGCACTTGCTGTACTTAGCATCGGGTCTTCTCCAGCATTTAAATGGTGGATGACCTAGCTTGTTGCAATGCTTACAAGGAGGATACTTTCTTTTGGAACTTTCTCCTTCACTGCTGTTGTTATTGAGTGCAGCACCTTCTCTATTTCCTTGCTGGTTCTGCTTGTTCTTGCTTCCTTTGTTTCTCCAACCACCTTCATGTTTGGCCGGTAAAGCTTCCTCAACAGCACCTGCTTCCCTCATAGCCATTCTTTGCTCTTGTGCCTGCAAAGAATTTAATAACTCTGCCAAGGTTATTTTGGATAGATCCTTGAAGTTTTCCAAGGTAGTTATGGTAGCCTCAAATCGTTCAAGAACAGTGGCCAACATTTTTTCAACAATACGAGAGTCTTTAAACTCAGACCCAAGCAATCTTACTTTGTTTGCAATGTCCAGAAGCCTTTCAGAGTATTCCTTGATTGATTCTGACTCTTTCATCTTCTGCAATTCGAAACAGCACTTGCATACCCTTAATTCGATCATCGCCTTCATACTCTGTCTTGAGATAATCCCATATGGCCTTGGCTGATTTAAGAGACATAATACGAGTGAAGATTGTAGATGAGAGTGCTGCGAATAGGCAAGCCTTTGCTTTGGATTTTCTGGTTCTCTTCTCCTTGTGATTTTTCAGTTGCGCCACGATTGGATTTTCAGGTAAACGAGGAAGAACATAGTCTTCTTCAACTGCCTCCCACAAATCTAGAACCTCTAGATAAGTTTCCATTCACACAGCCCACATGTTGTAATTTTCACCATTGAAAATTGGAGGTGCCATTGCTGTAAACTTAGAATGCTCTTCCATGCTAGACAGATTTTGGTCGAGCTCAAAAATCACAGGGTCCCGTAAGAAAATATAGCTCTGATACCAATTGTAGAAAAATAGAAGAGTAGCAAAGATGAAAATAATGAAAGTGTTAGGAAATAGAGAGATTTCTGTAACTGCTTGAATGATTTTATTGAGCCATAAAACAACAATTTAAATACAAGAGCCATAACAGAAAATATCGTAACAGAATTAAATGATCTCCTAATGAATAGGAAGCTACTAACTGTTACCTAAAAAAATAGGCGTCCATTACTGAAGCGATAAGCATAAAAATAATAATAATAAATTAAACAAATAATAATAATAAATTAAACAATAAGTGCAGTTCATAAACGCATTTTCAACAAGACTACAACCAGGACCAGTAAATTTGAAAAAACCTGACACCCAATAGCCAAGATGATTTCAAATAACTCCTAGTACCATCACACCAGGATTTCGACCCATCCACATTTAATTTAAAATAACCTTCAGGAGGGCTCCAACATAATTCAACATTAACCTTGGTAGTACTATTCTTACCATCTTTACTTAAATGTACAAATTCTACTGCCTTTGCTAGAGCATTCTATCTTTATTTTCAAATCTCTTCATATTTCTTGCAGTCCAAATTTGCCAGAGAAGATAGATGAACAAAGTCCCATCAGGGATTTTTAGAGGATAAGAAACTGAGCTGTTCTTGACATTTACTTGCACCCACTTCATGAAAACAGGTTCTGAAATTATATTAATATGATTGCCAACATCATTCCATATTTCTAACACTTTGGGGCATAATTTTAAAATGTGTTCAATTGACTCCCCAGTATTAGAGCAAAGAGGGCATTGATTAATAATAGGTATTCCTCTAGAAATGGGAGAATCTCTACAAGGAATGCCATTATTAATCAATCCCCAAAATGAATAAATACATTGCTTGATTGCATCAGCAAGCAAAAAGATATAATTGAATTACCTTCCTCTTGGTAATTATTTATGGCATTTGGTACTGAAAGTTCAGATTCGTCCACTATTAAAGGCCCCTGAATGAGACACCTAAGAGGACTTAGAGGATGCAAATTATCAAACCAAAAGGAAGAATTTTTCCCCAAAGAAAAGCAAGGTTACGTTCATGGATTTTAACAATACCCTAAACTATTTCCAAACCTATAAGATGCATTTTAATTATTTTTATAGGAAAATATAAACATTGCATATAATAGGCCGAGATAGCTGAGGTAAGGTGGTTCTACCACCAAGAGACAAGTGTTTAGCATTCCAAACCTCCATTTTATTTTTAATTTTGTTTACAATGTCTTTAAAGTCATTGCTTCTATTAGAAGGAAGAATAGAAAATCCCAGATAAGGGCTTAGTTTGGAGACCGAGTTGAAGCCCAAAATATTGATAGCCATTTCTTTACTACTAGAAGGCGTATTAGGAGAAAATCACATGGAGGATTTAATTAGAAAGATTAATATTCAAACCAGAGCAATCTAAAAACATATTTAAAGCTCTTTTCATGGCATTAATACTTGAATTGTCAACTCTCCCAAAAAGAAGGATATCATCTGCATAAATGAGGTGAGAGGTTTATAAATTATTTATTTTTACCGGTTTCCATTGGTTCCTTTCTACTTCATTATTAATGATCTTTGTAAAAAATTCCATGCTTAGGATAAAGAGGTAGGGAGACAGTGGGTCTCCCTGACGAATCTCTCTTTGAGGGGAAAATGTACCTGTGGTACCTACATTAAAAAGAATTGTATGAGAAACAGTTGAAATACAGCTTTCCACTAGCTTAACTAAGTTAGGAGAGAAGTTAAATTTCATAAGTACCTTCACAAGAAAGTCCCAACCCATTTTACCATAAACTTTTTCAAGGTCAAACTTCACTACAACCCGCCCAAATTTTGCTTTTCTTTTCTTTTTTTAACATATGACAGACCTCTTGGGCAATTATGACATTATCTATGGCCTTTCTTCTCGGAACAAAAGTTCCCTGATTAAAAGAAATAAGATTACCAACCAGGGCTCTTATTCTTCTCACTATGAGTTTAGATACAATTTTATAAATTGTGGAACACAAGCTTATAGGTCTAAAGCCTTTAATTTCAGTTGGACAGGCCGATTTAGGAATTAGAAAAATTAAAAAAAGGGTGTTGTTCCAATCATTTGGAATTATTTGATTAATGAAGACATTCCTCACTTCTTTCACCACACTCTCATCCACAATATCTCAACCTTTTCTTATAAAACCCCGGTTGAAAACCATCTACCCCAGGAACTTTGAAAGGTTTAAGATCCCAGAGAGCACCCTTTATTTCATCATACTCAAGTAACAAGCCGAGACTCATCTTTTCAGCATTACCAATCAAATTAGGAGAAAAACAACATGAAATTTCAGTACATAATTTAGTTTTGAATAACTCTTTATAATAGGAAGTAATTAAATTATTAAGAGCTTCAGGTTCATTTATTCAATTTCCTATTGAGTCTTTCAAACCAAGAATCCTATTTCTTCTTCTATTAATCAAAACATAATTATGAAAGAATTATTATTAGAATCCCCATGCTTTAGCCAATCCATTCTGGATTTGGCTGCCCACAACTCCTCTTCTATAATAAGTAATGATTGATACTTAGAAGTAAGTTGTTTTTAAGTAATTGAAATTGATGGTCAGGTTGGTTTCCTTTATGCCTATAAATCCCTTCAATTCTTTTATAAACTTTATCTTTCCTAAGGAAAATATTCTCGGATGTTTCCCTATTCCATGCTATGGCCTAATTATGTTTAAGGGAGTTAAGATTTAAAGAGAGGTTATTATTGTTATTCCTGACTCCCTTTGTAAGGGTGACAATGGTGGAATGGTTAATCCAAAAACTCTCACATCTAAAGGGTTCACTCACTTTCTGGTTTCTAATAGGAGAAGAATTGAGAAGAATAGGACAATGATCAGGCTTAATACAGGGTAGGTGCAAGTTGACAAACTCTGGGGATCTATTAATCCAATCCCCCATTAATGAAAAATCTATCTAACCGGCAATCGACAAGATCGCCTTCGAGGCGTTTATTACATCAAGTAAATTCCTGAGCTGAGAACCCAAGGTCTACAAGACCACAGCTATCTATACAAATTTTAAAATCTCTTATTCTTGCATTAGAGGTTGGTCTAAGACCCCATTTCTCATCTTAACTTAAGACTTCATTAAAATCCCCCTATAATCCAAGGCATATTGACTAGAGCAGAAAATTTCACTAAGTTTTCCCATAGTATTTTCCTCCTTTCTCTAAGAGGACTAACATAAATACAAGAGACAATAATGGGGTTAGAATTATTTACCTCCACCCTTGAGTGAATCTCTTGGAAGGTGTGATCAAGCATCGAAACTTTCACTTGATCCTCATTCCAAAGGAGCCACATACCTCCTGCATAGACCATGGGGTCAATCCTGAAGTGATTATTGAACCTCAACCCCTTAATGATCTACAACGCTTTATCACCAGCCAAACGCGTTTTCGTTACCAGAACCAAATTTGGTTTGTAATTGCATCATATTTGTGAAGACTCTTTTGAAGGCACTACTCGCCGCACCTCTGGCATTCCAAGGAAACATGTGTAATGGATCCATCTAAGTCACGTCACTGTTACTATTTCACTACCAGAAAATTGGTATTTAGAGACGGAAAAAATCTCCCTCTAATCTGTCTCAAGTCTGTCTTTAATCCGTCCCTAACACAGAATTTTGAATTATTCCATATTTCTTTATTAGAGACGGAATATAGAGAGGGAATATATTCTATCTCTAATATGATCCGTCTCACATATGCCCCAAATCCGTCTCTATATATTGATTTTTTTTGCAAGAGGAAATAGATAAGCGGTTAGAAGCAGCAAATGCTACTTTGAAAAAAACAGTTGATGAGCAAAAAGAAGTGAATGCTAGTCTGAAAGAAACAATTGATGAGTAAAAAGAAGTAATAGCTGGCTATAAAGATAAGTTTGAAGAATATGATCGTTTGTTTGGTCAGTTATTTTCTAATCTTCAAGGAGACCAAGGTACACCAAGGGACAATTAGTAAGGATGCCAACATGATCAAGAGAGATTTAATATTATGAATAATATGACATTAATGTTGACTTATATTTTTTGTTTTTGGAATTTTAACAGTCTTTTGGATGCATGGGTGTGCAACTTTGTTAGAATTTTAGTCTTTTGTGTTTATGTTTTAAATGTGTAGAACCTTTTAGATGTTTGAAATGTGCACAACTATTTATGTGTAGTTTATGTGATTTTATAAGTCCATTTTTGTATTTCCGGATTTCTTTTACTCTCATGTGATTTTATGTTTAGACACAGTTCATCCGTCTGAGAATCCGTCTCAAATAC
Organism: Senna tora; assembly: GCA_014851425.1. Taxonomy (NCBI): domain Eukaryota; kingdom Viridiplantae; phylum Streptophyta; class Magnoliopsida; order Fabales; family Fabaceae; genus Senna; species Senna tora. The sequence goes on along the minus strand of CM026267.1, from coordinate 22,164,527 downwards.
GAAGATGGAACAACGATGACAACAATTTGTCTCTAATTAGAGACAGAAAATTACAATTTAGCCATGGATCTTCCGTCTCAAATCCATCTCTATTTAAGTTTATATCTTGTCTAATTTAGGTGTTTTAGAGACAGATTAGAGACAGAATTGTTCTCTTTCCATCTCTAATCATATTTTTGCAACATACGTTTAGAGATGGAAAAAGAACAATTCTGTCTCTAATAATATTTTTGCAACATACGTTTAGAGACGGATTCGAGACAGAATTGTTCTTTTTCCGTCTCTAATCAAATTTTTGCAACATGCGATTAGAGACGAATCAGAGACGGAAAAAGAACAATTCCGTCTCTATAACCAGTTTCTCTAAAATATGACTTGAGACGGAATAGAGGCGGATTATTTAAAGACGGAACCTAAAATTCTATCTCTAATAATTCGCGACGCGGCCATTAAAGACGGAACAATGTTCGTCTCGAATCCAATTAGAGACGGAATTTGGGCTCTTTAGAGACGGAATTTGGGTCTAATTAACGTTTTTCTGGTAGTGTTTTGACGAGTCACTGTAGAAAGAGATAGCTATATATATACCTATCTCTATTTAGAAAAAAAGTGCATTTTGTGCGTCTAGATTCTAGAGTGAAATAGAGATAGGTATATATATCTATCTCTTTCTTTCTTTCTAAATGGAGAGATTCATTCGCCCTAATACAAATAAGTGAAATCTATAAGTTGAGGATGTCAGTAAGGACTTCGGATCCAATCTTGGTAACACCGCAGGATGAGAGAGATGGGTCCCACGCGTGATCCCTCACATGGAATCCGCTCTATTCCTTCTCTCTCCTCCTTTAGTTTGGTGTTGTCCAACACTAAATCTGATCTCATCAGTAGATAAAAGGCTGAAACAGTTGAAGATACTCTATATACTTTATTACTTTTGAACTCATATGTAGTATGTGGGGCCATACCATACACCCAAATAGCCAAATTATGCACTTTCCATATAAATATATAGGTCAAAACCCCAAATTGGTCCTTTATGTTTGCACCAAGTTTCATATTGGTCCTTTATGTTTCAAAAAGTTTAAATTGGTCCTTTATGTTTGCAAGAAGTTCCAAATTGGTCTTTCCGTCCAACTTGGTTAACTTTTTCCATTAAGTGATGACATGGCATGCTGAGTTGGATCTTACGTGTAAAAAAGGTGACGTGGCACTCCACATGTCACGACCCCCTATCGGACGTCCGTGACCGGCACGGGAGGTAGGATTTCTCCTGTCCCGTAAGCCTCTAATTCCTGATTGACATTCTTATATGTGCATAACTTTCCATTTCTATTACAAACAATATATAGTATATATGGTCATCCCTATCCGGTGACCTAAGTAGCACGCAATTCACGGCTCGCTCAACGCCGCTTCAGTCTATACATATACACATAATCAATCACACGTACATATAGTATACATATTGATCACGCGCTTAAGGGCGGGTGATCTATCCTATTCACATGCAGAATCCCTGTGTACAGTCAAGCATATATATTCAATCACACACCTGCATAGAATATACATATTGATCACACGCCTCACTGCGTGTGACCTATCCTATTCACATGCGGAAGCTGTATTTTCATACCATCAAGTATTCAGTCACACATATATATAAATTTACATATTGACCTATTCGCTCAGTGCGTGTGATCTATCCTATTCACATGCGGAAGTCACATTCATATATATATATATATATATATATATATACACACACACACATGATATTCAGCATATCATAACCTATATTCCCAACCACAAGACCAATCTTTAACCTGTATGAAACTAACAGTTCTAGAGTGTGACACATACATATATGCATATAGCAACTGTACAAAACAATGCTATACCAAAAGAATCATATACATATACATCTTGACAAAATACACATATCAATACTACCCACGCGAACAATGCGTGCGGTCTCTAAGTCTGTCCGCCTCCCTGAGATGAAGTGGAAGCGCTCCCGATGCCTATACCACCTGTGTCTGTAACATGTAACATTGGGGTGAGTCAAACAGACTCAGTGAGAGGCTTTCCCATCCCTGATGTAGTAGCGGGTACCACTACAACCGGGGAAGAGGAGCCAATCACAAACACATACGCATATAACGGATTAAATTTCCATATATTAAGTGGTCAGGCAATTAGCTTATATCATATTCACAATAAAGAATTTAAAGCATGGATTTACATACATTTAAATTCACACATACATCATATCATGATTTAACATGTAATTCCATGTGGTCCTCTGTATTCAAGTAATCATAATCATAAACTGGCCCGAAGGCAATATCTCCGTTAGGAGAGAATCTGGCCCGAAGGCAATATCTCACGTGAGCAATATGGGAACCTAGTTGATCATTCTAGGAACCCCTGGTCCCAAGACTATACTTGGAACAATAGTCTGACCCCAAGACTTCACTTGGAGCATAGCCGGCGACTCATCTGACCTCGGTTTACCCAAGGCAATAGCCACAATGTGGTGTACTCATATACTCTGTATTTCTATGGGTTGACTCAAGACAAGAGACTCAATCTACCCGGACCACCCGTGATAGACTCGGTTCCCGCATTGTACCATAAATGACCTCTATGGACCTCTACTTGTTCATTTTACTTCTTCTTAGGCAATTCTAGATTTTCAAGTGGTTTCTAATTCGGACTCTTGGTTCAGAACAAAGTCACCTAGGTCTATCCTCTTTAAGGACTTACATACAAAACCACACCCTTCAGATAGTATTTACTCGATCCTACCCCCGATATCGTATAGGTCCCGTGGACCTTCTTTTCATATAAGGCTCCTTGAGCCACAATTGCTTTTACAATTCACAAACACACATATAGCACGTTTTCACATATACTGTAATTTAGGAACAACAATAGCATGTTATCTAACATGTAATTCCTACAAATAGGCAAGAAGGCAAACCATATATCCGTATCCGCAGTCAACCCTATAGGGCAAGGATAGGAAAGCCCCTCACATGGTTGGCCCCTCGTATCGGCTCTCGGTATGCCCGAAGGTCCGCTTACTGTATGGTGCCCTATACACATTTATTTGAGAGATTCAGAAGCTTGAAAATTTAACCACTATCGTGTACATGCAACGCTAGTGCTCATGTTCTCTCTAATTAATTCCATAGGCTAGTTGTTGGCTTGGAAATGCCCTCAACTAGTTTTAGGAACACCTAGCATGCTTCTATTCCGTGTCCAACCCTTACTTAATCGCGCTATTCGGAAACGTTGAATTTGGGAATCCAAGGTTACCCAATTCCACCTCTATGTGTCCATGCGAAGTTTCCATTGCGCAAGTCTTGAATTTATGGCTCAAGAGAGCCATAAATTCTCATTGTCTAAAATTTCCATTTATCAAACTAACCTTGAACATTTCACCTACACATGAATACACATACCCGAACACGCGTAAAATTAGAAAATTGTCTCTTTTTCCCCGAACGGGGTTCTGGGTGAGACGGGAATTACTCGGGTTTTAATCCCTCGTACATTCCAAATTTTTTTTAATAATTATATAATTATCATTCAACCTTTCAATGCACCCCAAATCATTCCACAACACCCTTAAACCTTAACAACCACATTTTCCTACACTTTTTCCAACCCGGATAAATTCCATCAAATTAATTCCGGTTCCTAGGCTTCCAACTCACTTTCTAACATGCAAATACTTCAACTTAGGACCCAGAATACTCAGATTGAATCAATTGGGGTCTTTCCAAAAATTCTTAAAATTGACAAAATTGGGGTATGAGAGTTTCGGGACTTCTCACCTCGATTCAACCGGTTAGAAGGACGATACGGAGTAGAGGAGACTCCCGGCTACCTTCCCCGGTGAAGAAACGGTGTTTTCCGGCGAGAGGCTCTCTTCCTCTTGTTTCTCTCTCTAACTCGAGCTCTCTCTCTCTCTAGTCACAAAGATGGTGACCGGCTCCGGCTTCCCCTCACGTCCGGCCACCACCACGCGTGGTGTCCTCCTCCTTGCTTCCGTCGACGTTGCTCTCCCGTCCAGCCCTCTCTCGCATTTCTCCGTGCAGCAACAAAACGACGCCAGCTCTCGTGCGTTTTCTTGCCTCCGTCTCTCCCTCACGCGTTTGGCCCTCTTCTTTATTTCTTTTCTTTTTCTTACTCCTTTCATTATATAATATATATATATATATATATTCTGATGTAGTATAATAATATTAAAAGTTGGAATACTTATAACTTAAAATAACTTGTATCTACAAATTAATAAGTAGTAGGATAGTGGGTGCTCCTATCCATTTTCAGCTTTTAAATTAATTAATGATGCTAGTTAAAATATTCTCGGGTATTACACCACATCACTTGCCACGTCACTCTCCCACTCTCTCTCCCCGCCACGTCAGCATATCCTCCCCCCTCTTCTTCTTCCTTTCCCTTCCGCTTCTCCATCTCCATCATCATCATCATCATCATCATCATCATCACCATCATCATCATAATCTTCGTCTTCCTCCTCCACCACCACCGCCGCTGCCGCCGTCCATTCTTCAAACTTTCTCAATCATCCAGTGGGGATACAGAACCCCTTACTTCTCCCTTTCACCTTCTTAACTCCCTCTAGGACCCCTCTTTTCAAGGTTTTCTTCAGTTAATCTCTGCCTTAAATTCAATCAATCAATTAATTAATTAGCTATAACGACTCCGATTTGGCGATTTGTTTTCAGGTTCGATTTCGAAGGCTCTGGTTGATTTCGAGAACATGAACAACGGGTCGTTTGAGAGCGGCGGTGGTGAAGAGGAATTATATGACGCGTGTTTCCATCAAGCGGGAAAGAAGAGGAGGCTGACGAACGAGTAAGTTCAGTTCCTCGAGCGGAACTTCAAGGTGGAGAACAAGCTCGAGCCGGAGCGAAAACCTCAGCTCGCGAAGGAGCTTGGGTTGCAGCCGAGACAAGCAGCCATTTGGTTCCAGAACCGACGAGCCAGGTTCAAGACCAAACAGCTCGAAAAAGACTACAACGCCTTGAAAACTTGCTTCGACAAACTCAAAACTGACCACGACCCTCTTCTCCACCAAAACGACAAATTAAAACAGCAGGTAACTTAATACTACTATGTATTTTACTCTGTTTTTCTCTTACTCTGTTTTGCTCACTGTGTATTTGCAGGTGAAATCGCTGAAGGAGAAGTTGATGGGGGTAGAGGAGAAAGAGAAGAGCGGTGGGGATTCAGAAGTGGTGGTGGTGGCAATGAATAATTGCAAGCAGGAAGATGTGAGTTCGGCGAAGAGTGATTTGTTTGATTCGGATAGTCCACCACACCATACTGCAGATTCATCCACCAAGTCGTTGTAGATGGAGACAGAGCAGTGCTCGGAGTTCTCACAACTGGAAGTAGAAGAAGGAGAAGAAGAAAACCTCATGATGACTTTGCCATGTCTGCCCAAGGTTGAAGAAGATGCTGCTTGTAACTTTGGGTTCCCAGATGAAGAGTTCTTGTAATGTTACTCTGTGTACTAGAAGTAATAAGAATTGAAGAAGAATGGTATAAATTTTAAAAAAGTATAAACCCAAAATTATGATGATGATGATGATGATGATGAGTATTGGGATCGTAAACTTTCAGACCGAGTTGTGTCACCAAAATGATGGTGATGATGATGAAGAAGAAGAAGATGGAGATGGAGAAGCCGAAGGGAAGAAGAAGAGGAAGGAGGATATGCTGATGTGGCGGGAAGAGAGAGTAGGAGAGTGACATGGCAAGTGATGTGGAGTGTCACGTCACCTTTTTTACACGTAGGATCCAACTCAGCATGCCACGTCATCATTTAACAAAAAAAGTTAACCAAGTTGGACGGAAGGACCAATTTGGAACTTCTTGCAAACATAAAGGACCAATTTAAAATTTTTGAAACTCTAATGAAACATAAAGGACTAATATAAAACTTTAATGAAACATAAATGACCAATATATAACTTTAATGAAACATAAAGGACCAATATAGAACTTCAATGAAACATAAAGGACCAATATAGAACTTTAATGAAACCTGAAGGACAAATATAAAATTTTTGGGAACATAAATGATAACTTTTGAAAGATAAAGGACCAATTTAAAACTTGGATGAAACATAGAGGGACCAAAATGGGCATTTGACCTTCTTTATATGTTTAGCATAAAGTTTCTCAAATCATAAGTTTCATTTATATTCTCTTTTCTATGATTGGTCATACTAAAGATAGTATTTTATATTTTCTCTCAACCGTGATTAGTTATATAAGAAAAGAACAAAATTTATATATATTTGATTATATCTTTGTCATAGGTTTACCTATTAAAAAAAATGACATGTGACTTTTTTTTGCCATCTCACATTCTGACACTTAATTAACTTACTATTATCAATCACTACAAAAAAAATGTGACATTTGGTGGCGACTGTCTTCGGCAGCCCACCACTATAACTTCGTCGTTGAAAGTTTTGGTGGTGACTGCATGTAGTCACCACCAAATATATAACTTTCAGTGCCGACTTTAGTAAAACAAATGACGCCATAAAAAATCGTTGGTTGTGTCCAAAGTTGCCACTAATTAAAGCGTCTCTTTCAATGGTGACTTTGGTCGCCACCAAATATATAACCTAATGTGGAACCCAAGCCTATGATCGAGACTAAAACGCCAACACACGCTTTGAATCAAGCAAAACCTTAGAATAAACACCCGCCCTACTGAACCCCTAAGAAACCGTTCTTAGAAATGCAGATAATAAAGCTAAAAAGGAAGATAATGAATAAACACCACAAAGATAAAACTAACCTTTCATAAGTAGTTTCAATCTCCTATTGCAACAAGCAAAGACAATCCTTCCTCACTTGCACACACACTTCTTTTCAAGAAGAAAACACAATAATACTTTGATTCAAAATTCATTCAACATGTCCCTTACAATAGAAAGTAAAGGAGTATTCACACTCCAAGAGAAAGAAAACCCTAATTCACTAATGGACTCTACTTACATAACATAAAATAAAGCCCAAAATAAAAGAAACCCAACACTTCAATTTAACCAAGTTACTAATGGACATTAAATAATATGACCGAAATATAATGATTTTCGTACAAATAATTAATCCAATTTATAATAAGCCTTGTAAGCTCAAAATATGACGATTTAGGCTTAAATGAGTCTTCACGTGTATAGTACTTGGTCCAAGCTGTCCAAATTGATATTTCCAAGCCCAATACATATTTTAAAGCTCCATTTTCAACCGACTTGGTTTTAAGGACGTTTTCAACAACAATTGAAGGCTCGCTTACTATTTGATTTGTCCAAGTCTCTTCCATAAGCCCCTTTAGTGACTCCATGATTATCCTAGCTCTAGTTGTGCCTCCTCTACTCGTAGCATTCCCTCCATCCTCGAATCTGAAACCATGTAAAAAGTAGAAGAATTAGAAACTTTAAAAATATGAAGCATATTATTCTCACCTAGAAGAATAATCTTGTAGGCATCACTTCTAGTTCTTTTTGGCACTTGAAAAGGATTATCTTCCTTAGCATCAATTGTGTTGCTCCAAAATTTTGGACAATTGTCTCCTTTCACTTGTTCCCAAATATAATCATTAAACACCGCATACTTCCGTCGCTCAATTTGTTGCCAATAAGGAAAGTTAAAAATTTCACCCTGCTTAAAAATAACTCCAAAACCTATCTCATAAGCATTAAATCCAATATCAAAATTCAAACCGTTAGGTATACAAAGTATATGTGAAGAACCTAAGTTTTTATTTAAAGACTTAAGTGTATGTTTTGAACTATGTTCACACTTTAAACCAAACTCTCCCTTGAATTTCTTTTGCTGCCAAAGCTCATTTGTCTCCTTAAAATGAAATATTTCTCCAAACACGAAATCAATTGGATTCTCAAGACCACTAAAAGGTGGTAATCCTTTAGTTATTTTGTCTGAAAAAACTTTCTGATGTACCTGCAACAAAGAAATATCACAACTAAACAAACATGGGTAAGTGTCACTAGAAATCAATGAATTTTCTTGAATTGGAATCACTATAGGTGATTCTGTGCCTAAGCATGCTCTCTTAAGCTCTTGTTCTTTTTCATTAAGATTTTCACTCTCCATTGGGCCTATAATTTGTTTCTTTTTTTATTGGCTTCTTTTCCCTTATTTGTTTCAATTTTCTCTCTACCCAAATCCCCAACAATTGAGGATTCAACACTCTCAACATACTCCTCGTTATGCACACAAACCTCAAAATGTGATTTAACTTCTTTTTCACCTTTGTCAAAATCCACCTTCTTTGGATAATCCTCTACATTAGATAGCTTCTCAAAGTAAGACGAAGAAAATCTTTTTCTCATCACCCTTTTCATCTCATCCCATGTAAAGATAGGATCTTTAGCGGATATCCTCCTTAAATTCTCTATTTCATCCCACCAAATTATTGCATATCCAACAAATGCAAAATAAACTAGTCTAATTTTCTTTTTTTCAGAGTATTTATGACGTGCAAATATCTTTTCAACCTCCTTCTCCCACTTTAGATATTCATCATCATCATTGATTCCTCTAAAAGTATGAATTATCTTTCTAGTGGAATTCAAGCTTCTACTCTTCACGTCATGTCCTTCTTCCCTCCTTTTCAAATCACCATCTTCAAACATTTTCTCAAACAACTTATTAAAATCACCAGCTCCTTTTCCAATGCTTCTATTTCCAGGACAATCTCGCTCCAATCTTTTCATTTGATTATTCGCTTTACTTAACTTCGACTCAATTCTATCAAACATCTTCATCATAGCATTCATGGTATAAACAGTAGCTCATTGTTCAAATCCATCTTTCTTTGCTATTATTCATTTATAAATCTGCAAGAAAATGTTAGCAAATAATAGAGTCTCACCAATTCACTCTCTCACGTGTTTACACTCAAACAAAATGTGACACTCGTGTTTGAACTCAATTATGGCTTTTACCCTCTTCTAGTCTCACCTTTATATGCCTTTTACCACTCAAGATTACCTTTGCAAGTTGGACTTCAGAACCAAATCGACTCAATTAAAGGGAAATTCACCCAAGTAGCAATTTATAAGAATACAAGGATAAGCCTAAACAAGAATGGAAAACAATGCAATTCTAGAGGCAAATTAAAGTGATCAACAAAGAAACAGAAATAACACACGAATAAGGATGTATGTTATGTGAGAAATTCAAGCTAAGTAACAGAATGCAAATGCTACTTACGAATGCAAAGACTCATTTAAACCTAAATATAATGATTTTCGCACAAATAATTAATCCAAATTATAATAAGCTTTTTAAGCCCAAAATATGATGATTTAGGCTTAAATGAGTCTTCGCGTGTATAGTACTTGGTACAAGCTTTCCAAATTGATATTTGCAACCCCAATACATGTTGTAAAGCTCCATTTTCAACCCACTTGGTGTTAAGGACATTTTCAACAATTGAAGTCCCGCTTGCTATTTGATTTGTCTAAGTCTCTTCCATAAGCTCCTTTAGTGACTTCATGATTATCCTAGCTCTAGTTGTGCCACCTCTAATCGTATCATAACCTCGCCACTAAAGCACAACAAATGACATAAAAAAGACATGTTTGAGTGGTGACTTTGGTCTCCACCAAAATGTCACTAACTGTCGGTGGCAACTTTGGTCGCCACCAAACTGTTATGGGAAGTTTTGATGATTTTTTTAATAATTCAATTACAATGCTTTATATTTTTTTAATAATTTAGTGGTGCCTAAAATTGCTTTATTTTAAGCTTATAATAGAAGTGTAGATACCATAACTATAGCAAGAATTTAAGAATTTTCAAAACCAAACACATTAACACGAAATTATATATATAAACCCAAAATTTGTATATAACAATAGTATTGATAGTAATATTTCTAAAATGGATTACAACCACAATCAAAAGATACTCAAAACTAAAAGACTACTCTCTAACCACTCATTCCAAAAGTCACCAATTCTCACATCTCTAAAATCTTCATCACACAAGCACTTAACTAAACCAGTACAGATTACACAAAAAATGAATATAGGAAAAGACTCTAACCCAAGATAATTGTGTAGTGTGTCCTTTGCAAATAATTTTGCCAATGTGTCAACACACACATTACAGTGCCTTGGTATCCATCTAAAAGAGATTACAACGCACATATTTTCAAGACAACATTTTTATTGATCCATTTAAAAATATTTAGTATAAACCAATAAAAAAACATAACAGTATCCAAGAGTTCACTCCAATACAATTGTGGAATTCAAGTTCAAATCCCAATTATCTTCTCCTCCAATTTTCATCTTCGCAAACAAGGAGAATATATCTTGATTCTCTCTTATTTCCTTCTCTTCTCCTCCTTAATTTCCAATCCAACCATACCTTAAATTTAGGTAGAGAAAAAAAATCATAACTACAAATTTGAAAATCAAAACTGATGCGGAACCCCAAGGTTATAAAGAACCCGAAACCCCAAACACACAATATGGACAGAACAAGAAGACGAAAACAAACCCCCAACCTATTGAACCCCCAATTGATAATGCAAATGGAAACACAAATAATCGGTTGATTTAAAAAGCAAGAATGAATTCGCCACAAAGTGATTACCTTGATAAGAATTAATTCTCGATGCAATAGAAGAAGATAAGCACCTCTCCTATGGATTCTTCTTTCAGCTAAGAAGAAGAAGAAAAGCTCAAAGCTCTCTATTAAAATTCCAAAATCAAAATCTCCCAATACAAAAGAGTTAAATGAGTATTTATACTCCAAAAAAGAAAACCCTAGAATATTGAAGCATGTAAAACCCTAATTAACTAATGGGCTAACCTAACATAACATAAACTAAAGCCCAAACACAAAAGACAATTTTAAAATAAAACTATTGGGTCTTTTAACAATCATACTTAAGCCCAATCTAATTAAAACATTAAATCTAAAATAAGTGTCTTGAATCACTAATGGGCTTTAAATAATAAAGCCTAAATATAGTGATTTTCGCACAAATAAGTAACCCAAATTACAATTAGCATTTTAAGCCCAAAATAAGAAGATTTAGGCTTAATTAAGTCTCCACATGTATAGTACTTGGTCCAAGCTCTCCAAATTGATGTTCTCAAGCCCAATACATGTTGTAAAGCTCCATTTTTAGCCCTCTTGGTGCAAATGACGTTTTTAGTAATTATTGAAGGCACAATTACTGTTTGATTTGTCCATGTCTCTTCCATAAGCTCCTTTAATGATTCCATGATTTTGCTAGCTCTAGTTGCACTTCCTCTGCTCGTATTAAAAACACTACAAATATCATTGAGAATTCTATACATTATTCAAGGACCCCCAGCATTCTCCAAAAGCAATCTCACCATTCTTAGAAAAGCTCTTTTACATCAAGAAAAAGAAGAGGTGAAAGAAAAGACTCTTTTATTTACACACTTCGAATTTTCTTTGAATATACATGATTAGAAAAGAAAATTGGTAAAAAAAAACTATCAACCAATCACACTCTTGCAAGTAATTAGTGACCTATTCTCTATTGCTGGACTGTCTTCAATTTCATCCATGTGTAGTATTCACACAGGATCGGACGTTGATTTACTTTCTGAGGTGCCAATTGGATGGATTTCAAAGATGGTGACTTCCTTTCTTGCTCAATCGTTTGTCTCTTTCTCTCCTCCGCTCGTTGCAGCTCGAGTGTAGGCAATGAGTGTGTAGCGTCTCTATCTAGGAATGGCAAAAATTTCCACCTCACGGAGATCCTTATTAGAATTTTTTGTGCGGGACTCCATATGTGAGGAATTTTTTCATTCGAGGACGGAGACGGGAAGTATGTCCCATGTCGCGGGTCCCCGACCCCAAGAAGTTTTTATATAATTTCATAATATATTATTATTTATTTAATTATTTTTTTATTAATTTTTATATTATAATATATCTAAAACTCAAGGGCACATTCTAAATTTTATATTAACATTATTTTAATGCGGGTGGGACATCCTTGTTTTGATGTGCACCTAGATCCTTAAGCGGTGGTCAATGGTCAAGACAACTTTCATATGAAAAAGTCCAATAAAATGTTTTACAAAATTAACATACCAATATATATTTTGAATTAACTTACCAATTATGGGCTGGGTTACATATCTTCTAATATATATCTAATTTTAAATGTTTTGACAAATTCATTTTGTGATTCTTTTAATACTCAAACTTATAGATTTTATTTGTTAATCTCCAATACTTTGCAATAAGATTTGTGTTGAACTGTACCCTATACAAATTAATGCAATCTGAATGAACTCTATGTTAATGCAATCTAGTCAAATCAATCTTCAAAGAGTGACTAATTTAAGCTTGTTGTCTCCAAATGTTGTTACCACAACAAGAGACTGCCCACCAGACTTGACTACAGGTTTGTTACTACCAATGATCAAGGGTTCATTATGGTCCTCTATATTTCATTCAAGTTTTAAATTAGTCCTTTATATTTCACAAGTTTTAAATTGGTCATTTATCTTTCCCAGAAGTTCTAAATTGGTCCTTCCGTTCAAGTCCGTCAATTTCTTAAGTTAACTGCTGACGTGGCGTGTCAAGGTAGACACATAATCTCTCCTACGTGTATCAAATAGCTGACGTGACCTTAGACACACTAAAAACACCCAAACGACGTCGTTTAAGCCAAAAATAAAACCATGCTGAAAGGACCAATATAAAACTCTGATGAAACATAAAGGACTAATATAAAACTTTAATGAAACAAAAAGGACCAATATAGAACTTCAATGAAACATAAAGTACCAATATAGAACTTTAATGAAACATAAAGGATAGGACCAATATAGAACTTTAATGAAACCCAAAGGACAAATATAAAACTTTTGGGAAACATAAATGACCAATATAAAACTTTTGAAAGATAAAGGATCAATTTAGAACTTGGGTAAAATATAGAGGACCAAAATGGCCATTTGAACTTTGTGAAATATTTGGCTTTGGATTTGTACCATTACTGATGGTATGTGGTTAACCAGGGATTGGACAGTGAAGCAATTGAGACTATGATTAAAGAATTGGAGGAAGATATAGAGCAATTTCAAATCCAAAGGTTGAGTTTCCCATATGGTGTTTGAGTGTGGTGATACTACTAAGCATGATTCATGTTTGCTAAACCTTGCTTTCTTGATATATATTTTCAGAATTCTTTGAATAGTTCTTTCCTTAATTGTGTTCTGATCATGTTTTATGCTTGTGTTTTAAAGTTAGAATTACTCTAACTTGGGTACCTCCCCTTTGGTTGCACAATAGGAAAGTCTTGACTATATTATAGGAATTAGATAATTGTTGTAAAACAAGAGCTTAGCAACAAAAGAGCAACAAGAATATGCACCAAAATTTTATTCATACTTCACTTGTGTACAATAGTCCCTATTTATAGGACTTTAGCCATAAGGTAACATTAAGAATATAATAATGTACCTTTAAGCACACTAATTGAAAGGTTACACAATTCTCTTAAAGAGGCCTTTATGGAGAGGTTACCAAAGATATAAAGAGACAAGTGACCATGTGTAGAGTTTAGGAAGAATCCAATGTTGAAAATGTGGTCATCCACATATAAATACATATATTTATAATACTTCCCCTTGGATGACCACTCATCATGAACATGCCTCGTTAAAACCTTCCTAAGAAAAACCCAGTGGGACAAAATCTTAGCTAAGGAAAAAGAGTACATAATTCATAATTAATTTTCTTCCCCTGAAGTCTTCAGGACTTCGTATGAATATGCCTCGTTAAAACCTTGTTAAGAAAAACCCAGTGGGACAAAATCTTAGCTAAGGAAAAAGAGTACATAATTCATACTTAAAATTTCTTCCCCTCGAGTTTACATATTATCATGAATGTCTTTAAGACTTCTCATTCCAATGTTATACACATGCTTCTTGAAAACTTTAGTTGGCAAAGCTTTGGTAAAGAGATCAGCTACATTGTCGCTTGACTGAATTTTGCGAACATCAATATCACCTTTCTTTTGTAGCTCATGAGTATAGAAGAATTTAGGTGAAATGTGTTTAATCCTATCACCCTTAATGAATCCATCTTTAATTTGTATGATACATGCTGCGTTATCTTCATACAATATTGTTGGTTCGGCATTGGTTGTAGACAACCCACATGCATCTTTAATATGATGAATCATTGTTCTCAACCATATACACTCACGGCTTGCTTCATGAATAACCAATATCTCAGAATGATTTGATGATGTAGCTGTGATGGTTTGTTTTACTGATCGCCATGAAATGGCAGTTCCCCCATATGTAAAGATGTAACCTGTTTGTGAACGAGCTTTGTGGGGATCAGAAAGATATACAGCATCAGCATATCCAATTAATTCTAGCTTTCCTTTCTTTGGAAAAAATAAACCCAGATCAGATGTTCCACGAAGATATCGAAGAATATGTTTCACACCATTCCAATGTCTTTTTGTTGGTGCAGAACTAAACCTTGCTAATAAATTTATTGCAAAAGCTATGTCTGGTCTAGTAGAATTTGCAAGGTATAAAAGTGCTCCTATTGCACTAAGATATGGTACTTCAGGACCAAGAAATTCTTTGTAATCTTCTCGTGGACGAAATGGATCTGTTTTTATATCAAGTGGACGAACAACCATTGGATAACTTAAAGGATAAGATTTATCCATATTAAATTGTTTCAAAATCTTCTCAATGTAAGATGATTGATGAACAAGAATTCCACTTGGTAAATGTTCAACTTGGAATCCCAGACAAAATTTTGTCTTCCCAAGATCTTTCATTTCAAATTCTTTTCTTAAGTATTGTGCAGTTTTTGAAATCTCTTCTAGAGTTCCTACAATATTTATGTCACCAACATAAACTGCAACAATAGAAAATCCAGAATTTGTTTTCTTGATAAAAACACAAGGACAAATAGGATCATTCTTATATCCTTCTTTCAATAAATACTCACTGAAACGGTTATACCACATTCTTCCAGATTGTTTCAATCCATATAAGGATCTTTGTAATTTGATGGAATACATATCTCGAGGTTTCGATCTATATGCTTCAGGCATCTTAAATCCTTCAGGGATTTTTATATATATGTCATTATCTAATGACCCATATAAATATGCCGTTACTACATCCATCAAATGAATATCAAGTTCTTCAAAGGATACCATACCAATTAAAAATCGGAATGTAATTGTATCCATAACTGGAGAATAAGTCTCATTATAATCTATACCCGGTCTTTGTGAGAAACCTTGTGCCACAAGTCGTGCCTTATATCTCACAACTTCATTTTTCTCATTTCTTTTACGGACAAATACCCACCTATACCCAACAGGTTTAACATCTTCAGGTGTTTGGGTAACTGGTCCAAAAACTTCTCGTTTTGATAACGAGTTTAATTCGGCTTGTATAGCCTCTTTCCATTTTGGCCAATCATTTCGATGTCAACATTCTTCTACAGTTTTGGGTTCAGGTCCCTCATCATTGGTAATTTCAGAAGCAATTGCATATGCAAAAATATGATCAACAATAATTTCATTTCTTTCCCACATTTTCCTATATTTTAATGAGATCTCATAATTTTCCGGTACCGGATCCACTTCTGGGGTTGAAACTACTTCTGGAGTTACCTTTTCAGAAATGTGGGGTTGTTGATTCATATTTGAAATATCCTGAATATCTTGAAGAGTATTTTCTCTACTTTTTCTCTTTCTGGGAATGGTATCTTTTGCACCAATCGATCTACCACGCTTCTGGCGTATTTTAGATTCATTAGCTGCTGTAATAGTAGATTGTCTTGCAGGGACATCTAATCGTGTTGGAATATTTGCAACTGATATATGCGATTTAGTGACCCTCTTAGTATCCACAAAATTATCTGGTAATTGATTTGCAACATTTTGCAAATGAATAATTCTTTGAACTTCAAGTTCACATTGATTTGTGCGAGTATCATGAAAAGACAATGTAGATGTATTCCAACTAATATCTTGTGCTTTTGCAACCTTATCTTTTTCTTCCCCTAAAGGTGGAAAAATTGATTCATTGAAAATACAATCTAAGAAACGTGCTCTAAAAAGTTCACCAGTTAAAGGTTCAAGATATCTAATAATAGACGGTGAATCAAAACCAACATAAATCCCGAGGCGACGATGAGGTCCCATTTTAGTACGATGAGGAGGTGCAGTAGGAACATACACAGCACAACCAAAAGTTCTGAGATGAAATATATTTGGTTGTTGACCAAAAACAAGTTGTAATGGAGAAAATTTATGGTATGCAGTTGGTCTAATACGAACCAAAGATGCAGCATGTATTATAGCATGTCCCCAAGCAGTTGCAGGGAGCTTTGACTTCATAAGCAAAGGTCTAGCAATGAGTTGTAACCTTTTAATAAAATATTCAGCTAAACCATTTTGTGTATGAGTATGAGCTACTGAATGTTCAACAGTAATTCCTATTGACATACAGTAGTCATAAAATGCTTTTGAAGTAAACTCACCAGCGTTATCTAAACGTATTGTTTTAATAGAATGATCAAGAAAGTGTGCCCTTAATTTTATTATTTGAGCCAGTAATTTAGCAAAAGCTACATTACGAGTTGAAAGTAAACAAACACGTGACCATCGAGTAGAAGCGTCAATTAAAACCATGAAATATTGAAATTGACCACATGATGGATGAATAGGACCACAAATATCTCCTTGTATACGTTGTAGAAAAGAAGGAGACTCAATGGGTAATTTAGAAAAAGATGGTTTAAAAATTAATTTGCCTTGAGCACAAGATTCACAAATGAAATCATTTGATAATAGGATCTTCTGGTCCTTTAGTGGATGTCCACATGTATTTTCTATGATACGCCGCATCATAATTGAGCCGGGATGACCAAGACGGTCATGCCAAAGTATAAAAGTCTTTGGGTCCGAGCACTTTTTGTGCATAAAATTTGATTCAACCATTTTTATTGTTGTAAAATACAATCCAGTAGAAAAAGCAGGAAGTTTCTCTAATACAAGCTTATGGCTTGATACGATGGAAGTAATGTTTAAATATTCTACAACACTTTCATTGTTTGTCTCAATGTGATACCCATTACGACGAATATCCTTGAAACTTAGTAGATTTCTTCTAGATCTACTAGAATATAACGCTTCATCAATTGTTAATTGTGTCCCTTTTAACAATAGAATTTGACATCTTCCAGAGCCTTCTATAACATTTCAAGAACCAGATATTGTATTAACATTAATTTCAGCTAATGTTAATTCTTGAAAATATTTTTTATCTCGAAGAATTGTATGAGTTGTACCACTGTCCACAAGGCATATGTCATCCTCCATAATGCTGAATATAATTCCTTATCTAAAAATAAATTAAAATTATTTTAATACTTTGATGGAATAAAAGTACCATTTTATTGAAATTCAAACAAATGCAGAAAGTAAATTACACTTTAAAATGAAACACAAATACTTGAAATTAAAATGAAACATAAACTAAAACTCTCTTAAACAAAGTAGTCATTTCCATCACAAATATTTCCATCACAAATTAAATGGTCAATTTTGCCATTAGGATCTTCAAAAAAATCAGCAACATCAAAATCCAGTTTCATTTGTGATCCATCAGAAATAGTAGGATTAATGGGCTCAGAAAAATTCACTTCAGCTTGTTTTCCTTTCTGCTTATTAAGTGATACTTTGTAAAGATCAGCCAAATGTTTTGGAGTACGGCAAACACGGGACCAGTGGCCTTTTGTGCCACATCTATAGCAAATATCTTCACCCCTTTGGGTTTTAGTTTTTTCTAATTTTTCTTCATTTTTGGTCCCTTTCTTGTGCGTTTGAGTAGCAGTGTAGCACTATTATTCTCAAAATTTGAAGGAGGATTATTTTGACGAGTCCAAGTATTTTTACTTCCACGGCCTCGTTTTCCACCACGACCTCGTCCATGACCATGAGAAAAAGTCACATTCGCTTCTGGGAATGGAGTTGATCCAGTTGGACGGGATTGGTGATTCTTCATCAAAAGCTCATTGTTTTGCTTGGCCACAAGCAAACATGAAATTAGCTCAGAATACTTAGTAAACCTACACTCTCGATATTGCTGCTGCAGGAGCACATTCGAGGCATGGAAAGTAGAATATGTTTTTTCCAACATATCCTCATCAGTAATTTTCTCTCCACATAATTTTAATTGAGAGCTAATTTTAAATAAGGCCGAATTATACTCACTTACGGTTTTAAAATCTTGCAAACGTAAGTGAATCCAATCATAGCGAGCTTTGGGAAGAATAACAGTTTTTTGATGTTCATATCTTTCCTTCAAATTTGTCCAAAGGACTAACAGGTCCTTAACAGTGAGGTACTCACTTTTCAATTCTTCATGCAAATGATGGCGAAGAAAAATCATTGCCTTTGCGCGATCCTGCAGGGATGCTTGATTTCCTTCTTTGATAGTCTCTCCAAGATTCATTGCACTTAGATGAATTTCAGCATTAAGAACCCATGACAAGTAATTTTTTCCATAAATATCAAGTGCAATGAATTGAAGATTTGTGAGATTCGATATAGTGAATAAACTACACTTTAAAAATTAAAAGTTAGAATTCAAATGCTAAATATATATATATATATATATTTATGAAAAATATATATTTCTTTACGTACCTTGATGTGATGGAAACAAGTTCAGAGATCTTTCAACACACAGATTTTAGAGTCTCGTGCTGATAACGTGTTGTAAAACAAGAGCTTAGCAACAAAAGAGCAACAAGAATATGCACCAAAATTTTATTCATACTTCACTTGTGTACAATAGTCCCTATTTATAGGACTTTAGCCATAAGGTAACATTAAGAATATAATAATGTACCTTTAAGCACACTAATTGAAAGGTTACACAATTCTCTTAAAGAGGCCTTTATGGAGAGGTTACCAAAGATATAAAGAGACAAGTGACCATGTGTAGGGTTTAGGAAGAATCCAATGTTGAAAATGTGGTCATCCACATATAAATGCATATATTTATAATAATAATTAAAATTTAGCAATATTGCGTATAAGTATTACGCTAAGAATGAATTAGAGTTTACTACCTAAACTTTCAAGGCTAGCAAGGCGAAAGAAAGAGTTGACTTTGATGCTTAGGTGATGAGTGGTCAAGAAAAATCCAACCTTTTATTATTAGAACCATGAATTGAATTATTACAAAATTAAATGCTTTGATTATTTTTGTCCTATTTTTTCATTGATTGTCACCTAAAAATTTTGAAAAATGTCTGTGCATGGATGAAATTGCTATTTAGTTGACAAACAACTTTTTCACCCTAAATGATTAATTTCTATTGAACCAAAACTGATTTGGATAACTAAACTGAGTAATACTACTTTTGCTAAAATTTTTTTGTCCCTAGAACTAGTTTCTAGTCTTTTGTCTTTTCAATTAATAGCTTGAGTGCAAGTATTGTGAGTAAAGATACAAGGCTGAATATGGTGCTACTAGAAGTTACTCTTATGTAAGTATTATAGATACCTTTTACATTATAGCTACTCTTATGGATATGAATCTTATTATTTAGCAAATTAATTAGGGATGGCAATGGGCAGGATCTGAATAGGATACCGCATTCCCTGTCTTCGGTCCTGGTAGTTAGTATTTTTCCCATCCCCATACCCGTCCCTGGCCGGGTATGAAATTTGATACTCATATCTGGACCCATCGAATACTTAGATCCCCAGACCCAGTCCCGGACCCGAAAAATTTACTATTTTTTTTCTACAAAATTTGCTACTTTCATCACAAGTACTTTAATCACGAGTATTGAACACACATTCATAAATTTAATTATTTCCAATTTAAGAAAAACAAACTTCAAACACACAATAAAATAAACATAAAAAATCTAAGTTCATCCTTAAATAAACAAATATAAACATAAAATGTGGTGTGAAATGTGAATGTGTGAATCGCGATTCGTGAATGGGGTTGGGTGGGTGAGTGAGATGAGAGTCTGATTGAGTTTGTATGAATGGATGTCACGTATTGTGAGGTGAGTGTAATTTTTTTTTTAAATTTGATATGATATATAATATATTTTTATATAAAATATTTATATATAAAATAATTTTTTATATATTATATCATCGGGTCCGGGGCCCGGGTGAACCCTTACCCGTTCCCGGACTCGGACTTTTACCCGTTAAAATCCCCAGACCCTAACCCAAACTCATTTTTTCAATACTCAAACCTGGACCCAACGGGTAAATTTTCTGGGTACCCGTTGATTCTGGATAAAATTGTCATCCCTAAAATCAATTCTCTATTATTGTAGAAACCATAAATGGAAATTGTTGCAAGCATGTGTGGTTTGCCCAAGTTCAATTTAACTTATCATCAACAAATTACCATTTCAATTAATATTTTAAAAATTAGACCGGATAATGGCTTGAACAAACTTTCGGGTCATGGTTCAACCGAACGACATCATCAATAATTAAAATAAGTTAAATATATAATGATTTTTACATATATAAATTAAAATAAGTTAAATATATCAATTATTAATTTTTATAATTATAACATTATTAATTTTTATAATTATAAAATATTTCTGTACACAAGAAAATTATTGTATAAATTTTTTATTCTTATTTTGTATTTAATAATATCAAATAATATATTTTGTCATTTTTTAAATATGCTTATTATATTATATATAAGTTATTGTCCCTTCTATCAAAAGATATCTAATGGTTCAGTGATCAATAGCTTCTATTGGATGTAAAGGAGACCAAGTTTGAATCTTGTCACTGTAATTTCAAACAATTATTTTGCACAAATAAGTGGACAACCGGGTCTCGGAAAACCTGTCCAAGCCACAAGTTTAGTGGGAACCGCTCGGTTCAACTGGATTTCATCCGGTTCAAAACAAGCCAAATAAAAAGCAATTCGAATGTGGTTGACCGGGCCGGACCATTGGCTAGTTCTCGGTCCAATCGGTTAAACTGGAAAACCTGGTTGCAGAAAACTTGTTTGAGCCACATGTTTACTGCTGGTAATTGCCCGGTTCAACCGGATTTCATCTGGTTCAAAACAAGCCAAATAAAAAGCGATTCGAATGTGGTTGACCGGGCTGGACCATTAGTTATTTTCCAGTCCAGTCAGTTGAACTAGCCAGTCTGGTCCGATTTTCAAAACATTGATTTCAATCATTTCATTCCCTTAGCCAAGTGTCAATTTAACTATAGAATTTTGATTGGTGGACTTATTTTTGAACAATTTATGTATGGTATTTCTATTTGTTCTGTTTTATAGAAAATGCTCTCCACCGAGGATTTGAGATTTTAAAAAACATCTCAACTGCTGATTTTTTTCTACTAAGTTTGGTTGGGATTGGAATTGGAATTGGGAGGATTGGAGTTGGAATTGTACGAAAATCGAGAAATTTCAATGTTTGGTATGGCATTTGGAATTGAAATTTGGATTCTTAGAATTACCATTTATTTGGTAGCAATTTGGAATTTGGATTGGGGGAGTTGGAAATAGAATTTTACAAAAATCGAAGAATTTTAATGTTTGGTATGACATTTGTTATTGGAATTTGGATTCTTAGCCCAATTCTAAGATTTTTTGGAATTGGAATTCTAATAATGAGATATGAAATTAGAATTAAGGTAGGAAATTTTTTTTTGCCCCTTCGAGTTAATTAATGTAATAAGGTATGGATATATTTTATTAAAAATATATAATGAAGGTAATTTGGTCTTTTTAATTCACTTTCTTTTACAAGTTTTCCATTATGGTTTTTACAAACCAAACATACTTTTCAATTCTGATTCCAATTCCAATTCTAATTCCAAACCCACCAATTTCAATTTTCTTTTCAATTCAATTCAATTCCAAAATTCAAAACATACCAAACGCAACAGTAACATACTTTTCAATTCCAATTCCAATTCTAATTCTAATTTCAATTATCTTTTCAATTCAATTCAATTCCAAAACCAAATTGCAACCAAACGCAGGATGCAAGATGGAAATGCTACAAAAGGATATGAAGCAGACGAGGAAGAGACACTTTGTAGATATTTTGAAAAATATTTGTTAATAGTTAAATAAAATTTTATTGCACTAAAATATTTTCTATTACAAACTTATATATAGAAGATCAATTTATTGAACAGCCATTAAATTTGTGCTCTTTCAGTTTTCATTATATTTTGTGCAATTGTAAAATAGCATGTATTAAATAGAAACAAAATTTTCAACAAATTTAGCAATGTATATTGCGTGTTTAAACGATGTTTTAAATACAAATTTAGCAACAAATTGTGCCTCTTAAAATTAGCAACGGAAATAATGACATTGCTAAAAGTTTTAAAATATTTGGATCAGTGACATCCTAATTCAAACTTAGCAACGGATTAGTTCGTTGCTAAATTAGCATCAGACTAAATTACATCCGGTGTTAAATTTACCAAGACCAGACTTAGGAACCGATTTAGCAACGTCGAAAATTCGTTGCAAAATTCTCATTAGCAACATATTTTTGCCATTTAGAAATAGATTCGGCCGTTGCTAAATAGCATTTTTCTAGTAGTGAGCTACCTTTCATAGTTACTCTTTATTAATAATATTTTCTCACTCAATCATCTACTTGTTTTCTCAAAATACTTCCTAATCTTTTTTCTCGATTCGAATGCTAAGGCATATTTACTCCGAAACTACTGAAGGTTCCGCAAGAGATTTGATCCTTGGTTGTGCACTAAACTGCACTACTTAGGTTTATTTAAGCCTAACTTTATGACGAGTTACAGGTGTAAACTTCACATTTACGCCGCTCATTAGGTACTCATAGGTTTGCAATCTATCATGTTAAATCACTCTAGAAACTTGTTGATGTAATTATCTTGTCAAAGAGACAAGATTCTTTTTGAACAACTTTTTTGGATCTTAACTCTAAGTATATACTCTACTTCACCCATGTCTTTAATCTCAAGTTCGATGACAACAATTCCTCAATAGCCATCATAGAACCACTTAATGTAGATATTGTGGTCTTCCCTTATCATTTGGAAGTTATATGAGGTTATTGCTTTGTGAAATCTCAAATATCATTGTCTGGATAATTGTTTCAATCCATAAATGAACCTTTTAAGTTTACAAACTTCCTTCTTATTTCAATTTTCAGTGAAACCTAATGGATGCACCATTTATTCATCTAGATCACTATTTATGAATGCAGTTTTTATATCCATATGATGTAATTTGTTGCTCACTGAAACTACACGGTGCAAGTATACACCGCTAACATGTAGTAAAGTGATGAGAAAGAGTATCATCCACAGGGAACTTCAGCTAAAAACTTCTGAATACTAGTGCGTTGTATTTTCCTAATTCAAGCCACGTGAATTCAAATTTCATCTTTTGCAATAGAAAAACCGGAAATAAGAATCTATTAATATATATAAAAGAAACTACATTAGGCCAATGCTTGCCACATCATTATAGTGCCTTATTTGCTCAATCTAAACATAAGCAAATCCATATTAATGCTTGGATCCTTTAATCTAATTGGCATATATTCAGTGACGACTCAAAAAAGTCGCCACTAAAAGTCCACCTTCAGTGGCGACTCAATAGCACATATGCACTTGGGGCTATTCATATAAACACATATACTATTGCACGTTGACCGCTTACTTGCAAATAATACACGTGCACCACAAATTCATTCATATAAATATATTTCATATAACGATTGCACAAAATAGAGCAAACCACATTTTCATGTTGTCATCCAACCCTGTGGGGCAGGGATGGGAGAGCCCCTCACCTCGTTGGCCCTCCTGATCAGACCTCGGAATGCCTGAAACTCCAATTACCCTGTGGTGCCCTATACACATATATATTTAAGAAATTTAGAACGTGTAACTAAGCATCTAACATGCACGTGCCATGCTAATGCTCATGCACCCTCTAGATATTTTCCAAGAACTAATTATTTAGTTCGTTACGTCGTCTAAATTGCTCTTTTTGAAAGTCCATACTGTCTTATCGACCTTCACACATTCGGGCCATTTAGAACTTCTAAATGCTTAGGTTAGAGATTCTCATCTGTCTAAATTTTATTTTACATGTTCATAAGAGTATTTAGCTAGTAAAAGAATTAAATTCACGGTTCAAAAGAGGCTCTAGCTTACTCATTCCACCGTCTCCCTTATTCGCCGAGTAAAAGCTTAATTACTACCTTTTTAATTATATATAAAAATATAATTGGCTATAATTGGAGCCTTGGGACCAATTTAGCGGGTCTTAGGTGTCCACCACGGACTAGCCTGAGATGTCCAACCCACAACACAGCTCCTTACTGTACGGTGGCTTAGTATTTCGCCTCTTTTTCACCGGATCGGGTTCCGGTTGAGATGGCAAATGCTCGGGCTTTATTCCCTTGACTATTTCCAGCATTTATAACACCTATACGACTCCAATCAAAGCCTATTCTTGCATTAAACCAGCAAAAATTCAATTTATAGGAAGTTTCTAACTAAATTTTCCAAATTTCCATACCCGGTCAAATCCTACGGTTTAACTTCGATTCTGAACCTCCCCAAGCACTTAATAACACTCACTAAGCTCAAATTAAAACCTGGAATGCCCCGATTGGAAGAATTTGAAGAATTCCTAAAATATCCAAAATTGGAGAAATTGGGGTTTTAAGAGTTTGGGGCTTTCTTACTTGATTTCAATCGGATAGAAGGTTGGATGGGGGTGAAGGAGAGGTCTGGTGGCTGTCTCCGGCGGTGGAGCCGTGTCTCCAGTGAAAATCCGGCCATACCCTCCATCAAGCTCTTCCTCTTCTCTCTCGGTTTGTCTCACGTTTTGCTGTCTCTGCTTGTGCGTTTTGCTTCTTGCTTTCTCTTTTTTTTAATTGTGTGTGTTTTGCGTTTTGCCTCTGCTCTCTTTTTCTTTTATTTGTTTATTTGTGTGTGTGTATGTAATGGGAGGGGGTCACGGTTGCCCCCCCCCATATATTTTGTTATATATGTATATATATATATTTGCTTTTCATTTTTATTTTATTTTATATTTACTTTCCCTTTTTTATTAAATAGAAAAACTTATTTACTTGTTATATCCTCTTTTTCCCCCATCCTTTTAAATTCCCTTTTTCATCTAGGTCCTAAATAAATTTCCATTTTTTTTTATTTTTTTTATAGTATTTTTTTTTTAGAAAATAGGTATAATTTTAATTTTCTATTTCTTCACTCTTCTTCATTTTATTTCAACTTTCTAATTTAATTTATTTTTCTGTCCAAAAAAATAAATAAATTAATAATAATGATAATAACTAAAATAAATATCTCGATATTACACCACCGAAGGTCCTCCTTCAGTGGCGAAAAAAGTCGCCACTGAAAGTCCACCTAGAGTGACGACGCAAAAATGTCGCCATCGAAGGTCCTCCTTCAGTGGCGAAAAAAGTCGCCACTGAAAGTCCACCTTCAGTGACGACTCAAAAAAGTCGCCACTGAAGGTCCACCTTCAATGACGAGAATTCCATGTCGCCACCGAAGGTCCTCCTTCAGTGGCGAAAAAAGTCGCCACTGAAAGTTCACCTTCAGTGACGACAATTTCATGTCGCCACCGAAGGTCCTCCTTCAATGGCGAAAAACGTCGCCATTGATTGTCCACCTTCAGTGACGACGCAAAAAAGTCGCCACTGAAATTCCACCTTCAGTGGCGACAATTCCATGTCGTCACCGAAGGTTCACTACAAGAAAATCTACTTTCACTGAAAGTCTACCTTCAATGGCGACTCAAAAAAGTCGTCACTGAAAGTCAACCCTCAGTGGCAACTCGAAAAAGTCGCCACTAATGGTCCACCTTCAGTGACGACAATTCCATGTCCCCACCGAAGGTCCTCCTTCAGTGGCGAAAAAAGTCGCCAATGAAAGTCCACCTTCAGTGACGACAATTCCACGTCGCCACAGAAGGTCCACTACAAGAAAATCTACTTTCACTGAAAGTTGACCTTCAATGGTGACTCAAAAAAGTCGCCACTGAAGGTCCTCCTTCAGTGACTAAAATTCCATGTCGCCACCAAAGGTCCTCCTTCAGTAGCGAAAAAAGTCGACACTGAAAGTCCACCTTCAATGACGACTCAAAAAAGTCACCACTGAAAGTCGACTTTCAGTGACAACAATTCCATGTCGCCACCAAAGGTAGGAAACATAATAAATATTTTAGAATGAAATTATATAACAAAAATTGACATATGGCTCAGTGGTTGCTGTAGAAAACACTATGCATCATGTCCCACCTTCGAAGCCATCAATGCGCCAATTTTGAAAAATATAAAGTGGCCGGCGACCGCCGGAGGTCCGACGGTCGACAATAGAGGTCCGGTGGCCGGCGGCAGAGGTCCGACGACTGGCGTTCGGTGGCGGAG
Source organism: Senna tora (assembly GCA_014851425.1). Taxonomy (NCBI): domain Eukaryota; kingdom Viridiplantae; phylum Streptophyta; class Magnoliopsida; order Fabales; family Fabaceae; genus Senna; species Senna tora. The sequence goes on along the minus strand of CM026267.1, from coordinate 22,137,962 downwards.
GTCTTCACCGACCGTTGAAGTTTCGGCAAGTGGTTTCAGTGGCGACTAAAATTTGCTACAAAAAGTGGTATCGGTGGCGCCGTCACCGAAGGTTTTCAGTGGCGACAATAAAAAGTCGCCACTAAAGGTCTTTTCAGTGGCGACAAAAAATCGCCACAAAAAACTCCAACTTTTATTGCTGTTTTAGTGACGAAAATTAACCTTCTTTGGTGGCGACTTTGAAAGTCGTCACTATAGGGCTTCAGTTGTGGACTTTTCAGTGACAACTTTTATGTTGCCACTGAAACCTTTCAGTGACGACTTTTGGACTTTCAGTGATGAAAAAAGTCGCCACCGAAACCTTTATTTGTTGTAGTGATAAAGGTGGCATGAATGAATAGGTCCAATTAATAATCATGGAGCCACGCATGATATAATTGGCAGTATCTACCCATTCATTCACCATTTAAAAAAATTGATTTTAAATTTATTCATTCCACATATTCACGATAGCGATGTGGACGGTTTATGTAGATATTTAGAAAATATTTGATTTTGCATCCTTTTCATATAACCAAGAAATTCATAATTACTTTGCTTTTGCATTTGTTACAATACATGCGCCCAATACACACGCTACTTTTATTCAAGCCATATCAGTTTCATATGCATATCATTCAACTGAATGGCATTTGAAAATTTCAATGTGCTGATATTTCGATTGCAAACGCCACACCCATTTCATAAATATGCTCACACTTGGTTTGTATCCATTTTGATACGTTGCAGTATTGGTTTGTTTTAATACATTGCATTTGTTGTCACAGATATTTCACATACGTTTCATAACATGTAGCTGTACATTTAGAGATCGTTATTTTCGACAAATATTTGCATTGTTGCATGTTATGATGTAGTTATTAATAACAATTACAAATTAGCCAGTCATTATCCTTGCAAGGTTTTGTGCATTCCTATAAAAGGCTTCCTGTTAATTCTTTTAATCATTGGCAGTAACAGATTGTTATCGCATTTGAAGAATTCTCAGGTCTATTTTTTTCGTCTTTTTTTTAGAACTAGTTGAAGCTATATTTCAACTTTTAATAGTTAGGTCAATGCTTACATATTATGGAACATTTGCTGATTAAAATGATGCTAACGTGAATTGGAATTTGTCATCCCCTGTAGGCTAATATATATTTAGCCAACTCTTTGCACGATCTAAACATGACCCAAATGTTCGATGCAGTTAGGCATATCAGCATATCTCACAACAAATGGACCATCAAGGTTCGCGTTGTTAGGATATGGGATACTTCTCCATATCCCAAAACATGGGCATATCACAGAATGGAGATGGTACTATGCGACCGAAATGTATGTATGATTAGACGAGCTTTCAACACAATGTCTTCATTTTGTATTTAAGATAAATCACAAATCAATGACTAGCTATATCTACAGGGTTCGAAAATTGGTGGCTCAGTTATGAGTGAGTTTTTGCCAATAAGTACAGGAATATTCTGAAAGAGGGTGGCGTATATGTTATGAGTGGGTTAAATGTTGTATCTGCCAACAATTCGTTTCGTGCTACAAACCACGCATGCAAAATCAATTTTCAATTTAGTTCGAGAATTGCATGTTCTGATGACGACGAGTTAATTCATCGTTATGGATTTGACTTTGTTTCTACCAAAAGGATTGTTTCTGGTGAGCTAGACCAAAACATATTAATAGGTATAGTATAAAAAGTCAATGAACTTTATTTATTTATTTTTCATTATATATGTTGTTTAAGATTTCCAGCCCATATATCTTGACAAATATAATCATTTCTGTATAACTTTCATTAGTCGTGTGTGTAACATCTCTGAGCCTCAGCCAACATCCAGTGATCCAAAGACTAAACGTATCACACTAGAACTTGAAGATGCACGGTAATTTATACCTTAATCCTCAATTTTAATAAACAAACGAATGAGTCCGTAACTCAGAGCTAGGGAAAATTCGTAGCTAATCTATAGTTATTCCCTAGCTAAATTGCCCCCTTCGACGATGGCCTCCGGCAACCCCTACGACGACTATCACCGACGACCTCCTCCACCGGCCTTCTCCAGCCCCTTCGACGACCGGCGACCACTTTATATTTTTGAAAAATGGTCTTAGGAGGATTCGAAGACGAAACATCATGGATGGTAACATTTACTCCAACCACTAGGCCATTTATCACTTTTTGATTTATTAATGTAAAACATTATATCTATATATATACATATAATAAATGGTTTAGAGATTTGCTACGAAAAAAATCCTTAGCTAAAATTGGACAAAGTTTTGCTACGGAAAAAAATCCGTAGCTAAAATTGGAGAAACTTTTTTACCAAATTAGCTAAAAAAAATCCGTAGCTAAAAAAATCCGTAGCTAAAATCTGTAGATATTCCATAGCAAAATTTTCCCGCCTTTTCGTGCCAAACTTTTTTACCAAATTAGCTAGGGATTAGCTAGGGAAATTCGTAGCTAAATATGAGAAACTTTTGCTACAGAAAAATTCCGTAGCTATTTCATAGCAAAATTTTCCCGCCTTTTCCCGCCAAAATTTTTTACCAAATTAGCTAGGGAAATCTGTAGCAAATCCGTAGCCAAATTTGAGAAACTTTTGCTACGGAAAAATTCGTAGCAAATCCGTAGCTAAAATTTGAGAAACTTTTGCTACGGAAAAATTCGTAGCAAATCCGTAGCTAAAATTTGAGAAACTTTTGCTACGGAAAAATTCGTAGCTAAAATTGTAGATACTTTTTCTACGGAAAAATCCGTAGGTATTCCATAGCAAAATTTTTCCGCCTTTTCGCGCCAAAGTTTTTTACCAAATTAGATAGGGATTTTTATCCCTAGCTAATTAGCTAGAGAAATTTTCCCTAGCTAATTTCCGTAGCTAATTCAACATTTTCTTATAGTGGCACTATCAATCATGTTGTGGGGAAGATATGCTGATCATATCGTAGACTTTATGGCCAACTACTGAGAGGGTGCAATTGTGGTTGCCATTGAATTCTGCAAGATTAAGGAATATAGTGGTTCAACTTCATTGTCAAATTCAATGTTTGCAACCCGTTTCTTCATTAACTCGGATGTCAACGAGCTCATTGAATTTCGTCAAGGTCTACAGCCGCAGAAACTTGCTAGCCCTGTTAACCCCAATCTTAATATTTCGGGCGCCATAATGTCTCCTCTTAATGCAGCATTCAATGGCTTGCCTCTATCGTTAATTGATGATCTTTATCACTCTGGTGACAGAGCTGTAGTCTGCATTCTTGTAGAGGTCTTGCAGGTCAACAATGATCGTGGTTGGTTTTATGACGCTTGCAAGTGGTGCGCTAAGAAGTTGGAGCCCGATGGGGCAATATTTTTTTGCAATAAATGTCAAGGGTTGGTTAACACATCTACATCTCGGTATGGTCATATTTGCAAATTTAAATTCTTATTACAACACTTAGCCCACACAATGCATGTTTTTATTCAATTTATTTTGCATCAACGTGGTTTTCAATGTATAGGTTTAAAATTGAGCTAATTGTTATGGACGATTCGAGTACTGCAAATATTACCGTGTTCGATCATGAAGCTTCCACCTTTCGTGGCATGTCTACCATTGAACTACGCAAAGAACACTTAGAGGTTCAATTAATCTATTATTGTTGTTTGTGTATAATTTCACTATGATGAGACCAACTTTAAATTGCACCTCCATATTTATTCACATAATTCTAAATTTGAACTATATGTGTATACATGCAACATTTTTAGTTGACTATAAATGTATCATATTAAACAAAATGTGGGTGACCCCATCAATATGGCCTATGAAGCTTGATATAGTTTTTCAGGAAAAACGTTTATTTTCAAGGTGACTGTGAAGATATCGCAGTGGAATGAGCTTCCATCCTTTACTGTTCAACGGATGAGTAATTGCCCGTTAATAGTTGATAAGTTCACATCATATCGACGTGCTCAGGCTCTAACACAGCCCATTGTAAATCATATTAGTATGAAACAACTTCTTAAGTTTTTTACAGTTGGCAATTCCACTTGTTGCAGGGCAAGCTGAAAAACAAATCAATCGGTGAAAACTCTAATGGGGACCAAGTACATTAAGATATTCATTGTTTATATTTTCTTTAAATATTATTTCATGCATGCCTAAGTGTCATTTTCAATGTGCTGCAGATTGATCTCAGATCCAACGATGATGACTTGATTACACCTGTGAATGATAAATCTGCCACAATAGTTGATTTGGAAGGACGCAAGCTTTCTTTCGTAGATGATTCTGATTCGCCTATTATTGCAACACCGAGCAACGACAAGAGATCTACCTCTAAGGTTTCTGATGATTGCACTTCCTCCATGGATATGTCTATGAACATTGACATTCCTATGAAGAGGATCAAGATTGAGAAGAAGTGATTGGTGGAGGCTCAATTAATGTTGTTCTGGTCTATGCGGGGTGTTTGTTCTTGCAATAATTTTCATTTAGACTTGTTTTTATATTTACCATTTTTCTTTCATGAGATTTTCCTTATTGGGTTCACGAATTCACATGTTGATTAAATAAAATTGCAGTCACTATTTGTTACTAATTTTCCGAGTCTTCTTGACAATGTGTCTCATTAAGTTACTATTTTCTTTATTGGGATAATGATATACCTTTATTATTTTGACTATGAGTTTCCTTATTTGGAAACACATTTTTGGTAAACAAATTATTGCCATTTACGGCCAAATTTATTATTAGTAAATAGTAATATACATGTGTTGATGTTTTTTAAAAAAAAATATATGATATAACGTAAAAGCATTACCAACTGTCTCATAATACCGTCCCATGTGATATTATTGATTATCAAAAGGGATAAAAGTTCAGTACTACTGAAGTTCAGTGCATTCCTCCAATCATGTAGTGCCATTTGTTAATATTAATAAAAATTCACATCAATTAGGACCCACCTTGAATGGATTAGGGACCAACTGATTGGAGGGATATACTGAAGTTCAGTACTACCGTACTATTGAACATCTACTCCATTAATAGAACCATTGATTCAATAATTAAGATTAATTTTCCAACAAGAATATCCCTAAAATAAATGATAGGATTTAACACCCGTAATATTAGATAGATTATTGTGCCAATATATTTATGACATTTAATATCTTGTGATTAGGATTTGATATGGAATAGATTTGTTGCAATTCAAAATATACTCTTCGTATACCCAAGTGCCTGAAAGAGATGTATCTAAGTAAATATTTACTGAATGTGTTCTGATTCGGCACAAATAAAATGCTATAAATAATGGAAATGCAGAATTACACTCACCCAAAAAACATATATATATATATATATAATTGGCTTTATGCTAGAAGAAAATTCCTAATTCTCTTTGGGGTCATTTTGCAATATTATAGAAGGACGAATAAATCTGCTACCAATACGATTATAAACGTTGAATCGTCTTATGAGTTATCGATACCATTAAATCCATATGTCTCCGTAACGAATAAGATGTCTGGTGCGTCGAATGAAGACGATGAACTATTAAACTTCTCAACTTCTTTTGAATCTCTCTGCCTTCATTGGATGTCCCACGAAATCTAGAATTTCGTTCGATTGTCACAAAGTTTTACAAGCTCGAAAGTTTGGCCATATGGAATGAATTTGACAACCAAGATTTAAGAAAGGAGGTTGTTCGTATTAAGAAGAAAATGAGGAAACAACATCAAGAAACCATGGACATGTTTTTCAAAATCAATGATAAACTTCATTAATAGTAAGTTTTTTTTTTATTTGTTTATTGGACTTGCTTTGTTTTTTATTTCATGGTGTGTTAATTCAATCTTGATCTCCAATGACAGTATGCTGTTTTTTTTTTTTGTGCATCATTTTTATTGGTTTCCTTGCAAACATAGTGGTTATTTTTATATCGCATCCTTATATTCAAGTTTGATGATGGTTATTAACATTATGTGACCATGGTTTGAGGATGTTTTCACACCTATACTGCTTGAATCTAAGGCAACTGATTATATCCAAATCGTCATCATCTAAATGTGCAATTGTAACCTTGACTGATTACATTCAAGATTATCTTATATTCGGTTATCCTTAACTTACAGACGTTATTTAATCATGTTTGTATAATATATAGCACATAGTAGTATGTCATGTAACAATGGAACATCATACATGAAATTTAAATCAAAGTCATCCAAATTTTTTGATTGGTCGTGGTCAACAGGATTTGTCAATCCAATATCGTGACATATGAGTAAGCATTCCAAAATATTACCTCTTCAGTATCTTTATTTTTTGATTATATAACATCGAATTATTAATTATTTTTCAAGTAACCCAAAATAGCGAAAGAGTTGATCATATATCTAGATAAAGTTGATATGTGTCTACTAAATTAATTGTGAATAAATTGAATTTTAAATAAATTTGTTGAAAAATAGTTAGCCAGAAATAAAGATGTATGACGGTTTTTTATTTATATGATGATCCTTCTCTTTTTCTACTTACAATATAACAATATTGGTACAGATTGGTGTTCGTGATGATTAATTTAATTTTATTTAAAACATTTTGACCTATTATCAAATATGTCACCAACATTTATGTCTATAAAAAAATTAATTAATTAATTACAAAGTTGTTGCATTTAGGAAAAATGACAAAGGTATGATTATGATTGCTCTAAAAAAAAGACAAAGAAAAAGTAAATAAGTTAAAGTGGACATTAAATAAGGACAAATTAAATAAATATTGTTTTTAAATAAACTTGTTGGTTCTTTGTTTCTACTAACAACAATATAACAATATTGGTACAAATTTGCCTGCGGGATCATTAGTTTAATTTTATTAAAAACAATATTTTGACATGTTATCAAATATGTCACCAACCTTTATGTCTATAATCAAATTAATTAATTACTATATTGTGGCACTTTTAAAAAATGACAAAGGTATGATTACGATTTCTCTAAAAAAAATAAGATGGATATTAGATGACATTTAGACATATGTTTTGATTAAAAATGTATGTATAAACATATACAAAGTAAATCCGATAAACAACTAATTATTTGTGTGTTGAAAAAGGACTAAATTTAAATTACATTGATAATAATTAGGGACGTTTTTTATCATGTTTTGGCACTGTTTCGCTCGTTACACTCATTCTATATTGCACCGAGAGTCATTTCTTAATTATTGATTCCATAATCTTGCACTCATCCCATATGCATTGATCCATTGCATATTTGTCGTGCAGCATCCAAGTTACACACATTTCTTTATCTTTCAATTATTGTGCGAGATTATAATTTTTTTAATTATTATCACGTGAATCACGTTAATAAATAAATCTTCAGCTATGATATGAGTGCAAATATATTTGCCACATAGTGTATTTTCCCTGGCTCACACCAAGTAACAGACCATGCAGTCATTAATCACCCAACATTATATTCCTTAATAGCACTATATTATTTTTGACGTTTCTGAATTGAAGTTTTGATGAAAAAATATAGGTATGACACTCACAAGTAATGTCACTACGAATTTTTTACATTATCCATTTTGGACATTTAGTTGTCATGTTGTTTCCTCATATTTAATTTTTAGGAAACTGATATTTATTATAAATAATATATACATATATTTCATGCTGTCAATTAGTAACTCCAATTAATGGATGAAATGATATTCAGGTGCTATATCATCCAAATCCCAATAACGCAGGATACGTATGTAATGCACAATCACAATACCAATATAAACTCCTGCATAAAACCCATCATCTCATAGTAGTATGTCCCATATATTTCTTAGTGACAAATATCACTGATAAAATGCCCGTGGCTAATAAATGGCGCTTTATTGACTGTTTTTTGCATGCTCTTCTAATTTGGAGTATAAATTTTTGCGCTGCTTTGGAATCTTAGCATCACAAGCTTCCTAGAAGAATAGTAATAGAGTGATAGTCAACCTCAGGACCAGTTATTTTGGTATGTGCATTCTTTTAGTTTATTTATAATCAATTGAAGTACTATTTGTCATATAAGCTAATCTATATCGTTCGTAAGTCTAAACACAATAGAGTTTACCATGTACAAGCATTGTGACGCACATTTTTTTCATTATTTATTTTTCCATGACAATGTGGCCATATTAAATGATATACAATTGGTCTTGATTATTAATCTACATTTGTAATCTAACCAATACATTATGTTTCTTATTTGGTGTTAGAAAATGGAGGACATTTTCTCAAATGATATTGGTATTTCATTAGTGTTGATGGTTGACATCTTTAACATAGTTCAACTTGAGGACATCCCAAAATTACCATATGTTTCAAAAAATTGGTTCGATACATGTAAGCATAACTCCTTCATTAACCATCATTGTGATGAATCTCGTAAGAACAATTTTAAGAATATGTTTTTCTGTGTTCCGGAGAACCAAGAGCAAGATCTTCCATTCTTTCTTCAAATGTCTCCATTGGTGAATGACAAACGAACAATGCAATCCTTTGCATGCCTCCCAAATTTTTTCAGTTGCAAAGAAATTAAATTAGTGGGTACAAACGAAGGGTTTTTATGTTTTCTTACCAAGCATGAGTATGATAATGAGTGCTTTTGGCTTTGGAATCCAGTGACTCATCAAACCATCAATGTTGCTATTCCCAGTGTTATTTCTCTAGGAGTTATGCAGTTATAAAGCTTTATTATGCGTACAACATTTATTTAATTTGCTCTTATCTGATGTCCACTTCAAGTTATTAAGTTTCTTTTATTTGTGTAGTTCTGATGCAATACAGATTCAGTTTTGAACGCAACAATGGTGAATTTGGGATAGTTGTCATGTGGCACTCATGTGAAGGACAGAGTAATGTAGGTTTGATGACTCTTTATTTGTCCTTTTCAAGGACATAGTCAGATATTTTCTCGCTTGTGTATTGTTCAAAACTTCTGCTTGATTCGTCAATTCACATCAATGGATGTGTTTATTGGATATCAATGAATACTGACATATCGCATGGAAACTCACATATCGTTGTTGGGTACAACCTTTATAGTAAGTCATGGACAATTTACCAGCTTTCATTTGCTATCAGGCATTTTGAATGAGATTTTGTGAATATTAACAACAGCCTGGGAGTTGTCACTTGGTTCAATGTATCTGCGCTTCACAAGACATATGTGATTTGGCTGAGTCGTCGATTTGGATGTGGGGAAATTGGTTGGGTACAATATTGTCGCATCAATTATTCGTCGTTCATCCTTCGTTTCCTCGACTTTGCTGGTGGTTACTTTGTTTGCATTTCTGAACAAATGCAATTTTATGATGAGGATGAGCATTGCTTCACACAAGGACTCATTTTTTTCGAAAGTGAGCAATGCGACATTATTAGGATGATGACTAGCACGTATCTTAAAAAGTTCACTGTTCGAAACGATGTTTCCATATTATCCAACCATTCGTATGATTTAAGGTACTATTTTTTATTTGATGATGTATTGATGGTATCACTAAATGTTGTTTCGTCCTATGTCATTCTATTTCACGTTGTCTGCATTGTTTGGGTCAGTTTTTATTTTGAGTTGTTTGCTTCCAAGTTTAAATGTATCGTGATTTCCTGATTAAGCTTTAATTAATTACGTTGTGATCACATATATCTGTATACTAATATTATTAAGCAGCACTAATAAATATATATATATATATAATATGAACTTCAACATAAAAATAAATAATAAATAAATGACAACCAAATTTGATATTCAACATTCTTATGTATGATCCATTTCTCTACTCATGATTACATAATTAAAATCAATCCCATTTTTGTAGTAGTTACCAATTTATGTAAATTTTCCTTCTCAAACATTTACATGTTAATTAATTCAACGGGTTATACATCTAAATGTATTTGTTTAAATTATCAAATAGAAATATGTTGTCAACTAAATTTCTATAGAGTGGTTATCAACTAAACTTTAGTCGAACGGTCTGGTTAGCTTAGTTAAATCGCACTAATCTATAATAATTCTATCCAGTTTCACGTCAATTGTCCATCACATTGTTGCTTGAAACAAACTAAGTTATTTTCTTTACATATATCTGTTTGCTTGGGCATGGGTTATACCTTTTAGATTGTTGTGTGGAGATTAGTTAGATTATTTGGATGTTCATTTGACTTTTTCTTTTGTTTCATACGCGGGATAATTTACTATATTTTCATACGAGGTATATTAGTTAATAGTTGGCTTATTTGCCAATTATTTACACTACAAGAAAAAAAAAAGAAATCAGAGACGGAATTTAGACACGGATTTGATGGCCGTGTCTAATATGTATCTAATCGGTCTCTAATGCATCTCTAAATGATGCAAAAAAATAAAAATAAAAACATTTTGCAAACTTAGATACGGATTTAGGGACGGATATGTTTGTTCCTAATAAATTCGTCCTTATTTTGTCACTAATTAGTGCGCAAAATATGGCGCGAGAATGGCTAAATATTTGGCGGGGTTTTTTTCCCTCTCAATTTTAGTTAGACACGGTTTTGGGAGGGTTTTTGTCCGTCTCAAATTTCTTTAGTGGTGGCCGGTGGGAGACAGATCAGAGACGGAATTTGTCCCTGTCAGATTTGTGTTATCGTTTCATATTAGGGATGGAAATGGTCCGTCTCACATTCTGTCTCAAAACACTTCTAAACGTCTGTGTTTTGGTGGTGGTATAAAAACCTAAAATTGCTCTCTTAAGTCCATTTTTTCTTCCCGCAGTCATTCTTTCTCCCCATTTCTTGCAAGCAACACCACCACCCGCCAAAGGGTTGTCGTCACTTGCACCATCGCCAGAGGGTGTGTCGTTGTTGTGTCGTCGTCACGCCGTATCTTGCAAAACGTCTGTAATACCCGAAAAAAATTTTCGAAGCTTGTAATAAAATAAAAAGAAGTAGAAATAATTTTTAGGATTTAATTCAGGACCTAAGAAAGTGGAAACCTGAATTAAATAGGGAAAAGGGATAAAATTGAAAATATTTTTCAGCCTTACTTATTTAATATTATTATTATTATATATTGGAAAATAAAAGAAAATAAAAAGAAAAAAAGAAGAAGTAGGAAATTAAACTAAAAATAAGTTTTAATTAGATTTAGTAAATTAGTAATTATTAGTTAATTAATTAATTATTTATTTTATTATATGTATATACATATATATATATATATATATATATATATATATTATTTTAATAAATTTTGTTAAAAAAAGGGAGGGGGTGCCGTGTATAAGATAAGAAAGAAATGGAAGAATTGAAAAAAAAAAAGATGAAGGGTGGCCACGGGGATAAGAAGGAAAGAAAGGAAAGAAAGAAAGAAAGAAAGAAAAGAGAGAGAAAGAAGAGAGAGAGGGAGAAGAGGCGTGGAAGGAGGAGAAGAAGAAGAGTTGGGATTTGTCGGAAAAGTGACCGGAGAGAGCTAGCCGAGGCCGGAAAAGTCACTGGAGCTCGGGTACGACGTCTCCTACACCTCCCACCAATCGAATCAAAGGTTGGTAACCCCAATTTCATTCGAAACCCCCAATTTCTTCATTTTTAGGGATTTCTTTGATTCAACTTCGATTGAGTTGTTTCGATGGTAGATTGAGACTTATGATGTAATACCCCGGAAAATTTTGAGGATTAAAGAATGATTTATTTAAAAAAAAAATTCGAGGATTTAATCATGATTTTTTCCGGGACTAGGAATTAAAACCTCAAAAAAAAAAGAATATAGAAAAAAAATATGAAAGTTAAAAGAAACCGGGAAGGAAATTTTTTCGAAGATTGTAATACCCGAGAAAAAAATTTTCGAATTTTAAAATAATATAAAAGGGAAAGAAAAGAAGTAGAAAATAATTTTTGGGGTTAATTCAGGACTTGAGAAATTAGAAACCTGAATCAAATAGGAAAAGAGATTAAATTAAAAATACATGTTAGTTATTATTAATTTATTTATTTTTAATTACATTTATTTATTATTTAATTAATTATTATAATTATTTATTATTATTATTATTTTAAAGAAAAGGGGGAGGGTTTGACGTGGGTTTATATATATATATATATATATATATATATATATATATATATATATATTAAAAGAAAGAAAAAGAAAGAGAAAAAGAGAGAAAGGGTGCAGAGAGAGAGAGAAGACGAGAGAAGATTAAGAGAGAGAGGAGAGGCGTGAGGAAGAAGAAGAAGAAGGGTTGGGGTTGGCCGGAAAGGTGACCGGGGAGAGCTAGCCGACGCCGGAAAAGTCACCGGAGCTCGACTATAACATCTCCTACACCTTCCACCAATCGAATCAAAGGTTGGTAACCCAAATTTCATTCGAAACCCCCATTTCTCCATTTTTAAGGATTTCTTCGATCCACCTTCGATTGGATTGTTTCGAGGGTAGATTGAGACCTAGAAAGTGTTCTTAAACACTTAGTTGGGGTAGGAATCAAGAATATATTCTCGGATTTGCTCAAATTCGAATTTGGAAGAATTTGGGGTTGAAATTATAATTATTTCCAAATTGGGAGAAATTGTTGATAATTAGGATTGAGCTTGGATTTGAGTAAATAGGCTTGGATTAATATTATTGAAATTATAATTATTTCCAAATTGGGGAAATTGTTGATATCTTAGGAATTGACCTTGGATTTGAGTAAATAGGCTTGGATTGGTCCTATTGAAATTATAATGTTGAAATATTAGCTGAACAAGACCCGTGAAGAGCTGGCCCGAGGCTACTATGGCCGGACCTTGGCATTAACATGCCGGGTCCCTGCTCGATTTGCCCAAATATGCTTTAAGGGTGATGTTGGGAGTTTTAAACTTCATCTTTACAATCTTAAACACCCTAGAATAATTCTAAATATGCTATCAAGCATCAAGAATTAATTTAGGTACTTTCTTGTTTCCCAAGAGTGGAAGCTTGCGGAACAATGAAATCCAATTTCTAAAATTTCTACCTTCTTCCCTCATAAATATTTAGGAAACCTTAAATAGAATAAATTGGAGGTATATTGAGGTTTAGAAACTAGATTTCTTAGAACCCAAGTAGAAACACAAGTTGAATCAAAATGCTTAGACCTTCCTAAAATTAGGATTCCTTCCAACCAAGCTAGATACGCTTCCTTAGATGCAAATACAAGTTAGATAGAGGTCTAATACTCAAATCCAAGTATGTGAAACACTCAAGTAGAGTGTTATATTCGACTAAGTCAAGTGTTCGAGGAAGGATACACATAGGTCGGGATAGAGAAGTCCAATAAGACCAAGTGCTTGACTCTATGGCAACCATGGACTACACGTGAGGGTAATGGAGAGATAAATAACAAGTTAAGCTAAGTAATAACCTTAATGAAGTAAATGTTGTTCTTATAGGAACAACGACGCGCAATAGAATGCAACAGGAACTCCGAGGAGACTAAAGTTACAGGAGAGGATTGCATGGAAGGTTGGCCAAGGTGAGGATTCTTCCATCTCTGCTCCTAGGGTTGTAGCTTATGTAGATTACAAGAGTATGTATATTCTCTGCTTGTCTGGTATGTGTTAGCTAGAGATATAGAATGCTAAAAGAATGAAAGAACTAGAAAATAGGTTGTGGAAAGTAGCTTGGATATGAAGACATAGGAGTACAGTATAATTGTTTGCTATGATTGGTGTGTTACAAATCCAACTCATACACTCCGCAGGCATGATGAGTATTTTATTAAATCTTTTCTACGACGGTGGCAAGAGTCCTTGTACGGAAGGGCTAAACTTTATTTTGAAAACTCGTCAAGACGGTGACTTAAATTAAAATCTTGCAAAGGGAGTTATTGGTGGGTTTCGGATTTCGTTATGCTAGCGATGTGAGACATCGACTAGAACAACGTCAGATGACATTTGAGACCTCAGTTTTATAATCACCATGACGATGGTCATTGCCCTATCCTGGCAATAGGGTCAAAGGTTTTATATTACTATGACGATAGCTTGAGGCTCAGAGAGTGCATCTGGACGGGTATAAGAGTTATATCCTGTTAAGGATACTCGTCCATATTAATAAGGAGAAGAATTGTTGATCCTTCGGGATAGATACAAAGAATCCTATTAATATGTGAGACCAAGGTAAGGAGACACGGGAGGAACATACGGGTGAACCGTGAGCCTAACCTAGTAAAACAGAAATCATCCTGTGGTCATGCTTCAAGACGTCGTGTCGTGCCCACCATGTGGCCTGGTTGGGTAATGGACGAGTGGGCTCAAGCTATTGCCCCGCAGTAAGGGGTCAGTACGTGCCACGTGGTGGCTACGTATCAGTTGTTTGATAGATATAAGTTGATTGTGTTTGATTAATAGAATCGTCACGAGGTGACTAGTACTCAAGTGAATGAGTTAAGTATTGTTTGATTAACAACATTGTCACGAGGTGACCAGTACCCGAGTGAATGGGTTAAGTATATTTTCCACATGGTGGCCAGCAACCCGAGTGCACGGGTTCAAAGTGGGAAAGCCACGTAGTGGCTAGTAGAAACCCCAGAGTTGGGGAGATTAAGTAGATGTATGTTATAGTATCTGTGCGTATATACAAATTGTCTGTGTTTGCGTATGATTTCTAATTGTGCAGCGTAGTAGTGACGTACAGGATTACGTCACCACAACGTCTTGGTTGAATCAAACATGTTGAATGTGAGAAGATCGGTAAGTAAAAGTCGGCATTATATGTTATATGTTTACTTGTTGAGTGATAATGTGAATTAAACTGCTGCATGCTTATATCTGCTAAATGCATGTGAGTGTTTGGGTGAAATTTCTGTTATTGTGTGATCACCAAGAATGCATGCTAACTCACAGTAACTAGTTGTTTGTGCATGTGGTTGTGTATGACTCCCAGTCCCAGCGGTAAGGTACCCGCCTTGCGCCGGGGATGGGAGAGTCCTCACTGAGTCGCGTGGTTAAGACTCACACCTCATTTTTACTACACAGAGACAGGTTAAGTACAGGTGGAAGAAGTCTCGGTGGAACGAGGGTTGAGCTACACTTTCCAAGACCCACAACTTGTTCATGTGGGTGAATAAAGTGTAATTGTAATTTAATTTACTTTATTATTGTATCATAAAGTAAAGGGTAGACGTACCCAATTAGATTGTATTACTAAATCTAAAACTTTCAGCTTCACACACCTTAAAGATCAGGATTTATTTTACTGCGATACAGGGAAAATTTGTTTTCAAAATATATATATATACATATATCTGTTGCATGTGAATAGGATAGGCAGCATCTTCGGATGTGTAACCAGTACACATGTGATATATATTATGTGTGTTTCCTATATCTATATCCTGAAGCGGCACTGGCCGTGGATTTTCTTGCCTAGGATAGGCCACCATTTCGGTGTAGCCATGGTATTATACTGCATGTGGATGTATTTTCAATAATAGATATTCTGTCAATTAGGTGATAAGGCTTACAGGCATGGGGATATTTCTTGTGTCTGTGCTGGTCACGGTCCTCTAAACGGGGGCCGTGACAAACTTGGTATCAGAGCTTGGTTGTTCTTTAAGGGTGTGAAGCTAACTAGTAGTCTCGGGTGTCAGTTGGGCTAGCCATTACGAATCCGGACGTAACGGTAGTTCCGACGGACACTTGTGAGGTTGCTTAGGATGTTGAGTCATAAATTCTTTCGAGTCATCGCTTGAGACATAGAATTTGTATGTGAAATTCTATGCAAAGCATATAACCTTTAAAGTACACAAGTGCTGATGAGCACTAAGGCGAAAGGTGGGGTGGCAGTGACCCCGAGAACCTTAGGACGCCATAATAGGGAAAGGAGACATCCATAGAGGATGCTACCTAGACACAGACACATTTGGTTGAATTGTATGCAGGAATGCGCTACAATGTGTGATTGTTGCAGGTGTCAAATGAGACGATGTGTCTGCTCTGTTAGCGGCGCGTTGTGTGCTATGGTATAGGCACAAGTTGTTTTATTATAGTATGGAATGCAAGTAGAATAGAAATATGCAGTGAATGGTAGTTTAGGCTAGGAATGGTTTGTAAAGTGAAAGAAAAGACACGCTTGGCGTGTAGAAAAGAAAGTAAGCCCATGGGGCGATTGAAATGGAAAGTTTACAAACAAGAATAAGCAGGGCCTTGAAGCATGAGACCGACAGGAAGATGACCACGTGAATGTGTCATGACTGTGCGGTATGCTATGGCTGAAGGAAGTGAATTGTCCTTCCTAGAAAGTAAACAGAAAAGAGGTGGTGTATGCCACAGTATAGAAGTAGAAGTCTACGGACTAGAAAATCGGGATGCGGTATATGGAAGGGCAAAGTGGCCAAACCATATGCCATAGAGATGGATGTTAAGAAGTTGAGGCATATGTAAACGCGTATAACGTGACCATATGCCGAGCACGAAACAGAGTAAATGGTAAGGCACAGGGAAGGAGCCTAGTCCAACCCTCTGCTCGATCCATGAATTGCTAGTTCCTTAAGCAAACAAGGGGAAAAGAAGGGATTAAGCCCAACCAAGCTCTCTTGGGTTGCTTAAGGAAGAGCATAAAGAATAGGATATTGAACACATGAGAAATTTTTATAAAAATCTTTTTGGTCTTTTCGGATAAGAGATTCTGAAAGACCCTCAAACTTTTCTTGAAAATACTTGGGATAACCATTGGAAGGCAAATTTTTCATGAAAACTTTTCTCAATTGTGTCATTCCAATTGGTTAAACCCTAATCATTTACGAAAACCTTAGGCGTCGTTTTCTAGAAATAAACTTGAATTAATAATTTTTAAAACCCGCAGGATGCCTAAGAAAACTAACTCATGTGACCAATACCCTACCAAACAATAGTCCTTTTACAGGTACGCTATATAAGGATGGTAGATGTAGTTGAGAAATCACTCGCTTGAAGTGATTAAAGTTAAGTAGACATCGAAAAGCACTAGAGGGTGCCAAGGTGCCAAGAGAGTATACAGGTAAACCTAAGGGTTACCCATTTAAGTGGGCCATAGGGTGATTATGGACCCAAAAGTATTAGACCGGAGCAGGTCTAGACGTGGAAATGGGCGTAGACCTTCGAGTACCGTCCAGAGATAAGAAAATGAGTGCTATTGCGGTAGATAGCTCTCGAACGAGATAACGTGAGAGATAAACCCCAAAGGGATTCGTGGAGGCCCGAGGGGAGAGAAAGTACATAGGGATAAATAGTCCCATAAGGGGGGGAAGAGCGGAAGCCTATAGGACCCCATAGGATAAAAGTCAAGTAGGAGGTGGAGAACCAACTACTACCGTAAGTGTATCTATAGTACACAAATTGTAGTGGACATAGCTAGGTAAGCTAGTTCCACAGGTTGGTGAACCGTAAATCCGTTAGTCTGAAGCCCATGTATGGGTGGAGACTGAGTGGACAAACCAAACGTATAAATGGCCATGTGGGTGCCATAAGGGGAAAATTAACCGTAAGGACAGTTAATCGAGAAGGAGAATTTAGTGAGTAACGAGTATTGAGAAATACTCGAAGAAAGAGTACCACGTAGGTACAAAATGGAAAAGAAGAGAGCGAATACGGGAATGGAGTCGGGTAAGCATCTGGGGATGCGAGCCAAAATGATAAAACAGGTATGCTACCATTGGGGGCGATTGGAACCCAACGGGTAACACACTTGCAAAAGGCGGTATATGTTCGTGAACATATGCCACACCGTAAGAAAGGAAAGAGTGATGGACGCGGCCTTGTCGCGAGGTCGGCACCAATCAAATTAATACTAGAAAGTGCAGCTAGTGGCACAACCTAGGTCGAATCTCTCTCGCAGAGCCTATGGACTCTATGGACAAATATGCTCAATTAACACAAAAAAGGGAAGTCTTTGAGGCAATTTAACAAACATTTGGTGTGCAATGAAACTAAATGGAATTAAATGCAACTAAATGAAACTAGAACTAACACTTCTTGGGATTTTCAATATTTTTAAAGCTAAAGTAAATTGAGGTGAATGAAATGAGATGAATATGCTTTGTTGGAGAATGCTTTGGGCTATCCTTGCTATCAAAAAGTATGGAGTTAATCAATGAAAGGCCATTTCCTAAAGTAGTTTAGTGACCACTAAACCTAGGTAATTTAATTAGAGAATGCAATTAACCAACCGGAGAATTAACAAGCCTAATCAAATACCATCAATGAAGCAAATGGGGAATTTAATATAGATAAAAATTTAACTCAACAAATACCATTGTCATTAGGGTAACTTCCACAATGAATCAAAACTACAATAAGATTTAACCAAATCCAATGTAATCTAAACCCACAATGGGAGAATGAAAATACAAATCACAAATCTATATCAATCCCTAATATCCAACTACAACCAAGTTAAGTTCCACAACCATGGAACCACAGTCAATACAAATCCATCAAAATCAACAAGATAATAATGAATCTATAAAGAGAAGTAGATGGAAAACAAGAAAAACTCCCTAGTAAGTGCCAAAGCTCAAGCCCTAATCATCCTCCTCCAAAGCACTAGAAGTTTAGCCACTCATGGAGATGAAGAATGCTCCGCCAAGCTTCTCCAACCCTTGCTTAGCCATGGATGATGATGGAGGTTGCTGGAATTTGGTCTGAATGTGTGTGGAGAGTGGAGAAGATGAAGAGAAAATGGTGAGTGTGGCTGGAAATGTGAGAGGAACTTGAGAGAATGAGAGCTTGTGTGATGAATGTGTGTAAAATCATGGGTTACTCTCCAAATTAGGTTAAGGGCCTCTAAAACATCAGAATATTCTTTCTAATCCGACCTAGTATGCTCCCCTTGTGGTAAAACACTGAGAAAGTGGGCCCACAATCCGTTTCAGCTCTTAAAATCGCGAGAAAATTGTGCAGAACTGGTGTACCCGCTGGCAGCGGGTCATCTACCCGCTGGCAGCGGGTGAATTACTCGAAACGCACGTTTTCCCTTTAAATTGAGGTCCACCCGCTGCCAGCTTGCACGGCTACCCGCTGGCAACGGGTAGAACAGTAGAAGAGGCCCAAAAATGCCTCTGAGCTTCAAATCTTGTACCGGCTTCACTTTCCAGCTTCTTTCTCGACCTCTAGCACTTGAATCCTTGCTATTCCTCAAGCCAGTTGACCTACAAATCAACCAAAACAATTGTGAGGCTCTCAAGTTAATAAAACTAGAGAATTATCACAAGTTATTCAATAAAAACATGGAATTAGCAAGATTGTGATTTAAGTCCTTAAGTACCCTTGAATAACATTAAATCATGCATAATGACTCTTTAAACTCAACAAAAGCTTGTCAAATACCAAAAGATACAAGGGTAAATATTGGTATTATCAAAGAGTCAAATCGTGGGAGCGGATTCCGTTTGGTCAAGGGGAGTAGAGCATGTCCGGGAAAGTTCATGCTGGAGTTAACGGATCAAGTATTCCAAGTAGGAATATAGGATTTAAGTGAATTAAGGAGTCCGAGTGGGCCAAGTTGGGGTAAAAGCCAACGAAAACCCAATGAGTAGAGTTAGCATAAGATGTGCAACTCTAAGTGGACTAACTTGAGGATGCTATAGATCCACAGTCATAGTCGTGTTAAGCGAGGTCTTTGGAAGTGAAAACTGAACTGAGCCTGAGGCAGAGTAAGGAGTATGATGGTAAGGAGGAGACTGATGAGTTTCCATTATAAAGAGAAATGACTACAAGTAGTGGTCAGAAAAGAGTCTAAGTTAGTCAGACATGGGATGTCGACAGGGAGTAACCTGAAGTGGTTATGGAAACCACTAAGGGTAAGTGTAGAAGTCCATAAAAGAAAGAGGAACACGAGTCATAAATGTAAGATCCTTTACCGTTTGGTGGAGAGACGGTAAGTGTAACACATAGTTGTGCTAGTGTCATGGCATTTAGCTTCGTTAGCACACGAGTAGGGTAAACCGGGTCAGTGGTGAGTGTAACAACCTCGGAAGGGTTGGGTGCACTGACGGCACAAAGTATAAACACCTACGTAGAGTGTATGCCCTATAAGTGGTAAGTCTAGATGTAGAGTATATGGAGTAAAAAGCTGTAAACGGACTTTTCTGGAGGAGTCGTTTACAAAGAAGATATCGGGGTAATACCAGCAGAAGGATAGCTGCTTAGTAGTAGAGGATACTTAAGTACGAGGACTCTGGTGTAGGGGAGTACTTGGTGTGTGCTATAAAAATAGCTAGTGTCTTGGTGTGTTCCAAGACGGATATAAGAAATCACTACGAAGGTAGCTAGTCGGACAAGCAGATTGAGTCAAGGTAAGCCTCACTAGAGAAGGCAATAGTTAACTACTCGGAGAACTAAATTGGAGCATGGCATGTGGTACGTGCCAGACACTCCATTGCAAAATTAGTAGAAAAAGGTGAATTGAAACTAGGAAAGCTGGTATCCTCGGGGAGGGATACGACGACAGGTGGAGTCTGTCGGTTAACACCTCGCGGATGGATGGTTAACTACGAAACTAGAAATACAAATGATCATAGAAATAATATGTAGAAACCAGATAGAGACCTTGAGTCTCTAGGAAAGAAAGATGAAACCGTAGGGTAAAACGGTAAAACTTCCACATTGAGGGAAACCATAGGTGAAACTGAGCCAAGGTATGGCAACAAGCCAACAACCCCACAATGGAGATGAAATTCGGGGACCGAATTTCTTAAGGAGGAAAGAATGTAATACCCCGAAAAATTTTGAGGATTAAAGAATGATTTATTTAAAAAAAAATTCGAGGATTTAAGAATGATTTTTTCCGGGGCTAGGAATTAAAACCTCAAAAAGAAGAATATAGAAAAAAAATATGAAAGTTAAAAGAAACCGAAAAGGAAATTTTTCAAAGATTGTAATACCCGAGAAAAAAATTTTCGAAGTTTAAAATAAAATAAAAGGGAAAGAAAAGAAGTAGAAAATAATTTTTTGGGTTAATTCAGGACTTGAGAAATTAGAAACCTGAATCAAATAGGGAAAGTGATTAAATTAAAAATACATGTTAGTTATTATTAATTAATTTATTTTTAATTACATTTATTTATTTACTATTTATTTAATTAATTATTATAATTATTTATTTATTATTATTATTATTATTTTAAAGAAAAGGGAGGGTTTGCCGTGGGTTTATATATATATATATATATATATATTAAAAGAAAGAAAAAGAAAGAGAAAAAGAGAGAAAGGGTGCAGAGAGAGAGAGAGAAGACGAGAGAAGATTGAGAGAGAGAGAGAGGAGAGGCGTGAGGAAGAAGAAGAAGAAGGGTTGGGGTTGGCTGGAAAGGTGACTGGGGAGAGCTAGTCGACGCCGGAAAAGTCACCGGAGCTTGACTACAACATCTCCTACACCTTCCACCAATCGAATCAAAGTTTGGTAACCCCAATTTCATTCGAAACCCCCAGTTTCTCCATTTTTAGGGATTTCTTCGATCCACCTTCGATTAGATTGTTTCGAGGGTAGATTGAGACCTAGAAAGTGTTCTTGAACACTTAGTTGGGGTAGGAATCAAGAATATATTCTCGGATTTGCTCAAATTCGAATTTGGAAGAATTTGGGGTTGAAATTATAATTATTTCCAGATTGAGAGAAATTGTTGATAATTAGGATTGAGCTTGGATTTGAATAAATAGGCTTCGATTAATATTATTGAAATTATAATTATTTCCAAATTGGGGAAATTGTTGATATCTTAGGAATTGACCTTGGATTTGAGTAAATAGGTTTGGATTGGTCCTATTGAAATTATAATGTAGAAATATTAGCTGAACAAGACCCGTGAAGTGCTGGCCCAAGGCTACTAAGGCCGGACCTTGGCATTAACATGTCAGGTCCCTGCTCGATTTGCCCAAATATGCTTTAAGGGTGATGTTGGGAGTTTTAAACTTCATCTTTACAATCTTAAACACCCTAGAATAATTCTAAATATGCTATCAAGCATCAAGAATTAATTTAGGTACTTTCTTGTGTTCCCAAGAGTGGAAGCTTGTGGAACAATGAAATCCAATTTCTAAAATTTCTACCTTCTTCCCTCATAAATATTTAGGAAACCTTAAATAGAATACATTGGAGGTATATTGAGGTTTAGAAACAAGATTTCTTAGAACCCAAGTAGAAACACAAGTTGAATCAAAATGCTTAGACCTTCCTAAAACTAGGATTCCTTCCAACCAAGCTAGATAAGCTTCCTTAGATGCAAATACAAGTTAGATAGAGGTCTAATACTCAAATCCAAGTATGTGAAACACTCAAGTAGAGTGTTATATTCGACTAAGTCAAGTGTTCGAGGAAGGATACACATAGGTCGGGATAGAGAAGTCCAATAAGACCAAGAGCTTGACTCTGTGGCAACCATGGACTACACGTGAGAGTAATGGAGAGATAAATAACAAATTAAGCTAAGTAATAACCTTAATGAAGTAAATGTTGTTCTTATAGGAACAACGACGCGCAATAGAATGCAACAGGAACTCTGAGGAGACTAAAGTTACAGGAGAGGATTGCATGGAAGGTTGGCCAAGGTGAGGGTTCTTCCATCTCTGCTCCTAGGGTTGTATGCTTATATGGATTACATGAGTATGTATATTCTCTGCTTGTCTGGTATGTGTTAGCTAGAGATATAGAATGCTAAAAGAATAAAACAACTATAAAAAGTAGCTTGGATATGAAGACATAGGAGTAGAGTATAATTGTTTACTATGATTGGTGTGTTACAAATCCAACTCATACACTCCGGAGGCATGATGATTATTTTATTAAATCTTTTCCACGACGGTGGCAAGAGTCCTTGTATGGAAGGGCTAAACTTTATTTTGAAAACTCGTCACGACGGTGACTTAAATTAAAATCATGCAAAGGGAGTTATTGGTGGGTTTCGGATTTGGTTATGCTAGCGATGTGAGACATCGACTAGAACAACGTCAGATGACATTTGAGACCTCAGTTTTATAATCACCATGACGATGGTCATTGCCCTATCCTGGCAATAGGGTCAGAAAGGTTTTATATTGCTATGACGATAGCTTGAGGCTCAGAGAGTGCATCTGGATGGGTATATGAGTTATATCCTGTTAAGGATACTCGTCCATATTAATAAGGAGAAGAATTGTTGATCCTTCGGAAAAGATACAAAGAAACCTATTAATATGTGAGACTAAGGTAAGGAGACACGGGAGGAACCTACGGGTGAACCGTGAGCCTAACCTAGTAAAAGAGAACTCATCCTGTGGAGTTGGTCCAGGGTGTGTCAGTGGCCATGCTTCGAGACGTCGCGTCGTGCCTGCCATGTGGCCTGGTTGGGTAATGGACGAGTGGGCTCAAGCTATTGCCCCGCAATAAGGGGTCAGTATGTGCCACGTGGTGGCTACGTATCAGTTGTTTGATAGATATAAGTTGATTGTGTTTGATTAATAGAATTGTCACGGGGTGACTAGTACCCAAGTGAATGGGTTAAGTATTGTTTGATTAACAGCATTGTCACGAGGTGACCAGTACCCGAGTGAATGGGTTAAGTATATTTTCCACGTGGTGGCCAGCAACCCGAGTGCACGGGTTCAAAGTGGGAAAGCCACGTAGTGGCTAGTAGAGACCCCAGAGTTGGGGAGATTAAGTAGATGTATGTTATAGTATCTATGCTTATGTACAAATTGTCTGTGTTTGCGTATGATTTCTAATTGTGCAGCGTAGTAGTGACGTACAGGATTACGTCACCACAACGTCTTGGTTGATTCAAACATGTTGAACGTGAGAAGATCGGTAAGTAAAAGCCAGCATTATATGTTATATGTTTACTTGTTGAGTGATGATGTGAATTAAACTACTGCATGCTTATATCTGCTAAATGCATGTGAGTGTTTGGATGAAATTTCTGTTATTGTGTGATCACCAAGAATGCATGCTAACTCACAGAAACTAGTTGTTTGTGCATGTGGTTGTGTATGACTCTCAGTCCCAGCGGTAAGGTACCCGCCTTGCGCCGGGGATGGGAGAGTCCTCACTGAGTCGCGTGGTTAAGACTCACACCTCATTTTTACTACACAGAGACAGGTTAAGTACAGGTGGAAGAAGTCTCAGTGGAACGAGGGTTGAGCAACACTTTCCAAGACCCACAACTTGTTCATGTGGGTGAATAAAGTGTAATTGTAATTTAATTTACTTTATTATTGTATCATAAAGTAAAGGGTAGACGTACCCAATTAGATTGTATTACTAAATCTAAAACTGTCAGCTTCACACACCTTAAAGATCAGGATTTATATTACTGTGATACAGGGAAAATTTGTTTTCAAAATATATATATATATATATACATATATCTGTTGCATGTGAATAGGATAGGCAGCATCTTCGGATGTGTAGCCAATACACATGTTATATATATTATGTGTGTCTCCTATTTTTATATCTTGAAGCGGCACTGGCTGTGGATTTTCTTTCCTAGGATAGGCCACCATTTCGGTGTAGCCATGGTATTATACTGCATGTGGATGTATTTTCAATAATAGATATTCTGTCAATTAGGTGATAAGGCTTACAAGCATAGGGATATTCCCTGTGTCTGTGCCGGTCACGGTCCAACGGGGGTCGTGACATAGGAAGTGTTCTTGAACACTTAGTTGGGGTAAGAATCGAGACTATTCCCTCGGGTTTAGCCGAATTCGAATTTGAAAGGATTTGGGGTTGAAATTATAATGATTTCTAAATTGGGGAAATTATTGATAATTAGGAATTGAGCTTGGATTTGAGTAAATAGGCTTGCATTGGAATTATTGAAATTATATTGCTAAAATATTAGCTGAACAAGACCCGTGAAGAGCTGGCCCGAGGTTACTAAGGTTGAACCTTGACGTTAACGTGCCAGGTTCCTGCTCGGATTGCCCAATTACCCTTTAAGGGTGATATTGAGGGCTCCAAACCTCTTCTTTTCAATCTTAAACACCCTAGAATAATTCTAAAAATGTTATCAAGCATCAAGAATTATTTTAGGTACTTTCTTGTTTCTCAAGGATGGAAACTTTCGGAACAATAAAGTCCAAATTTTAAATTGGCAACTTTATTTCTTCGTAATTATTAGGAAACCTTAAGTTGGATAATTTAAAAGTATATTGAGGTCTAGTAACTCAAATCCAAGGCTCCAAAATCAATCCAAGGTGAGCGATAATTATACGAAACCAAGTGTGTAACACTTGAGACTCTCATGGAAGAGAGGGAAGACGGATAAGACCAAGAACTCGGTTCTTGGCGACGTTTATGTGCATTTTTAGGCACGAGCATACCATACGCATATGAGTTGCATATAGTTAAGATTGTTAACTACGTGAATGCAATTGTTAGGAAACCACGATTCGTCCGGAGCGGGAGTTACTCCAGGACAAGCGCAAGGAAGCCGTCCAGGTGAGGGGTTTCCCATCCTTGCCCTACAGGGTTGATTGAGGATGTGGATATGTGGTTTGCCTACTTGCCTATTTGTAAGAATTATTTAGTGGTTAACATGCTATTGTTGTTCCTAAACTGTTATATATGAAAGTATTTGTATATGTGTGTTTGACTACAGGTAAAGAGGTACTGGAGGGTATCCATGTGATGACATGAGATACGCAAGCAAGGGGGTAAGTTGTTGATTGAGTCCAAAGTTTGGTTTACCCTATTAATTAGAAACTCATTAAAGAAATCGTATCGAAGTTGTTAGTAAACGTCGACGTTTTATGGTAATTGAACTTAGGAAAGACCTTAGAGCTAAGTTACGATCTAATCAAGGGTTTGGGTATTAAATAAGAATTAAAAGATCTCATTAATTGATTAGTGAGTCGTAGGGATGTTCACACTACCTAGGTAAAGTCAGTTTAGGATAGTAATGGGTAGATAGAGTCAGGATCCTAGCTGAAAGCTTGGGAAGAGAAACAAGTTAAAATATTTGCCCGTTGAGGCCATTGCCCTAGTCTGACACTAGGGTCAGTAAAAGACTAAAAGATTTGCCCATTGAGGCCATTGCCCTAACCTGGTACTAGGGTTAGTAAAAGACTAAAGATTTGCCCGTTGAGGCCATTGCCCTAGCTTGGCACTAGGCAGTTAAAGATTTAAAAGAAATTGCCCGTTGAGGCCATTGCCCTAGCCTGGTACTTGGGTCAGTTGAGTGATTTACAGTTTTCATGATGATATGTTAAATATGTTTGCTTGTTTATGAAAGCATGATAGAGGAGCATGATCCGTAGGTTTATCCATGATTTTATGTTATATTAATATTGCCTGATCGTAATATAAGATTTGATAAATTGGATTTTCATGCGCATGTGATTGTGGGTGTTTCCCTTTCCTCAGCTGTAGTGGTACCCTCCGCTATGCCGAGGATGAGAAGCTTCTCACTGAGTCTGTTTGACTCACTCCCTCTGCTTCAATATTTCAGATACAGGGATCGGGCAGGCATCGATGTCCGGACAGTGATACGGATATCAGACCACCTTTACGCACTTGTTTCGCGTGGGTGGACACCTTTTTGATTATTTTGATTTCTCTTGTTGTACATATTTTAAAGTTGTAAGAGTTGTGTATATATATTTACAGCTTTTAATATGTACCTACTCTAGAATTGTCGACTTCACATGTACTTAAAGACAGGGTCCAGTTGGGGGTAAACTAGGATATATGTTTGAGTATATAAACTTCTGCATGTGAATAGGATAAATCGTACGCATTGAGGCGTACGGTCAATATGATATGGATATATATTATGTGTGCTTGCTGCATGTGAATAGGATAGATTGTACGTATTGAGACGTACGGTCAATATGATATTAATATTTACATTATGAGTGCTGATAAATATATCTATACGCTTGATTGAGCTGAAGCAGTATTGAGCGAACCGCAGATTGCAGGTTAATTAGGCCACCAGTGAGGCGTGGCCACTAGTATGATATATATATATATATATATATATATATATATATATATATATATATATATATTGATTGTACAGCAAGATAGTTATAGTCATGTTTACAGGATAAGGCCTACGGGTTTAGAGGTAAAAATCTATTCCCATGCCGGTCAAGTACTCCCGATTTGGGGTCGTGACAACGTCAACACCGTTGCCGTCTCACAGCTTATGCTTTAACCCCACCCTAAACCACAACAACAAACCCAGCACACAGACCAACCGCACCCACAACAGTCAAAAAGCGAGGAGGCTAGGAGTGGCACTGACCTCTCTTGTTGATTTCCATTTTTGCAGCTCTAGAGCCTTCCCGTCGAGAAATCTTCGACATAGGTATTTTCTCAATTTGTTCTTTTCTTCCAACTTAATCTTTGATACCTGCGAAATATTATTGTGTTTCCTTTTCGCCAAGTGAAATGCCTTCTATATAGTTGGTTGTTGATGTAGGTTAGTAGGTATGTTCATCATGTGTGTTTTTCTATCTAATTTTTTATGCTCTACATTTACTTGTTACTCTCCTCTATTCATTTAATAGTCAGAATAGGCTATAAGTATCCTAGTTATCACAGAAATAACAATACATGGGCATTTATATTTGTCTAAGAATTATATGACCAATTTGATTAGTTTAATTTAGTCAACAGTGGGTAGGATTAGGAATGCTGCAAATGAAGTAATTCTGTTATGCCCTTTTGCTAGCTTTATTTAATTTGGTCCTTCAATTCCCCGAACTCAACACTTTGGCATGCATCAAACATATATATATATATATATATATATATATCACTTATTAATTACTTACTTAGCACATTTATCACCAGCTCTGAATCTCTCTTGCCTTTAATTTGCCCCAAGTATCAGTGTTGAAGGTCCAACCCACTGTGTAGTTGCTAATTTATACCTTCCACCACAGCCAACACGCAATATACATTTTTACGAGTTTGTCCTCAGTTTAGTAAATTTTTGCAATTAATTAGCAAGTATGTTACAATTCATTTTAACCCCAATAAAAAATATCACATATGAAATAGAAGATTTCGTACCCTTTAAATATAAACTTCTCAAATAGAATAATGTGTTCCAATGATATCATAAAATGTATACAATCAAGATATTGATCCTTAAATGTTAGTCTAACCATTTCAGTGATTTCTCCAAAAAGTTATGGACATTCCTAATCGAAATAATATGCTACTGCCACACAATCAGTTAAAGGAAAGGTTATCATTTTATCCAAATTGATGAAGTGGATTATATTGTATCCAATGTAATATGTGTATTGAATGACCAGATATTGTTCATTAAATCGTAGGTCTACCCAACCAAAAATCGTAACATTTCAGATCAGCTGATTGTTAAAAACAGTGGTAGTGCAAAACCACTGAAGGTGGAATAATTTCATTTTTCTGTTTGCTTTATTTCAATGAGTATACCCAATATGTTAGTCGTATTGTTTAGTTTGTGTTTATGCAATTCATGATTCATGGAATACCATATTAATTCATTTAATACATTTAACTGCAGATATCTCAAATCGGGTAGGATGAACACCACAAGTTTCCAACCCCTATATCCAAACACCCCCTCTATTGCAAAAGGTCAGAGAATTATTAATTATTGTTAATAATGATATATCTTAAGTCATATTTAGCATCAACTTATTTTTTAATTTTTATTTCTCTAGATTTCTACCATTTTATTTCTTTAATTAAAATAGTGATTATTATTTATTTGAAATAGAGAATAGTGATTATTATTTTTCCAACCCCTATATCCAAACACCCCACGTTATTGCAAAAGGTCAGAAAATTATTAATTATTGTTAATAATGATGTATCTTAGGTCATATTTAGCATCAAGTTATTTTTCCTAGATTTCTACAGTTTTATTTCTTTAATTAAAATAGTGATTATTTAATTGAAACAGAGAATAGAGGACAACGCACAGAAATAATATCCAACAAACGGTTCATTGGGGCTTTCTACTCTTATCACGGTTGTACATGTCTCAATCATGACAATCATTTATTTAATCTGTGTAGTAATACAAGTCATATTGAATTTTTTTAACCTCTTATTTATACTTTACGATGTTCAGGCAAGGAAAATGATACGATTCACCGGAGTCAGAACACATCATCGTTAAGTATGCTATTTTTTTGTCCACGAACTATAAATTAATATGATGTCTTTAATAAAATGAAACTTCAACTTTTTTAGATTTTTCATCTATGAGGCTAATCGTATCTATTTCATCTTTAATTATTAGGTTTGGTTACAAATTAATATTGTGTATTTAATCAAATATGATTAGATCACAATTAGAAGTTTAAATTAAGTGACAAAGCCTCATATGATTATTTTTAATTGTGAGTTCTTTAATTATCAGGAACGTATCTATTTCATCTTTAATTATTAGGTTTGGTTGCATTAAATTGCAGGAACGTGTCAACAAATCTAGAAATACTACGCACCAAAAATTCTCATTGTGTTGCATGCAAGGGAAGGTTGCACTCCCTCCTGTCAAGAAACCACCAAAGTTCTTGAAGAGATTATTTACCAAGAAAGATTCAAGAAGTGAAGAATTTATGAAAAAAATAAGGAACTACAACATGTTTGCATTTACCTTTATGGGGGGCAAGGTTGACCATTCAATAAATAATAGTAAAAGACCTTATGTTTTTAGGCTTCATGGACAAAACATGCATTTACTTGGTAGCTTACTTCCAGAAAATGATGAACAGCCAAAATTCTCACAACTATATATGTATGACACTGATAATGAAATCTCCAATCGTGCGCAAAGTGAAGGGTAACTATCTATAACTACCAATTTGTTTGCTTAATTAATTCATGATATTAAATATTAATTATACTCATTATGCAGTTCATTCACATCTGGCTGTCAATATGATGCCACATTGATCATGCAAATTACACAGATGTTTGATGAGTATAATCCATTGGTTATGCAATACAAAAATGTTAAGGAGCGTTATAGATCATCAAATGTAGATAACTTTAGTCTAAAGTTAATTAGAAAGCGCAATTCAGATCCTAGACCATATAAGCTCCCAACTGCATCAGAGGTTGCAGCTCTTATAGTTGGTGACTTTAGAATTAAGAATGGTGAAAGGGATATCATTGTTGAAAATAGATCTGGCCTCCTTCAACACATAGATGAGCTTCACTCACTATATTTGCCGATGCAATATCCATTATTGTTCCCATACGGTGAAGATGGATATCGTAATGATATATTGTAAAGAGATGGTTCTATTTATGAAAATCGAAAATAGAGGAATCTTACACTGAGACAGTATTTTGCATACAGACTACAAAATAGGCGTAATGAGTTCAATATGATACTTATGGCTGAAAAGTTGACACAGCAATTCATAGTTGATGCATTTAAAATGATCGAATCATGGCGTACATCATTAGTACGGTTCCACCAGAAGAAACTCCGATCTGAAAACTATGGTACTCTATCAAACACATTATCAAAGGGGCAGGTATCTTCTGCTTCCACTGGTAAGCGAATCATTTTACCCTCAACATTTACTGGAAGCCAAAGATATAGTCGTGAAAATTTTCAAGATGCAATGACTATATGTAACGCCACTGGATTCCCAGATTTGTTTATAACATTTACATGCAACCCTAAATGGTCTGAGTTGGATAGATTATTTGCGAGTATACGATGTAGGCCTGAAGATTGGCCTGATTTAGTGTCACATATATTAAAGATAAAACTCAATATGTTGATCAAGGACATTGCAAGAGATATATTGTTTGGAAAATGCAGAGCAGGTATTTTTACATATATTTATATCAACATAAATATAATAAATCTCAATTTATATTATTTTTTATCTAATACATTCTTTTAAAATTTTTATATAGATATGTATACTATTGAATTCCAAAAACGTGGTCTTCCTCATACACATATACTCATATGGTTGGCTCCAGAAGATAAACTCATTACAACAAGCCATATTGATTCAATTATTTTTGCTGAGATTCCCAACCCTCAAGCTCATCTTTTATTGTATGAAGCTGTCAAATCTTTTATGATGCATGGTCCTTGTGGGGCTTCCACATCAACATCTCTGTGCATGATAAATGGCAAGTGCTCTAAACATTTTTCAAAGAAGTTTAGTGACAGAACAACATTTGATGATGATGGATATGCAAAATATCGTCTTAAGGATATAGGTAATAATATTGTTGTCAATAATGGGGTTGAGCTTGACAATCGTTTTGTTGTTCCCTATAATTCGACATTGTTATTGCGATATCAAGCACACATAAATATTGAGTTTTGTAACCAATCACGTTTTATTAAGTACTGATTTAAGTACGTTAGTAAAGGACATGATAAGGTAACAGTTGAAATATGGAATGGACATAGTACTGATATTAATGGTTCCACATATGAGATAAAGCAATACTATGATTGTCGTTATATATCTCCCTATGAGGCCTCTTGGAGAATATTTGGGTTTGACATAAATTTTAGGAAACCATCGATTGAGCGGCTACCTTTCCACCTTCCGAATCAACAAGGTGTTGTATTTTGCGATGATGATCATGTTGATGACGTTAGTAATGCATCATTGAAGGAGACTAAATTCCTTGTTTGGTTTGAAGTTAATAATATCCATCTCATTACTAGAGAACTGACGTATGCTCAGATTCTCACAAAGTTTGTTTTCAAAACAGATGTCCGTAAATGGTGTGTACGAAAAATTGTTCATTCAATTTGTCATCTTTATTATGTAGCTCTAGGTCTAGGAGAACTTCACTATCTTCGTGTTTTATTGACTTTTGTAAAAGGTCCTACGTCGTTTGAGGATATAAGAACAATTAACGGCGTATTGCATCCAACATTTAAGGATGCACGTTACGCTATGGGTATGTCAGATGACGACAAGGAATATATTGATGGTATAAGGGAAGCTAGTATCTGGTCTTCTGATATATATTTACGAAAACTTTTTTCAAAACTCCTCTTGCACAACACAATTTCTAGACCTGCATATGTATGGGAGCAAACTTGAATGCATTTGTCAGATGACATAATTCTCAAGTAAAGACACCGCTTATGTAATCCAGATATATATCCTTAAATTAGTTTAACTTAAATATGTCTGATCTCGATGTCTTATATTTCTATCACATATGTATGAAAGTTTGCTTATCTATATAATTTTTATTGATAGAATTATAGTTGGATGATGAACGGCTTAAAGACATAACGCTGGCTGAAATTGAAAATATACTTAGAATTAATGGACACAGTCTTCGGGATTTCCCTCCTATGCCGTTACCAAATGATGCTTTGAAGTCTAATCTGCAGAATATGTTGATAAGTGAAGAATTAAACTATGATAAGGAATTACTAAAATCCCAACACTCCACATTACTCTCAACCCTTACATTAGAGCAAAAATATATATACAACTTGGTTATGGATGCAATAAGTCATGAGCATGGTGGTGTCTTTTTTCTTAATGGTTTTGGAGGTTCAGGAAAGACATTTGTTTGGAATACTCTCATGGTTGCATTGTGATGTCAAGGTGACATTGTCCTGGCAGATATAAGTAATTAATCTCATTTATTTATATCAATTATATATATTATAAACATTTTAATACTCTATTGTACATATATACCTAATATACAAATCATAATATTGCAGTAGCCTCTATTGGAATTCCATCACAGCTTATATAAGGTGGAAGAACAACGCATTCAAGATTTGCTATTCCATTAGAGTACAATGAAAATTCAACCTGCAACATTATGCAGGGTAGGGATCTTGCAAATTTCTTGATATATACGAAGTTAATTATATGGGATGAAGCACCAATGTCACATATTCACTTTTCTCAGCCAGGATCAATTGAGATAATGGGTGGTAGTGGGTTATTCTAGAAATGTGTCTGCACCACCAACTAGGTATGTCATGAATTTTTCAGATAATAGATGCAAAAGTTTAGCCACCATGGAATTCTGGCATTGCACCAATGAAGGTGAATTCATCACAAAGTCATCAGTATCCCACTTAGAATTAAATGATAATGGGGATACTTGGTTCAATTTGATGATATTTTAACTCATCATTAGCTAAATTGTCAACTACATCATTCACTAAACAGACTTCAAAACAATCCTCAATTATGGTTGCTTCCTCAACTAGCTCTTTGGCAACCTCTTTTGTCCTTGGATTCCCTTCCATCTCTTTTTCACTTGTCAAAGTTATTGTCTTGCAATGCTCCTTAGTATCACTTCTTGGATTCAACTCTGTGTTACCAGGTAGGTCCCCCTAAGGTTGGTTTTTAAAGGTTTTAGCAAGATGCTCCAATTGTGTTTCCAAGTTTCTCAATGAAACAGGTTGGATTTGGATCAAGGCATTTTGATTCTAAATGATGGGATATGTTTTTGCCACATAGGTCAAAGACATCTTTTCCATTGATGGCTTACTTTCAACAAGTGGTGGAGGTGCTTTGGATTTTTTACTGGAACTCAAAGCATTGAACCAAGATGGGTTACTAATATAATGCTCAAACTTAGAATTTTCAGGGCACTGGTCATATAGATGCTTCCCTCCGCACAATTCACAACTTATGAATGAGCTTATGACATCAACACTTTCTTGAACCCTTAAGCTATGTACCTTCGTAGTTAAAGTGGCTATTTGGATACTCAAGGCATTAATAAGTTCAACTTTATTAAACTCTGTAGCGCTTCTTGGCATATGTCTCTTTGACGGCCAATAATAATTGTTAAATGCAATGGTCTCCAACAAGTTGTAAGCCTCATCCACAGGCTTTGCCATTAAAGAACCACCAGCAGCAGCATCAATCGTTGTTTGGAAGTTTGAACCTGCAACTACTTGGGAAACCCATGATGAGGACACCTTTCACTACAATAAAACTGGATTTACCCACGGAATATATTTCGTGGAAAAATGGAAAAGAAATTAAAGATTTTTTCTTCAAATTAGCCACGGATTGGTTTCCGTGGGTAAGTGTTTATTATTTAAATTTTAAATGTATATATATGAAATATTTTATACTAATAAAACAACAAGGGATAAATAGCCTAGTGGTAATTCTAAATATTACCATGCATGATGTCCTCTCTTTGAATCCTTTAAGGACCATTTTTCAAAAATATAATGAGGTCTATGGAGGTCACCGGAGGTGTCTGGAGGAGTTGCAGTAGGCGGAGGGGTTGCCAGAGGTCGCTGGAGGGGTTACTGGTAGCCAAAGGTGTTGTCGGCGGCCAGTCGAGTCTATGAAATTTCCCACGGATTGGATCCGTGGGTAATTACCCACCGAAATTAAAATTTTGTGGCTATTTCCCCATGGACTCTAAATTTCGTGGGTAAATCTGTGTTTTGTTGTAGTTTCTGCAACAAGTCCTTGAATCTTTCTCATCCTTCATATAAATTTTCATACTCATATTGACAAAATAACATGATATCATTTCGCAATTTGGTAGTCTTACCTGGTGGGGAATACTTGGCTAAGAATTTGTTGGCTAGATCTTCCCAAGTTGTAATGGAAACCTGCTGGAAGAGAATTCAACCACCATTTGGCTTTATCCCTAAGAGAAAATAGAAACAACCTCAACTTGACAGCCTCTTCACTCACCCCATTTTGCTTGAAGATATCACATACTTCAAGAAAATTCAAGATGTTAGCAATCGGTTCTTCAGTAATCAAACCCCCAAACTAACCATGAGATTGCAATAATAGAATAATGTTCGGATTGATCTCGAAATGATTTACTTCAATTGTAGGCCTTCTTATGCCTGGGCTCAACAAATGCAACATTAAGGTTGCATATTCATAAAGTTTATGATTGTTTTCATTTTCCATCTTAGCCTCTCTAGTTTAGAACAACAAGTACTTGTAAAAATGAAATAAAGAAACAATAAAAAGAAAACAACTAAAAAAAATTTTGATCTAAGATTCATACTTAACACAACTAGAGGTACCAAGAAGAAAACAACCAATCCTAAGAAAAATCTAAATACAGTAAATAGGAAATAAAAGAAAAAAGAAAAATGCTTGATCTAAGGTGCGTACTCAACACTAATATAAAAAAAAAATTGACTAAGTTCCTCGGCAACGGAGCTAAAAACTTGTTGCTCGTCGAAACAACATAGTGCAAGTGTACACCGCCAACAAGTAGTAAAGTGATGAGAAAGAGAATCGTCCACGGGAACTTCAGCTAAACACTTCTTAATACTACTGCATTGTATTTGCCTAATTCAAGCCATGCGAATTGAAATTTCAGGTTTTGCAATAGAATAACAGAAAATAAGAATTTCAAATATAAACTAAACTAAAGAGCTTAATTGCAAGAGAGATCCCTAGGATTGTAGTCTAACTTAGCAATTCAATTGTGAAATCAACTTTAATTCAACCTAATTCAATGTTATGAGTTAGTCATATCCTCTTTTATCAATATAAAAACCTTCCGATTTCTTATCAATTCTATTTCTCTAATTAAATTCCCTATATTCCTATGAGAACCTAAATCAAAGAAATGCATTAAGCTAGACTAATCTTGACTCTACAAGACCCATTGATATATGTCTATCATTTGGGTAAATCTAGTCAACCACTATATTGGTTGAACTAAATCAAGTAGTACTATTTAGCCCTAGGACTAAATTCAAGTTGTCTTTTTCAAGAACTACTCAAATTCTCATAAAATCCCTAATTGGTGATCAAGCAAAGAGGGCACAACAAGCATTAAGCTGAATATACTCCATAAACATTGAAATAGAGATGAAAGAGTGTCATTAATCACAATTTACATGCTAAGAACTACAATCCTAAGGAAAAGAGAGTTTAGCCTAACATATATTTAAGAGATACAACAACCCAAAATCAATAAACATAGCAAATATCAAAGCAAAAGAGTGAAGGAGGAGAAGAATCTTGTTTCCAACACTCTAATCCGCTCTTCTTCCACTTGAACATGACTTGGAGATGAGGTTCCCTCAGTATTTTTGCACCTCTCCAACTCCTAAGCTCCAAAAATGGCTAAATGAATCGAACCCTAGGTCCAAAGACCTATAAAATCAGCTAAAAATGCCATTTACAAAATTGCCCCTACAACTATGTGATATAGCATATCGATTTTGTGCTATAATGCATGCTCTCGGATACTTGTGATTTCAGCTTGTGCTATAGCACACGCCTTTTGTCTCTATGTGCAGCTCATGTGCTATAGCACACGGGTTTGTGCTATAGCACACAGGTTTGTGCTATAGCATGCATCCTTTTCTTGCTTCCCTTGATGCTTTACTTCTAAATGTGCCCCAACTTGAATTATTCTTCTCTAAAATGACCATAAGCACAAAAGTGAACACAAGTAAGTCCCCAAACTTAATTAAGTTCAACAAAATACCTACAAATGAAATCAACACAATCTAAAATCACAAAAATTAACATTTAAAAGCCTCAGAACACAAAACCACTATAAAATGCAACCAAATGTGGCTCAAGACAATGAAAACCTTAGAAAATCAATGAAACACTAGCCTAAATAACTCTATTATCATAATTCTAGGTCTAAACTATTTACTATTATTGCCAGAATAAGTCTAATAGAGTTGAAACACGCAACACGTGAAAATGTATAATCAAAACTTATGCATTCCTATTGTGTGTATCCCTTTGCCACTAATCTAGCCTTATATTTGTCAATTGATACATCCATTTTTCTTTTCATCTTGAGGACCCGCTTATTCCCAATGACTTTAAGCCTTTTTCGAAGATCAACTAACACCCAAACTTGGTTCTTTTTTTTATTGAGTCAATTTCTTCTTCCATTGCTTTCTCACATTCCTCCTTAGCAGGACCTGACAATGCTTCTCATACAGAACAAGGCTCATCATCCCCATCTAGAACAACTAAGAAAGATTCACCTTCTATTTGAAAGCATCTCTTGGGAACACTTTCCCTATCCGGTCACAGTAATAAAGTCGAATCGATGATACACAACAAAGCACTCTTGGGGAGGAGAAGATAAACCAAGAGAGGGAGAGTAAAATGAGTTCTTGGATGGTTTTCACTTTTTACAGTATGAATTGTAAATCAGTTTTTTCAATCTTCCATCAAATGTGTAACCACCTCCACTTCTCTCACGTTAAAATAATCATCCCTCTCAACTTCCAAATTTAATAAAAAATGAAAACATTACACTCCACAAACATATATGTTTATGGTATTTGCACAAAAACCTCAATCTCAAATGGGTTTGAGTCCAATCTACCAAGATTGGATTGACCCATTTTCCTATATTATGTAATATACCATGTTATCTCTTATCTAAGTTGACACCATACCAAATGTCCTTATAGTGCAATGATTAAATTTAAAATTTGCGTCCACAATATCTCCTTTTCAAATCCCGCAATATCACTTTTTCTCAAATTCAAAAAGAATTTAAGAAAATCAGTCCAATCCATTAAATTAGGTCAACGGTTAAGCAAAAAATCGGACAAGTTGATCGAGTCACGATGGGTCACATGCAAAATGGTTCAGTTGATTGAATCGGACCGAACATAAGTCCGGCTTGCCAATTTTTTGATCAGGACCGATTTTTCATACACTTCCTAAAACCAAATGTAAGGTAGTAGCATGGCCCACTTCCAAAGATAGAATTTCCCCATCTTTTATAATTAACAACGAAATTGAATCTGAAAATAATGATAGCTAGGTACCAATTATAATCTACGATAAATATTAAAAATCATAAAATTATGTAGAAATATATTCTTACATGATCATTCGAAACCCCATTCATTTCTTTTGAGAATTACTCAAAATTCATATCATTTACATACATCTATTATTATATTTTCATTTACAATACCTGTGTTAGAATATAGAAATTAAAACAAACCTTTCAAGCATCTCTCAACTTTGTTCAATTTACCAAACTCAATCCCCTCAAATGAACAAGATTAACATCAAGACGGAGCTGGTTAAGCAACTTGGCAGCGTTTAACTAAGATTTTGAGTTCAGACTTTTTAAATGTAGCTATTCCTTTGAGAGATTCTCTACTGTAAACTAGATGTACGATGCGCAGATCGAGTATGAATTAGTCGAGTGCCTTGACACCAAAAGAAAAAAAAACATAATTAAAAAAAATTATTCTTTAACATTGCTCCTGCTGCAAATTCGACAATCCACTGAAATTACTGCACTCAAACAAGGCCTTCGCCGTCATCTCCCTCTCGAACCTCCAAATATAATTCAACCCCACAAGCAATTCAGTTATGGCGGCCTCTGTTTTCTCCTTGTTCGCGAAGAACAGAGTCTGCAACATCAACACATTCGTTTTCGCCGTCACCATATTCTGCTGCTCGAAGCTTCTCTCACTCTGCCACTTTATCATATTGTGCGCCAACGGCGACAACCACCCCAGAATCCTCCCCAACGCTTCTCTCCACTCTCCCGCAAGCACAGGATCGCTCGCCGAGAATCCCACTCCTCTCAGTCTCCTCCTCAGGGACGATCTCACACTAAACGGCAACATCGCGTACAAATCATCCCTCGCATCCACGCCCACCAATTGCGGCGATCTTATCATCTTCTCCATCACAATGATCAAATTGGCGTAGTGCAGAGCCAGAGCCGCCGCTCCCAGAGTCGTCTCGGGTGGGTTTAACAGTTTGCGGTTGGATTCGAAGAATCCAGAGGTTGGTGAATCTGTGGTTTCTTCGTCGAGATTCGAGATCTTGGGATCGGAAGGGTGGACTGTGGCGTATGAGGAGGAGACGACGCAATGTCCGATCCCGAAAACTAGCTTGATTCTGGCTAGGATGGTGAAGACGGACCTCACGAGCAATGAGAGGACGGAATCGAAGCTTTTGTGATGTAAGGATTTGTCCTTCAAGTCCTTTACCTCTTGTTTCTGCCAGAAGATTTTCTGCTGGAGGTCATTGATTTTCTGTTCCCTTGATGAAGAAACCTCCTCGTGAAGCAGAGCTTTTCTCAAAGCGCTTTCTAAAACCGAGAGCTCGTCCATTTCTCTGTATAAACTCGCCGAGATCGCGACGTAGCGTTCCATTCTCCTGTTGGTGGACTCGATTTCCTTCGGGTTGGATAGGACCCACCGGTTCGGGTCGAACCCCGAGTCGGCGAACCGGTGGAGGGCCCGGTCGAAGGAGCGGAGGTTGGGGTCGTGGCAGCGGCGGCAGAGTGTAGCGACGGAATTAGCGACGAGTCGGAGGCTGTCGGCGAACTCGGCGCAGGCGAGGCCAAGGAGGAACGACTCGTCGTTCGAGATGATCTTGCGGACGCCTTCGAGGGAGACGGCGTCGTTTCGGAGGCGGATGATGTTGGGGTCGGAGAGGGACTGCCATAGGTGGAGAAGCTTGGACATGATTCCCGCGATCTCGAAGGCCAAAACGCCGACGTTTCGCGACTTGCAAGATGGTGATTTCTTGAGCAGCTCAGAAGAAGAGGGTCGAACAGAGTCGAATCTGCTGGAGAGTGCCGTTTTGACCTTGATGAGTAGCGTTTCGAGAGCCATGATTCAAATTTTTTCGTTGTTTAGACTTTAATAAGAATACTATGATGATGAAGAAAAAGAAGTGGGTAGGTAGAATGGATGAACTAGAAGAGAATGTGTTTGTGAAAATGCTTGGTTGTGACTTGTGAGTTGAGAGTGATACAAAAGGACGGATAGAAAAAGAAGAAGAGAGAAACAAATAGTAGCAGCAAGTGAGAAATTAAACTATTTAAAAACCCCGTCACGGCCTCACGGGGACAGAAATATTTATTGGAATGGAAGTAATCATTATTTAAAATTTAATATTAGATTAAATAAAAAATTAAAGTTTGTTATACAAAATTCACTTAAATAGACTCTGTTCCCTCTAATTTTTATAAAAGTTTAATTTGGTCCCCCCAGTTTAAAATAAAATAAATAAAATAAGTCATCTTCTTATTTAATTTGTGTCAAATTTGATAATTTATTGATTGAGCTATTATTTGACATCAAATTTTGATTAAAAATATGATAGAGAGGAAAAATTGGATTATTTTGCAAAATAGAATGATTAAATTGTCTATATTTTAAAAACTTATAATTGAATTCTTATTTTTTTAAAATAAATAAATAAATAGTCCTTATAAAATAAAACTACTTGTTGTATTGTTAAATTTTGCTATAATTAGAGTATTTTTCTCATAAATTAGAGTATCAAAATGACATATAATTAATTACATCTACAATATATATAAAACCTAGACACAAAATTTTAATAACAAGACCACAAAATTTAAAAGGTTAAAACTAATAAATTTAATTATAAATTTAAACTATCAAACTAAAATAAATTAAGAAAAATATTAGCACAAAATTTATTTGAACTCCAATAAAAAAAATTAAATTTTATCAATCTCTCATAAAAATAATTAAATTACACTTGACTTCTTACTAATTTAACTTATGCTGCTCTTGTTCCTTTTTTTTAAAATAATTAAATAATTAGTAATATTTTTTAGTATAATATTTATTTTTATTTCAAATTTAAAATATGAAAACATACTGATAAAATATGAATTGAACTAACTAAATAAATTAAAAAAATAAAATAATTAATATATTTTGAATTAAAATAAAAAAATTATGAAATTATGACTATAAAAAATAAAATAAAATATTTTTAAAAGTAAAAATTTGCTCCAGCCCTGACTCTAATCTTTTTTTTTTTTTTTTGTCTGAACCTTGACTCTAATCTAGTTTGGTCTCATCTTTTTAAAGTTAGATTGAATTGGCTCGTTTTTAAATAGAATCAAAAATTGTCAAATTCAGACATATATATTTAAAGGCTCAAACGGTTTGTCTAAAAGTTTTGACACCTTTACCTAAAAATTTA
This sequence comes from Senna tora, assembly GCA_014851425.1. Classification (NCBI taxonomy): domain Eukaryota; kingdom Viridiplantae; phylum Streptophyta; class Magnoliopsida; order Fabales; family Fabaceae; genus Senna; species Senna tora. Next base: position 22,097,027 of record CM026267.1, on the reverse strand, counting down.
AAAATAAAGTATTATTTAATGAGAGAGTCGCTTTTAATAATAGACCACACAAGAGAATAATTTATTAAACTTACTTTGTAGATACAAGCCCACACAGAAAAATACACTTGACTTTCTTCTAATTTGTTTTCCATCAATAAAAATTATTTTTCTATATAATATCAGTTATAATTTTATTTTTAATTTGATAATAAAAATAAATTAATATTAAATGGAAACTTTGATTTGATATAAAAGTAATTAAATAATTTATTTAAAAATTGCATATTATGCAAAACAAACTAGTAATTATATATAAAAAAAAGTGTAACATGAAAATTATCAAAAAAAGATTGAATATAATTTATTTAAACTAAAACATCAATGTAATTTATTCTTCAAAAAAATCACCACAAATATCTAACAAAACAGTATTACTATCTAATCCTATAAGCTGGATGAAGATTAAAGTGGTTTGGTGTTGTGTCAGTTCACTTGAACTGAGGTTAGCAAACAACTTTATCTTCAGCTTGAAAGCTGAAGATAAAGTTGTTTGCTTCTGTGTATATTTTTTTTCCTGTTTGCTCTTTGGATGTTGTGTTATTAATTTGAAGTTATTTAGGATATTAAGTGTGGAGGGAATGTCGGAGGTAATTTAATATTTTTTTATTAAATAAATTTTATTTTTTTATGTGATAAAATTATGTTTTTTTTTTTTATTTTTTTACTCATTTTTAATATATTATACATAAGATTCCCTCCAATATTCTCATTACTATTCCCATTTCTATTCCATCTAACATTCTACTAAACAAATATTTTCTTATATAATTTGATTAGGTGAAAGAATCTTTTAATAAAGATAACAGTATTTATAAAATCTCAAACTTAAAACTTTATGTTGAAGTCTCACATTGCTTAGTTAAAGGGATAACAAACTATATATATAGGTTGAAGTAATCCTTTCCCCTTGAGAGTTCTTTTGGGATGGGCTAGGTCTCTTAAGATGGTATCATAGCAGGGTCTGGGCATGTGTGGATGGATGGACCTTACTGTAGGCTGCTTTGAAAATAATCCGATGGCTTCACGCTCCTATGTCGGGCGTGAGGGAGGCGTTTTGAAGTTCCACATTGCTTAGTTAAAAGACTAACAAACTATTTATATAAGTTGAGATAATCCTTTCTTCTTAAGACCTCTGAGTTAGACCTCTTTAAGACTTTATTTAAATAATAGTAAATTATCTATTACTCGAACTAATTCCTGCTGATCGATTCTGTGCGTTTTAATAGGAAGGTTGGGATTTTATGTTTGCCTTATTTGTATTTTGGTTGTGAAAATTTTCTGTATTAATTGATATCTTTTATAGTTTTAGTGGATAAAAGAGACTTTTTGTGTGGTGTTTGGATGCACAGAAACACTTTTTCTTAGATGCTGCTATAATCTATATATATATATATATATTGATAAATGATGCTGCTATATTCCATTGAGGGGAAGAGTGTCATGTCATTATTGGCTGTTTTTTTTTTTTTTTACAATTTTATAAATCAATTATCATTTCAAAATTTAGTGATTGTCATCAATTTGTATAGACACAAGAATAAAGTGTTATTTAATAAAAAGAACTATCTTTAACAGTAAGTTTTAGAGTATTTTGTTGGAAATTGGATCCGGTGCAATTAGCTTTCGTACAATTACAGTGCAATTACTTCAAAACACACATTTTTGCTTCATTTGTGAAGTACTAATAAGGACCTACTAAATGTGTATATATTTTGAAGTAATTGCACCGTAATTACACGAAAACTAATTGCATCGGATCCAATTTCATTTTGTTGTGATAGATACCTGATCTCAAAATAAAAAAATTCCTTAACATTTCCCCTGTTATTGTCTCAAATTATTTTTTTTTTTTTTTTGGCCTGACTCAAATTATTTTCTTGACTTTAGTATTATTATTGAAATGTAAACCTAAATTATTTTTTATAAAACTATAATTAAATTATAAGTTTTAGTTGAGAATTAATACTAATTTATTATATTATGAATGATGACATTATATTGAATTTATTATTATTATAAGACAATGTAATAAATATTTTCAAGACAGACGTATATATATATATATACTCAGATAAAAAATAAAAAGAAATAAATTGAGAGTGCATTGGTCTAATAGAATAAACTAGGTGGTGACCCGTGCGATGTACGGGCTATGTTTAGAGATGTTTATATATATATATATATTTTTTAAATATTTAAAAATATAAATGACTAAATTTTTATTTATAAAAAAATATAATATAAAGTAATATTATGTTAATATAAAATACATGCCAAATCAATGAAATTGGAATATAATATAAAGTAATATTATGTTAATATTATGATAATTATATTATATCATGTAGAATGCTCAAGTCTGTGAAAAAGTCAGTCTTCATTGCTCTAAAGATCCTTTCATCAATTCAATTGACTATTGTTTCTTTTATATATTTATTTATTTATAGGTTGAAGGTCCACTCTATATAATATATAATGGCAAATTCAAATATTCAGGATTCTGAAATCATCATATTTTGGGAACAAAATTAATACTTCATACCCTTGTGAAAAAGATTTAATTAATGGTCTCTGTTTAGTAATTTGTTGGCATTACGTCTTTTCTAATACTAAACATTGGAATTTCATTATGAAATTGCATTATAGCACTAAAAGAGAAGTATAATATAATAACAAGAATAATATTATGATCCATGTCTTTATAATAATTTTTTTTAGTTTAGTTCAAGGTATCTATTGTTGAGTACAGTGACTAATTCTTTCACCAATTTGTAAGTAACTCCAAAGATAAAGCCACTGGCTCAAAAAATTAAAATTGACCCATACTCAATTCGTAACACTTAATTTAAGATATTTAAATTCCTTCTACTCAATGATATCATTGATTAATCTTTGCAATAATTTAAATGAATGTATTAGAATATTCCCACAGCACGTGCTCGCATGTCTATATATGTCCACCCATGAGTGTATTGCTAATTATTTGACTAGAAGCTTTATGCATTAATTGCAAAAAGTGAAGTTTAGTATTTAACTATTTTCTTTATCTAATAAGTATTTTTTTAGAGTTTATCTAACAAGTATTATCAGGCACTTATTAAAATTTATTTTAATTGGCGGAGAAGAAATTAATTTTTTTGAAATTGATGAAAAATCAATCAATACATATTTAAAAACTTTTCATTAATTGATGAAAAACTTTAAAGAATGTCTAAGGACACTTATTAACAAAACCTTTTTTTAATTAGTTTAGAGAGAATTTATTAGTTTGAAAGCAGGGAAAATCAATAAAATTTTTTTATGTCAACTCATTGATCGAAATAAATCATTAATCTATATGCACTTTTTACACAAGCTAACATGTTAAGGAGATCACAACAAAAAATTTAAAATTATTATACAAGCTTAATCTGTATGCAATTTTTGAGAGAGCACGTAAGGATTTTTATGAGAAGGTTGTTAACTAAAAAGATTTTTTATGTCCATGAAAGGATGTGAATGAAATGTTATTTATTGAAAGGGCCGCCTTTAATAATAGATCTCACAATATCTAAAGAATTAGTCATAAATTCGTTTTAATAGCCTATCATAAACAAAAAAAAAAGAGATTTTTTAGGGTTTCTTGAGAATTCATTTCGATTCCCCTATAATATTCTCTTTAAAAACATATATCACTAAAATACTTTAACATCTAGATTACCCTACAAATTAAACATTCTTTTAATCACAATTTATTATAATTGATTAAAAAATTAAAATTTGTCTATATATCCTAGCTATGTGTACTCTATATATATAGAGTATATGTGTACTATATATATATCTATATATATATCTGCACTTTATTCACTTGTTATTGAAAGTTTTACGGAGGCTGGTTTGATTAGTGAAATATTGGATGGAATAAGAATGTAAATGAGAAAGAGAATATTAAAAGAAATGAGAATATGATGTGACGGTAATGTGAAAGAGATAAAAATGGATAAAATGATTATTTTACCATTATATTAAAAGTGAGAATAAAATAAAAATGGGTAAAAACATAAAAACAAAATTATAATTCCATCACATTGCAAAAAAATAAAATATGTTTAATAAAAAATATTAAGAAAATATTAAATTATATACCCCAATTTCAAAGCCAGAGTTTTTTGCGTTGTAAAACATGACTTAGAAATGGATGAAATGATTATGGCAATGGCAATTGCCAGAAGAAGCAGAAAGCAAGGGTCGATTACAATTAGGGGTGCTTTAGGTGGAAGACAGAGATTTTGACTTGAAATAGTTGAACATATAAGACATGTTTGAGAAGTATTTTAAAATATATAGCATATATAGTGCATGCCAGATTCTTTTTTATTTTGTGGTGGAAATCTAAAGAAACCCCTCTCCTCCCAACACTATGCCTCACTCATTCACATAACATAGTGGGTAGTGTGTGTTTTCTAAAGGAGGGTCATAATCAAATGTACCAATATATTTAATTACATTTTAAATTCTCTCACACAAATTTGTGTTAAGCTAAGAAAATACATCTTTGAGACAATTGAGCAATAACATGTCAGAGAGATCAGTGAACATTTAAATAATAAGAACCAGTGCCTATGAATAAAAGAGTAAATTAATTATTTCGTCTGCTGATAATTAAACATTTTCTTAATTTTGTCTTTAAAAGATGATGTTCTAATTTGATATTTAAAATATCAATTTTAATAAGTTTGATTATTTGATTAGTATGTAAAATATAAAGTTAATTAACAATAGTATGTATAGTATAAGCTAATTGATTGTTAAATGGTAAAAGTTAAATTATATTCAAATAAAAATTTATAAACATTACATTTCGACAAAATATAACTTATAAAATACAATAAATCAGATTTACAAACAATACATAAAAATACAAATAATATATTTTGACCGTGTTTAATATGTAAATATAATATAATTTATTTTTATTCTGAATAAGATTAACATTCATAAATATAATTGTTATTAACTAAAAGACTAAACTGAAAATTTAAATTAAAATATTTTTATTTTTAAGCATTAAATTAAGAGATCACATATCTTCCGGAGAAATCAAACCAAAGTTTACGGTTTTTGTCCAAAAAAAACACTTTCCAATTTATTATTATTATTATTATCACTTTTAAAATTTTATTTTTTAATCTATACCAAATGTCACTATTCACGCTCTAATTCACCTTTAGGATAGAGAATTGGGAAATTTTTTTTATCCCATTTCACCCTCCATAAAGGTGAGTTGGGAGTCAATTCGTTGTTAGGGACGACGAATTGGCTGCATTGGGTAGCCAAACTCACGTGGCAAGCTGACGTGCCTAATTCGCTCTCCCTAACGACAAATTAGGAGCCATGAGGAAATCTCTACTGTTTAACTTGACACCTCACTGAACATTGTAGATTACAAAAAATTTTGACAAGATTCTTTACCACTAATTCGCCGTTGTTAACGGAAAGCTGGGTTTACGTTGCATGACCCCTACTAAGACCATGCATGGGTTTCATGCAACGTAAGCCCAACTCGTCGTTAACAACGGCGAATTTGGGGTGAAGAATCTTGCTCAACTTTTTTATAATCTGCAACGTTCAGTGAGGTGTCAAGTCAAACAGTAGGGATTCCCTCAGGCTCCCAATTTACTGTTAGGGAGGGTGAATTGGGCACGTCAACAAGCCACGTATATTTGGCTGTCCAATTAAGCCAATTCGCCCTCTCTAATAGCGAATTGGGAGCAGTTGGTGACTTGGTGTTGACTCCTAACTCACTGTTAGTGAGAGCAAATTGGAATAAAAAAAAAAATGCCCAACTTGCCGTCCCCAAGGATGAATTGAGGTGTGAACATTGTCTTTTCTAGTTTTTACATAGATTAAAAAAATAAAATTTTAAAAATAATAATAATAATAATAAATTAGAAAAAGAAAATAAAAATTTTAAAATAATAATAATAATAATAAATTAGAAAAAGAGTTTTTTTTTTTGACAAAAACCCATAATTTACTCTCTCTCCCTCTTTTTTGAAATTTTACATAAGGTTATGATATTATGCTTTAGAAGCCAAAAGATGTGAATGGCCAAAAGGGTCTTCTGTAAAATGTACAATGAGATGGTGTGGAAAGGTGGAATTTTTTATAAGGTTTTGCCGTAACTTTTGGCAACCAATAGAACAGCAGTGGAAGGATTTGTATGTTGAATTGTCGGAGAATGAATAGGCAGCCATGAGCCCATCTTACATTGATATTGGTGCCTTGGAACAAATTAAAGCAAACTTATGCACTTGTTTTTGCCTTTCATTCCAAATAAATAAAAAATTAAATTAAATTTATATATCAATACGCATATTTCTAACACTGGTCCATTCCAGTCCAGAGGATGATGACAGTCTGTAACTTGTATTATTATATCCATTTGCTCCCCTTTTGCACATGGCATAATGTGGATCTATGCAACAAGAAAAAAAAAGGTGAAAAATAAAAAGTGTTTCACTATTGGGATACCCAAAACAACTACAACCATTTTCTTTTCACATTTCATCTCTGGTCACACATTTAATTTGCTTCTTTTTTCTATTGCATGCTTAAATAGCTTTTGGTCGTCGTAAAAGTTTAGGTGAAAAATAATGCATGTTGTCTTGTTAATGGCCCGTTTGGTATCCGGTGAGTGTTTAGTAGGAAGTAGAAGTGGATGTGGAAGTGGATGTGGATGTGGATGTGGATGTGGAAGTGGAAGATTTATGTGTGTTTGGTATGTAGGGAAAGTAAAATGAAAATAAGAATAAAATTGTTTGGTATGATAGGAATGAGATAGGGAGGTGAAAGTTAAAAAGTGTAAAATACTATTTTATCCTCTAAGATTATACCCTCACATGAGAAGGGAAGGGCAAAATAGTATTTTCATATCTACTTTCTTTCCTCAACCTCACCTTCCCTCTAAATTTGGAGGGAAGCAACCTTCCCTCAACCTTCCCTCTCAACCTTCCCTTTCACCTTCCCTCTCACCTTCCCACTTCATACCAAACATACAACACATTCACTTTCCCTCTCACCTTCCCTCCTCAAACTATACCAAAGTTTTTCTAAATGTAATTGTCATTTTTTTGCCTAAATTTGTTAATTCTAATAATGAATATATATGATGTGGTATCACGGTATAATTCTATAATTAATCATTTAATAAAATGTTGATTTAAAAGTTTACATCTATTTAAACCTAGGGTTGACAAGGCCTGGCTCGGCAACTCTGGTAAGCCATAAACATACTGTGCATCCAACCCAAAGCTTATATATATGATTAAACTCATTGACCCAGGACATCTGTCACTCTACAATTCCCACCTTTCTCTCTTCTTGAGTTGTCTTATGCATAATCTCTACTCAGGTCGTTCTTCGGCCATTCTGCGGTTCACGCAACCCGTCCTCATCCGATCACTGGACCTAGATGCGACTTAAGCCCAACAAATTATGTGAACTATGATCTCTCAGTTAGTACGTAGGCACAGAACACGCCTCCGATCGATTTGAGTCCATCCAATATCAACCGACATCTTCCTCTGTACTCTGGATATCTTATGGCGCTATCCAAATATCAGATTCTTTCTGCTGCAAACAACATCTGCAGTAGATCAATCTTTCAAAACCGATGCAAGAACGTACTATTAAGTCATTGCAAGCGGAAGACCATCCCAAATTCCTACAACGAACCAAGGAAGAACACAAGCGAAGCATAGCCATGCATACAATTTCCCAGCATGGGGAAGGGAAGTTTTCTTCGACTGCTACCCTGATGACAATCCACAACACAACAACGTAGACCCGATGGTGATAACGACAAACATTAACGAATACAAAGTAAAGAGGATCCTAGTGGATCAGGGCTCCTTCGTAGATATTTTGTATTACAACACCTTCAAGAAAATGGGACACAATGATAAAGAGGTACAACATACCCACGATTTTTAATTAGCTTTTCATGTAAGAAAACCCAAATAAAAGGTATGATTACTGTACCCATTTCTTTAGGAGAATCTAAGAGAATAATCCAAAAACAAGCAAATTTTGCTATAATCTCTACTCTCTCGCCGTATAACACCATTTTGGGATGATCCACGCTGAATAAAATTGGTGTTATAATCTCAACGGCACAGCTATTAATGAAATTCCCAACACCCTCGAGGGTCAGCCAAGTGGTTGCTGACTGCAACAAAGTCAAGTCATGCTACATTGCTAGCCTAACACTAACAAATGAATCTGAATCATAGAACAAATCTCAGGGATGAGATTCGATCCATTCGAGGAACTAATACCCATAAGAATTTATGGGAAAGATGACAAGCGAGATATACAGGTAGGTCGCTACTCTCTCCCTAGGTTTTAGAACCATTAATAGCCTTACTAACATAATACAAAGATGTATTTACATAGATGCTTGTGTACATGCCCGGTATAGACCCCAGGTTAATCTATCACTCCTTCAATACAAACAACTGATCCTCGATCATCCAAAAGAAAAGGAAATTCGGGAAAGAACGACAGAAAGCAATTGATGAGGAAGTCCAGAAATTGATGGAAGCAGGTTTTATACACAAGAGTAAGTATCATCAATGGCTTTCAAATGTGGTAATGGTAAAGAAAGCAAGCGGTAAGTGGCGAAGTGTGTTGATTTTACTGATATATATATATATATATATATATATATATATATATATATATATATATATATATATATATATATATATATATGACGGGCCACGGAGTGCATCAGAAGAGTCGCCACCAAGTTTTTATCCTCGAAAACTTGGAAAATGGATAGGTTTCGAAAGTGGTTTAAAACTCCTTTAGGAAATAATGCATTTAAAACACCTTTAAAAAATGATGGTAAAAGTACAGCGGATCAGTCAAACTGACCCAATGATTCAGGTCTAGGAGTTTATTTGAGACAAGGAGAAGGTGTTAGGCACCCTTCAGTTTCTCGTCCGGAGACGGTTACCCTAAAAGTTAGAATTCAACTCCCTTATACCCATTGCACTGCAAGCAAATGCTAGAAATTGAATAGAAGTTTAAGATGTAGGAAACAACAACAAATGCGAACAAAATCGAGAGTTCAATGCATGACCGGCAACGCCAAAATTACCCATGTCCCAGGAAAAAGCACCAATCCGAGTTCAAGCCACAAAAACAACATCATAATAAGAAAACTCATCGTCAAGATTACCCATGTCCCAAGAAAAAACACCAATCTGAGAGATCTATACGATCTTAGAGTGTATATGAAGAAGATGTAAATAAACGGATAACTTTATTGGGCACACTGGCCAAAATATATACAGAGTCCTAGGGACAAAACGGTAAACTACAAGCCTAACTAACTAAGGCTAAAAACGTAATTACAAGCTAACAGAAGCCAGCTGGCTTAACTACCATGTATAGCTAAGAAACTAACTCTGAAAGTTAAAATACATTTCAACACCCTCCCCTCAAGTTGGATTTTGGTAAACATCCACCAAACCCAACTTGGAATTTAGAATCTCAAATCGAGCTGCCACCAAAGGTCTTGTAAAAATGTCTGCGAGCTGAAGTGAAGAGCAAACATATCGTGGCAAAACAAAACCAGCCTTAAACTGATCCCTTATGAAGTGGCAATCTATTTCAATGTGTTTAGTCCTTTCGTGGAATACCAGATTCTCAACTATATGTATCGCAGCTTGATTATCACACCAAAGATCAATTGGTTGTGTAACCTTCACCTTCAAGTCTCTTAGAATATAAGTGATCCACAACAATTCTGAAACAGTAGCAGCTAAACTTCTATACTCTGCTTCAGCCGAGCTCTTCGCTACCGTGCTTTGTTTCTTTGCTTTCCAGGATATTAATGAACTACCCAGGAAAATGCAATATCCGGTAATAGAACGCATTGTGTCTCCACACGTGGCCCAATCCGCATCTGCATATGCTTCCATATCCAAAACACAGTTGGAAGCATAAAAAAGTCCCTTAGAAGGATTGCCTTTCAGATATCTTAAAATATGCAAACCTGCTTCCCAATGTTCTTCAGTAGGTTCTTGAACAAATTGGCTCAACTGATGAGTATCATAAGAAATATCAGGCCTGGTAAATCCCAAATACAACAACCTTCCAATTAGCCTTCTAAACTTCTCTGGATTCTCCAGCTTCCTCCCACCATTTCTCACTGAATTCTGAGGTTTAACCATAGGTATAGAAACTGACTTAGCATCAATTAAACCACAATCTGTAATAAGATCTAAAACATACTTCCTTTGATTAACATAACTCCCTTCTTGACATCTTGCAATCTCAAGACCAAGGAAATATTTAGCATCTCCCAGATCTTTAATTGTAAAAGCCTTGTCCAATACCCGCTTCACCCATTCAACCAATTCTGTGCAACTACTGGTCATAAGTATGTCATCCACATACACCAGAATAGCAACAAAATTTTCACCATCCCTCTTCACAAATAAGCATTGATCATGAACAGACTGCTCAAAACCAACACTGTTAAGGTTCTTAGTTAACTCCTTATTCCACTGCCTACTAACTTGTTTAAGACCATATAAACTTCTTTTCAGCTTACACACTTGACCATCTCTAGCCTTAGAATATCCCGGAGGAACTTTCATATACATATCCTCATCCAAATAACCATGCAAAAAAGCGTTATTCACATCAAACTGGTATAAACCCCATCCTTTCGAAGCAACTAAGGCCAGAAAAATCCTCACAGTGACTGTTTTTACCACTAGAGAAAAGCTATCAAAGTAATCAAGCCCTTCTACTTGATTAAAACCCTTTGCCACTAATCTAGCTTTGTGTCTCTGTATGCTCCCATCATGTTTAAGTTTGGTTTTAAAAACCCACTTACAACCTATAGCCTTTTTACCAAAAGATAATTCCATTAACTCCCAAGTATCATTTACCACGAGAGCTTTCAATTCTTTCTCCATTGCTTCAATCCACCTTGGAGAGTCTTTAGCTTCATCATACGTACTAGGATACTTCACAAGTGATATATTAGCCAAAAAAGCTAAATAAGAATCAGTAAAACAAATAGGTTTTACAAATGGGTAAGTAGGAGGAGGGGTATGTTTAGAAGTCCTTGCATCAGAGAAGGTTACAAAGTCCTTCAACCAGCCTGGCTGCTTTCTATCTCTGACACTGCTTCTAACAATATTCTACTGTTGCTGTTGAGTATTAATGCCTTGAGAAGACACTAATTCTCTCACTTCTTCTACTTCACCATCTCCCCTTTCTTCATTTAAGTTTGTCTCTGACATTTCTGAATCACCATCTAGCAAATTCTCATGCACATCACCCATCTGTATCAACTGATCAGTTTTCTTATCTCACCTCTTCATTGCATCTTTCTTGAAATCAATGTCAAAATCTTCCACATGTTCATCACTTACATCAGAATTTGTTCTTGAAACATTAGTCTTGCTTAAAGGAAATATACTTTCATGAAATTTCACATCACTTGAAATGAAAATTTGCCTTCTTTCCAAATCATACACTTTGTAACCCTTGTAACCAGCAGCATACCCCGAAACACTCCTTTTATAGCTCTATCATCAAACTTCTTTTTCTTTGGATCTAAATTTGTAGCATAACATAAACAATCAAAAACCCTTAGAGACATATAATCTGGTAACTTGTTATGCAACACCTCATAAGGTGACTTCCAATTCAATACAACCGTTGGTATCTTGTTAATTACATAAGCTGCAGTTAATAACGCATCTCCCCAAAAACTTTTAGACAAACCAGCATGCGAGAAGAGAGCTCTAGCCACTTGAACTAAGTGTCTATGCTTCCTTTCCACAACCCCATTCTGTTGGGGGCGTAAGTACAAGCCTTTTGATGCAAAATCCCTTTACCACTGAACAAAGATTGGCAATCATGACTCAAGAATTCCATACCATTGTCTGTTCCTACAATTTTAATTGTAACACCAAAATGATTCTCAATGTAATTAAAGAATTTGTCAAGTAGATTAACCACTTGACTCTTAGATTGCATCAAGAAAATCCACAATGCTCGAGAATAATCATCCACAATAGTCAACATAAAACGAGCACCAGACATTGAATTAATGGAATAGGGCACCCAAATATCAACATGGAGCAATTCAAAACACACTTGTGTACTGGTTTGACTAACAGGAAATGGTAGCCTAGACCATTTGGCTAAATGACACGTATTGCATGCCTTATTACAAAATTTGTTATGTCCAACAACATGAGACAAAGCATTATCAGAAGGATGGCCCAATTTTTCATGTAATAGACCTATCTCAGCATAACTTCCTACGGTTTTACAAATCAAAGCATCATTCTTCAATTCGCTAGCAAAAATTTCTTCTAGTATGTATAAGTTCTTCACCATCCTCCCTACTGCCAGCCTCTTCTTAGGCAATGGGTCATGCACCACATAATCATCCTTATGAAATCAATTTACTTACTGATATTAGATTGTACTTAAACTCAGGCATAAAAAGTACATTTTCTAACATCAAGTCTTCAGCCAGAAAAAACTTTTCCCACCAATTGAACAGTTTTAACTTACTCCATCTGGAAGTTGTACTCTATTCTTGTCACTAGATCCAATCAAGTTTGTCAACAAACTACGATTTCCATTAACATGACTAGAGGCACCCGAATCAATAATCCACTTAATCTTTGAACCATTCGAATTGAAATAATCACAGTAAGCAGTACTTGCGAAGTGTACAAAGTAGCTGGCATTGAGTGGTGTGTCACCACTTGAAGTTCCATTTGAACCTGATTTTGCTTTCATCAACTTCTTCGACTCTTCTTGAATAAGTTCTGACATCATCCTCTTGTCATCCTCCACTGCTTTCTGTTTCTGACCTGCATTTTCTTCACTAAAAGCTACATTCACACTATCATTAGGTTTCTTTCCCTTTCGATTCTTCAATTCCTTGAACCAATCGGGATATCCAACCTTCTTAAAACAACCATCCTCAGTATGTCCATTTCCGTTATAATAAGTGCAATATAATTTCGCCTTTTCTTTTTCCTTTCAAGAGCTCTAGAATTAAAATTTGCACCTATTGTCTTCTGATATGTGACTCTAACTAACAGAACACTAGATTCCACAGTATTTGTACTAGTAATTGATCTCTGTTTCTCAACTCTCTTCACCATTGCATACACTTTGTTAAAAGAAGGAACAGGTTCCATCAACAAAATGTTATCCACCACATTCTCATAGGCTTCTCTTAATCCCATGAGAAACTGGTCCACATAATCAGACTCATAAGTCTCTTCTAAAGTTTTAAATGCACCACAATCACATCCAACACAGATGCAATTTGGCCTCGGTTTTAAACAACAAAATTCTTCCCACAACTTCTTCAACTTAGTGGAGTAAACAACAATAGAATCATTACCTCGCTCCAGCATAGCCATCTGTTTCTTGACATGCACCAATTGAGGTCGATTGGTCTGTCCGTACTTCTCTTCCAACTCCTTCCAAATCTGCCTTGCAGTACGAGTAAACATGTAAGCTTCATACAGCTCACTATTCATTGAGTGCAAAAGCCATCCTGTCACAGCCGAATCCACGAAGCTCCAGCTCATAAATGCATCTGAAGCTCGATCTGCTGGCTACTTAACCGATCCATCAACAAAACCAAGCTTATCTTGGTTTTGAGTGCAATCATCATTGCACGCCTCCATATCATGTAGTTATCCTCATTGAATTGATGAGGAAACAATTTCAATCTTGATGTATCTGAAGGATGTAGATACATCGGATCTCTCCAATAGTTGATCTCAGCCACATTCGGTCCAGATTTTTTATCTGAATTGCTCGTATCTCCAGACTTGTTGTTCGAAACGCTGTTCTGCTCATCCGCCATTCCTCCTCCTTCAATCGAATCACACTCTCACTGCTCTGATACCATATACGATCTCAGAGTGTATATGAAGATATAAATAAACGGATAACTTTATTGGGCACACTGGCCAAAATATATACAGAGTCCTAGGTACAGAACGGCAAACTACAAGCCTAACTAACTAAGGCTAAAAATTTAATTACAAGCTAACAGAAGCAAGTTGGCTTAACTACCATGTACAACTAAGAAAGTAACTCTGAAAGTTAAAATACATTTCAGCAAGATCAATGCATGACCGAAAACCCCAAAATTAGACAGTAATACTAGAGGGGCCGGAAGAAAAGAAGACAAAGTGAGGGGAAACAAAGGACGATTATCTATTTCCCGAAGCCAAAAGGGATGCGCTCCCTAAAGCGAAATGATGTGAACCAAATCGTCATCCCAATTTCGAACACTATTGGAGAAGCCCGTCAAAATGCAAGGAGTCGATGGGACCTTTTGAATGTGAACGAAGATGCTAGGTTCATGGCAATGGACACAAAAAAAGTAAATTAAAACTATGAGGGATGGCAAAATGCTGAGAACCCTACAAACCTCCTCAAAACCTCTAAGGTGAATCCAGGCATTAGGACCTAATTGAACGAGGAAAATATTCAAACAATTAAGAACGAACATCTCAAAAGCAAAAAATGGAGGAACAACCACCGCTACCCTAGCAACATATGTGAAAAACAAAAAGCCTACACCATCCTAGGATAGCAAAGACAAGGGATATAGGTAAAACCAGCAATACCATACAAAAATATAAAAGAGCTTTGCATAAAAGAAGGAAGAACGGCCGCAATGCTAGTGGAAGTTTGAGCTCTACCTTGAACGAACCTAACCCTCTTAGGAAAAACATTAATCTCATCACCAATTTGGAGGGGGAGAGGAACCATGCTAACATCAGCAGTTGGAGGATAATCTTCATTCTCTGAAAAGAAACTAGAGACTAGCTAGTAACTTGTCAGAGGTCAACAGAAGGGCAGCTGTCGAGGAAAGCCTCCAAAGACTCCCCCTTCGGAGGATTCCAATTCAAACCTATTGTAACCTCCATATTAGTAAAACCCGAATTGAAAGAAATAGGACGAGGAATAGAAAAAGGAGACTCACCACGAAAAATCTTGGTTGGAGGACCTGTGCAAGATGATCCCAGGCGGGGGAAGGCACCTCGAGAGGATGCGGCACGGGTATGGTGAAGGCGAGCCATCTTCAAAGTAAGGAAAGAGGTGAAACATCGCCAAAATTAACAAAGAACAAAAACCCGAAGCCAAAATGAAAACTAAAAGCAGGATAAGCAAGAAATACTTCTTCAGAAGATGGAAAGTGTAGGAAATGAAGCACTAGGGATTCAAAAAGGACCAAAAATACGAAAACACCCCTCTTGGAAACTACTTGCTGACATGTCAAACGGTGACGTAACTGACAATGCCAACTTCGCTAACCTCTCCACTCAAAAATGAAGAGACACACACTCGAGTATTTGCAAAACAACGTCATCTCAGAAAAGTCAGAAATAACTAAAAAAACTCTTGTGAACAAAGAAAAAAACCTTGTCGATTGACGGGCTATGCCGAGCCCTTTATCCATTGATAAATCCCAAGACCACTAAAGTACTCTCGGGCTTGGGGGATTTATGGTATACCAGGGTTGGCAAGGCCTGACTCAGCAACTTTGGTAAGCCATAAACATACCCCGCATCCAACCTAAAGCATATATATATATATATAATTAAACTCCTTGACCCATGACATCTATCTTTCTCTACAATTCTCACCTTTCTCTCTTCCTAAGCTCTCCTCTGCATCATCCCAACTCAAGTCATTCTCTGGCCATTCCGTGGTTCACGCAACCCACCATCATCCTCCAATCACGAACATGAATGCGACTTAAGACCAGCGAACTACGTGGACTCTGGTCTCTCAGTGAGTACGTAGGTGCTAGACACACCTCTGGTTCGAGTCCATCTATTATCAACCATCATCCTCCTTTGTACTCCGGCTATATATCTTATGACTAACAAAATATCACTAAATATATCTAAAGAAAAATTAAAAAAACTAAGTTAACTAAATTATATTTAAATTGTCAGGTGGATATGTATATGATACCTTTATTTTATACTTAAAAGTGTAATTAATTGAAGTTAGTAAATTATTAAATTTGAGTATGAGTTAATATAGTAAATTAAATAAATATAAAATAGTTCAAATAAGAAAATTTCAAATTTAATGCTAATTTTTTTATCAATAATATGATAAAAGGATAAAATTAGATGATTTTACAAAATAAGAAGAAAAATATATAGTTCTAAATGAAGAAAGTCAAATTGAAACTTTTATAAAACTAATGTTTGAAAATTCGGACCGGTCAATAACTCGGGTCATTGGTTCAATCACTAGGTCACTAAAAAATCGTTTAGCCTGGTCAAATTTTTAAAAGAAAATTTAAAAATATATATACCATATACATTAACCAAATAAATATGAAAAACACATAATAACTTATTATAATTCAAATTCAAAGCTAAAATTGAATATAAGTCTAAAATATACAAATAATAACATGTAATAAGTCTTGTAACTACGGAATATTTTACCTTGGGACACGTGGCACTGACCTTCTAGAAGCTAGGCCTAAGCACTCGCTAGAGACACGTGGCACCACTCATCTACCAGTTACGTGGCCCTTACTCACGTCATCTCACGGAGCATCCCCTTAACCAGACGTGGGAACACCACAAGCCTCGTGACACGTCCCACGTCCCACGAGATCGTGGGTCGAGCACAACCTCCCCACACCAAGTATAAATAGACACTCACTCGGGTGACTAGTCATGCAACCTGAAGGACTAGATAGAGACGATCCCTAAAGGATTACAACACCTAATCTACGACATCTCACACATACTCTCGGTAACCTGAGCATCCTCATATACCTCACGCAACCCCTCTGCATATCATGAGGTCCGCCGTAAGCTCCGCCTAGGTCAGCCCCCGGCAAGCTCACCTCCATCTCGGAGTACACCATTAATGGGGCTTCCAGCAGCCCACAGAGACTTGAGCTCTCTCCCACTAAGACAACCTCCTAAGAGTGGCTCGCCCGCCTAGAGTACCTTAGGCACGTCTTAGCCACACACGGCCCAATACAGGTAACCACCTTGCCCAACAGCTCCTATAGACGTTAGCATGACGAACTACATGGACTTTGATCCCTCCCGAAGGGTACGTAGGCACCTAGGTGCATCACCTAAGGGCAAGTCCCCCAAGGTTAAGACTCCTTGTGGTCCTAATTACAAATTACAATTGTCTGAGCCAAAAATGACAGTTACAAGTCTTAAATACTTAACTTTTGATCCCACATACATGAAATTTAAATAAAAAATAACACATCAATTAAGTTGTAACTCAAACCACTCTAACACTTTAAACAATCCAAAAGCTTGCCAATTTACTTGATTAAGAAAATAAAATATTAATAGTATCAAACAATCTTATATTTTTCAAATTTGTCTTTTTTTTAAAAAATTAAAATAAAACCGGGTCTTGGATCACTAGGTTTGTCTAAAATCCGTCGGGTCAACCCGAGTCGTTCCCGGGTCAATTGTAAATTGGTCCATAGGGACCACCCGGACCGGCTTGGTGCCCGGGTCAACCCGCCCGAGTTGGTCCGAGCTTTCAAACACTGTATTAAACTAAAAGAATTAAGAAAATGAAATTTGACAAAATTGAAACTTTTTAACTCTATTTATATATATAATCAAACCAATCGTTTAAGATATAAAACAAACAATTTTAAGCACCTAAAATACACATCATTAATATTGTTTCTCTAATTAATTAGTTGACACTTTTTGCTATTGTTAACTAATGATCCAATTTAAATTCTAACAAGATTAATTGAGTGGTATAGAGGAAAGAGCTAGTTCCTCACAAGATGAACTTGAATCCTTTCTATGACAGATATTTATTGATAAACTCATTTTTGTTAAATAGATTTTAGGGATAGGAGGACTTGTCCTTAAGTGAACACCTAGTAGCTATGTACCTTGAAGAGGGATCAAAGTTCACGTACTTCAAACAAAAAGACACGTCCATGGTGGAGGCATAGAAGGTTACCTGCAAGGGTAGGCCATGTGTGACAAGGACGTTGATTTTGGTGAACAGGTCACCAAAGGGAGAACCATGACGTACAAGTTTTGTAAAGGTGGCAAGGAGCCGTGGATGGAGGGAAGCACTCAACGACAGTGAGGACTGTGTTCTCAATTAAGGGGCTCACGTAGAGTTACGTGAGTGAGAGATAACTTGCGAGATGTGATCGAGGAGAGGATCTCGGAGGAGTTGAGAGAGTGTGAGTCAACCATGTGAATATATGAGGAGTTATGGTGTGAGTATGCAAGATGAGGTCTAGGGTTTAGACAATCAGGCATATTTATAAGTTTAAAAGCTACCTTAGACCGAGGGCCCAATAAAGGTGAGCAATGATGCTCTAGTTGTGTGTCACGTGCAACCCAAATTTACTGTGGTCAATAATGATATTATCATTTATATTTAATGTCGAAAAGTGCCTTAAACATACTTATCTCTAATAAAAAATACATACTAGAAACAAAAAAATTATTCAATTTTATATATATCTATATATTAATATATATAGCCGTTGGTCTTCTAGTATGTAATTTTGAAAATGGTTAATTTATAGTTAAAAAAATAAAATATTGGATGCGAATAGAAGTGAAAGAAAAAATAGAGGTAATATTTAATTATCACAAAGGTGGTGAGAAAAATATTAGAAATAATTAATGAGCAGTTATTAATTTATTGTTTTTAAATATGATCATTATTAATTTATATTATATTTCAAAAATTAAAATAAAAAATTGTATGTACCTTTATTTGTATATGTCAAGCCTCAGTATATATCAGGCCCAAAAAAAAAAGCTCAGTATATATATATATATATATATATATATATATATATATATATATATATTAAATATATGTGACTTATTACAATAATACATTTGGAACCAATATAATGTATAATTGTTTATATGGGTAGTCCTGAAGCATGGGGATATGTAGTGGAAGGAACAAGAAGACTGAGTTTGGTGAATCCCATGAAAGGATATGCCTTCAAGGAATTTTGGGAATTGGAAGCCTCCCCCATTTTTACAGCATCCATCACCAAGATTTGCTGCATTGACTGCTAGCTGGAATTCCAACACGTGGCATGCAATGAATGGTGGATTAGCCAAATCCTCTTAATATGGCAATTTACCAATTCTAGATTGATTTTTTTTGGTAGTTTAATTACTTCCAAGATAATCTTAATTAGTTATGTCAATGAGAATACTAAGAAACATCCAAGATATATCAGTTTGAGATTGAGATAAATTTGGAAGACAAAGAAATATGGATTTTATAACTTTGTCTTATTGTGTGTATGCAATGAATCAACAGGAGTTCATTAATTTGGAAAATCTAGAGAAGATATATATATATATATATATATATATATATATATATATATATATATATATATATATATATATTAGAGATTCTCTACCGACTGTTTAGAAGGTTAATAATACAAGTACATCTTTATCATATGTATCTAGCTAGCTAATAGCTATGGCACAACAATAAGCATATATATATATATATATATATATATATATATATATATATGTATATATATATATATATATATGTATATAATTCATTAACAAATTGGTAAAACGACATTTGGGGATTAATGAAAGGGAATAATAATAATAATAATAATAGATATAAAAGTTCAGTACTACCGTATTATTAATGTTCGGCACATCCCTTCAATTATATATGCAAATATATTTGTTAATATTAATAAAAATTCACATTAATAAGGATCCACCTTGAATAGTTTATAGGGATCAACTTATTGAAAGAATGTAATAAAGTTCAGTACTACTGTACCATTGAACATCTCCTTTAATAATAGATCTCTTTGTTAATTTGGCCTTTATATTCCACCTATTAGTATATGTACATTGTACAACTGAATTTTTTTTTCTTTGTTTTTGAGTTCAAACTTCATATTTAGATGAAGAAAATTGAGATTTTTGGCAATCTTTGCATGCATTGAGTTTGTGTATTAAATTTAAAGTAAATTATTAATTTAGTCTATAAAATATTGTTTTAATTTATATTTTAAATAATGAAATCATAATTTATAGCCCTTTAAAGATATAGTTTCAACTAATTAAACCTAAATATTATTTGAATTTCCTAATATTTTTGCTATAAGTTAAGGTTTTCTATATCTTTGCTATAAAGATCTATGATATAAATAAGACATATTACACAAAATGTTTGCATCACTAATCACAGTAGAGAAAAAATATAAAAGACTATATTTTATATAAATAATCATAAAAAAAAGTATAAATAAAATCGATGATTGGATCTATTTTATGACAAAGACTTTACTTAAATTTCATCAGTAATTTAAACCTTGTGTTAATATATTAGTAAATTGATAGAAACAAAGTTATATAATAACTACAAATAAAAAGGTTATAAATAGTACAAGTGTATTAAGTTTTTAGTTTTTTTTGTCATATTTTAATATTAATAAAAATCTACATTAATATATTCCACGTTAAAATAAGTGAAGGATCAAATTTTTATTAATATTAATAAATAATAATAATAATAATAATAAAAGTATCAAAATT
The DNA here is from genome assembly GCA_014851425.1 of Senna tora. Lineage (NCBI taxonomy): Eukaryota > Viridiplantae > Streptophyta > Magnoliopsida > Fabales > Fabaceae > Senna > Senna tora. Next base: position 22,076,331 of record CM026267.1, on the reverse strand, counting down.
TCAGTACTACTCTAATATCAAATTTCTATGGTTAGATAGAGTCAACTACTTCTATTATGCCTTAACAACATATAATATAGCTGCTGCTACGTACAATATGCAAGGAGATAATTTATGAGAAGGAAGCTACTTGCGATCAAAATAGAGCATTTAGTTATGAGGCAACATAATTATATTTTATTAAAGGCAACCTAAATTTTTAGAAACTGATTAGATATATCATATTAACATTTAACTATCACATAATTAATTTTTAGCATTAGATCAATTTTTTTTGTCAATATATATGTAAATTTAACTAATGTTCAGACTATTTTTTAGAATATGAAATTGATAATTTTAATTTTAAGAACATATATATGTAATATATTATTTGATGTTCTAATACCCAAATGAGGTTGGAATCGAAAGAAGATGGGAGGTTTGAAGAAAGCAGACTTGACCCAAGTTCGAGACAAGAATCTACATATTCGATACGTGAGATTAGAGTCTTTGTAATTTACGAAGAAGAACTATTCTCAGCAGAGTTAGAGAATATAACACTAAGCAATAAGCATCATATGCAAACTATGCTCTAGGGGTAAGAGAATTGTGATTGTTGGGAAAGCTCAAGGGTCAAGGCTCTCCTTATATTAGCAGAGTTTGGTAGCACAACTCAGCTTGGAATCCAAATTCTTAAAATTGTTGTTTTTTTAAACTTGCTTTTAATCCAATTTCAATATGTACTCAATGAAAAAAGGTCTTGGAAATGGAATTGAGTTTCTTCTTTCTGCACATATTTTGATGAATTCCAACATTTAATGAGGGACAATTTAGTCTTTCTACCTTACTTTCTTTAATTTTATAAATTTTCAATTCTATTTTTACATACCAAACATATTTTTTAATTATATTCCAAAAATTAAATTCAATTCTCACCAATTCTATTTTTCTTTTCAATTCAATTCCAGACTTCAAATCATACCAAATATAATCTTAAGTTGGATAGCTGTCTAGAAGATACGAGTGAAATAAAGGTGTATATCGCCGACCGCGTTATGTGGTGTCGAACTCATTCAAATATCACATTAATAATCAGGCAAAAAAAATCAAATTAATAATTTGCTTTTTAATTTATATGCCAACAATAGGTATTGAGGCAAAAAAGTCTAACTAAATAGTCATATAAATATTAGATGATGAAAGGGAAATAACGTATTTGACTATTTTTCTTCTTTTAAACTGCAATTAATAATAGATGATCATGAAAGTGAAAGTGATGTTTAAGGGTATGATAGTACTAAACTTCAGTACATTTCTTTAATTAGTTGGTCTCCAAACCATTCAAAGTAAAATTTTATTTATATTAATATTAACAAATAATTTTATATCATCGGAAGAATGTAAGTGAAGTGACAGGCAATTCAAACTAATTGCCAATAATATATAGCTACATACATATCGATGTACCCTATGCCACTACTAAATACTATCCACTTATATGGTTGGTAGTCTCAAATTTCATTATGATTTACTATTACACACACATACATATTTTATAAAAAAATATTAATAAGGGAAGATTCTCAAGTATATATATATATATAGAGAAATGACTAAGTGATAAAATAATTTAAGTGAAAAATAGTATGTGAAGCATTAATTATATTATTGATTTTGCTTATATTATAATTAAAAAATAATAAGAAAAAAACTGAAGATTAAACCTATTAATTTGTTTTTCATTTAAATTAAAATTACTAACATGATAACCAAGCTTGGTTGGTCTAGTGGTTAGCTCACTAACTTGTTTATGCAAGTGTTGGGGGTTCGAATCCCACCTTGTGTATGCAACAACCAATTGGCCAGCAGCAAACCCTTAAATGGAGCTCAGATCCGCGGAGGATTAGTCCTTGGTCTGTTGGGCTGAGGGATATTCTTGAAAAACAAAAAAAAATACCGACATGATCATTATTATTGTTCCAAAAATTGTAGCTGATCCCCTAAATGTTTTTTTTTAAAATTCACATTAATTACCAAAAAAATTTACATTATTCTCCCATGATATATATTTGACTAAATTAATTAATTACAGTTAGTTAACCTAACTTGAAAGTTATACTCACCTTCCCTTTAGTTTTTTTTTTTTCTATCTATCAATGAAAACAACAAATATTAATAGTTAAAATTTATACTGAACTTCAACTTAACATTCTTAATGGTTCTCGAAAAAACATAGCATTCTTAATTATAATAGTAAACTTAAGTAGTTATATTTTTTGATAAACATAAATATTGCTGAAAATGTTAATTTATTTCACAGAAAATAAATAAAAGAAAATATTTTTTTTTGTTTTCTACAGGTATCTTCCTATTGGAGGTAACCTATTCGAGGCACTAAATGTGGACACCTTTCTTAACGGGAATTGGAACCTGTTCATGACATTGTAAGGAATTAGTCCCTTCCACTAGACTCAATCCCCGTTAGTATAGAAAAAGAATGTTTGAATTATCTAAAAGCGGAGGCTCAAAACATTAAATAATCATCACTATTGCCTTCTAAAATATTAATATTAAAAATATGTTCATAGACAGAAAAATACTCAACTACAAACTCTACTAGCTTGTTCTTTAATAAGTAATAAGGATGGAAATGAGGAAGGAATGGGTGGGGTTTACTGGGTCTCATCTATTTTTTATTTTTTCATTTTCATCAACTACTTTAAGAAAAAAAAAGAAAAAAATACAAAATGTTTGTTATACTCTTTGATTTGGCACAATCATGACTTTCTTTTCTTTTTATTATTTTAATATAATGGGTAAAGTGGTAATTTTAATATCTTCACATTCCATTTCCATTTCCAAACTTTTACTAACAAACACAGTAAACGCATTCCGTTTCCGTTTTCATTTCCACTTCCATTTCTGCATAAAGAACGTGCCCAACGTCTTATCCAATTTTCACAACGAAATAATCAAATACTCATTCCACATCTATCTCTATTAGCTTAATTTGGTTATCTATTCATCATACATTATAGGAAACATTGTTGAAATTTATTTATTTTATTATTTTTTTAATGACCAAAATTAACCAACGTTTAGGTGCATCCATAAATTAAAAAAAAAGGTGAAAAAGAAGATTAGATTTGGAAGGTACTACAGAATTCGTCATAATTATATATAATCAGAAGGAAAAAAAAAAAAAGAAGAGAGTGCATGCATGTAAAATGGTGCACCATGCGGGGCGTCTAGTCTGAATTTCATGCGTGGGGCTACCTATTGCAAGCAAAGCAAAGCAAAACCAAGCATGCATGTTGTCTTGCTCGCATGCTGCCACGAACTTGTTCTAATTACTCAAACAACAAATCATGAGATAAGAGACACCCAAAAAAAGAGAGTAAATTATCATTTTGATCATAAAAAAATGGTTTGACTCAATTTTAATTTGGCCCTAAGATTGATATGGAAATGTTAAATTTAGTTTTCTTTGAAAAATACGGTTTGTTTTGATTTAGTCTCTAATTATAAAAATGAAAATGTCAAATTTAGTCTGTAAAATATATAATTTATCTCAATCACCATAAGAAAAAGCAGTATTTTCAACAATTGATGGAAATTTAATTATTGAAAAAAAATTCTTTCTTTGATAATCAAAATTTAGCTGTGAAAATAATTTGTTAAAAAAAACGTAATAATAATATTTTCGACTTGCTGATAATACTTTTTTTACAATACTTTTTTCAATTGTATATTTTTTTATCGACAGCCGTCATCGACAAATGGGTTTTCGTAAATAATAATATTGGCAAATATCGACAGTTATTGATAGATCGTCGAAAATACTTTGTTGACTTTTTTTCAACGGCTTATTTCGACAGCCAAAATTTATTTGTTGGAGAAAAGGTAGTTATTTCAATTTTCAACGGTCAATATTTAGTTGTTAAAAAATTAATTTTTTTCAACAATGAAAAAATAGATTGTTAAAAATAGTTATATCTTTTGTTGTGAATTTTAATCCCTGGGAAATTTTCTCACCCACCAATTTTTTTTTAATAGAGATTTTTAGTGACTCCAATTCTATTTTTCAATAACTAAATTTAATATTTTTATTTTTTAGGGATTAAATTAAAATAAATTATATCTTTTAAGGATTAAATTTGATATTTTCATGTTTAAATAACTAAATTTAGATATATTATCTCTTTAAGAGATATCAAATAATAATTTACTCAAAAAAATAAATAACAATTTTCTTAACCATTTTGTCCTTTGCATACTTATTAATCATTCTTTTCTCATAGTCAAAATTCAAAACACACTTCTTTAATTCTCTCTCTCTCTCTCTCTCTCTCTCTCTTTCTAATATCTAATGTGTGATCAGTTCTGTGAATAGTCTGCTATCATACTTGTAAGTGGGTGATGATGTGTGTGGTGCCACTTTATATAGGGTCCTTAATTATACAAGTTACTACAAACCCTTTTTCTTCATCACTCTTAATTTTTTCCACAACTTCAAAGCGCAATAATGGCGGTGGAGAATAAATATAAGGGAGGAGGGACACACTAATATAACTGATTGAGAAAGCTGTGGGAATACAATTAAGTTGTGGGCATGCATATATGAGCATGAGATTGGAGGCGTTTGGTATGTTGTGATCTTATGTTCGTCATCTTACATACTATAGTATCTTAGATGTCAAGGTTGAATGTTGCGTTTGGAATGCTGTGATCTCATCACATGACGACATCTGAGATAACACCATGTTATCACATCACAACCAAAAGGGTGTGATCTGATGACAACTCAAAAACTATGTCATCTCAGATCACAGGGTTAAAAAAGATATTTTTTTATTAAACTTTTAATTTTATCTTTTTTTTTCAGTTTTCTTACTTGGCGCAATTTTTTTTATTTAGCGCCACTTTTTACCATATACCCGATCACTAATTATGAACTTGGCGCCACTTTTTTTCCCATATACCCAATCGTCACATTTATATATATATTCCTTTCAATAGCTAATTTTTTTTTTCTATATATTCCTTTCAATAACCAATTATATTTTCTGGTGTTGTTCTACGTTTAGCACATGATATTATGGCTTCTTCCTCAATTGATGACTGATGTAATATTTTCTTTTTAAATGAAATATCTTTTACATTGTTTTAAAAAAATGAAGCTTATTAAATTTTATAAGGATAAATAAGGAAGTTAAAAAAATAAGTTATGCTAATCATGAAAAATACCAAACATGTGCATATTACTTGTCTGACATATGAGATATCGTTCATTGTTATACCAAAAGTCAGCATTATAAATACTGTAGTATGTTATACTAGAGTATCATATACTTCGTTATCTAAGATACTATGATATTTGGGATAAGAGGAGATCATAGCGTACCAAACGCCACCTGGATCCTATGCTGTCCAATATAAAAAAAGTAGGAAAAGAGAATGACACATATATAAGTGGATCCCACACATAATGGGGTCTATATGTGAGACTCACTTATGTATCACTCTCTTTCCTTACCTTTTATGTTGGGCCGTATAAGATCTATTATTATCATATGAGCATGAGGTGGGTATATTCCCATGCGCTTATATATGTGTATATATATAATTTTGTTTTTCTAATTAATTGTATCCGTCAACATCTTTTTTTTTTGTTATCCGTCCAGTTTTTGGAGCATTGTCAAGATTAATCCGGATTCGACCTGCATCACGTACTTGACTATAGTAAGAGAGTCTCCGACAAAAATAATTCAAAAAGTTTCGAATCAGAAACCTTAATTGAACCAATCCCTCATTCATATCTATTATCAACATTTCAACCACACTTTCGGCTTGCTCTACAACCAAATCTCATTCATTACTCTCTCTTCCATAAATTTGGCCTACGATATTATTTATCAAATTATTCTTAGTTTATTAATTAATTAATCATTAATTATCATTATATGGTTGGTTGGGGAACTACATATATGATAAAGTGGGAGGATTTGATATATAAATTAAACTCCCTTTATGGGTCATAATCTTGCATATAATGATGAAAGGACGTCATACGAGGGTGGGGAAGAAGAGTCTAGAGTCTCACATCGTTTAGAATTAGTTTGCTTGAGTGTATATATATATGGATTTTTTTTAGAGTGCAAATTGTTTAGGATGCAAACTCATGCAAACGCTTATATAACGTGTTTGTATTGGTCTAATTGTAAAAATATAATTTTTTCAGAAAAATATTTTTACAATTGAACAAATACAAACGCGCCACATAGACATTTACATGAGTTTGCACCTTAAGCAGTTCTATGACCCTCTGTGTATATATATATATATATATATATATATATATATATATATATATATATAGCTATTGACATGGTGGAACCTCCACAATGAGAGAGCTAGTAGTCAAAAAGGATAAAGCTACAAAAAAAGATTAAATATTATTTCGGTCATCAATGTTTGCATGAAGTTTAATGTTGGTTCTCAAAGTTTTTTTTGTCGATTTTGGTCCTTGAGCATAACACCGTTAACTTTTGCTGTTAAATGATGATGTGACATGGTACACCCTCTCTCCTACGTGTCATATTTTAATGACGTGGCATGACACATCACTGCCACGTCACCCCAAGATGATGATGATAATGATGATGATGAAGGAGAGAAGATGATGACGTGGCAATGTGAGGTGACGTTACAGTGATGTGTCATACCGTCATTAAAATATAACACGTAAGAGAGAGGGTGTGCCACATAAACATGCCACGTAATCATTTAACGATGTTACGCTCGAGAACCAAAATCGACAATAAAAAATCTTTGAGACCAACATTAAACTTTTGAAACATTGAGGACCAATATTAAACTTCATATAAACATTAAGGACCTAAATAGTACTTTAACCAAAAAAAAAAGTCAAAAGCTTTTTCATGTATATGTGTTCAATTATTATAAATACGTCAATTCATTAATTAATATGTATTTGTACGTATTTAGATAGAATTTTTTATTTTATTTTGATAAAGATTAAAATAATTCTGATATGGTTTCCATATGAAACGTTGAATTTTTTTTTAAGAAACATGTCTATTATTTTCGGTCTATCTACGTACTAAAGTATGCGTTTTATTTTATTTTTCTCTTCCTATTTACTAAAAAAATTATTTTATTTTCCAACTCATTTATCTTCTCGCTGTGAGCTATCTCTTCTATCTTCTTCTTCTTTTATTTTTTTTTTGTGGTATTTTGGTATCTTTTATGATTTTTGTGAGTATCTTCTCTTTTTCTTCAATTTGAAAATTTTCTTAAATTATATGTATTTTTAGTTACTATTAATTAATAATGGCATTACTATATATATATATATATATATATATATATATATATATATATGGCACATTTGGTTCGTTGTTTTATCTATATAATCGTAGACGTAATTCTTTTCCATTTTTTCAACGAAATAAACCCCACTTTTTGCAATGTGATGAAATTATATTTTTTCCTTACTTTTTTACCAACTTTATTTCATTCCCACTTTTAATGTAAGGATAAAATAGTCATTTTACCCATTTTTATTCTATTCATATAACATTATATTGACAGTTTCATTCCCTCCAACATTCTCACATTGCAATCTCATTCTCATTCCCTCAAATATTTCACTAACCAAACATAATATGTTTGGATTAGGGATTAAGGAGGAGAAGGGGAGACTATTAAGATATCTTCTCCTTGTTTGGAAAGATGAAAATTGGAGGGGAAGATAATGGAAGATCAATCATTAACCCTCCATTATCCTCCCCCTTCACAAATTTAAGATACTCCAAATTGGAATATTTTGGAGAAAGTATCAACATCCAAACAAGGGGAGGACATATGGAAGGTTAACCTTCCCTTTCCCTTCTCCTCTAATCTCTCCCCTTTCCTTCCCCTCTTAATTACCAAACAAACCCTAAACTCTAAACCCTAAACCCAATTTGGGGTATCTTGAATTTGTGAAGGAGAAGGATAATGGAGGATTAATGCTTGATATTTCATTATCTTCTCCTCCAATTTTCATCTTCCCAAACAAGGGGAAGATATCTTGAAAGTCTCTCATTCCCTTTCTTTCTCCTCTTTAATCCCCAATCCAAACATACACATAGTGTCGAGTCCTATAAATTTAAAAATTTATTCATTTCAGTGTCGTGCTTGATTTCACCCTTTATTTCTTCGACTTTGTACCTCTTCTATTACAAATAGAAAAAAAAAAAAAGATTAAATTTGTAAAATAATTTCAATGTAAAAATTAAACCAAATAACTTTTATAACATTTTTTGGAATTCTAGTCCCAGGAATGTGGTTTCTAAGATTGGAATTTCCGGAAGTAAAAAATGACCCCATGTATCAAATGCACCCAAAGTTCTTTAGGTATTGTTGTGAACTTCTTAAATATAAATAAGACACGTGACAAAAATTTTTACATAATCAATCATGATATAGAGAGAATATAGAAGATAATAATTTATAGGTAAAATCTCCAAGTTGGTTCCTTATATTTGCACAAAGTTTTATATTGGTCTTTTATGTTTCAAAAAGTTTAAATTGGTCCTTTATGTTTGCAAGAAGTTCCAAATTGGTCCTTCCGTTCAGGTCCGTTTATTTCTTCCGTTAAGTGCTGATGTGGCGTTGCTGAGGTGGACATATCATCTTTCCTACGTGTCCATGTAAGCTGACGTGTCATGCCACGCCATCATATGTGATGACGTGGCGCTGGTGTGGCAATGACGTGGCATGCAACATCATCTTAAATGGACACGTCAGCACTTAACTTAAGAAATTGACGGAAGTGGACGGAATGACCAATTTGGAACTTCTTGCAAACATAAAGGACCAATTTAAACTTTTTGAAACATAAAGGATCAAAAAAAAATTTCGTGCAAACATAAGGGACTAATTTAAAATTTTAACCTAATTTATATTACCAATTACAAAAAAGAAATGAGTGTATATAAAGTTTATAATTAAAGAGTTTCACCGTAAATACTTAAATAACTTTATCAATTTAAAAAAAATCCAATTAGAACAATTTTGATTCACTGATCACTATTTGACGTGTCCAAAAGAGATTTCATCCCTTTACAACACTATTTGGTGAATTGAAAACTAATGGAATATCCACTGAATTGGTTCAAAAATTGCAAGTGTACGTGGTCCTACGTACAGTTTTAGATTGGACCCCATACATATATCTGGAAATTAAATTTAACAGAAATTAAAAAGAAGAATTTGAAACTAGTTTTGATTTTATATATATATATATATATTCATGTCAAACCAAACATTCATTTTGCCCTCTATACACATGTTTGATGGGGACACAAACACTATATAATTGTGCCTTGCTAAGATCCCACTATATATATAAATGGTGAAATGCTCAAATTAGTCCTAAAAATATAGGGGAGGTTTTAAATTGGTCTTAAATATTTTGTTTGTTTCAAATTGGTCCTATAATAGTGTGAAGAGTGAAGATTGAATTAGAAGTCCGAAATGCAAAAGAAATGAAAGAGGAAGATGATGATGTGACAAGAATTGATGACTATGAATTTTTTTTGTTGATTGGACAATGATAACATCAGCATTTAACAGAAAAATATAACAGTTTGTAATGACAAAACGAATTTGAAACATGGTCGAAAGTTATAGGACCAATTTGAAACAAATGAAACATTTAGGACTAACTTAAAACTTATCCTATACTTTTAGGACCAATTTGAGTATTTGACCATATATATAAATGCATTCTTTTGGAAATGGTTTAAATTAAATAATCACAAAAATCCAGTACATTTACATATAGAGGTCATTAATTATGAGAGAATTAATTAATTGGTTAATAAACCATTGAATCAAAATAATAATAAATTTTTTTTTTGTTTATGTTATAAAAATCCCTTGATAATAATGAGCAATGGGCATGAAATTAAAGACCTAATTAAAAAACCCAGCTTGTGAATTATTAAGTATGGTTTGGGCCTCACATTGTTCAGAAATGAAGGAAGTGTGTCTCACTTTTGCAAGACATTCCTTAGAGAGAATGGTCCCTAAACATGGAATAGAATAGATGATAGATATGTGAGACTTAAGAGAGGTGTAGGTAAAGGGAGGTAGGTCGTTCTTGAATGTGTTTTTGCTCAAAGAGTGAAAGATGAAGTAATGTGCACGTGTGTCATCATCATTGTACGTACGTGGTAGACCAAATTATTCAATCTCACCCACGTGCATGAACCTCCACACACACCACTCCCGGCAGGGTTATAGCCCAATTACATTACCTCGCCACTTCAATTTTTGTTGTTGTTGTTGTTGTTAGGGCAGAGATTAATCAAGAAGTGGTTGAATTGGTTACTTGATAATTTTAGAGAATTCTTTATGGTTGTGTCTGGTTCAAGCAAGAATTGGAATCCAACACAGAATTGCATAGTTCCCAAGAATTCAACAGTTTGATCCACTTATGAAGAATTGGATTCTATGAAATTGCTACAATTCCACTTTCTTTGTAATCAGGCCTCAATACAATTTCTTGTTTCTTTAGTTTTTCTGCATATCTTTCAGTTATATTCATAGCTAATGTAGGGGTTAGAGGTTCATACACTTCTTCGCCTACCTCTACCATGATTTCATTGAGAAGATTCCATGCATGAATATTCAATGACTAAGTGAGGTTCTACGTGGAAGTTCGAAATAATTTCAACACAAGTCTGGAATCCTTTAACTCCTCTGAGTCTTCTTGAAGATTCTCTTCATGGTCCTCTTTAGGGTCCTCCTCAGGATCCTAATCCTTTTTAGGGTCCTCTTTAGGATTCTTTTCAAGATCGGGTACAAATTCTGAAATTTTCTCATCTATGTATGAGTATTCCAATGTACCACAGTCGGTACTTTTAGTGCTACTAGAAGCCTCTTGCTTCATTTTAACTTAAAAACAAAACAAAAAAAATTATTTTGAATTTTATAGAATTTTTCTTTAATTTTCTCATGTAAAAATACTAGAAAAAACACTAAAATACTCATAAATTGATTTTGAACGACCTCAAAAATAGGCGAATTATATATCAAATCGAAGATCTTAAATTTATAAATTTTTAGATGAAAACAGTACCTTAATTGAAGCTAAAATGTGACCGCACGTGCCCCGAAAAGCTAAAAATATCAGAAAATTAAAAAATTTTCTAAAACCCCACTCTCGATGCCGGAGAGTGACGTCCACTCGCCGCCCTCCAACCAACCCTTGGCGACATGCGCCGGACCGGAGGCCTCCACTCGCTGGTTACTATTGAGTGGTGTGGCCCACGTGGCCAATTGAGGTGCCACGTGGCTGGCTACACTTGCCACGTGTCATTTTTTCTAAAGCACTAAAATTTTTTTTTTCTGATTTTGGTTTGGGCTTTAGCCCAAATAACAAAAATATATTTTCTAACCAGTTCTCCTTTTTAGTTTTTGGTTTGGGCTTGGCCCAACTTGACTAACATATATTTTTTTTAATCTTGGGACAAGCCTAATGGTTTCAAAAAATATTCCTTTGTACTTGGCCCAAATGGCCTTTTTTTTTATTTCGCAAAGGGGGTCCATAAATCTGAAAAAACAATTGGCTCAAAAAAAAAAATTCAGTTGCAGAGATTATAATTTTTTTAAATTTTTAGGCAACGGTTGTTTTATGCTGCGAAAACAAGTGCAGCGGTTCAACCGTCACCAAAAATTTGTTTCAACCATTACGTCGCCGTTCGGAGTCCTTTTTACGCAAACTATATATCGATTTTTCGTGCTCTATAAAATGGTGTAAATTTCAATGCCTGAAATACTTCATTTTACTGAACCTAATTTTCGAACCTGAAAATTCGATCCTCCATAACTTTATCATTCGGAATCCGTTTTATGTGAAATTTATGTCATTCTCTTCGGTTTTTCACTCTCTATCTAATGTCATAAATTTTGAAGTATATATGCACAATTTTAAAGTATCCTATTTTCGAAAAATTCCTATTTCATGCATATTCTTTCACTTTCAACACATGCAATATATATAGGAAGAAAGCATCATGGAAGAATATCTTCTTATAAGATATAAAAAAAAAAACACAGCAAAAGTATTACCATGGCTCTCATGCCACTAAAGGATTTTGGCCATACCTAGAGTGTCGAATCCAAGTACCCACGCAAAGAACCGGTCACAAATCACGAACGCGGATCTACGTTATTCACAGCAAAAACACACTTGGGGAGAAGAATAGAATAAGAGAGGAAGTTCTCACTTGGTGGTTCCATAATTTTACTTAATGAGAAAAATGAATTCAGTTTTGTGCATTTTATTCGCATTATAGTAACCACTTCCCTTAAATACGTTAAACACTAAATTACTGTTCCCACATTTTAAATTTGAATAAATGCAAATATTACACTCTATAAATCCACTAGTTTATGGTATTTGCACTAAAACCTCAAATTCAAATGGGCTTGAGTCTAATCCACCAAGGGTGGACCGACCCATTTTCTTACACTTATGATTAGAGGAACCTCATAGCAAACACTTATGGTGCATTTGGAACACATATTTTTGTACTCTTGTGAATAAGATTTTGGAGATTATCAAAAAAAACTTGTTTAGATAACGTAAAATATTTTACTATATTCTCATAAATATTACAATCCTATGTTTGGTTCAACTTTCATAGTCTTAAAAAATGTTTAATAATTTTTCTAATTTTAAATGACAACTTAAATTCTCATGACTATGAAAGCTTAACCAAACACAAGATTGTAACATTCTTGAGAATATTGTAAAATATTTTTGAGAATATTTTACGTCATTCAAACAAGTTTTTTGATGATCCCATATATATATATATATATATATATATATATATATATATATATATATATATATATATCTACTTGTATACTGTAACTACGGAATATTCCACCTAGGGACACGTGGCACTGACGTTATAGAAGCACGGCCCCAGCACCCGTTAGAGACACGTGGCACCACTCATCCATCAGTTACGTGGCCCTCGCCCACGTCACCACACGGAGCTTCCCCTCAACCAGACGTGGGATCTCCACAAGCCTCGTGAGACGACCCACGTACCACGAGGTCGTGGGTCGAGCACGATCTCCCCACACGCAAGTATAAATAGACCCTCATTTGGGGGACTAAGTAGAAAATCGACTCTCCACAGGATTACATACAACCCGAAGGATTATCCCACATCACCCCCGATATCCCGCACTCTCAGATACATCTCACAAGTACTTTCATCTCCTTGAGCCCCGCCATTGGCCTTCCGTCCAGGTCAACCTCCGACCGGCTCACCTCCTCCTTGGAGCACACCGCTTACAGGGCTTCCAGCAGCCCTCAGAGACAATAGCTCTCTCCCACTAATTAAGGCAACCTCCCAAAGAGCGGCTCGCCCGCCCGGAGTACCTTAGGCACGTCTTAGCCGCACACGGCCCAATACTGGTAACCACCTTGCCTAACGACTCCGATAGACGTCATCATGACGAACTACGTGGACTTTGATCCCTCCCGAAGGGTACGTAGGCACCTAGGTGCATCACCTAAGGACAAGTCCCCCAAGGTTAAGACCCCTTGCGGTCCTAAATTCATATTACAATTGTCTGAGCAAAAAATGACAGTTACATATACTAAACATACACTAAGGGTTCGTTTGGTAAGAGTCCCGCACAATATATTACATGTATTCTCACGATTTTCAAAAAAATTTTACATCATATTTTATATATACCAAATATACTTTTTATCATACTTTTTCTCTCTCCTAATTTTTCTCTCTATCTCTCTTTTTATTTTTCTCTACAGAACGTTCCTTTATTCTATAATACTTTCTTTACAATACTTTACATCCGTACATTTATATCAAGCGTGTTTGCTATGACTATGAGGTTCCTTTAATTATAAATGTTATCTCTCTTTATTGTATAATTACTCATATAAAATATAACTTTTTATATTCTCTTTCCACTAATAATTGATTATGTAAATATTTTTACCACGTATATTATTTGAGAGGATATATATTTTTAAAACCTAAATTATTAATTTATATATTTATATTATATTATTTAATATATATATATATATATACTTTCTACTACATATATGATGGACCTTCCCCTAGACAAGCGAAGGTACATTAAAAAAAATATAACATGGTCTTCACCAAGTGATAGACCGAAGGTTATTTTTTTAAAAAAAGTTGTTGAATCTATAGTATGTGGAGAAATAAAAATATTTTTATTTCATTTTGATATGTAACTTATTTTAAAATTATATACATATAAAATGCCCAAATATTTTTTTTGGTCAGAAGTTATCATTCATTCATGAAGAAAATGGCATCATGGCCATACAATTCAAGAATATCAGCAAATGCTTATACATAAAAAAAATAAACTCAGGCCTACAATCCTGGAGATAACATAAGAGAAACTAGCTAGACTCTTAGGCAACACACCCAAGGATACTCAGATCTAAACAAAAGACATACAATAAAGTCCAAACTTACAAATTTTTTACGGATAAAGAAAAGAACTTGAAGATATAAATCAAGAGGCAACACACCTCTCTTCTTCTATGAGGGAAATTTTGTCAGCAACTTCTTCTCTTCAATTGAGCTCACAAATGTAGATCTGGGTGTATCTTCAAAATATCTCCCATAAAAGAAAGGAGAAACCTTTCCTAATGAAAGGGAGAAAACCTTTCCTACTGGAAGGAAGAAACCTTCATAGAAGGAGAAAGAAGGAAGAAAAATAACAAAATAAAATAAGAGATGAGGGACTGCTGTTGCAGATTGCAATGGCAACCAAAGATTGTTTTCCTTGTTAAAACCCTAGCAGAGTGTCGCGAAGGAAAAAGATTCGTGTTTGTTAATATACTTGATAGTTTTTTTATCACCCTTTTAATTTTCCTGCATACAACATTTGCAAACAAATATATTTTTTTAAAAACTTTTTATAGAGCCTTCGCCCACATTGTGGGCAAAGGCCCATTGCCCAAATAGAGGGCGAAGGTCTTGCTTTAAGTTTATTTTTTAAAATTTATTAAATAATATTTTTTAAAATTTATTAAGTAGATAATATAAACATAATTTTCTTATAAATTTTAATAAAATAAACTTAATTTTTATTATTTAATGTATAATTAATTTAAAAAAAATATTTTTTTAGTAAATTATACTCCTTTGTTTGATAGAACAAATTTTTTTTACACTTTCCTCCCTTGAGAAATAAAATATCACTATACTTTAATTCTCCAAGAGATAAAAAATTAATACACTCTCATCTCATATAGATGTTCAAATTATGCTCTCCCACTCTAATTTTAAAAATTATACTCCTCTTGTTTAAGACACAAAAAGTCGTTACACTATCTCTTTTGATAAATGTTAAATTACTCTCCTCCTTTAAAAGATAAAAAGTCATCTTCCTTGTCAAATGATATTTTCGACCGAAAATAGTGATTTTTTATCTCTCAAAGAAGGAGCATGTCCTTCAAAATTGTTGGTGCCTTCGTCAACAATTAAACAATTAAAGAAAAAATTTATTTGCAAATATTGTATGTAGGGAAATTAAAAGAGTGATGTTTGATTTAGATAAATAATTATTTTTGAAATAGCATGAATCCGGTGCCATGCACCACAGTATTGTACAAACATAAAATAGATTATACAAATTAAAAATAATATTATATTTTGGCCAATGGGCAAAAATACTATTATATTTTTAAATAATAGTTATATATAAAAAATATAAATAGTTCTATAATATATAAATTAATGTGTCTGTTAAAACAATATCTTTATAAGCTGATCTTGGAACGTATAGAAAAAATTAAATGCTCGATAAGAATAAAACAAAACAAAACAAAATATTGGCCTTGTTTGATAACATTTTTTAGAAATTGTTTTGTATTCTTAAAAACAAAAAAAAAACAAAAAAAAATTATTTGGTAATCAATTCTTAAAAACTGCTCTTAGAAACAAAAAAAAAACAGAACATTGTTTTTCATAATAAAAAACAATAACAAAGAAAAAATGTTCTTAGCCCAAATTTTCAGCTTTTTCAAAAGGGTAAACTACAGTTTGCCCCCCTGTGGTTTGGCCTAATTCCAGTTTGCCCCCCTGTGGTTTAAAGTGCGACACTTAACTACTCTGTGGTTTGGCTTAAAATTAATGTGTCCCCCTGTGGTTTAGAGTGTGACACTTGACCCCCATGTGGTTTGTTATGTTAGCACTTAACTACCTTCACTTACCTTCTATCCAAATTTTAGTCAAATTAATCATCATTTTTATACTTTTAATGTTTAAAATTTGTTATTCAACACTCTATAATTATAAAATAATTCAAAAATATATAATTAATATAAAAAAAATTATAATTTTAAAAAATCAATAAAATAATTTAATATTTATTGTTTACTCTATTGATTATTTATATTTAGTTATTTATTCATTTTATTTTTATTTTTTATCTTTAATATTTTAGAATTATTAAATCAATCAAAATAAAATTGTAAGAGAATAATATAATATAAATATATAACTAAATTTAAGTTTTTTTTATTGTTCAAGTTCGGAACATACATACCTGAATTGAATGTTAACGTTATTGAGCTTAGAAACTCTAACATTAAACAATAATTTTCTTAGAAAAGTATCCAATTTATCCAATCATATAACGTTAATAGTGTACCAAAATAAAGTGACAATCCAACTTCATATTAAGTATTAACATATTCAAATTATTGATTTTTTAAAATTATAATTTTTTTTATATTAAATATAATTTTTTTGAATTATTTTATAATTCTAGAGTGTTGAATAACAAATTTTAAACATTAAAAGTATAAAAATGATGATTAATTTGACTAAAATTTGGATAGAAGGTAGGTGAAGGTAGTTAAGTGATAACATAACAAACCACAGGGGGGTCAAGTGTCACACTCTAAACCACAGGGGGTCACATTAATTTTAAGCCAAACCACAGGGTAGTTAAGTGTCGCACTTTAAACCACAGGGGGGCAAACTGAAATTAGGCCAAACCACAGGGGGGCAAACTGTAGTTTACCCTTTTCAAAAAGGCGGAGAACAACATTTGAAAACAATTTTCATTAATGGCAATATGGTAATTTTGTCATCTTCACCATTCTAAACCTATTGTTGCAAATTCACGCGGTCTTTTTGTCTTCTTTCTAAAAACACGATTGTGCTCCGTCGCATCTCCATATAGTTCCGTCGTCTTGAGCTTGTGTCCGATCTCCATCCTCGTGTCTGGTCTCCTTCGTCTTCAGCTCATCTCGGTATTTTTCTTACTATTTAGCCTGTTATACTTTCCATTTTTTCAGTATTGCACTCACAGACTTAATTAAGCAGTCTGAGTGAGTTTTCCACTTTTCTATATATTCAATACCACACAGTTCCAGTACAACTGAAATAGGACAGTTCTCAAGTGGATGAATAACTTCCAAGTGACAATATGTATTTTAAGTTTCATATTAGAATATAGTAGTATGTGCTGTTGAGGCTATTTGATTTGTTTTTTCGGCTTTTAGTTTCATACTTGCATTGATAAATTCTAGGTCTGAAATATGATGAACGATGCTCTAAGGTATTTTGTCTCTACCTTAGGCTCTCTATATATAGTATCTTTACATAACAGAAAATTGTTACAGAGTATTCTAGAAATAGGACACGTAATGGTCAACTGTACAATTGAGTAAATTACAATCTAATCCTCTAATACACTATTATCTATTTGTCTTAACACTCCTCCTCAAACGAGAAGGAGAGGAGATTACTCCGAGTTTGTATCTGAAAACTTCGAACTGAGGTTGGGTGAGAGCTTTTGTCAAACAGTCAGCAGTTTGCAAGTCAGAGGGAACATATCTGATGTCAATGAACTTTGATAGCACCATGTCACGAATGAAATGCACATCAATCTCAATGTGCTTGCTTCTTGCGTGTTGAACCGGATTAGTAGAAAGAGCCTTTGAACTCAAATTATCACACCAAATTGTAATAGGTTGTTTAAGATACAGGCCTAGCTCTGTCAGGAGAGAGTGAAACCACCTTACTTCAGCTGCTCTATCTGCTAAGGCATGGTATTCTGACTCTGTGCTGGACCTTGAAACCACTCGCTGCTTTCTTGATGACCATGACACCAAAGTATTGTCTAAGAACACACAAATCCCAGCAGTTGATTTCCTATCGTCAAGATCCGTTGCCCAATTAGCATCGGTAAACACAGTTAATTTTATATATGTGCAAGGTTTTATATGCAACCCCATTTGAAAAGTTCCTTTCAAATAGCGAAATATCCTCTTCACACCTGCAAAATGGATTTCTGTAGGATTGGCTAAGAATTGACTTAGCTTGTTGACCGAGAAAGCTATATCAGGTCTGGTAGTTACTAAGTATTGCAAAGAGCCAATTGCTTGTCTATAGAGAGATGGATCCTTCATTGGTTCTCCTTCTAAAGCCACAAAGGGTTTACCTGTCACCATGGGAGTTGGAGCTGGAGCACAAGTCAGCATGTTGAATTTCTTTAGTATGTCCAATACATACTTGGCTTGACTCAGATGGAAACCCAAACTGTCTCTACACACTTCAAGCCCAAGAAAATAGTAGAGGCGTCCGAGATCCTTGAGAGCAAAAACATCATTAAGCCTTCGAATAAAAGACTTCAAATAAGTGTTGTCATTGCCTGTAACTAATATATCATCAACATATATAAGAACAAACACTGTTAGTTTAGAAGTCCTGCGATAGAAGAGAGAAATATCACTCCTTGCATTCTCAAATTCCCATTGTATCAATGTCAATCTGAGTCGATCAAACCAAGCTCGTGGAGCTTGTTTGAGTCCATAGAGAGCTTTAGCAAGCTTGCAAACATGTTGTGGCTTATGGCGATCAACGAACCCCTCAGGCTGACGCATGAAGACACTCTCTTGCAAGTACCCATTTAAAAAGGCATTGTTGACATCTAATTGCCTCACTTCCCAATTGAAGGTTGCTGCAACAGCAAGAACAACTCTGATTGTTGTGGGTTTGATAACAGGACTAAATTTTTCTCCATAATCTATCCCTTATGCCTGTTGAAAGCCTTTAGCAACAAGTCTCGCTTTGTGCTTCAAGACTGACCCATCAGCTTTATATTTAACTTTAAATACCCATTTGCAATCAATTACCTTTTGCTGACCTGTGAAGGGAACAAGCTCCCATGTCTTATTTTCTTCAACGCTGTAATTTCGTCAAGCATAGGACGGTGCCATTTTGGAGAAGGCAGAGCCTCGAGTATACTCTTTGGTTCAATGTTCTGACCAGAAGAAAAAGGATCTTCCCCTTTCAGCAAACCAACGAACGGATATTTAGGCTTGTGAATCCCTGCTTTAGCACGTGTAACCATCTGGTGCATTCCCTCTTGTTGGGCCTCATTGGCAGGAGCTGTTTGAGATGGGCCCAAAGCATTTGATGAGCGTTGTCGAGACTCGGTTGTATTGGAAGCAGAGTCACGAGATTGATTTAAAACATCACGTGACTGTGAGGCATCTGAGACTATATTAGATGAAGAATCTTGGCCACGTGATGACTGACTCTTTTCACAGCTACTCCTTATAGCCGTTGAATTTTTGCTCGTTGCACTAAGTGAGCTGGCATCAAATGTGTCTTTATTAGAGCTTGAGTCAGTAGTTGTGGTTCCCCTACCATCTTGTTGGCTAACACTCTTATTTTCCCGTTGGCTCACCATATTCTTCTCAGCACCAGTGTTTATAACGAAGGGAATGATGCAACTTTCTTCTCTGGACTCTGAGTTGTTTCGCCTTTTCAAGAACCCCATGGAGCTAGGAAACAATGAAGGATCAAAAATAACATGCCTTGAGGTATAAATCCTACCCGTGGAACTTAGACATTTATGTCCCTTGTGTTGAGATGTTGGGCCGAGCTACACACATTTTTTACTATGGTACTGAAACTTGTGTGTATTGTAGGGCTTCAAGCACAGGTAGCAGGCACATCCGAAAGGCTGCAATGATTTATAATAAGGAGCTATACCAAAGAGAAATTCCCATGGTGAAGCATTGTTCAAAACTGGAGTTGGAAGACAATTGATCATATAGACCGCCACCTAAAAAGCATCAACCCAATAGGTTAATGGAAGGGAAGCCTGAGCCAACAGGGTTAAACCCATCTCTACTATATGCCTATGCTTTCTTTCAGCTCTTCCATTTTGTTCAGAGGTGTAGGGACAGGTAAATCTTAATTCAATACCATTTGTTTGAGCAATTGGAATTAAAGGCTTGTATTCAGCCCCATTATCACACTGAATGCTCTTAATTCTTGTGTTGAATTTGTTTTCTACTTGAGCACGAAAAATATTGAAAGCACTCACTGCTTCCCCTTTGTGTTTTAAGGGAAAAAGCCAGGCATAAGGACTATAATCATCCAAAAACTGGATATTAAATCGAGACCCATTCACAGACATTGCTGGAGAAGGTCCCCATAAATCAATATGCACAAGTTCTAAGGGTGAGGATGCACGAGACATAGACTTTGCAAATGGTAAGAGCTTTGATTTTCCATATTAACAGGCTTCACAAACAAATTTTGAGTCTAAAATCTCAACATTACATTTATGTAAAATTTTCCTAAGTATTCTATCACTTGGATGACCAAGTTTTTGATGCCAAATTAAAAATTCTTTTCTTCTTTTCTTCACATTTGCTCCTACTGGATTTGCTTGTGCGTTCTGTAGTCCATCACCCATTGAATACATTCCTTGAGCCGCTGTCCCTCTGATTATATGTTCCCCTGTCTTCTTGTCCTTCACAACACAAGTTTTATCAGCAAAGCAAACATCAACATTGTTATCCACAGTCAACTTATTGACACTCATTAATTTCTTTGTTGCACTAGGTACCACCAAGACATCATTCAAGTGGACTTTTGAGTTAGACCCAGATAGTGAGGCAGAGCCAATTCCAGCTATTTTAGCTTTTTCACCAGTGCAAGAAAATAAATGATAAGACTTACCAACCGGAGTATAGTGATCAAGTTGGTCTGAATACGGAGTTACATGATGAGCAGCTCCACTGTCCATATACCATGCAGAATCATTGACCGTGTGAGGGGTTGCATAATATGCCTGAGGTGAGCTAGATTTACAGTGGACACTTGTTGGAAGTGTTTGTCAAACCGGTGCCAAAATGTGCCTACTGTGTGACCCATCTTGCCACAGAGCTGACACTGAGGACGAGATCCACCATTTGTGTTGTTGTTGTTGTTGTTTCCATTTCCTTTGCCTTGGCCTCGGCCTCTACGGCCTCCTCTGGTATTATGTCCTCCATTGCCTCGCCAATGTTGATTATTCTATCCTCTACCTTGTCCACGTGAGTCACTCTCTTCTTTTTGTGTCAAAACTGCAGTAGGTTGAATCGAGAGATCTGATGATTGGTTTAATTGCTCCATTCTCCTTTCAAAAGACAGCAAAGAAGTTTGAACAGAAGCCCATGTGAGCCCAGGTGTGTTGATAAGCAGAGTGACCACTGGAGTATAATTGTCATCAAGGCCATTTAGTGTATGCATTATCAAGTCTAAAGACGAGACTGGAGAACCTGCAAGACTGAGTTGATCTGATAGATTCTTCATTTTGGCAAGATATTCTTCCATGCCAAGAGATTGCTTCTTGGTTTGTTGGAGCTCCCCCTTGAGCACCATTATGCGAGATATAACTGAGGCATAGGTGAGTTCCTTTGCAGCTGTCCAGATTTCACGAGCAGAAGCACAACTCAGTAGCTGTGTGCTTATCTCAGGTATGATAGCATTTCTAAGCCATCCAAGAAGCAGCTGATCAGTGTTGAACCATGTCTTGTATGCCGGATTTGGTTTGAGTCCTCCTGCATCATCAGGAATCATCTGAACTGGTACTGATATTGTGCCATCAATGTGGCCTTGAAGGTCATTGCCTTGAATTAAGGGAAGAACTGTAGCTTCCCATAGTAGAAATTTGGACCTATCGAGCTTCACTGAGATCATTTGACTAGAGCTACTAAAGAGAGCAAGCATTTTTGGAGTGTTGGCTGCCATGGAATCGCTCACGCCTGAAGTTGCAGTGGAAGATGTTGCCAACGCCATGACCGTACAACCAACCAGGCTCTGATACCAAGATAAATTCTAGGTCTGAAATATGATGAATGATGCTCTAAGGTATTTTGTCTCTACCTTAGGCTCTGTATATATAGTATCTTTACATAACAGAAAATTGTTACAGAGTATTCTAGAAATAGGACACGTAATGGACAGCTGTACAATTGATTAAATTACAATCTAATCCTCTAATACACTATTATCTATTTGTTTTAACATTCCTGTATGTTTTTGCTGAAATAAATGCAACTAAGTGATAGGGATGTGGGCTGGAAAGTGTCAGAAAAACAGTAAAGAATGCTATCACAGAATTAATAGCAAGAATCTTAAATAATTCTTAATAGCAATGTTCATACGTGAACAAACCCCCAATACAAGTCTCTTCAATTTCTCATTTCATTTGTTTCAGATATTTCGTAAAGGTCCTATGAGTATTTATAGACATACCCCTAAGTGCATACAGCTTAAATCAAGAAACTGAATTCAGAAATAAACGGAACAGAACTGAAACAGAATTGAAATCATGCTAAAAAGTAAATGCTGAAAAGTAGGAAAGTGGGTGAAGTAATTAAAACGTGTCACCAGGGAATATTCCCAATAGCTGCATAAGTGCTTCCTGGTTTTTAGTCTCTTTTTGTTGCTGCTAATATGTGCTTCTAGAGTAACACAAAGATATAATTCTCTATACAAACATGTCAATATGAAGTAAAAGAGCGTGAATAATTTCAGTTGATTATCATGGGAAGAAGCAAAAGAAAAGTGAATAATTTCACTGTCCACATGTTTCTGCTGCAAAGGGCATGGTTCAATTATATTGAGAGTAATAGTGGAAGAAGTGGATAGGAAAAATTTAGTGTAATGAAGGTTATTTCTCTTAGATGTGACCTCCTTAGAAAGGGAAAGCATTACCCTTGTATAATAAATTGTAGTAAAAGCAAAACGCCATCTTTTGTAGACATTAGTAGACATGTTGGAGGTAAGAGAGAAAATTGTGTAATTGAGAAACTAGAAAAACTAGTACAATACCATAAGTTGGAAAGAGGAAATACATATATATCACACAAGTATAGTTCCCAATGAACCATTAGGGTATGTTTAGATTGGAGATTAAGGATGAGAAGGGAAGGGAAGGGGAGACTTTAAGTTATCTTCCCCTTGTTTGGGAAGATGAAAATTAGAGGAGAAGATAATGGATGATCCTTCATCCTCGATTATCCTTCTCCTTCACAAATTCAAGATACCCCAAATTGGTGTATTTTAAAGGAGGTATCAACACCCAAACAAGGGGAGAACATATGGAAGGTTAACCTTCTCTTCCCCTCCCCTCCCTTCTCCTCTAATCTCTCCCCTTCCCTTCCCCTCTTAATTCGCAAACACACCCTTAGAGTTTTGAGATATTTTGAGGCATTGATTAATCAAAAAGTTTAGTTAAGAAGATGGTAAAAAAGTTTATACCTTGAGGTTAAGTGTGATCGATGTCATTAATTAGGATGAAGAATATATGTAATGTGGAGAATGAAACGAAGGCTGTAATACTAATGGTGATGGTGCAGATATCATACAGTGTTCTCAATGTGCTCAACAAGCTTGCCTACACTGACTTTGGCTTGAACATGAGTGTGGCTCTTACCTATCGCATTATTTTTGCTACTGCTTTCATGGCTCCTTTTGCTCTCTTTATCGAAAGGTTTCTAATTCAATTATATTATATATATACTCTCATATAAATTGAGCAAATTAATTATAAAAGACCCTTCTGATTAAATACCACAAGTGAATTAATTATATATTTGCAGGAAGCAGGGAGAAATGGCACAAACTTCAAAATTATGACTTTAGAATCCAAAATGCTAATGCAAGATGCACCGAGTTTTGTGTTGATGTTATGATTTTTTTTTTTTTTTAATTTTAAATCTCCAATACAACTTGCAGATATGAATGTATAGACTATATTTAGTGACAACTTGAAAGATATCATGGTTGTTGTTAAGAAGAATGGATTGAGTTTTGTGTTTATGCACTGAGTTTTTGTTTTTTATTTTTATAGATGGCAACTAGTGGGACTCCAAAAACACAAGAAACTACACTTTTGCCCAAGGTTGTGGTTAAGTGTTACATAGATATCATGGTTGAGGAAGTTAACAAAGGGAATATGAGGAATGGTGTATTTATAAACTAATCTTGATGGATGGAGAATTTTTTATGGATAAAAAATTTTAATCAGGCTAAAAGGAAATTGCGTAAAAGAAAAATGACATACATTCTTATTTAGAAAAATGTGTATCATGACTTATCTCTGCAAAAATCGGTATATATATAGAAAGGACGGTGAGGTTTGCAGCACTGCAGCTGTTTGCTATAAAGTTTCACCAATCGCGTGTTTTATTTATATTCTCTTTCTTCAATGATTGGTTATCATAATTTAATCTTCTATATTCTCTCTCCCCCTATGATTGGTTATATAAGTACTTTTTGTCATGTGTCTTATTTTTATTGGAGAACTTCACGGCAAACACCTAAGTAACTTCACCTTAATTTAGTCTTTTTTTAAAAAAATTAATTTGAGCAGATCATAGTAACTGTAGGGCGAAGATAAAGATAAATTTGTAATGTGGCGCATTGCAAAAAGAAATAGAAGAAAGAGTATCATGACTTACCTATATAAGAGTAGATGTTCAGTAGTACGGTAGTACTGAATTTTAGTACATCTTTTCAATAAGTTGGTCTCTATTCTATTCAAAGTGGGTCTTAACTAACGCGAGTTTTTATTAATATTAACAAATGACACTACATAATTGGAGATATGCACTAAAGGTCTATAGTACGGTAATTCTGAACTTTTATCCCCAATATAAAATCCCCAAATTGGAAAGAGCAAAGAAATTGCAGAATTAGATCTGAACTTAATTGCACAAAGAACAACTACAAATCATATAGGAGTCTAAAGTCTAAACTTAGATTTTAATAACAATTTTGTAATCCCTATTACCCTATATATATATATATATATATATGTAAGAGAATAATTTGGACTCTGGAGTGAAACGGGGAGTCGACCATGTGGAGTAAAAAGTGGGAAGTGGAGTAGTAGACACGTAGTGGAGTTGAAGAGTTGCTTACATGATGTTTTTATATTTATTAATTATTAATTGATGAGGGTGGGTTATTTACTTTATTTTTGTTTCTTAGTGATTAACAGTTATTTAATCTCATTTCAATTTGATACAGTTTTAATTAAAATTAGTTGAGTCTTTTTTTTAAAAAAAATTAATGGGATATTTATTTATAGAGATTGAATAATGGCTTTAAAAATGGGGTAGTTTTTTTTTTAAAGAGAGTAATCGAGTAGTGGCTAAATATGGGGCAATTTGTTTCTAAAAAAAAGATAATTATAGTGGCTTTATTTTTTTTGTATATAGTATAGATATAGATATAGATATAGTCATATATATATATATATAGAGTATATACACAATTTAGTTTCTGAAAGATTCCACTACTAACAATTTGGTCCCTAAAAGATTTGGTTACCCAAGTTGGTTCTCAAAAGATTTTTTTCGTTGCACAATTTGGTCCTTCCGTCATGTCCAGTTAAATTTTGTTAACAGAATCGCTGATGTGGCCCGTTAAATACACATGTGGCCCGTTAAGTACTGACGTGGACTTGCATAAATGTTAGAACAAATTTCAAGTGCACTAGTAAGTCCCTAAAAGATATTAAATACTACACAAAATAGTCCCTAAACTATGTTTACGATGTACAAGTTAGTCCGTTAGCTCCAATTGATCTTTCTCACTTCCTTCAACAATTTTCCTTTCTTACTTGAAATACTTCCACGTGAACTTTTCTTTTCTCCTTTAAAAAATTGAATGCTTCACACGCTGTCATCTCTGGATGTGATCTTACCTCAGGCACCAAATGTCATGATATCCATTTTTTGTTAGCCTTCTTGTTCTTGAATACTCTTGCACATTGGTTCTTGCTTCTGTAGGTGTTGATATAGAAACTCTTGGTCTTATTACTCCATGTACAATATATCTCCCTCATGCATTTCTTCCCTAAACACACTGCTCTAACTCTAAGCTTATCATTTTTCACGAACTTAAACCGTCACCCTTTAGAAATATTATAATCTTTTATTGCTTCTTTAAAGACATCAAGCGATGAAAACTCCATTCCAAGTTGTAGCACCACTTCACCAAATCCAGCACTTTCATTAAATTATGGATACTTACTTCTATAACTGAAGTCTTCATCCTCTTCGAATACAAGGTGTGGATCTAATTTCTCATATTCATAGCCAGCCTCAGAATCAGAATCACTGTCTTCTGAATATGTTAATAAGCTTGTTCTCAATGGCAACTCTCCACCAACATCTTCATATTCATCGTCATTAGTGACGTCAAGTAGCTTCTCAATTTTGCTCTCCCCTTTTCCCTTGGAAGAAGCAACAACTACTTTCTCCTTCCTTTTTCCATTGGAAGAAGCAGCAGTTACTTTCTCCTTCCTCTTTCCCTTGGAAGTAGCAACTTGTTTCACCTTTATACCCTTGCCAGTGGTACATCATCCTCATCATCATCTTGGCCAAAAAACTTTGGGCTAGGCCTGTAAGCTTCATCATCCCCACTGTCATAATCATCAAATTACTTTCCTCATCATCACCATCTTTAGAGCCATGAAGCTTGCAAGGAAAATTGTTGAAGAAAGTGAGAAAGAGCAATATAATATGCTATGGGATTATTGTGAGGAGTTGAGGAACAAAAATCCTGGTTCCACAGTGCAATTAAAGCTAAGGGACTATTTTGTGTAGCATAAACATAGTTTAGGGGCTATTTTGTGTCAGTAGCGAAATCTTTCAGGGATCAAATTGTGTATATACTCATATATATATATATAACTTGTAAACATCCTAAAATTTTGAGGATAGGTGGCTGAAAAATGTGTAAACTCTCATGCACATGTCCCATTTTTACCCAAACTCTTAGGCCTTAACCGTAAGCAAGATACATCAGCCACTACCTCATCCCAAAATACTCTAGTGTTACCCTTTCTCCTCAAGCACTGAGAACACACCCCTTGTCTGTTCTTATCTATTGTGACTAGGGGTGTGTAAATGAAATGAGCCGTTCATGAATTGCTCGGGTTTTGTTCGCATAAAAGTTTGTTTGGGCTCGTTCATTTGTTAAACGAGTTGAACTTGAACTTAAGTAAGCTCGTTTAGTTAAACGAGCCGAGCTTGAACATTTAAAGCTTGGCTTGTTTAGTTCATGAACGGTTCGTTTAAGAATAAAAAAATATTAAAAAAAAATTATTTTTTGTCTCTATTTTACATGTATTGTTATATTTAAATATATAATGAACACTCATTTTACACACACATATATTGAATTTGTTATGTTGTTGTGTAAAAATATTTTTTTAATCTAAGAAACCTAGATTTATGCGAGATACGGTTCGGGTTTGATACGATATGGATATTCTTTAAAAATTTAAGATACGACACTTCTTTGATACTTTAATAAATTATATAAAAATACATGTATATTTTAAATTTAAAACACCAATATAGTGCAATTGACAATATAATATCAAAGTTGAAACAAAGATAATATAGAATAGTAAAAACTAGAAACATAGAAGTTGAATTATTGTTCTAGAAAATGAAATATAAACCTACATAGCTAAAAAAAAGTGATCAAAGCTATAAGTGAAAGAAAAAGAGTGAAAAATGGAAATTGAATATGTGTGAAGTAAGTATTGGAGTATCCAAAGAGTATCGGTGTTGGATACGTATTTGACACGATGCGGAAGACTTTTACAAGTATTTGTGCTTCATAGTTTTTAATCAATGCAACAATAACAATCAAAACCTTTTCTCACAAGGTAGGATCAACTGTAATAAATTAAACATATAAAAAGATAAAAAGTTAATTTTCTCATGTACATGTATATTATATGAAAGTTGATAATTATTTAGCTCGCCTCGTCTAGCTCGTGAACAGCTTGATTAATTAAACAAACCGAGCTTGATCATGATTTTTTGTTTGTTTTAAAGCTCAGGCTCGAGTTCGAGCTCATCTAATTTTAAATGAGCTGAGCTTGAACATCTAAGGCTCGGCTCGGCTTAGCTCTTTTACGGCCCTAATTGTGACCTAGAGAGAAGGAATAGGGAGAGAGCAGAGTGAGACGACCAAGATCAAAGAGAAAGACAGGAAGAAATCGAGATAGAGAAATAGCAGGGACAGATCGAAATAGAGAGAAGAGAAACAAGGGAGAGGCGAGTGATAGAAAGAGACTAAGAACGAGAAAGGGGAAGCACTGAGAGAAAGGGGAAGGGGATATCGGCAATTTCTCGATGAGGGACTTCATGGCGGTGACCGCCGGTGGATTCCCATTGTTTCAGCCGCATTAGCTAATCGTTTAGAAGTAGGAATATAATAGAAGCGTGAATCCGAGAGAGAGTATGATGAGCTTCTGTCTAATTGGGCACAGGTACTGCACTCTAAGTTGCATAGATACGTGTACAAGTATAAATACAGTTATGAGTGCAAGTACGGGGACGACTAATTTTTTTAAATATAGGGTACAGGTATGGCAGTATATACTTAAAAAATAAATAAAAATTAATGGAAGAACCAAGAAGGCGGGTTGAATTGGTTAAACTTAAAAAATACTAGCTTTTTAAAATTTAGGCTATTGACACTTTGGTTAATGAAATATATATTTGGTTTTTCAAATTAGGCTACTTTTATAAAAAGTTATGTTGCATATATGGGGGTCTTCGAGACTAAATATCCGCCCATGTTGGAGTCCGATCGGGTCAAGTGAGGATCCATTGGAAAGCTCGCAGAGAGACAAAGAGAACGAAACGAAAATGACTCTCATCGGAGGTTACACGAGCCCGTACTCGTGGCCCAAAGTGGGCTAGGTGATCATGATGGAAGCATGATATTTTGTTCATATTTCAAGTCCCACATTGCTTGCATTAATGATGGGAGCTCTCTCATCCTCCTATAAATAGGAGTGACTCAACACCTTTCTAGTTGCTCATTCCATGTGTTGGAAAGGGGGGTCCCGTTTGGGAAACCCCACTCAGTATAATATTTCTCTCTTTCTCTTGAGTCCTCTTCCGTGCATCAGTCGTAGACATTTGGCTCTACCTCTCGTAGGTAGAGTCCTCCGTTTGGTACGGCCCTTTTCGGAGCTCATCGATTGGAGGTCAGTCCTGGTGGAGCAAAGGCACTAGCAAGATCCGAGGTTTTAGCGTTGGCGTCCAGGTTAGTAGCTTCCGCAATATTTATTTTTGCCTGGATTTATTTTCGGTTTTTCTTTTAGGTCCCTAGGTCGGGTCGGATCATGTGGATCCAGGTCTTTTCCTGCATTGGTATCAGAGCCTGGTTATGCTAGAGCCCTGTTCTCCAGGGATTGATGAACCGAAAAGGGTTAGTAAAATGTATAGGTCTTGTATGATTTTTTATTTAAAACTTAGGAACATGCTTAGGTTCCCAGTTTTATTTATATGTTTTAATTTTGATTTAAAACATGTGATAATCATATATTGTAGGGTAGGGTCCCATAATTTTTGAATTTAAATTATGTGTTAATTTTTAATTTAATATTGACTGGTAACCTATACCCTAAAACCTAGAAACATGTTTAGGTTCCCTTTTCAATATTAAAAGCCCTAATTTGCATGCATGTATATATTATTTAAGGTATGTGTACCCTACGAATTAGATATATACTTGTGGATGTATGCTACTGCTTGGGGGAAGGGGAACATTGACTAAGGAGGCTGATAGAGTCGCCCCCGCCGATGGCCGACCGGCTGTCGGCGCCGCCGAAAACCGTTGCCGGAGGCGAAGGTCCGGCAGTCGGCTCCGCCGTGGACCGCCGCCCACGGTGGTCGGCCGGTGGTTCGCTGGCAATTGGCGCGGTGGCTGGTGGAGTATTGGGACGGCCGAGGTCCGGCGACCTCCGCGGTCGCCGGCGACTGCCGACGACGGGGGTCGCCGTGCTGCCGGAGACGGCGTCGGCCGGAGGTACTCCGGCGACCGGCACCGGTGGTCTGGTGCTGGTGCGGCTGTTGACTGCTGGTCAACGCTGACCGTTGACTGCTGGTGACTGTTGACCAGCGTCGCGAAGTATTTTGTCGCGCATAATTTCTCCGTTTTAGCTCAAATTTCAACGATTTTCGAGTCGTTTTTCTTGTTTTCGCGAGAAGAATCCAAATATGGAGAGAAATTAAGGTGAATTGGAGTCTAAAGAGCATATATGACCATCTCTTGACTCATTCACATACACAACGAGAGAGAAGATTTAAGCGGTTTGTGATCGTTTAAATTACCTTAAGCGTTTTACTCGAGTGGGAGCTAGGGGCACCACCATGTGGCAAACCCATAACTCGATGTAAATGCTTATCCACGTGGGAATTTAAATAGTAAGTGACTATTTAAATGATCGTAAGTCGTTGTAATCAAGAGGAAGTTCGTGTTCGTGACTGTGGCGACTCGATGTTCTTCTTGATCGCTTGGATAGTGGGAATCCAAAAGGGATTTTGAATAGTATGTGACTATTCTATGAAAATTGTTGAGTCAAGGAGAGAAAGGTGTACATATATAGGCTCTCTGTGTGATGAGAGTGGTTGACCCCACTTCTCGAATGCAGAGACTGACTATATATACACTCGTCTTGCATTGATTACAATTTTCAAGAGTTGTGTGTTGTGTAATAAGGACCTGTGTAATTAGTGTTAGCGTTTAGGATTGACTGATAGTATAACTACAAAACTTGTAAATGTATATCACATTAGAGAGACCGGTTTGGTGACATTGTGGCCACCAAACTGAGGCAGCTTACAGTCAAGTTTGATGCTTCCAAAATGCGCTCTGACAAGTGCATGATGACGCATTTAAGGGAAAAATCAAACATGATTTGAGAGTATGAGAAAGCCTAAAAACTCCCCACTAGTAAACAGTGAGTTCAAACTGTTGCCAGATCTCTTCCCTCCTATTGGGAGTGCACATAGGTCATTCCGACCTCCACTAATATCATTAAGTTTCCTGATGATATTAAACACCACTTAGTGCTTAAGGATTGTTGGCATAAGGCTGCGAAATCCGCCGAGCACGTAGCCTAAGTGGCTAAAGTTTCTTAGAGCTATAGGCTCCAAGAACAAGGAAAATGGGTCCAAGAGACGTGGTGCTAGGAAGAGAAAGGTTGATTGTAAGGTAGGTAGCCTCAGTTCAAAGGAAAAGCAAGAGAGGAAAAGAGATTTTGGCCAAGGTCAAATGTCGCTTGTGCCAACTCATACGACACTATGCGCAAAATTTTTTTGCAGCAATCTTTTTCCTCTCACCCATGAACATTGGTTCATGGAGTTTCGTCCTCTGCCCAATGGGAGCAGAAGTATCCTCGTGGGAACAAAACATTATTAAAGTTAAGAGGTTGGGTAGCTACAAAACGAAGTTGTGTAGTGGCCACTCTTTATCTTTATATATGTTTTGTGTTCTAGATACTAAATGGAACTTATTATGAGCTATTTTTTCCGTTAGAGAACTTAGGATATAATGTGATCTACATGTTTATCATGACTCCTTAGTGTTAGTTCTGATTTTATGACAATGGTTGTGTTGTGATGAACTTTGAATTACATCCCCGTAATTCAACTAGTTGCTTTGTTGTGTCTTCCTCTGTGGTTGATACACATATTTGGCAAGTGCGTGTGGGACGCAATTACGTATTAGCAAAGGAGAATTTGTTAGGAAAAATTCCCAATGCTAGTTTGTAAACGTTGCCTTACAGACAAAGCAACCTGAGAACCATTCAGTCATGAAATCAGAAAACCCGCTTTCATCAAATTAGTCCACTCGGACATCAGTGGTCCGATAAGCGTGGGGGCAAGGCAAGTGGCCTAGTATTTTCTCATAGTTACGTGATGAAATTGGAATTGTTACACAACTAACTATTCCACAAACTCCACAGCAAAATGAGTTGCTCCTGGAGTTGATTAAGTTGATAATGACTCAGGTGAACGTTCCCATTGGGGAGATGCTTTGCCAACAGTCACTTTCGTACTTAACCATATGCCCTCTTCAAATTATGTGAATGATTACTGATGAGTTCTAGTTAGGTAAAAGACCTAATTAGAGTATGCTGAGACCATGAGGGTATACAACATACTTGATCCTTCCTATGAGTATGGGAAGCTTGACCCTAGAGGCAAGTAGCGTGTCTTCGTAAGATAGCTTGGTCATTCAAAAGGATACGTCTTCATTAGCGAGAATGAAGACACTCTGGTCACATAATTTGAGTTTAAGGATATAATGGTCCTTAAAACAAACTTTTCTAGAGCATGGGAGACGGATTTTGGGATGTGCCATAACATTTTTAGAGGAGCGTATAGACGCATCTCCAGTTGCTGAGTCCAGTGGGAGTAATGCTTACGAGGAGCATGTCTTCCACGAAGCACAATCCATTAGGAGTACTAGAGGAGTACTAAATTATCAAGTAGAACCTTTGATAGTTCAAAAGACTCTCTCCGACCCTACTAGTAAAAGTTGGACTAAAACGATGGAAGAAGAAAAGACGAAATCTATAAGGACATACCAAGTATAAGGCTTGGTGGATCTGCCCCGCATCACAAGGCATTTTGAGAACAAGTATGCTCTCAAAAGTAAAGGGAGGCAACTTAGTCCATTTCAAGAAAGCTGAGAGTATTTCATTACCCTCACGCTATATGTAGAAGACGTATGGCTAGCTAGAAATGACACAGAGGCTGCTTTAGCCAATTAAAGATGGTTATCCTTTCATCTTTATGATAAAGGAATTGGGTTTGGCAGTGGGAGTCAAGATTCATGGAGAATGCTCCAAGAATTGACTCACTATGTCACAAGAATCCTATGAAGGCGTGATTCTTGGTGGATTCCAATTGAGGGGACCTGAACCCGAGTGATGTGCTAGTAGCAAGAGGCAAGAGTTTGAGTCTTGCTACACGTCTTTAGACTAAGTCAGAGATGGAGTCATTTGATAGTATTTTGATACATGTGGTTGGTAGCTTGAAGTACAATTACGATTGTACTCGCTCCAACGTGCTTTTTGTAGTCGGCTTTGTGAGCTGTTATCAGTCAAACCTGGGTCAGACACACTGTTTAGAGTGTTCTGAGGTACTTGTAGGACGCTCCTGACAATCTGTTGTTTTCATCATATTAGTGACCCGCAAACGGCGGGCCAAACATTGATGTCGATTGGTTAAGAGACTTGGATGAGAGGACATCCACGTTTTGGTGTGCTTTGCTAAGCACTGGAACCATCTTGCAGAGAAGCAAGTAAGGATTATGCATTTCTCTGTCCACTAGGGACATGGAGTTCATTGCATTATCATCAGCAGTACATGTCAGTTTGGATTGGAAGATCTAAAGTCACTTATAGATCGCAGAAAGAGCTGTTGACCTAGTGACATTGATCTCATCAAGTCAAACAGTTATGGTTTACACCAAACAAAGCCTAAGTACCACAAGAGAACGCAACATAACTTTGTATGACACATCGTTACACACTAGTTAACTACCCTGTTGTGTCAGTCTAAGCATCAAGTGACCGGAGAGAGGGTCCTCACAATATGACCTGTGATAGAGCATTGGCTCTATACCCTCACGGACCCGTATTGGTGGGTTGGCTGTATAGAGATACAAGTCATAAAACTAGTGTTTTAGATACACAAGATTGCTTACAACCAGGGTGATTTAACATAGTTTATGTCATGAGGACAAGCTTTGTGAAAGCTTTATTTCTTGATCATAAGTAAAGTGTAATGCCTAGGCTTACCTTTATTTTGTGTGGATCAAGAAGTAGAAGTACTTATTACACAATATATAAAGTATGTCGTACAGGCTTGGGAGGTTGGCTCTCTCACAAGAGCAACCGCCTTGGACACGCAAGTGGTGTGGGCCAAGATGAGACTTGGGTGCTTTTTCCTTGAACACCAAAATGAGATATAGTGTGAATATCCAGAGGCAGTTGAAAAGTGCCGAGTGTTGGACAGGAAAACGCCACTGAGAATTGATAAGTCGCCCTAGTAAGTGTACTAGGATGAGATCCGATAAGATCATGAGGTCTTATGATCGAATTATGAATTCTCGCTATTCATAATGCCTGTAGCCAGACATGAGTGCTCCACTTGGCGCTATGTGAAGCGAGCAAAGTGTTGTAGCAAACTCAGGCCAGATTCTAAGTGAGTCTGGACTAAGGTCTGTATGGTGTAAGTGATTGAGGATAAAAAACGACAAACACTCGAGAACACCACAACGTGCGTTTCATACCGCATGTGCTTTAAGAACCGCAAGGGAAGCATGTGAAACAATCCCTGCTTCAATGTTGTGTGAGTCCCTGAAAGGATGCATCAATCCTTTCAAAGGGTACCCTTATGCACTTTGACTCTGTCATGAAGAGATAAGGTAGTGCTTGCTACTTTGATATCTTTCCAAGAGGCTATGGAAAAATACGGCCCGATGGAAGACTGTCAGGAAAGCAACTATCTTTGATTGAAGTGATAAGAGTCGAAAGGAAGATTGTGTTGACATATGCATGTGTGATAGTATCCTGAGGTCGACCCATTATGTGATCCCTTTGATGTTCTCATGGATGTGGATACCTATCGCAACTGAGTGTGGCTGAAGTCCTAGTCTTATTGTAGACTTAGAGGGATTGGACTAGCCATGTATATGAACACGTCTAGGGAACCCATGGCACTATTTTTCGGTGAGACATGTGGTCACATCATCAGACACTTGGGTTGTAGCATCACTTATAGCTGGGCCCTAACAGGCTTCTAGTATAAGGCTCCCACATATCGTGCCAAGCGGTCACGACTGACACGGAGTATGAAAGAAGACGACGAGAGAAAGAGAAATAGAGGAGTCCTTTGTGATAAGGATAGTTATGGGCCTCCCACCATGTGCGAGTGGGAGTATGTTGGATATATGAGGGTCTTCGAGACTAAATATCCGCCCATGTTGGAGTGCGATCGGGTCAAGTGAGGATCCATTGGAAATCTCGCAGAGAGACAAAGAGAACGAAACGAAAATGACTCTCATCGGAGGTCACACGAGCCCGTACTCGTGGCCCAAAGTGGGCTAGGTGATCATGATGGAAGCATGATATTTTGTTCATATTCCAAGTCCCACATTGCTTGCGTCAATGATGGGAGCTCTCTCATCCTCCTATAAATAGGAGTGACTCAACACCTTTCTAGTTGCTCATTCCATGTGTTGGAAAGGGGGTCCCGCTTGGGAAACCCCACTCAGTATAATATTTCTCTCTTTCTCTTGAGTCCTCTTCCGCGCATCAGACATGGACATTTGGCTCTACCTCTCGTAGGTAGAGTCCTCCGTTTGGTGCGGCCCTTTTCGGACTCATCGATTGGAGGTCAGTCCTGGTGGAGCAGAGGCACTGGCAAGATCCGAGGTTTTAGCGATGACGTCCAGGTTAGTAGCTTCCGCAATATTTATTTTTGGCGGGATTTATTTTCGGTTTTTGTTTTAGGTCCCTGGGTCGGGTCGGATCATGTGGATCCGGGGGTCTTTTCCTACAAGTTAAATATAAGTTAATTTGAAAAACAGTCTAAGTTAATGTTAAAGCAGTACAAAAGTAAAAGAAGACAAACAATTATTATAGTGAGAGGTTCGGATCAAATATTCTACGTCCTCTCACTCCCTCTTACTAAACGAGTAAGAGGATGTAATACCCAAGAATTTTTTCGAAGTTTAAAATAAAATAAAAGGGAAAGAAAAGAAGTAGAAAATAATTTTTAGGATATATATATATATATATATATATATATTAGTTGTGTGTTAATTTGATTATTAATTAATTAATTTTTAATTATATTTATTTATCTATTATTTAATTATTTAATTATTATTATTTTTGATGGAATTATTAAATTATTATAATTATTTATTTATTTACTTTATTTAATGGGGGAAAGGGGAAGGTTAAAAACAAAAACAAAAAGAAATTGAGGAAAGAATAAGAAAGAAAAGAGAGGAAGAGAGAGAGAAAGTCGAAAGAAGAGAGAGAGGGGGTAATAGCGTGAAGGAGAAGAAGGAGAAGAGATGGGGTTTCGTCGGAAAAGTGACCGGGGAGAGTTAGTCGACGCCGAAAAAGTCACCGGAGTTCGGGTATGACGTCTCCTACACCTCCTACCAATCGAATCAAAGGTTGGTAACCCCAATTTCATTCGAAACCTTCAATTTCTCCATTTTTAGGGATTTCTACGATCCACCTTCGATTGGATTGTTTCGAGGGTAGATTGAAACCAAGGAAGTGTTCTTGAACACTTAGTTGGGGTAAAGATCGAGGCTATACCCTCGGGTTTAGCCGAATTAGAATTTTGAAGGGTTTGGGGTTGAAATTCTAATTATTCGTAAATAGAGGAAATTATTGATAATTAGGAATTGAGCTTGGATTTGAGTAAATAGGCTTGGATTGAAATGATTGACATTATATTGTTGAGATATAAGCTGAACAAGACCCGTGAAGAGCTGGCCCAAGGTTACTAAAGTTGAACCTTGACGTTAACGTGCCGGGTCCCTGCTCGGATTGCCGAATTACACTTTAAGGGGGATATTGAGGGCTCCAAACCTCTTATTTTCAATCTTAAACACCCTAAAATAATTCGAAATATGCTATCAAGCATCAAGAATTATTTTAGGTACTATCTTGTTTCTCAAGGATGGAAACTTGCAGAACAATAAAGTTAAAATTTTAAAATGGCAATTTAATTCCTTCGTAATTATTAGGAAACCTTAAGTAGGATAATTTAGAAGCATATCGAGGTTTAGTAACTCAAATCCAAGGCTCCAAAATCAATTCAAGGTGAGCGATAATTATACGAAACCAAGTGTGTAGCACTTGAGACTCTTATTGAAGAAAGGGAAGACGGATAAGACCAAGAACTCGGTTCTTGGCGAAGTTTAGGTGCATTTTTAGGCACGAGCATACCATAAACATATGAGTTGCATATAGTTAAGATTATTAACCACGTAAATGCATTTGTTAGGAAACCACGATTCGTCCGGAGCGGGAGTTACTCCAGGACAAAGCACATGGGAGCCGTCCAGGTGAGGGGTTTCCCATCCTTGCCCTATAGGGTTGATTGAGGATGTGGATATGTGGTTTGCCTACTTGCCGGTTTGTAAGAATTATTTAATGGTTAACATGCTATTGTTGTTCCTAAACTGTTATATATGAAAGTACTTGTGTATGTGTGCTTGATTACAGGCAAAGAGGTACTGGAGGGTATCCATGTGATGACATGAGATACGCGGAACAGTACAAGCAAGGGGGTAAGTTATTGATTGAGTCCAAGGTTTGGTTTACCGTATTAATTAGAAACTCATCAACGAAATCGTATAGAATTTGTTTGTAAACGTCGACGTTTTACGGTAATTAAACTTAGGAAAGGCCTTATAGGTAGGTTATGATCTAATCAAGGGTTTGGGTATTACATAAGGATTAAAACGATCTCATAAATTGATTAGTGAGTCATAGGGAGGTTCACACTACCTAGGTAAAGTCAGTCTAGGATAGTAATGGGTAGATAGAGTCAGAATCCCAGCTGAAGGCTCGGGAAGTGAAACAAGTCAGAAAGGATTGTCCGTTGAGGCCATTGTCTTAGCCTGGCACTAGGGTCAGTTAAAGAGTAAAGCATTTGCCCGTTGAGGCCATTGCCCTAGCCTGGTACTAGGGTCAGTAAAAGACATAAAAGATTTGGCCGTTGAGGCCATTGCCCTAGCTTGGTCTAGGGTCAGTAAAAGACATAAAAGATTTGCCCGTTGAGGCCATTGCCCTAGCCTGGCACTAGAGTCAGTTAAAGATTTAAAAGAAATTGCCCGTTGAAGCCATTGCCCTAGCCTGGTACTAGGGTCAGTTAAGTGATTTACAGTTTTCAAATTATTTGTTAAAATGTGATTGCTTGTTTACGAGAAGCATGATAGAAAAGCATGATTCGTAGGTTTATCTGTGATTTTAATGTTATATTAATATTGCGTGATCGTAATATAACATTTGATAAACTGGACTTTCATGCGCATGTGATTGTGGGTGTTTCCCTATCCCCAGCTGTAGTGGTACTCGCCGCTACGCCGAGGATGGGAAGCTTCTCACTGAGTCTGTTTGACTCACTCCCTCTGCTTCCATGTTTCAGATACAGGTATCGGGCAGGCATCGACGTTCGGACAGTGAGACGGACATCAGACCATCCTTACGCACTTGTTCGCGTGGGTGGACGCCTTTTGGTTATTTTGATTCTTTTGGTTGTATATATTATAAGTTGTAAGGGTTGTATATATATTTACAACTTCCGATATGTACTTACTCTAGGCTTGTCGGCTTCACATGTACTTAAAAATAGGGTCCAATTTGGGGAAGACTAGGATATATGATTGAGTATATAAACTTCTGCATGTGAATAGGATAGATCGTACGCATTGAGGCGTACGCTCAATATGATATGGATATATATTATGTGTGCTTGCTGCATGTGAATAGGATAGATCGTACGTATTGAGACATACGGTCAATATGATATTAATATTTACATTATGAGTGCTGATAAATATATTTATATACTGGATTGAGCTAAAGCGGTATTGAGCGAACCGCGGATTGCAGGTTAATTAGGCCACCAGTGAGGTGTGGCCACTAGTATGATATATATATATATATTGATTGTATAGCAGGGTAGTTATAGTCATGTTTACAGGATAAGGCTTACGGGTTTAGAGGTAAAAATCTATTCCCGTGCTGGTCATGTACTCCCGATTTGGGGCCGTGACAGAGGAGTTACTTCACTAGCTTGGGAAATGTAAATTACAACCAGGCAACCTTCAAAAACACCAAGGGATCAGCCACAATGGCTTTTACTACCTAACCTAGGTAACCCTCACTAGGGCTTTTACTACCTCACCCAGGTAACCTCAGCCGAAGGATCAGCACAAGTGCTTTTACAACCACTCTGTGAATAACAACACTCCCAAACTAAATAATCTGACCAGTAGCCCACTGATCAATTAACTTCCCTGTCCTAGGTTCCTACCCAGACTCTAGACAGAAAGGGAAGAGATTAAGAAGTGAATTAAAAGGGGATTACAAACTCCAACTTCTCACTAAGAGACAGATAAATTCGGATGAATGCTTAAAGGCTGAATCACACTTTCTTGGATCACTAAGGCTTGTAGATCAATCTCTTGAAGTGCAATTGTTCAGGTCTTGTGTTTATATAGGCTTGAAGCTTTTGAACGCTGGAAAGCTCTTCAATGCAACAAATCATCTTCATTTAAGTTGGCCTTTAATCCCTTCTTCAATGTTATCTTGATTGACAAAGATTTATTCTATTTTGGTTCGGGTCAATGCTTGACAGCCTATTGGCAGCTCTCAATATGAAAAGTAGGTTAATGATGAATCAATCTGCTTCATATCCACTTTCTTGAAATCAAGTTAATTTCCTTTCTCGGATTTGTTAGCAATAACCACGTTAAAGGACAATGTATATTCAAATGAAAAGAATCCTTAAAGGTTCAGAATCCGAAATTAATCATTCATTCATTGCATAGCCATTTTGATTTCTTCCTAAAATATTTGGTCAATGATACACTGCTCAATCAGCCTTTAATACAATATCAGGTTAATGACCAAATCATATCAAATCAAACTAAGATATTTATTAATTGATTGACAGAATATTCTATTTAATACTAAATCAATTAAAATCATATCAAAGAATTAAAATCGTATTTTTGAAATATCATAAGTATCTTATAGCCCATCGGGAATTGTGCCTCCATAATGTGAGGCAAGAAAGTGTGCCAACCCTTCTTGACCAATCCTCCTGCGGTTGCATTGGTAGTCATGGGTGCTAGTTGGTTCACTATAATCTATGGCCTCGGTATCCGTATGCATTTGTATAAAAATAAGGATAATACAGATAATAATATTGACCGTAATTGTGTACCTGGGATTGGGTGTGTGCCACCTAGTTTGTTGAAGGGCCAGGCTAGCGGTAAAAGTTGGTTTAGGGAAG
Source organism: Senna tora (assembly GCA_014851425.1). Taxonomy (NCBI): domain Eukaryota; kingdom Viridiplantae; phylum Streptophyta; class Magnoliopsida; order Fabales; family Fabaceae; genus Senna; species Senna tora. The sequence goes on along the minus strand of CM026267.1, from coordinate 22,036,055 downwards.
TTCTGTGGGCAAGCTAACGTGCTGTTGTGGTTGCTCTATCTTGTAATAGTTGGCTGGTGGTTGAAAGTCCACACCATTCTAACGTACAGTTGAAATGTCAAATACCATCGTTGCATATTCTGAGCGAGGTTGATGGTTAAGAGGTTATGTTCGTATTCCCTCTTGTTGTTTCTCCAAGATTTGATTTCTTGTAGGATCTTATTCTTGTAGGTTGTTCTCCCGCTAATGGCCTTTTGCAAACTGGATGGACCAAGTTGTCCAGTGTTTCTTGTCTGGATCTCTGTAACAGTTGTTCGTTGATGATCCTAGCTTCCGAAGGTTGGTGTCTTCATCTTCAACGAGATCTCTATCAACCCACAACAAGACAAGGGAGGGTTGGAAGGCTCACTTCTCTCGTACCGTAAAAGAATGGAAGACTTTGTTGTTGTGCATTCATCACGTTCATCGGTTTCCCCTTCTTGGGGAATGTGTGGATGCTCCTGTTGATTAGGAAGATGATCTTCATGTACTTCATGGCAGAATTGGTAGTTGTTTCCGCGGTGGTTGTCGCTACCTTCGTGTTGTCTATTCCTACACGTTTGCAGTCTGATGCGTGTTTGTATCTTTGTGACAAGAAATGAAAGCTTGTGTGGAAACGAGTTACCTGAATTCTTGTGCTTGTGGTCAGATAAATATCACAATGGGCACCACTGATATTTCTGAAACTGGCGGGCAATCAAAAATAGGTGAAAGAGAACAAAGGATGGAGGTTTAGAAGAAGAGGACTCGAGTTGGGTTTTTTGCCCAGTGCCTACGTACTCACAAAGAGATCAGTGCCCACGTAGTTTGTCAATGCTCCCATGTCGTAGAAAATGAGGGATTGAGAGACTAGGCAACGTGAGCTATCATATGCACTTGTTGGCTTAAGAATAAGATGATATGGGGGGATGAAGGAGCTTCCTTGTATAGGCTCTATGATTATGAGTGAGATGTGTCATGCCTAATAGACGAGAAAGTTGGAGGGCAATGCACGAGATTTAGCCTAAGTAATGGGAAGGTAGTGCAATGTCGATCGCAAAATATAAGGCCGAAAGTCGATCGAGATGCTCTCGGAATACCATATCCCATCTAAGATTTATTAATCTAATTAATTTTTCGCAAGTATTTTAGAAGCGGAATGTTATAACTGGAGCTAAAGAACATGTAATCACCAACAAAACAAGAAATGAAGATGAGATGTGACTCTCTTGTTGCACCTTTGATGCCTAAGTGAGCAAAGACAGTGAGAGAGCAAGAGAATTCTTAAGAGCACTAGAGAGCTAAGATGATCGAATATTGAGTACAGGAATGTTAGTGAACTTATAGATCCTCTAAGTATGTAAAATTGCCCAAGTCACCTTGCAATGTCACTTGCAGCTTGCCCTACGGGCAACCTATTTGTGGTTTAACAAGTGCTCCAGGGTGGTAAAAAATAGTATTATAAAATCATTTTATTAATTTATATTAAAAAAATTGCATACATTGCATGCTAAATTGGCATATATCACTGCAAAAAAAAAGTATTTTTAGCGACGGTTTTATTGGTCTTTGGCGACAATTTTAACCGTCGCTAGAGTTGACGTCGACACAAAACCTAGCGACGCTTGACACAAGCATCGGCAATAACCGTCGTTAAGTTTTCTAATGGTCATAACCGTCGTTAAAAATTGTACTTAATTTTCACAACATGCAATTAACAACGGTTTTAACTGTCATAAAAACAACCAATCGTCGGAAATTTCATGCTGCTTAGCGACGGTTACAACCGTCGTTATGTGGATACAACAGTCAATATTTATTTTTTAGCATCGGTTTAAAGCATCACTGGATTATTATTATTTTTCATTTATTTCTATTTAATGATAATTTTAATTCCCTTAGAAGACATAAAAATTTATTCAATCAAACTTAAAGCTTTACAACCAACACGCATCCATAATTGTCTTGGTATATGGAAGAAACATTTGGCTGCACCATAGTAGTTAGCATAGACGATCCTAACATGAGGATTTTTTTTGCCTATGTGTATCTAAGGCAAGCTTAGGTAAACAAACAAGACCGTACGTGTAACTATTGATTTCCTACTTATTGCTATTCCACCACTAACAATTAAGTAACTTTGTCAATATCCCATAAATATTGAAATTTCTTATAGAAGCTCAATTTATAAAAGATAGCTATACCAGAATCAATCATAAATAGACATTTAAGCGTGTGAGAAACAGTGGGAAACATTTTCTTAACATGCTTATAGAGACTACATGTGAAAAGCTTTCAACATACTAGGAAAATAAGCTATCAAACTAATTTAAAATTGTATACAAGAACCTAATCATTACTCTATTGTTCTTAACATAAAAAAGAAGACATTTTGAATGTGGTTAAGGAGTGAGCTGATTTGAAAAATATGATTAAAGAAGTTAACAAAGCTAATCCTAGGAAAATAAGTGATAGCCATAAAAGCTAATACCATTGCAAATGGACACTATCACTGCCTTTATCACTTGGTTTGGTTGCATATATTAAACATATCTACCCACTAAAATATGAGTTAGACACAAATGACTAAATTAATATCTCTTTATCTTTCTAGCAGTCAAGTTCAAATGATTGGGAAAAACAAAGATGATCAAAGGGAAAAATTTTAAAGTAGAAGAAAAATAAACCGATTACTTGTTTCGATCGTTATCATGAACGAACTTCGTACCTCCATTACACAAGTTGCACACACCTGTCACAAGGAGAAATTTCATCAAACATCTATACTACACAATAATTGGTTCCATAAATTGCAATAATTTTATCTTATTCAATTTAGTCACCAAACCCAGAAACAGAGCATTATAGAGAAGAAGAAATAATTAACTATTTTGTCAACTCAGGTTATAACTTATAACAAGAATGATTAAGGATCGATTGAGACGCATGCATGACTGCATACAATAAGGGGTCTGTTTGTTTGCTCTAAATTGAATTTCAATGTGATCCCCTGTCTTCAAATTGTGTAAATCACAAGACACATGAAGTTGATACGGAGCAATTTCAAGAGAGGGTGCTCTCACCATATCCCACCTCAAGTTTCTCCCTATACACCGACAATTACCTATTGTTGTTTGCATCCAAACATAAAGACATTGTTATGTAACATAGAAAAGCAATTTACACACTCAAGCTACACAATCACTATCTCTCACCAAATCAGAAACAATACAATAAAATCATCCTTAATGATAAGATATACAGAAGCATTTAATATCCAAGACTTTGAAGTTTTCAACAAACCAGATGCATCTTAATCTAGAAGATGGTATAATGAGGAAAACAATAAGTAAATCAAAAAGAAGCCTCTAAGGAATACTTCTTAGTTGATTAGCACTATTACAAATTACATATAATACTACTCACCTCTACCCTAAAGCTTTAACAAAGCCGACACAATAATCATGAATTTTGTTATAAACCTATGACGCCTCCAACAAATCCATAAAACGGAAGTCATTAATTAATTAATTAATAAATCAATCAAATGAGACAAAGAAACAGTAATAATGATTCTTCTTTCCCTAATTCCAGCAACAATCAAATCAAACCCACTTAAAATCGATTGCTTCCTCTACAAATACAATCAAATTGCAAAACAATACGAAGGAATTCGTCAAATTGCAAAAGGAATTAAGATATCGAGAGAGAGAGAGAGGAATGAACCTTGGTTTTGGTCTCGATGCGAACGTCCAACGTTAACCTCTTCGTCTTTGAGTCATGTGGATCGACATCCAACGTTAACGTCTTCGTCTTCTTGCTCTGAAATCAAACAAAGACAAGACATAGCAAGAATGAGAGAAAGCGATGGATCATTACCTTGCTTGTGGCCAACACCTTCCTCTGCGATATGTGCACTTGTTCTGGAAATTTTTCATCCAACCTTTGGACCGAATGAAGTTTTTCCGACAAGAGAATAAGAGAGCGAGAAATGGAGAAAGCTGAAGATTCAAGGTTAGATCAAACAATCAAGCGGTGGAGAAAGATACACGACGGAGTGTCGGTCTGAACCCTAGTTGCCGCCAAGAAGAAAGACACGTTTGAGACCCTTCCGATGAAAGTTAAACGCAAGGAAAAGAAAGGAAGGGCTCGTTTAGTATGGAATGCACACATGTATTCTCACGATTCCTAAAAAAATTTTACATCATATTTTTTACATACCAAACATACTTTTTAATTTTTATCATACTTTTTCTCTCTCATAATTTTTCTCTCTATCTCTCTCCTCACTTTTCTCTACAATACTTTCCTTTATTGCAAGAGTTTAGCTTGCAATAAACAACGTTGATTGCAAGAGTTTCTAAGGAACCGTAGTTAAATTTTGGAAATTTTGGTGCCTAACTACGGTTATGTTAAATACAGTTATTTGATCGTAGTTAAAATTCTATTTTTTTAGTGCATATAGATGATGGATTAATTGATGTTAGTGTAGGAATTGACATTCTAATGCCACTTATTATCATATTACATGAATTTTTTTTTTATTGATCTAATCGTTGAATTTAATATAATTAGTATGTGATTTTGCACACCAAATTTTTGAAAAATTTGGAAAAGCTTTTTATAAATAATAAAGTAGTTTAAAGTCCTCTTGTATTTGAATTTTTGTATTAAAAAATCATTTCAGAAAATATTGATAGGGCGCCAACTAATTTTGTTTGATTGATGTGAAAATAGTTTTGTAGATATGATGTTAATGTCAATTAATCCTCATATATATATACACACTAAAATATCATTATGATTTCTCATAAATGCTCTTTTTTTAATTTAGTCCCTCAAATATAGTCATTTACTCAATCTAGTCCCTCACAAATTTGCATTCTCAATTTGGTCCCTTATAAGTTTTTTTTATTAATTTGGTCCTTCATAAATCAAAGTAGGGTAAAGTGCCTTTAGTACCCCCAACATTTGAACCTTCAGTCAAATATGCCCTTAACGTTTGATTAGGTCAATTATGCCCCTAACGATTCATTTTTTGAGTAATCTTACCATTTTTCACTAGCACCGTTAAAATAGATAACGGTTGTGGCTTACGTGACGTGATATTGTTAGAGAGAAACTTCTTCTGTTGTGGAAGATGCATCAATTCGTTAAGTTTCAGAGTAAAACGATGGCGAAAATGGCGTGCCTAAGGCGATTCTCTGCAAAATTCGAGAAATGAAGGGTTAGGCGTGCCAATTTTGGCCATCGTTTTGCTCTGAAACTTGACGAATTGACGCATCTTCAACACAAAAGAAGTTTCTTTCTAATGGTGTCACGCCACGTAAGTCATAACCATTATCTATATTAATGGTGTTAGTGAAAATATAAGATTGCTTGAAAAATGAAATGTTGGGGGGCATAATTGACCGCAATCAAATGTTATAGGTATATTTGACTGAAGGCTCAAACGTTGGGAGTACCAAAGATACTTTATCCAATCAAAATATTATCAATTTGGTCCTTCTATTTAGTTGTTGTTTAAATAACAAATAGATTATTTTAGCTGGCTTTAATTGTTTCTCGGTCAGTACCAATTAGTCTATCCAAGTTAATTATTTAAATGACAACTAATTAAATTCATAATGATTTGTTTTTTGAAGAATCAAATTATAACAAATTGTTTTGGTGAGGGACTAAATTGAGAATGCAAATTTGTGAAGGATCAAATTGTGAAAAAGAGCATTGTGACTTTGAGGGACCAAGTTGATGAGAATGTGAAGGATCAAATTGAAAAAAATGGTATATATGAGGAACTACTGTAACAATTTCTTATGCTACTCATAACATTTTATTATAAATAATATTTATCAATTTATACTAAATTAATATCTCTTTTAACCCTTCAAACCACCTCATTCCATTAATTTTATTACAACATCCAACCATGGTTAACCCTCTATTAATTTTTAAAAACTTCCAATCAGTGGGGTGGTTTCTCTAACCCACTCTATCCACCTCAGTCTGCATCACTCTGTTACCAACCACTCCAGTCACTCTCTTCAAAACTCTCAACCAAGCCCTTGATAATCGAGAGGAAAAAAAAAGCTCCTTCCTTCTCTTTATGCAAAGTCAGCATTTTTATTTCTTTTTCAATTTGGAGGAGTTGTCAGATCAAAACTGATAACTTTAACAATTCCTTTCTATTTAAATTTGTTTTATTATCTTAGTTTTAACAATAAGTAAATCTTTTAGATTTATTTCGTCCCTCCAACTTAGTGGTGATTTTATTTCAAATTTATTTCTAGTTCTTGTTCTTTTTTACATGTTTCTCTTAGTGGAGTGTTTTGATAAACAGGTGTTCCTGGATCTACCATCTATAATATCTATAGTCAAACTTTGTGATTCTTCTGAAGCCATAATTTCACTTTTTCATCATATTGTTAGAAGACATTATGACATTTTCAATTATGAAAATCACTTCCAATTTGATATACAAGAGATATATATAAACGTAATAATTTTATTGGCAGAACAAAAAACGATGAAATATTCATCCTAAGATGAGATCACATGTACTTTTATTTTTTTTCTTTAGTTTCAACCGTATTTATGATTTATTCTTCTGAATTGTTAAATTAAAAATGTCTGATATACAGTTGAACTTTTTTATAATTTAATAGAATTTTTTTCTTTAAAGCAAAGAAAAACTTTGAAAATATTAAAGAGCAATAGTAGTTTTCTTTTATGGAAAAAAATCTTTGTAATATATTTACAAACGTACTACATAATTGATAATTTGATTTGAAGTCATCTTCATCTATATATATTAGCTGTAAGTAATGGAAGAAAATTACTTTCTAAAAAAAATGACTTGCTAATTCAATTAATAAATCTTGTCGCATACCACTAATTATAGATACGATAGAATAAATATCTACGTTCTCAAAATAGGTGAAATGTATTTCGTCAATGTTTTTCAATCTCAAATCAGAGTGATGTTTAGTGATACAGTAATATTGGATTTTTGTACATTCTTTCAATCAGTTAATTTTTAATCTATTTAAGGTGAGTCTTAATTAATATAAATTTTTATTAATATTAAAAAATAATATTACATGATTGGAGAGATGCACTAATAGTAAACTTTTATCTTTCAAATCATCATTTTAATTTCCAACATTAAAGAAACAGATATATATTTCACAACTCACGTTGGACAATCAATCTAAGCTATGCCTGTAATAGTAATATACTAATATATATCCAATATTACTTTTGAATAAAAATTTAATACTACCGTATTACTGAACTTCAATGCATATTTTTAATCATATAGTGTCATTGATTAATATTAATAATAACTTACATTAATAAATACTCACCTTAAATGCATTATCAAGTCATTTTTATTTTCTATGATGAATCAAATTGCACAAATGAATTACTTATGATATCAACGTGTACTGTCAATTCCTTAAAATCAGTTAGATCACAAGTGCTACATCAATACAGTCCCAAACAACACATAATAATCCCTTTTTATTGCAACATGTCACCTATATCTTATTGCAAGGAAAAGTAATTAATAAACCTATCTTATAATGCATATTGTCCGAAAAATCACTTAAATGTGTGTGCATCTCATTATTTCCTATTTGGGAAAAGAAAAGTTCATGACCAAAGTCAGAAAAAAAATTTTCAAGCCAAAAAAACTCAGAATTTTCTTTTTGGGGGGAGGGACTTAAGTGTCATGTCACTACATTTAGACATTTAGTTAACCGCTGATATGCTATGTTAAATTTATTTTATACTATAATTTTTATTATTATGAGATAAAAATATTAAAATATATATAGATATATTAATCGATTTAGTTCAATTAAAATTAACCATTATATTTATAAACCTCAACAAACCATGTCAATTTTACCATTTTAAAAATCAAATCTATTTGGTTTGATTTACTTTGGTTCAGTGGATTTGGTTTGGTTAGATTCAAAGAACTCATTCTTTTTTTTTCTATTATAGGTATAACAAGTCATTCTTTAATCTTTAAGGAGTGTATATAATAGAGTTAATTTTCAAATTTTATTTAAAAAGAATCTGGAACTAATAAAATAACTAAAAAAGCATTAAATAGGCTTTGATAGGCGTTGTCTTCTCAACTGGAGAAAATAGAAATATTGTAAAAGACGAACCTTCATGTGCTGAATGAAACGCGCTTCCACGAATTTTGAGCTTAGGACGGTCACACATACTTTCTCTCTCTCTCTCTCTTGTGATAAATCTCACTCCCTTGCACAAGCAGCCAAGCATAACCAGAGGCCAATTTTGCTGTGATTTCATCGAGATTTTGCCTTTCATTGGATTGGAACTTTGATTTCTTCGTCGAACTCATATCCAGATTCTACTTTCTGGAATTCTCGCCGATTCAGTGCTTCAATTTTACGGGGAATTGAACGAGTAAGAGCTTATCCACAACGCTAATTTGTAGAAATATCGTTGCACAACCTTCTGCTTTTTCCTTCATTGGACGATCCCAATGGTTTTCTCTGTAGCTTTCTTCGTTTCGGGTATTTCAATTTCGCGTAAAACTATGGGGGGTTTTCTCGATGTGGTCCAAGTTTTGAAGTTTGTTACTGATTGCTTATGATTTCTGGAACGTTTATCAAATTATTGGGCTGCAATAACAAGTATTGTGTGAATGTTTGTGCGTTTTTTTTAAGCTTTACGCATTTTCACTAATAATTTCTGATAATTTCCGTGCCTTGATTGTTTGTTTAATTGTTTTATTTGTCGGTATAGCAGGGCTACTGCGAGGAAGTGATCTCAGGACACCTGGATCTCCTTCGTGATTTTCGTTTCTAGAAGCTTTTTTGGATTAATTTTCAGATGGTTTCTATCTTTCTGATAGCCTTCATCCTTCGGAGTTCAGTTTAGAGCACGCTGGATTTAAGGAAAGACATGACTTGGGCTTCGCCCAAAGGTTCTCCCAGAATGTCTTCCCAGCCGAGGCCTCTTTCTTGGATTGTTCTTTCAGTGGGATTATTAGCATTATTCTTAATTTTTGCTTCTTCAGTTCTTGTATCATACCCAGTTGGTGATGTGGTTCGTGGATACTTCTATGGTGTGGATAGTACGGGAAACGTAGATGTTTCTGCTCCTCCAATCAAGGAAACTAACGTTGATGTTCACTTAGATAAAAGTTTAGATCTAGTAGATAGGAAAGTATTACCTGATCTACAGTCTCCGGCAAATTCCATTAGTCCATCAAGAGATAGCAAGGAAAAGCGCAGCGATACTAATTCAGATTCACAAGCACCCTTCAGTAAATCTACCTCACAACAATTACCAAAAACCCAGGAGGAAATTTCTGATATAGTAGCTTCTAATGCACAATCACCTTTGATTTCATCTGGAAACAGTCCAGATGTGGTTAATAGTAGCTTGCCCACTCAATCCAATTCACCCAATGTGGTTTTGGTAAATAAGTCCAGTAATAGTAATACTACAATTAAAGAACCTGTTTCTGTGGTTTTGGTAAATAAGTCCAGTGATAGTAATACTACATCAAGTGAGACCTCTCTGTCTCCTTCTGATTCCTTATCAACAGCAGTTCCACCATCATTTGACACGCCAAATAATGCATCTTATACTGGTTCGGCTGATTCAGGTTGCACTTCTTCCCAGCTTAACATTTTATCTTCCATTCTTGTTTTATATAATTAAGAATGTCAAAAGTAGTTTCATTATATTGGTTTTTAACTCATTGGTGACATTCAAGTTACAATTATATTTGGGTTTGTTTGATGCCTATTCATTATCTGTCCAATTGATTTTTAAAAAGAAACTGCGAGGGAGAGATTGGCTCTCAATTCATGGATATACAATCCCGAACTCACATTATTTTCTTGTTAATTATTCTATGATAGAGTTGGATCTTAAATTTTGAATTTTTACTAGATTAAATTAACTGAAAAGTATAAATAGTAAAATCCAGAATCATTCCATTACCATAATTGTAGACTATGATGTGATAGTAGTTGTGTTGCTAGCCTATAGGAGGACTTGAAATAAGATCCGTGGTTCTACCAGTTCAGGATGATTTTTGTTTCTATGTTTGACTTTGAGTATGTTTCTCTATTCATCTTCTCGAGTTGTACTTATACCATTGTTTAAAATCCAGTAAGGGAACCAATACATACGTGAAATTGATTAAATTTCCGTGGTTTGGGGTGATAATTGTTAAACTGATTATGTTGTGAGTTAGGATGTTTGTTGCAGACCAACAAAAGTGGTCTAGATTTGGAGTCTACTGCCAATGACATCGTTCTAGAACTACAATAGTTATGGTTTCTTTTAGAACTAGTCTCCTTTCCACCCTTGATTTGGATAATGGGCTTGCAGCAAAATGCATCAGATATTCAGATGCAAAATACTGGAGTTAATATCTCTTGTGTGTGACCACCGGGACTTATCTCCTGGTTATTTTCACTTTACCCCTTTAGTTAGGTAAAAAGCTTGCTGCTTCACCAATAGACGATTCTTGTATTTGGATTTGTCATTCATTAACATCTATGGCTCCATAGTTCAAATGCATTGTTATTGAAAGATCTCAATAGTTTCAAGGATAGTGAGTTTTGTTTAGTTGATGTCCTAAATATTTTAATCCTTTAATTTATCCGGGTTTAGATAAGACCTTTTGGACCTTGGATAGTTCATGTTACTTTTTTCTGAAAACTTTCTGTGACTTTCTGTTTTCCTCTCTATATAGATCTCATTTCCCTTGTGCTATGGAAGGCTAAGATTCTTTCAAAAGTCAAGTCTGTGTTTTGGTTTCTATAACAATGTTTGTTACTATATCAGAGGCGTGGATACCTGATAAAAATTATTATGATGTATATGTCCTGTGCTTCAAATCCCATGCTTTTAATCATTTGTTTTGCCTCGTTTTCTGCACGGGGCATATGGAATATGTTGCCTAGCATCTTTTAGCACTGATTTCTCTTTAAACGCGGGGAGTTGTTATGAATTCCTTTTAGGGAAAGGAAGGATCAAGTGGTCTTTTATGTTTGTAGTTATAAATTGTAATCTTGATGCTACTGTGGTACTAATGCTGTTTCTAGTTGAGTTTTGTTAGTGTAACATTCATAAGATTTTTGTAACTCAGTGTTCCTTTTTCCTTAGTACTTTAGGTGGATATCTTATCATGTTTTTCTTCTTGTTAACATGCCACAATAAGTTCTTTTTATTTTCCAGCCTTTGATTAAGTTCAGCAGCAACTAGAACTATGGTATGAATATGACTTTTCACTTATGAAGAATTGCACATAAGTTCTCATAATGATATGATCAAAGTTAAGTCATGTTTTAAAAAATGTTAAAAAATTCAATAAAATAAAGTAGCTTAGTGTGTGAACTCTTTAGGAAAAACCTGAAAAATATACCATAAGTCCATAACATTTAAAGGGGGATGGCATTTGCACCAAATGGCATTGTATCCTTAATGTGCTCAATATAGTTAACTTAATTGTAGCTTTCTATATACACCTGACCAGAGAATTGCTCACTGGCAATGGCTGTATACCCCTTTCTTTTAAATATATTTTATTGAGATTTACTCTATGTATCTTCTGTGTTTTTAACTGGTCTTTTCCATTGTCTATTTTTTAGGCTGTGATCTGTACAACGGAACTTGGGTACATGACCCATTAGGACCATTATACACAAACAATTCATGCCCTGTATTGACACAGATGCAAAACTGCCAGGGTAATGGGAGGCCTGATAAAGATTATGAGAATTGGAGATGGAAGCCCTTTCAGTGTGACCTCCCACGATTTGACCCCAAGAAATTTTTGGAGCTCATGAGAGGGAAGACCTTGGCTTTCATAGGAGATTCAGTTGCTCGAAATCAGATGGAATCAATGCTTTGTATTCTCTGGCAGGTTATTTTCTTTGGTCCCTTCATCTCGTGTTTCTCATTTTCATGACAAATAAAATGATCTCCCTTGATTGTCAGCAATAAGTTTTTGACTATATATATATATATATGTTTTCTAGATGTGTATGCAGTGCCTGTGAGCATCTATTTTTAACAGTGAGATTCTTAACTGAAAAATATAATATTTTCAGGTAGAGGAACCCAAGAATCGGGGAAACCGTCACATGCAGCGGTATTATTTCCAGTCTACATCTGTAATGATTGTCCGGATATGGTCCTCCTGGCTTGTCAAACTTACAAACGAAGCATTTGATTATGCACCCTCTGGGGTTGACAAGCTCCATCTCGACGCCCCTGATGAGAAGATCATGGAAAACATCCTATCGTTCGACGTGGTCATTCTTTCTTCCGGCCATTGGTTTGCCAAGCAGTCTGTGTACATTTTGAATAACGAGATAGTGGGAGGACAGTTGTGGTGGCCAGACAAGTCTCGGCCTATGAAGATCAATAACATAGATGCATTTGGGATATCTGTTGAAACAATCCTCACTGCCCTTGTAACACATCCAAATTACACAGGGATTGCAATTGTACGTTCCTATTCACCAGATCACTATGAAGGTGGAGCTTGGAATACAGGAGGATCATGCACTGGGAAGGAAAAGCCTCTTGGATTAGGTGAATTGGTGGAAAATGTGTTCACCAACACAATGCATGAGAAGCAGATTACAGGCTTTAACCGTGCAATGCCAAAGGCTACAAATAAATCAAAGTTGAGATTGATGGATATCACTGAAGCCTTTTCATATCGCCATGATGGTCATCCTGGTCCATACAGGAGCCCTGACCCAAACAAGCTAACAAAACGAGGTCCAGATGGAAGGCCCCCACCACAAGATTGCTTGCACTGGTGTATGCCTGGTCCGGTTGATACATGGAATGAGCTTGTGCTTGAAATCATTAGGAGAGAATATGAGGGTGCCAGCTCATCCTGATTAAATTTATGGAAAAAACTTAAAGTGCAGATCTTATACTTTTGCACAAGGTTCTCCAATCAGAAACTGACACGTGTATAATTTATACATCTCATCTCTTATGATTGGTTCTTTTGAAAAGAAATTTTCACGTTTTATTTTGATTGGAAAACCTGATAACAAAGTATGAACTGCATCTTAGTCTAGTCTTAAATTTATTTATTTATTTTTGGCTCAAGTTTGCATGTTGTGCTTCTAGTGTGGGAGGAAGACTAGTCCAATTTTTTCTTTTTTTCTCTTTCCCTTTTTCAAAAGGGTATAATGTATTGTAGAGAAATTAATCCTTTTAAGGGATTGAGGGGATCAGCATTCATTCAGCTACTAGCTCATACGTCAACTATCAACTTTAATTAATTAGTGCTTCCGGACTTGGTTCTGTTGTACTGTCCAGTATAAATGAAGATCTGGTTCAAAAAAATCACCTCACGTTGTGAGGTTTGTTGTTGTTCCTCTTCATTTTTTGTTTTTTATATATAAAAATTGTTTACTTGTTTCTAAATTCATCTGGTTCAAACTCATGAAACCTGAAATTAGACATTGGTCATTGGTATGAATATTTTGGTTATCCTTGATTTAACAAAATTATTTGGTTAAGTCAAGATTTATTTGGATTGAGGAATTCGGAAGTGAATGCAAGGCTCTTGTTTGGTTTTACAAATTTTGGGAGAAAAGAAAATGAAGGAATTCGTAATGATCCTGTTAACCTCCTTCCTTTATTAATTTTTAATTAACTTAGAGCATGTTTGGTATGCCTTATTGACTGGGAAAGTGAGATGAACTTGTTGCATGTTTGGTATGCCTTCAATACTGAGAAGGTGATGTGAAAGTTCTCTCTGCAGAATAAACCTTGTTTCCCTCATGATGTGGAGGGAAGGTGAGGTGAGGTTTGGTTTAAAGACCAGAATGCTCTTAAAAGATTTGTGGCTTTTAAAATTAATGGCAAAAAAGGTATTTCATACTTTTATCTTCTATTTCCCTATCTTCTTTCCACCATACCAAACAATATTACTTTTACATTCCACTTCTATTTCCCTACATACCAAACATATTTTTTATCACTTACTTCCACTTCCCACTAAAACACTCATCGGATACCAAACCACCTTAAGATTTGTTTGGGAATTAGAGGGAAAGAGAAGGGGAGTGATTAGAGGAGAAGGGAAGGGAGGGGAGGGGAAGGTTAATCTTCCATATATCATTCCTTTGTTTGGGTGTTGATACCTCCTCCAAAATACTCTAAGTTAGGGTATCTTGAATTTGTGAAGGGGGAGGATAATGAAGGATTAAGGATTGATCTTCCATTATCTTCCCCTCCAATTTTCATCTTCTCAAACTCTAAATATATTTTTTATTTTCAATGAAAATAAAAAATTAGACTTTCCTTCCTTTCCTTTTATTTTTCCTTTAAATTATTTCCTTCCCTTTTTCATTTTCAAACACTCATTTTCCCAAACACACCAAAGAGAAACATTTTTTTTTTAGAAAATGTAGGGAAAGGCCCGGATCCACATGACCCGGTCCGACCCAGGGACCTAAATGAAAAATCGAAAATAAATCCAGGCAAAAATAAATATTGCGGAAGCTACTAACCTGGACGCCATCGCTAAAAGTTTGGATCTTGCCAGTGCCTCTGCTCCACCAGGGCTGTCCTCCAAACGAAGAACACCGAAAAGGGCCGCACCAAACGGAGGACTCTACCTACGAGAGGTAGAGCCACATGTCCACGACTGATGCGCGGAAGAGGACTCTAGAGAAAGAGAAAATTATACTATGTGGGGTTTCCCAAACGGGACCCCCCTTTCCAACACATGGAATTAGCAACTAGAAAGGGGTGGAGTCACTCCTATTTATAGGAGGATGAGAGAGCTCCCATCATTGACGCAAGCAATGTGGGACTTGGAATGTGAACAAAATATTCACTTCCATCATGATCACCTAGCCCACTTTGGGCCACGAGTACGGGCTCGTGTGACCTCCGATGAGAGTCATTTTCGTTTCGTTCTCTTCGTCTCTCTGCAAGCTTTCCAACGGATCCTCACTCGATCCGATCGGACTCCCACATGGGCGGATATTTAGTCCCGAAGACCCCAATATATCCAACATACTCCCACTCGCACATGGTGGGAGACCCATGACTATCCTTATCACAAAGGACTTCTCTATTTCTCTTTCTGTCGTCTTCTTTCATACTCCGTGTCAGTCGTGACCCCTTGGCACGATATGTGGGAGCCTTATACTAGAAGCCTGTTAGGGCCCAGCTATAAGTGATGCTACAACCCAAGTGTCTGATGATGTGACCACATGTCTCACCGAAAAATAGTGCCATGGGTTCCCTAGACGTGTTCATATACATGGCTAGTCCAATCCCTCTAAGTCTACAATAAGACTAGGACTTTAGCCACACTCAGTTGCGATAGGTATCCACATCCATGAGAACCTCAAAGGGATCACATAATGGGTCGACCTCAGGATACTATCACACATGCATATGTCAACACAATCTTCCTTTCGACTTCTTATCAGTTCAATCAAAGATAGCTGCTTTCCTGACAGTCTTCCATCGGGCCGTATTTTTCCATAGCCTCTTGGAAAGGTATCAAAGTAGCATGCACTACCTTATCTCTTCATGACAGAGTCAAAGTGCATAAGGGTACCCTTTGAAAGGATTGATGCATCCTTTCAGGGACTCACACAGCATTGAAGCAGGGATTCTTTCACATGCTTCCCTTGCGGTTCTTAAAGCACATGCGGTATGAAACGCACGTTGTGGTGTTCTCGAGCGTATGTCGATTTTAATCCTCAATCACTTACACCACACAGACCTTAGTCCAAACTCACTTAGAATTTGACCTGAGTTTGCTACTACACTTCGCTCGCTTCACATAGCGCCAAGTGGAGCACTCACGTCTGGCTACAGGCATTATGAATAGCGGGAATTCATAATTCGATCATAAGACCTCATCATCTTAACGGATCTCATCCTAGTACACTTACTAGGGCGACTTATCAGTTCTCAGTGGTGTTTTCCTGTCCAACACTCGGCGCTTTTCAGCTGCCTCTGGATATTCACACTATATCCCATTTTGGTGTTCAAGGAAAAAGCACCCAAGTCTCATCTTGGCCCACACCACCTGCGTGTCCAAGCCGGTTGCTCGTGTGAGAGAGCCAACCTCCAAAGCCTGTACGACATACTTTATATATTGTGTAATAGGTACCTCTGTTTCTTGATCCACACAAAATAAAGGTAAGCCTAGGCATCACACTTTACTTATGATCAAGGAATAAAGCTCTCACAAAGTTTGTCCTCATGACATAAATTATGTTAAATCACCCTGGTTCTAAGCAATCCAGTGTATCTAAAACACTTGTTTTATGGCTTGTATCTCTATACAGCCAACCTACCAATGCGGGTCCGTGAGGGTATAGAGCCAATGCTCTATCACAGGTCATACTGTGAGGACCCTCTCTCCGGTCACTTGATGCTTAGACTGACACAACAGGGTAGTTAACTACTGTGTAACGATGTCTCATACAAAGTTATGTTGCGTTCTCTTGTGGTACTTGGGCTTTCTTTGGTGTAAACTATAGCTGTTTGACTTGATGAGATCAATGTCACTAGGTCAACAGTTCTTTCTGCGATCTATAAGTGACTTTAGATCTTCCAATCCAAACTGCCCTGTACTGCTGATGATAATGCAATGAACTCTATGTCCCTAGTGGATAGAGAAATGCATAATCCTTACTTGCTTCTCTACAAGATGGTTCCAGTGCTTAGCAAAGCACACCAAGACGTAGATGTCCTTTCATCCAAGTCTCTTACCCAATCGTCATCAATGTTTGGCCCGCCGTTTGCGAGTCACTAATATGATGAAAACAACCGATTGTCAGCAGCGCCCTACGAGTACCCCAAAACACTCTAAACAGTGTGTTTGACCTAGGTTTGATTGATAACAGCTCACAAAGCGTACTACAAAAAACACATTGGAGCGAGTACAATTCTAATTGTACTTCCAGCTACCAACTACATGTATCAAAATACTATCCAATGACTCCATCTCTGACTTAGTCTAAACACGTGTAGCAAGACTCAAATTTTTGCCTCTTGCAACTAGCACATCACTCGGGTTTAGATCCCCTCAAATGGAATCCGCCAAGAATCTCTTCTTCATAGGATTCTTGTGACAAAGTGAGTCGATTCTTGGAGCATTCTCCAAGAATCTTGACTCTCACTGTCTAAACCTTTTCCTTTATCTTAAAAGATGAAAGGATAGTCATCCTTAATTGGCTAAAGCAGTCTTTGTGTCATTTCTAGCTAGCCATATGTCCTCTACATAGAGCGTGAGGGTAATGAAATACTCTCAGCTTTCTTGAAATGGACTAAGTGGTCAATTACCATGAGTCTTGATGAATATGTGAGATCTTGACAGATCCTTGAAGTCAGCATACTCTGCGCTCCTGGCCTTTTGCCATGAGACCTATGTGCTCATGCACGTAGATCCTTTCATCTAGTTTGCCATACAAGAAAAATGGTCTTGACATCCTAATCGATGTACCCCAGACTTAAACTGGTGACCAAAGCTAGAATCAGACTCTGACCACACAATGAACGAGAAGGTTTCGTCACAGTCGATACCTTCTTGTTGTGTGTACTTCTTCACTGCTTAATGTGCCTAGTAGTGGTCGATTGACCAATCTGCCTCCCTTAACTTCTGAGAGTACACTTGTTCTCAAAATACCTTGTGACGCAGGGCAGAGCCACCAAGTCTTATACTTGGTATGTCGTTATAGACTTCGTCTTTTCTTCTTCCATCGTCTTAGTCCAACTTTTACTAGTAGGGCCGGAGAGAGCCTTTTGAACTATGAAAGGCTCTACTTGATAATTTAGTACTCATCTAGTACTTCTCTTGGATTGTGCTTCGTGGAGATATGCTCCTCATAAGCATTACTCCCACTGGACTCAGCAACTGGAGATGCGTCTATACTCTCCTCTCAACGTGTTGTAGGTCCACCTTCTTTCAATAAAGATGCACATCCCAAAATCCGTCTCCCTTGCTCTAGAAAAGTTTGTCTTAAGGACCCCTACATCCTTAGACTCAAATTATGTGACCGGAGTGTCTTCATTCTCACTAATGAAGACGTATCCTTTTGAGTGACCAAGCTATCTTACCAAGACACGCTACTTGCCTCTAGGGTCAAGCTTCCTATACTCACAGGAAGGATCAAGTATGCTGTATACCCTTATGGTCTCAGCATACTCTAATCAGGTCTTTTACCTAACTAAAACTCATCAGGAATCATTCACATAATTTGAAAGGGCATATGGTTAAGTACGAAAGTGATCGTTGGTAAAGCGTCTCCCCAATGGGAACGTTCACCTGAGTCATTATCAACTTAACCAACTCCAGGAGCAACTCATTTTGCTGTGGAGTTTGTGGAATAGTTAGTTGTCTAACAATTCCAATTTCATCACGTAACTGTGAGAAAATACTAGGCCACTTGCCTTGCCCCCCACGCTTATCGGACCACTAATGTCCGAGTGGACTAATTTGATGAAAGCGGGTTTTCTGATTTCATGACTGAATGGTTCTCAGGTTGCTTTGTCTGTAAGGCAACATTTACAAACTAGCATTGGGAATTTGTCCTCACAAATTCTCCTTTGCTAATACGTAATTTCGTCCCACACGCACTTGCCAAATAGGTGTATCAACCACAGAGGAAGACACAACAACCGATTGCTTTGTTTGTAAGGCAACGTTTGCAAACTAGCATTGGGAATTTGTCCTCACAAATTCTCCTTTGCTAATACGTAATTGCGTCCCACACACACTTGCCAAATAGGTGTATCAACCACAGAGGAAGACACAACAAAGCAACTAGTTGAATTACGGTAATGTAATTCAAAGTGTATCACAACACGACCATTGTCATAAAACCAGAACTAACACTACGGAGTCATGATAAACATGTAGATCATATTATATATCAAGTTCTCTCACGGAAAAAACATCTAATAATGAGTTCCGTTCAGTATCTAGAACACAAAACATTTATAAAGATAAAGAGTGGCCACTACGCAACATCGTTTTTGTAGTTGTCCAACCTCTTAACTTTAATAATTCTTTGTTCCCACGAGGATACTTCTGCTCCCATTTGGCAGAGGACGGAACTCTATGAACCAATGTTCATGGGTGAGAGGAAAATAATTGCTGCAAACAATTTTTGCGCATAGTGCCTTATGGAATGACACAAGCAACATTTGACCTTGGCCAAAATCTCTTTTCCTCTCTTTCTTTTCCTTTGAACTGAGGCTACTTACCTTACACTTACCCTTTCTCTTCCTAGCACCACATCTCTTGGACCCATTGTCCTTGTTCTTGGAGCCTAGAGCTCTAAGTAACTTTAGCCACTTAGGCTATGTGCTCGATAGATTTCACAGCCTTATGCCAACAATCCTAGAGCATTAGGTGGTGTTTAATATCATCAAGAAACTTTATGATATTAGTGGAGGTCGGAATGACCTATATGCACTCCCAATAGGAGGGAAGAGATCTGGCAACAGTTTGAACTTACAGTTTACCAGTGGGGAGTCTGCAGGCTTACTCACACTCCCAAATTAAGTTTGATTTCTCCCTTAGATGCGTTTTCATTCTCTTGTCAAAGCGCATCTTGGAGACATCAAACTTGATTGTAAGCTGCCTCAGTTTGGTGACCACAGTGTCACCAAAGCGATATCTCTAATGTGATCTACGTTTACAAGTTTTGTAGTTATGTTATCAGTCAATCCTAAACGCTAACACTAATTACACAGCTCCTTATTACACAACACACAACTCTTTGAAAATTGTAATCAACGCAAGACAAGTGTAGATATAGTCAGTCTCTACATTCGAGAAGTAGGGTCAACCACCCTCATCACACAGAGAGCCTATATATGTACACTTTTCTCTGCTTGACTCAACAATTTTCATAGAATAATCACATACTATACAAAATCCCTTTTGGATTCCCACTATGTAAGCGATCAAGAAAGGACATCAAGTCGTCACAGGCACGACCTCGAACTTCCACTTGATTACAACGCTTACGATCATTTAAATAGTCACTTACTATTTAAATTCCCACGTGGATAAACATTTACATCGAGTTATGGGTTTGCCACATGCTGCCCCTAGCTCCCACTCGAGTAAAACACTTAAGGTAATTGAAACGATCACAAATCGCTTAAATCTTCTCTATGGTTGTGTATGTGAATGAGTCAAGAGTTGGTCATATCTACTCTTTAGACTCCAATTCACCCTAATTTCTCCCCATATTTGGATTAGTCTCGCTAAAACGAGAAAAAAGACTCAAAAATCGTCGAAATCGGAGCTAAAACGGAGAAATTATGCGCGACAGAAAATTTTGCGACTCTGGTCAACGGTCAGCGTTGACCAGTCAACGGTCAACCGTTGACCATGCCGGCGGTCAACGGACGGCCGGCGCCGGATCACCGCCGGCACTCGTGGCGGTGGCGGTCGCCGGTGACCCTCGGCGGCGGAGGTCGCCGGCGACCCGTGGGCGGCGGCGGTCACCGGACCTTCGCCGGCGGCCGCGCCGCTCGCCGGTGAACCACCGTCGACGGCTGCCGAACCTTTGCTGGTCGGGCACCGTCGACAACCTGTTTTGCCGGTCAATCTCTTGAGTCAACGTTCCCCATCCCCAAAGCAGTAGCATACATTCACAGATATATATCTAATTCGTAAGGTACACATACCTTAAATAATATATACATGCATGCAAATTAGGGTCTTTAATATTTGAGAGGGGAACCTAAACATGTTTCTAGGTTTTAGGGTATGGGTTACCAATCAATATTGAATTAAAAAATTAACACATATAATTTAAATTCAAAAATTATGGTACCCTACCCTACAATATTTGACTATCACATGTTTTAAATTAAAATTAAAACATATAATTAAAACTGGAAACCTAAGCATGTTCCTAAGTTTTAAACAAACAAGCCCTAAACATGTTTCTAACACTTTTCGGTTCATCAATCCCTGGAGAACAGAGCTCTAGTGTAACCAGCCTCTGATACCAATGTAGGGAAAGACCCGGATCCACATGACTCGGTCCGACCCAGGGACCTAAATGAAAAACCGAAAATAAATCCAGGAAAAAATAAATATTGCGGAAGCTACTAACCTGGACGCCATCGCTAAAAGCTTGGATCTTGCCAGTGCCTCTACTCCACCAGGGCTGTCCTCCAAACGACGAACACCGAAAAGGGCAACGGAGGACTCTACCTACGAGAGGTAGAGCCACATGTCCACGACTGATGCGCGGAAGAGGACTCTAGAGAAAGAGAAAATTATACTATGTGGGGTTTCCCAAACGGGACCCCCCTTTCCAACACATGGAATTAGCAACTAGAAAGGGGTGGAGTCACTCCTATTTATAGGAGGATGAGAGAGCTCCCATCATTGACGCAAGCAATGTGGGACTTGGAATGTGAACAAAATATTCACTTCCATCATGATCACCTAGCCCACTTTGGGCCACGAGTACGGGCTCGTGTGACCTCTGATGAGAGTCAT
Organism: Senna tora; assembly: GCA_014851425.1. NCBI lineage: Eukaryota > Viridiplantae > Streptophyta > Magnoliopsida > Fabales > Fabaceae > Senna > Senna tora. The sequence goes on along the minus strand of CM026267.1, from coordinate 22,014,517 downwards.
TTTCGTTTCGTTCTCTTCGTCTCTCTGCAAGCTTTCCAACGGATCATCACTCGATCTGATCGGACTCCCACATGGGCGGATATTTAGTCCCGAAGACCCCAATATATCCAACAGAAAATATCTAACAATATTTTAAACTTATGTTTAGAGTGAGAAAAATGAAGATAAAAATTGAATTTGAAAATATCTAACAATATTTTAAAGGTGTGTTTAGAGTGAGAAAAATCAAGATAAAATTGATTTGGAATTTTTTTTAAAAAAAAGAAAAATTGATTTAGAACTTGTGTGAAAAATAGATGACCAAAATGGAGTTTTGACTATTCAAGGATAATAAAGTACATCTCATCTTTGTTTAATGCACGTTTTAAAATCAGGCAAAAAATGTAATGTATTAAAAATCAGATCGGTCATTGAACTGAAAAATCTTCTGGGTCACGGGTTGATCAGTTCAACCGGTCGAACTAGTGTTTGAATCGGATGACATCATAAATATAATAATAATAATAATAATAATATTTGAAATATATATATCAATATCTTAACGCAGGCTTCTAATATGTGGAAGGAGCTTTCTTCGGCGTCTATCTCTGTAGGGAACTCGTTGATATCGGATTATGTTATTTGTCGATGGAAGAGTCCCCCTCCTATGTTCTTCAAGCTTAACTTCAATGTGAGCTTAAGAGAGGGCGTTTCTGCAGGTGTTGGGTGCGTCATCCGTAATGAAAAAGGTCGCATTCTCGCGACTATGGCTAAGCGTCTTCCAGAGGCTGCATCAATTGAGGAGCTCGAAGTCGAAGCCTTGTGTTTGGGTTCGAAAATGGCAAGGGATCTGAGTATTAGGAAGATTGAGATTGAGGGTGATTTGTGAATGGGTAATGTAACTACGGAATATTCCACATTGGGACACATGGCATTAAGCTTCTAGAAACCTGGCCTCCGCGCATGCTAGCGACACGTGACACCGCTCATCTACCACTTACGTGGCCCTCACCCACGTCACTTCACGAAGCACCCACTTAACCAGACGTGGGAGCTCCCGAAGCATCGTGGGACGACCCACGATGCACGAGATCGTGGGTCGAGCACGACCTCTCCATACTCAGTATAAATAGACCCTCACCCGGGGGACTAGAGGATACGCAACATGAAGGACTACGACACCTAATCTAAGATCCCTCACATACTCTCGGTAACCTGAGCACTCTCAGACCTCTCACACAAATCCTCCACACATCCTGAGCTCCGCCGCAGGTTCTATCAAGGCCAACCTCCGGCAGACTCACTTCCATCCCGGAGTCTACCACTTATAGGGCTTCCAACAATCCTCAGAGACCCGAACTCTCTCCCACTAAGGCAACCTCCTAAGAGCGGCTCGCCCGCCCAGAGTACCTTAGACACGTCTTAGCCGCACATGGCCCAATACAGGTAACCACCTCGCCTAACGGCTCCTATAGACGTCACCATGACAAACTACATGGACTTTGATCCCTTCCCAAGGGTATGTAGGCACATAGGTGCATCACTTAAGGACAAGTCCCCCATGGTTAAGACCCCCTGCGGTCTTAATTACAAATTATAATTGTCTGAGCCAAAAACGACAGTTACAGGTGATAACGCATCTCTAAGAAGAATTTAGACCTCTGGCACTAGTTGGTGCTCTCTTGGATAACATTAGGGGAATTTGTAGTTCTCGATCTCTCTCACTTCTCGGTCAAGTGGGTTCCTCGTGAGTCAAATTGTGTTGCTCATAAACTGACATATGTGGAATATACTCTCTCTGATTGCCAAGTCTGGCTAGAGGACAACCCCAATATTATTTTGTATGAGTTGGCATATGACGCCTTTTCGATTTTTTAATATAATTTCTGAAGTTCCCATAAAAAAATAATAATAAGTTAAATAATATTAATTAAAATATTTACAGACTATATTAGTTGTTTCATAATTATATAAGATTTAAAATTGTAAGACACACAATGCATATAGTCAAGTTTGGCCCAAAATGTCAAGCCCAACTCACAACAAAAAAGCAAAAAAAAAAAAGGTCAATGAAATCCGGTTTGGTTCCCGTTTATTTACTGGGTCGTCGACTTTAACCAGTCCAACTAAAAAAGGGTTTATAGGTAAACTCGGACCGGACACTTGGCAGGTTCCCGGTCCGAAATTTAAAACATTGGTTTAATGTTTTGTGATTTGTAGACCATATTTGTTAGGAAGAATATTGGAGAGAATGTTAAAAAAAATGGTCATGACCATTGTTTGTTAGAAAAAATGTTGAAGGGAAAGCTTATAATATTTTCATTCTCATTCGCATTTCCACATTTATTTTATCCAATTTTATTCTTTTCTCATTTTTATTTCTATTTTTAAATATTACTATTAAACATAATCTTAAAATTCACGTTCCCACGGGCTAACGAATACCATTTTGGTACCTTTTTATAATCGCACATAGTTGTTCTGACTTTTTGCAACGTGGCAAAATATGAATAGCGGATGTAAAATAACAAACATATACTCGCTAACAGGTGATCCCAATCTCCCTCAGTTTCTTTCTTTCTTTCTTCTCTCTCACTCCTGAATTTGAAATTCAAATCTTCTTCGTTCCCAGAATATTTAATTTAAAGAAAAAATCTATATTCTTAAAAAAGTTGGTAGTAATAATAAATCCAAATCAAATTCACTCACACCGCTCTTCAACGGTCCCCCCTTTTCCTCAAACGGCTACATTTTCTTTCTCTCTCTCTCTAACTTCTCATTCTGAACTGAATTCAAATCTTCAAAACCATTTCACAGAACAGAATCACGCATTTTTCCCAGGAAAAACCCACTTTTATTTTTCTCGGGAAAATATTCATCGGGGAAACTTATCTTTCATCATTGATCAAAGAAAATCGGAGTCGATCTCTTGTTCAGGTCAGTGCTTGGATCTTTTATTGTATTTCCATTTCGCTTGCCTTGGAAACTGACGAATTAGGGGCAAGAAAATTCCTAATTTAGAACCGAGAAAGTAAAAGCTCACTCTAGATTTAGTCTTGTTCAACGGAGTTTTCTATAATTCAAGGTCGTTGAAAACTTCTCTTTCCTTTTTGAATTATTATGATTGGCTATTCTCAGGTTGTCCTTTTCGTTGAATTATGTATTTAGCTCCAGTTTCGTTCAGCTGAGGTTAATACTGTAGTTTTTTTTCCGCATCAGATTAACGGTAGAAAACACTAATTTTGTAATTAAACTTTGGCTTAATTTATTGTCAGTTTTCTTATATACCGTAATGTGTTCCTAATCTGAAAAGAGAACTTGTGAGTCCAGACAATGCTTGGCACGGTTAGTCAATGGCAGTGAGATAAAGAATATTCAGGTTCTGCTAATCATCAATTTTTTTCCTCTTAAGATTCTTCCTTGATTTCTTGAATCGTCTCGTGTGGGTTGAGACAAAGGTGAAGCGCTTAGGTTTCCAAAGAAAAGCATGTATTTGTCCTCTAACATTTTATTCCCTAACAAAAATTGACAATTAATTCATTACTTGCGCATGATTTATCTTGGATGGGCTGTTCAAAATTGTCTTCAGTCTTCTGTTGCATTTTTGCAAGCACTTTGTAGATTCCAATATCTGTGAAACTGTGATACGCCAATTTCCAAGCAAATCGGAATGATAATTTTGGTCTCTCAAATTTCATTTCCTTTGATCATTTGACTGATTTTAGTGGATCTTTTTTTGGCAGAAATAAGTACTCCAAAATGTCTAAAGTACAAAATGATCCCCTTCTGCAAGTTGAAACAACATGTGGATCACTTTTGTATGAGCTTCAGGTATGCATTAATTTTTTTGCGCATATCCTACTTCTTTTTTCCCTTGTTCAAATAATGTATTCGATAAATTATCCTGTGCATATGGTCATTTGGATATACCTCAGTAAGTGCCTTCACTAATTTTCCATTATCAGATAATATGGGATGAAGTTGGGGAATCTGAGACTGAAAGAGATAAAATGTTGCTTGAGCTCGAACGAGAGTGTCTAGAGGTGTATAGAAGAAAGGTAGACCAGGCAAATCGAAGTAGAGCTCAATTAAGGCAGGCAATTGCTGATTCTGAAGCAGAGCTTGCAGCTATCTGTTCCGCAATGGGAGAGCGGCCAGTACATATTAGGCAGGTTGGAAATTAGCGGCGCTTATTATTTTTAATGAGTTTATTTGATGAATTTCCAATTAGCTTGTTGCTGCAGTGGAGGCATGCCCATCAGCCCATGCACTATCCAACCTAATAAAGGAAAGTTCAACAAAATTGTGCATGCCAGCACTTGTGTTATAATATTTAAAGTGATTATGTTTATCTGGCATGACTAGATATAATTATGTGAATAGTATTGATTAATAATTTTAGATATAGTTTTGTTATTCAAGTATTCAACTTAATTTTTTATTGTCTTTATTTTTTAATATACACTTACATAACTATTTGCACCTAAACCTTCCTAATGTTACCAAATGCTGCAGTTGAAAATGACTAATGAGTACAGAGAAATAACATGTAAGCTTTTCTCTGCTGAGAGTGTTTGTTGTTCAGTTACATTACTAAGGAGGTTCTCTCTCTTGTTTTCTAGTCTGATCAAAAGGCTGCAAGCTTGAAAGAAGAGCTTGAAAGAATTCTTCCTGAGCTCGACGAGATGCGGAAAAGGAAGTCTGAAAGGAGAGTTCATTTTATAGAAGTCCAAGAGCAGATACTAATTATCTCAAATGAGATACATGGGTCCCAAGATCATATTCCTGCCAAAACAGTTGCAGATGAATCTGATTTATCCTTGAGAAAGCTTGAAGAATTGCACAGAGAGCTGCAGACACTAAAAAAAGAGAAGGTCAATTATGTTCTAATTCATCTTTCTCTTTCCTCGATTCATCAAATTCTAAAATTTGTATTTGGTTGGTGTTCTTTGTTACTGATTACGCTTGAATAATCTGTTTGAGCAGAGTGATCGCCTCCAAAAGATCCAGGACCACCTGTATGCGTTAAACTCTCTTTGTTTGGTGCTTGGCTTGGACTTTAAGCAGATAATTAGTGAAATTCATCCTAGTTTAGGAGATAATGAAGGACCTAAGAGTGTAACTAATGATACAATCCAGCAATTGGCAGTTGCTATACAAAATCTGCGGGAAGTTAAGTTGCAGAGAATGCAGAGGGTAAGGACTGATGTAGAAATTAATGCTATTGGTTAATTTTCAGACTTTGTGCTGTTCCTTCTTGTTAAAAGTAATAACTTGATCATGGTCTGGCAGCTCCAAGATCTCGCAACAACAATGTTGGAGCTTTGGAACTTGATGGATACACCAATCGAGGAGCAACAGATGTTTCAAAATGTTACTTGTAATGTAGCTGCTTCAGAACATGAAATAACTGAGCCTAACACCTTGTCAGTGGATTTCATCAATTATGTGAGTTATAAGCATTAGGACCGGACTTCTTTGATTTTATGTGGTTCAGAATTCATTAAGTGATAATATTTCACAGGTTGAGGCTGAAGTATCCAGGTTAGAAGAGTTAAAAGCAAGCAAAATGAAAGAGCTTGTATTTAAGAAGAGAGCAGAACTAGAGGAGATCTGTCGAAAGATGCATTTGGTTCCAGATATAGATACTGCAGTGGAATATGCTGTTGAAGCTATAGAGTCTGGTAAGCTTCTAGTAAGATATTGCAGTACATAAATGCAGTTCTTGCTTCTATAAATTAAATGTCTGCATCCTCCTTTCATATGCAGGATCTGTTGACCCCGCTTGTGTGCTTGAACAAATTGAGCTTCAAATTTCCAAGGTCAAGGAAGAAGCTTTTAGTAGAAAAGAAATACTTGAAAAAGTTGAGAAATGGTTGACTGCATGTGATGAGGAGTCTTGGCTTGAGGAGTACAACAGGGTTAGTTGTTTTCATCCCCCTTTAACATGTCCAATTTGATAATGCCTTTCATCATATTTACAAATTACATCCCATTAATTTATATTGTTCATTTTGTTATTTCTTCCAGGATGAAAATCGGTACAATGCAGGGAGAGGTGCTCATCTTACTCTCAAGCGAGCTGAGAAAGCTCGTGCCTTGGTTAATAAACTTCCAGGTATTTATGGATCTTATCTGTTAGCCGTAGTGGTTGATTTGTTAGCAAATATTTATCCATTTGGCTGACTGATATAGACACGGCAAAATTAAGCTTGAAGAATAGACCAGTATATACATTATTATGTGGGATGATTCATTGCCGCATGATAAAATTTTACATAGGATTTTGCCAATCCGGACCGGAAATGAAGTAATAGTTCTTAAATATGCAAGCTTTTCTAAAGTACCAAAAAAGCAATTGTGGACATTAACAGTTCTCAGTAATACACGATAAGGCCCTTTTATAAAATTATACAACTCTTATATGGGGCTCTAGCGAAGTTGGCAATATGGGAATAAAGTGATTATTGTTATATCTGACATTGCCAGAGCCCACAAAAAAAAAAACAATGATTAGTGTTGAGTTCTGCTTTTATGTGAAATTCTCGAGTTTTTTTCACTTTGTGTATAGTTTTATAATGTTTTTATCTGTATAACAGCAATGGTAGATGCTTTGGCTTCAAAGACTGTTGCGTGGGAAAAGGATAAAGGCGTTGAGTTCACATATGATGGTGTACGTACTCTCTCCATAATACATCCAGTAAGGAATGCTTGAGTAAATCTGCTTCAAACTGATTTTTGATGTGTGTGACATTTTAGATACGTCTGCTTTCAATGCTTGAGGAATACACCATATTAAGGGAAGAGAAAGAGCAAGAACGTCGTAGGCAAAGGGTATGACTTTTCTTAATTGCATTGAAATATTCTTCCCAACGAAAAGTTTTCTAGTTAAAGACCCTGAGACATTTTGTGTAAATCAAAAAATGAATTTTGTTAATTGGTTGCATCTGGATGATTTGTGTCATTTAACAAAAAGATAGTGGATTCGGATATGTTAAAGTGCATATCCGGAAAAGTGCGTGAATTGCACAGAGCCGTTGGATGAGACTGTTATATAACAAACACAAATCTCGATATTTATCTGATGATTTGGATCATACACTTTATACACTTGCACTTTACTTGATTCAAATCCAGAGATAGTTTGTTTTTTTTTTGTCAGAAAGACAGCTTACTATTAGAAAAACATTTTTCTGTTTCAGGACCTGAAGAAACTTCAGGGACAACTGATAGCGGAACAGGAGGCACTTTATGGGTCAAAACCAAGCCCTTCAAAGACTCAGACTGCAAAAAAGGCACCTAGAATGTCAACTGGAGGTGCCTCTAGCAGAAGAGTTTCCCTTGGAGGAGCAATGGTTCAAACTCCTAAAACTGCTCACTCACGCCCACAAAGAAAGACTGACCATGGGCACCATATTGACAATCACCTGGATGATTCTGTTTCTTCTTTATCATCAGGTATTTTCTTTAAACGTGACAATTATTTATTTATTATTATTTTTTAAGTTTAGTTGTTGTAGAAGTTCTACCTTTTAAGAATTTGGTAATTGTGTTCCTTCCTATGTTGGGTTGAACCGAGAGTATTTAAGCAATCGGTGAGAATATTTAGTTTTTTTGTGTGTATTTCTATAGTGTTTTTTCTTCTTAAAATTTTATTTTTAAAAGTGCCAACAAAACACAGCCTCAAAAATGTTTTTGGATGGATCCCTGTTTTTGTTTTCCGTTTCCGTAAAAGATGCTCCCTTGGATTTGCCAACTTACTACTTATTTTCCCCATTACTTCTTACTTGCTTGCATACCCTGTGATCAATCTTTTCAAAATGGATTTATTGCCATTGTGGCATATATTAAGGTTTTTTTTAATTGGTCAACTGAGCATCTCATATCTTAAAATTTACGAATATTCATTTTAAAAAATAATTTTTAATATTTAAAAACTCAATTTATCAATTAGTTAAAACCTTAACTTATGGGCACATGATAGAAGGACCCTTTCAAAATTTGTCAAAAATGATATATATATTTTTTATTACTATACATACATAACATCCATACATGCATACATATAAATTATAAAGAAATTCAACGGTAGAAAGTTGAGTTGACTTTGATTCCTTCTACTTGTTTTAACTTAGTCCTTGCATAATGAGAATATTAAATTTAGTACTTGAAGAATTTATTTGTCTCAGTTTAATATCAAATTTCGTTCTTGATACATACCTTGTGTTGCAACTTCGACTTTGTATTTCATATTTTTGCTTTTTATTATAGGGATAATGACAACAAAAGGTATTTGGATACTAAATTGAGATAAGTAAAATTCAGACAAGATTAAATATTTTAATAATTCACTTTAAAAAGTTTAAGCTCATCTCAACCAATTTACAATAGCACCTAGGCTAGGTTTGGTATGTAGAACTTGGGAGGGAGAAAAGGAGGGAAAGGTGAGGGCCCACATGACAGTATGGGCAGAGGGAAATCAGATCTCACTCTCGATTTTCGTGCAAAACAATAAAAAAAATAGGTGTGAAATGTCCATTATTTTGATTTGACATAATCATAACTTTTTTTAATATTTTAATATAAGGATTAAAGTGATAATTTTAATTCATTCCCATTCTCAAATATTGCTACCAAACACAGTAAACCCATCCCTTTCTGCATATCTGCTAAAGTGTATGAAGTGTAAAATTGAGATTTGAGACCGTTAGATCATAATCGAGATCCGTATAGTACTTTCATCCAACAATTGGATTGTGCATTTCATAGATCCGCACATCTGTGTCCCCTAGTACCTGCCAATTTATGTATATTCTGTTTACCTATTCAACCTGTTATGTGTATATGCAGTGCGAAGAGGGCTGGACATTGCCGGTGTCCCTGCAAAAAAGCAATCATTTGGTGGTGCTGGAGGTGTTCGTGACATACAATCATCTCCTATGATGCGCCAACCTTTCTCTCCCATTTCTTCAACCTTATCATCAAAAGCTAACATGAAAAACCCAACAACAGACGAACTCAACACCACCACCACACACAGTGACAAGTTTCAGAAAACCATTGCACCTACCACCACTCTGCCATTCACTCCCTCCAAGACAGCACCGCCACCACCTGTTATGGCAGATGAAGAGAACAGAACTCCAAAGTCAATAATGCCTAATCCTTCTCTCCCAACCACGCCTTCCACAGTTTCAGCTCCCATGAACATGGCCATCACTCCAGCTCATCATCATCATCATCATCCTCCTCCCCCATTGTTTCCTATTGCAGGAGGTGACTCTGTTAAAGAGATCGAGTATTCTTTTGAGGAAAGAAGGCTGGGTTTTGTTGTTTTAGCTTGAATGAATGAATGATTGGTTGATGATTCTATTTGTTCTTTTGTTGGGGTTTTGTTTTTCTTTGCTATTGTGATGATGCCTTAATTTGGATGATGATGATGATACCTACTGTAAGTCAATTGTTATTGGCTTTTCGATTATGTATGTAAATAGTCCACCAGAAGTGGACTGGACTGGACTAGGATGTCAAACAAAACTTTTTACTAAATACTATTGTCGGATTTTGGATTCCATTATTCCTAGATTGAATGTTTTTATGGTAATAGAACAGCTATAAGATAAAGCACGTGAGATCTCACAAAGTCAAATTTGTCCTTTTATTTAAATATTAATAATTTTTAAATGAAAGATATAATTCTCATTTTACTTAATTATCATTTTATTTTCTTTCTCATATTCTCTCTCATAGAGTCATAGTCTCATTCTCATTCCTATTCTTTTAAATAAATTCACTAGTCAAACGGGTCTTTATTTTTTAGTAAGAGATAAAAAGTATACAATTTTACAAATTTTAATTAAAATATTGTGATATTTATTATTTATATAATTAAATATGTATTTAATTAATATAACAATTTCTTTAAAAAATTAAATAAAATAACTTTTTATTTTAAACTCAAAATAAATAATAATGAAATAACACATTTTAAATCATATTTTCTTAAGAAATAACATTAAGGTATTTTAGTTAAATTAAAATGGATTATATTGTATGTTTTTTTTAATATTGCGAAGAGAAGGATGTATGTTTCAAAATAGAGAAGAGAAAAGTATAATCTTAACATTTTCAAATAAGTAGGAGTGTAATTTAGGGCATATTTGATAGTTGTTCACTACTTGTTCCTTTTTTTTTTCAGAACAATTTTTAAACCATGTTTTGGAAGAATAAAAAATAAAAACTATTATTTGATAAAATTTGTTTTGGTAAAACTGTCATTAAAGTAGGGAGAAAAATAATTATCTCAAAATTGTTTTGTTTTGTTTTATTTTCATTTTTAAAAACACCAATATATTTTTTAGTATTTTTTTTTAAAAAAATTGCCAAACAAAATTTTAATTATCTTATTTTTAAAAATAGAAAAGAGCTTCTTTTGCCTCCAATCCCAAGTTATTTTAAGGTTTCTTCCTCCAAGTAAATTTTCTTTTTTCCAATTTGGTCTCGGTTTTGAAAAAAAAAATTCACCACACAAAATCTTGTTGAAATTTAAATATATACTTTTCTAAACAAATTATGTATCAAAATATTAACAAATATATCATTAAGTATTTATTTGATATATAAATGACAAAGAAACTAATGTCTTTGTTGTCCTTAAATTCCTCATATTGTTGATTTTCATGTTTGCTAAATTTCTGGCATGCATAACCAAATATGCGCTCAAAATCACCACTCCAATTTCCAAAACCATACTTTTCTTTCTCTAAAATATTGTAAAAGTTTGAACATAAGTAATTTGTAAATATTAGATTGCATTTGTACATTGTTATTATTTTTAAACGGCTAAAATGCCATGCATCCCTTGAGTTTTGGGTCAGGGGTACATACACCCTCTGAGTTTTAAAACGTTGCACATAGATCCCTTGAGTTTTTATTTTGGGGTTTCATGAAAACTAGGCGTTAAGTGCCACGTCAGCAACCTTGTGTGAGGGGTGTCTCTGCCCCAAAGTGAAAACTCATGGGATTTGAAAATACTAAATTGCTCTCACATGTTTGCTGACGTGGCACTTAACGCCTAATTTTCACGGTACCCTAACAGAAGGGGTGTCTCTGCCCCAAAGTGAAAACTCAGGGGGTCTATGTGCATTTTAGCTTTTTAAACTAACTTGCAACCCATTTGTTGCAAGGGAAATTTTTAAGAAAAACACTTAGGGCATGTTCTTTTGCAAGAATCCCCAATAGAAATAGAAATGGAAATGGTGGGGCCCACTGGGCCCCACTTACTTTTTTTACTTTTTCATTTCCATCAACTTTAAAAAAAAAAGAAAAAAAATACAAAATACTTATTATACCCCTCTGATTTGACATGATTTGACACAGTTACAACCTTTTTTTTATTATTTTAATATAAGGGGTAAAATGGTCATTTTAATACATTTCCTTTCCATTTCCATTACCAAACTTTTACTACTAAACACAGGAAACACATTCCATTCCCATTTCCGTTTCTGTTTCCCTTTCTATTTCTGCGTAAAGAACGTGCCCTTATATCAATTTCTTTATATCTATTTCCTCAAGTTTGTTTATTAAAATATTACATGTGTAAGATTTTTCCTTAACAACAGGTTAATAGAGTTAAGAAAAAAAAGAGTCATATAGATTAAATGACACATAATGTTTTGATAAGCAAATTTAAAGAAATTGATATAAAGAAATGGATGTAAGTTTTTCCCAATTTTTATTTTGATTTGTAACTAATATTGTACTAATATGTAGTTATAAACTAACTTAATTTATAAATATTTATAAAGTGATATGTAACTAATTGAATATATAAATATATATATATATATATATATATATATATATATATATATATATATATATATATATATATTGTAATATTACAAACTAAATTTTTTTTTTGATAAATAAAAACTAAAATATTAGTTGATGCATCTTGCACTATAAGAGAAATGAGCGTTTTCAACACCTTATATTTTGACGGTCTTGAAAAACAATATTTTTTGTCAATAATCAAATTTTGACCGTCGAAATAAGTTGTTGAAAAAAATAATAATGGTATTTTCAATGATCACCAATTATCAATAATATTTTTCTCAGCGATATTTTTTTCTACATCTCTCATCTACAAATGTATTCTCAAGTACAAACTAATTTCTCTTTCAAAGCACTTGTGCATGATTATTTTTACGGAGAAAATGCTTGTGTTTTTAATAATCATTTATTTTAAAAAAATTTCAGATTTAAGCATAAATTGTTACTGTCATTTTTTGTTCTGACAATTGTAAGTAAAAGATAAGGATCGCAAGGGGTCGTAACCTTGGGGGACTTGTCCTCAGGTGAGAACCTAAGTGCCTACGTACCATTACGAGGGGATCAAAGTCCACGTAGTTCGCTATGATAACGTCCGTGGGAGCCGTGAGGCAAGGTGATTACCTGTGGATAGCCGTGTGCGGCTGGGACGTGTGTAAGGTACTCCGGGCGGGCGAGCCACTCGTTAGAGGTTGCCTTAGACTGGGAGAGAGCAAGGGTCTCCCTAAGCTGTTAGGAGCTTTGCTGATGGAGATCTCCGGGCGGAGATATGATAGTTGACGGTGGAGTTTGGGATACGGCGGACCAAGCTCTAAGTTTAACCTAAAGGTGTATCGTATTTGGAAGGCGAAGTCTTGCTTCTGTGTGTTCAGAGTCTATTTGTCTTGATGTGGGTGAGGGCCTTTTTATACCAAGTGTATGGGAGGACGTGGTCGACCCACATTCTTGCTCGACGTGGGTCGTCCCACGATGCTCGAAGGCTTTCCCCATCTATGGTGCGGGAACTTAAGAGGGGAAACATGGGTACCGGCCACGTAGGAGGTGAATGTGTGGTGCCACGTGTCCCAAGGGAAAATATTCCGTAGTTACATAAACTAAAAATTAGAGCTTCTTTTTCTATTTATTAGCAGAAGTTAAAAAATAATATTTTAAAACGAAAATATCCTTAATAAAATTTTAGATGTTCCATTATATTGTGACGAATAGCATTTACGAGATTATATGGTGGTGTTCTTTGTTTTTTTTAATTACAAAAATTAATTAACAATAAATATTTTAAATTATTCTTTTATGAAATAAAATTAATAGATATTAATTAATAAAAAAACTAATCACATATAATAAAATTATATGGGTTATCAAAAAAAATTACATGAACCATAATTAATAATTTATTTATTTATTTAATATTTTAATAAACTAATTAACATTTTATATTTACAAAATTAACAAAATAAAAGCACCCTTCAATTATATAGTCATTGTTTAATGGATAACCAAATAGCAAAATTATAATTATACCCAAGTTTTATCCTAATAAAAGCACCCTCCAATTATATATACATCTTACTTATTTTCTCCCTTCAATTATCAAATAATTAATATATCTATAACCAAATATGAGAACAGAGAAGTTTAAATACTATTTTTTTTAGATAATTAATTATACATGATACCCTCTTTTTTTTTTCCAAAAAAAAGATACCCTCTTTTTTTAATGTAATTTTGAGTATTAAGTTGAAACACATACAACAAATCAGCTTCCAACCGACCCAAGAGTATATATGGAACAAATTGAACTGTATTTTTTTATTATGGTCACTCAATATCTCATATTGTGGATTGCATCATCTATTCACACTCATCTGCTCATCACTCCTCATATGCGTTTGGTATGGTGTCATCCAAGATAGCATGTTATCTTGAATGACATTGTTGGATGATCATATTTGTTATGGTGTCATGTGATAACACAATGATATATGAGATAACACTGTGTCATCACATGACACAAAAAAGGGTGTCATCTCATGACAGTAAAAATATTGTGTCATCTGAGATGACACCCTTGAGTGTAAATTTTCTTTTGAACTTATCAATATTACTCTTATTAATTATATTTTGTTTTATTTTACATAAATTATTAAAAACACCATAAATTTCTTTTGAACTTGCCACATTTTGTTAGTTATTTAGATAAATGTTGTTTTTAATTATATTTAATTATTTAATTATTTAAAATATTTCGTTGTCTATGTTGATTAGTCTTTTTTAATTTAGAGTTGTTATATTATGGAATTTTGAAGAAAAAAATTATAGAATAAATATAATAGTTAATTTACTTAAATTTATAAGGGTAAATTGGGAATTTACAAAAGTAAATAAAATGGTTTTTTTTATTACATCATTTTGGTTTTAAAAAACAAAATATCTTATTATGCGAACCAATTATCAACATCATAACAATCACACTTAAATTTTATCCAAATAAAAACACCCATTTATTAGAGTCATAATAATAGACTTGCAACATTCAAGAGAAAAGAACATTGCCTAAAGGTGTTGTTGGATATATTGGGGTCTTCGGGACTAAATATTCGCCCATGTTAGAGTCCGATCGGGTCAAGTGAGGATCCGTTGGAAAGCTTGCAGAGAGACGAAGAGAACGAAACGAAAATGACTCTCATCGGAGGTCACACGAGCCCGTACTCGTGGCCCAAAGTGGGCTAGGTGATCATAATGGAAGGGAATATTTTGTTCACATTCCAAGTCCCACATTGCTTGCGTCAATGATGGGAGCTCTCTCATCCTCCTATAAATAGGAGTGACTCCACCCCTTTCTAGTTGCTCATTCCATGTGTTGGAAAAGCGGGTCCCGTTTGGGAACCCCACTCAATATAAGTTTTCTCTTTCTCTTGAGTCCTCTTCCGCGCATCAGTCGTGGACATGTGGCTCTACCTCTCGTAGGTAGAGTCCTCCGTTTGGCGCGACCCTTTTCGGTGTTCGTCGTTTGGAGGACAGCCCTGGTAGAACAGAGGCACTAGCAAGATCCAAACTTTTAGCGATGGCGTCCAGGTTAGTAGCTTCCGCAATATTTATTTTTGCCTGGATTTATTTTCGGTTTTTCATTTAGGTCCCTGGGTCGGACCGGGTCATGTGGATCCGAGCCTTTCCCTACATTGGTATCAGAGCCTGGTTATGCTAGAGCTCTGTTCTCCAGGGATTGATGAACCAAAAAGGGTTAGTAACATGTTTAGGTCTTGTATGATTTTTTATTTAAAACTTAGGAACATGCTTAGGTTCCCAGTTTTATTTAAATGTTTTAATTTTAATTTAAAACATGTGAAAATCATATATTGTAGGGTAGGGTCCTATGATATTTTGAATTTAAATTATGTGTTAATTTATTAATTCAATATTCATTGTTAATCCATACCCTAAAAAAACCTAGAAACATGTTTAGGCTCCCCTTTCAAAACTAAAGACCCTAATTTGCATGCATGTATATATATATATTATTTAAGGTATGTACCTGTGGATATATGCTGCTATTTTAGGAAGGAATGGGGGTTTGACTGGCGACGGCTGACGGAGCCGCCTGTGGTGGCGGTCGGCCGATGTCCGCGGGCGGCGGGTCGCCGGCGACCGGTAGTACTCCGGTGCCGGCGCCGGCGCCGCCGGAGACGGTGGGTCGCCGGTGGAGGACCGGGACCGCCGGTGACAGCCGAGGTCCGGCGACCCTCCGCCACCGCTAGGGGGTCGCCGGAGATGGGGGTCTAGCGACCGCCGACGGTCGCCGGAGACAGCGCCGGCCGGAGCGACTTCGGCGACCGGCCCCACCGGAAACGGTGGTCGCCGGTGGTGGTCTGCTGACCGGTGACCACAGGTCAACTCTGACCGTTGACCAGCGTCGCGAAATTTTCTGTCGCGCATAATTTCTCCGTTTTAGCTCCGATTTAAACGATTTTTGAGTCGTTTTTCTCGTTTTAGCGAGACGAATCCAAATATGAGGAGAAATTAGGGTGAATTAGAGTCTAAAGAGTGGATATGACCATTTCTTGACTCATTCACATACACAACGAGAGAGAAGATTTAAGCGATTTGTGATCGTTTAAATTACCTTAAGTGTTTTACTCGAGTGGGAGCTAGGGGTAGCATGTGGAAAACCCATAACTCGATGTAAATGCTTATCCACGTGGGAATTTAAATAGTAAGTGACTGTTTAAATGATCGTAAGCGTTGTAATCAAGTGGAAGTTTGAAGTCGTGTCTGTGGCGACTCGATGTTCTTCTTGATCGCTTACATAGTGGGAATCCAAAAGGGATTTTGAATAGTATGTGACTATTCTATGAAAATTTTTGAGTCAAGCAAAGAAAGGTGTACATATATAGGCTCTCTGTGTGATGAGAGTGGTTGACCCCACTTCTCGAATGTAGAGACTAACTATATCTACACTCGTCTTGCGTTGATTGCAATTTTCAAGAGTTGTGTGTTGTGTAATAAGGAGCTGTGTAATTAGTGTTAGCGTTTAGGATTGACTGATAGTATAACTACAAAACTTGTGAATGTAGATCACATTAGAGAGATCGCTTTGGTGACATTGTGGCCACCAGACTGAGGCAGCTTACAATCAAGCTTGATTCCTCTAAGATGCGCTCTGAAAAGAGAATGAAAACGCATCTAAGGGAGAAATTAAACTCAATTTGGGAGTGTGAGTAAGCCTGAAGACTCCCCACTGCAAACAGTAAGTTCAAACTGTTGCCATATCTCTTCCCTCCTATTGGGAGTGCATATAGGTCATTCCGACCTCCACTAATATCATCAAGTTTCTTGATGATATTAAACACCACCTAGTGCTCTAGGATTGTTGGCATAAGGCTGTGAAATCTATCGAGCACGTAGCCTAAGTGGCTAAAGTTACTTAGAGCTCTAGGCTTCAAGAACAAGGACAATGGGTCCAAGAGATGTGGTGCTAGGAAGAGAAAGGGTAAGTGTAAGGTAAGTAACCTCAGTTCAAAGGAAAAGCAAGAGAGGAAAAGAGATTTTGGCAAAGGTCAAATGTTGCTTGTGCCATTCCATAAGGCACTATGCGCAAAAATTGTTTGCAGCAATCATTTTCCTCTCACCCATGAACATTGGTTCATAGAGTTCCGTCCTCTGCCCAATGGGAGCAGAAGTATCCTCGTGGGAACAAAGAATTATTAAAGTTAAGAGGTTGGGCAACTACAAAACGAAGTTGCGTAGTGGTCACTCTTTATCTTTATAAATGTTTTATGTTCTAGATACTGAACGGAACTCATTATTAGATGTTTTTCCGTGAGAGAACTTAAGATATAATATGATCTACATGTTTACCATAACTCCGTAGTGTTAGTTCTTGTTTTATGACAATGGTTGTGTTGTGATACACTTTGAATTACATTCCCGTAATTCAACTAGTTGCTTTGCTGTGTCTTCCTATGTGGTTGATACACCTATTTGGCAAGTGCGTGTGGGACGCAATTACGTATTAGCAAAGGAGAATTTGTGAGGACAAATTCCTAATGCTAATTTGTAAATGTTGCCTTACAGACAAAGCAACTTGAGAACCATTCAGTCATGAAATCAGAAAACTCGCTTTTATCAAATTAGTCCACTCGGACATCAGTGGTCCGATAAGCGTGGGGCAAGGCAAGTGGCCTAGTATTTTCTCACAGTTAGTTGATGAAATTTGAATTGTTAGACAACTAACTATTCCACAAACTCCACAGCAAAATGAGTTGCTCCTGGAGTTGGTTAAGTTGATAATAACTCAGGTGAACGTTCCCATTGGGGAGATGATTTACCAACGATCACTTTCGTACTTAACCATATGCCCTTTCAAATTATGTGAATGATTCCTGATGAGTTTTAGTTAGGTAAAAGACCTGATTAGAGTATGCTGAGACCATAAGGGTATACAACATACTTGATCCTTCCTGTGAGTATAGGAAGCTTGACCCTAGAGGCAAGTAGCGTGTCTTGGTAAGATAGCTTGGTCACTCAAAAGGATGCGTCTTCATTAGTGAGAATGAAGACACTCCGGTCACATAATTTGAGTCTAAGGATGTAGTGATCCTTAAGACAAACTTTTCTAGAGTAAGAGAGACGGATTTTGGGATGTGCATCTTTATTGAAAGAAGGTGGACCTACAACACGTTGAGAGGAGCGTATAGACGCATCTCCAGTTGTTGAGTCCAGTGGGAGTAATGCTTATGAGGAGCATATCTCCACGAAGCACAATCCAAGAGGAGTACTAGATAAGTACTAAATTATCAAGTAGAGCCTTTGATAGTTCAAAAGGCTCTCTCCGGCCCTACTAGTAAAAGTTGGACTAAAACGATGGAAGAAGAAAAGACGAAGTCTATATGGACATACCAAGTATAAGGCTTGGTAGATCTGCCCCGCGTCACAAGGCATTTTGAGAACAAGTGTGCTCTCAGAAGTTAAAGGAGACAGATTGGTCAATCGACCACTACTAGGCACATTAAGCAGTGAAGAAGTACACACAAACAAGAAGGTATCAATTGTGACGAAACCTTCTCGTTCATTGTGTGGTCAGAGTCTGATTCTAGCTTTGGTCACCAGTTTAAGTCAGGGAGTACATCGATTAGGATGTCAAGACCACTTTATTGAATGAAAAACTAGGTGAAGGGATCTACGTGCATAAACACATAGGTCTCATGGCAAAAGGCCAGGAGCGCAGAGTATGCTGACTCCGAGGATCTGTCAAGATCTCACATATTCATCTAGACTCGTGGTAATTGACCACTTAGTGCATTTCAAGAAAGTTGAGATTATTTCATTACCCTCATGCTATATGTAGAAGACATATAACTAGCTAGAAATGACACAAAGGCTGCTTTAGCCAATTAAGGATGGCTATCCTTTCATCTTTTAAGATAAAGGAAAAGATTTAGACAGTGGGAGTCAAGATTCTTGGAGAATGCTCCAAGAATCGACTCACTTTTTCACAAGAATCCTATGAAGAAGAGATTCTTGGCGGATTCCATTTGAGGGGATCTGAACCCGAGTGATGTGCTAGTTGCAAGAGGCAATAATTTGAGTCTTGCTACACGTCTTTAGACTAAGTCAGAGATGGAGTCATTGGATAGTCTTTGGATACATGTAGTTGGTAGCTTGAAGTACAATTAGGATTGTACTCGCTCCAACGTGCTTTTTGAAGTTGGCTTTGTGAGCCGTTATCAGTCAAACCTTGGTCAGACACACTGTTTAGTGTGTTCTGTGGTACTTGAAGGGCGATGCTGAAGGGCGCTGCTGGAAATCGATTGTTTTCATCATATTTATGACCTGCAAATGGCGGGCCACACATTGATGGCGATTGGGTAAGAGACTTGGATGAGAGGACATCCACGTCTTGGTGTGCTTTGCTAAGCACTGGAACCATCTTGCAGAGAAGCAAGTAAGGATTATGCATTTCTCTGTCCACTAGGGACATAGAGTTCATTGCATTATCATCAGCAGTACAGGACAGTTTGGATTGGAAGATCTAAAGTCACTTATAGATCGCAGAAAGAGTTGTTGACCTAGTGACATTGATCTCATCAAGTCAAACAGCTATGATTTACACCAAAGAAAGCCCAAGTACCATAAGAGAACGCAACATAACTTTGTATGAGACATCGTTACACAGTAGTTAACTACCCTATTGTGTCAGTCTAAGCATCAAGTGACCGGAGAGAGGGTCCTCACAGTATGACCTGTGATAGAGCATTGGCTCTATACCCTCACGGACTCGCATTGGTGGGTTGGCTGTATAGAATACAAGCCATAAAACAAGTGTTTTAGATAAACTGGATTGCTTAGAACCAGGGTGATTTAACATAATTTATGTCATGAGGACAAAGTTTGTGAGAGCTTTATTTCTTGATCATAAGCAAAGTGTGATGCCTAGGCATACCTTTATTTTGTCTGGATCAAGAAATAGAAGTACTTATTACACAATATATAAAGTATGTCGTACAGGCTTTGGAGGTTGGCTCTCTCACACGAGCAACCGCCTTGGACACGCAGGTGGTGTGGGCCAAGATGAGACTTGGGTGCTTTTTCCTTGAACACCAAAATGGGATATATATCCAGAGGCAGCTGAAAAGCGTCAGGTGTTGGACAGGAAAACACCACTGAGAATTGATAAGTCGTCCTAGTAAGTGTACTAGGATGAGATCCGCTAAGATGATGAGGTCTTATGATCGAATTATGAATTCCCGCTATTGATAATGCCTGTAGCCAGACGTGAGTGCTCCACTTGGCGCTAGGTAAAGCGAGCGAAGTGTGGTAGCAAACTCAGGTCAGATTCTAAGTGAGTCTGGACTAAGGTCTGTGTGGTGTAAGTGATTGAGGATCAAAATCGACATATGCTCGAGAACACCACAACGTGCGTTTCATACCGCATGTGCTTTAAGAACCGCAAGGGAAGCATCAGAATGAATCCCTGCTTCAATGTTGTGTGAGTCCCTAAAAGGATGCATCAATCCTTTCAAAAGGTACCCTTATGCACTTTGACTCTGTCATGAAGAGATGAGGTAGTGCATGCTACTTTGATACCTTTCCAAGAGGCTATGGAAAAATACGGCCCGATGGAAGACTGTCAGGAAAGCAGCTATCTTTGATTGAACTGATAAGAGGTCGAAAGGAAGATTGTGTTGACATATGCATGTGTGATAGTATCCTGAGGTCGACCCATTATGTGATCCCTTTGAGGTTCTCATGGATGTGGATACCTATCGCAACTGAGTGTGGCTAAAGTCCTAGTCTTATTGTAGACTTAGAGGGATTGGACTAGCCATGTATATGAACACGTCTAGGGAACCCATGGCACTATTTTTAGGTGAGACGTGTGGTCACATCATCAGACACATGGGTTGTAGCATCACTTATAGCTGGGGAACTAAATATCCGCCCATGTTGGAGTCCGATCGGGTCAAGTGAGGATCCGTTGGAAAGCTTGCAGAGAGACGAAGAGAACGAAACGAAAATGACTCTCATCGGAGGTCACACGAGCCCGTACTCGTGGCCCAAAGTGGGCTAGGTGATCATAATGGAAGTGAATATTTTGTTCACATTCCAAGTCCCACATTGCTTGCGTCAATGATGGGAGCTCTCTCATCCTCCTATAAATAGGAGTGACTCCACCCCTTTCTAGTTGCTCATTCCATGTGTTGGAAAAGGGGGTCCCGTTTGGGAACCCCACTCAGTATAAGTTTTCTCTTTCTCTTGAGTCCTCTTCCGCGCATCAGTCGTGGACATGTGGCTCTACCTCTCGTAGGTAGAGTCCTCCGTTTGGCGCGACCCTTTTCGGTGTTCGTCGTTTGGAGGACAGCCCTGGTGGAACAGAGGCACTGGCAAGATCCAAACTTTTAGCGATGGCGTCCAGGTTAGTAGCTTCCGCAATATTTATTTTTGCCTGGATTTATTTTTGATTTTTCATTTAGGTCCCTGGGTCGGACCGGGTCATGTGGATCCGGGCCTTTCCCTACAGGTGTGATTGACCAAAAGTGATATATGCATGTGAGTGTAAATGAATGAAGACTGTGCATTGTTCTTATTCTTTAATCACTTCTTCACAGGTTCATCACTCATCTGAATATAAAAAAAAAACAATTAAAAAATATAATAGAAAATAGACAAATGAAAAGGAACAGAGATATTGTGAGAAAAAAATAGAAAAATCATTTTAAGGTGATTTTTATTTTAATTGTGCAAGATGGCCCAACAAATTTCTATGTACATTTAAAGAAACATAAAAGGAATTGCACAAACTGGGATATACCTATATCTTTGGAAGTTTGATGCAATTGATGAATTATATCAGGCATGATACATTATACAACATTGTAGTAAGATGGTTAGAAGAAATGATAATCCTCCTAAGCTTGGTTAAAGGAGATGATCTCAGTAGTGATAAATGATATCTCTAGTCCTTCTTCTTATAACGTGAGAAAATTAGGGGTGAGCAATTAGTCGGTTTGGTTCGATTTTGGCCATCCGACCAACTGAACCAACTAAATCGGATGGCTGAAAAAGTCATCCAATCCAAACCGACTTTTTGGACCAAACCGAACCAATCCAAACTGACTATAATCGGTTTGGATCGGTTCGGTTTGGTCGGTTTTTGGTCATATGTTGCAAAATCAAATTAAATAAAGAAATTGACAGATTTTATATAGACATCGTAGAAGGAATGATAAATCATTGACGGATTTTCTAGATCTTATATAAAAAAATTAGAGAACACAAGGAAATTGCAAAAGTATATTGAGAACACAAGCAGACAACGAGCGCACTCAACGTCACCGGAGATCAAGCTACAAATCGATGGTCACGGTGCTATAGAAGCAGATCCGACGGTGGTCACAGGCTCATGGTGTTGAAGATGAAGTTTGGAGAGGAAAGTTAGAGAAGGAGACGAAGGAGAGGAGCCATGAAGAATGTAGATTAAGTATGAACACTGAAGATTTGCAACTGACAAGAGGAGCTGTGAAGAATGAAGAATAATAGAATATGATGAAGTTGAACCGATGATGTTTGGACTTTGGAGAGGAATGGCTGTCGGCTGAAATGCTAAGTGAAGATGGAGAGTTTTTTTGAGTGGCTAGGGTTAGAGTTATTGTATAACAAATAAGGTTAGGTAGTAATAATTAATAAGATATATTTAATTAATATATAAATATATATTTTTTTAGGAATTGGGCCTCATCCATCAACCGAACCGAACCAAATTGGTTCTCAAGAAAATAAATCAATCCATCTGATTATGTAGTCAGTTTTGATCGGTTTGGTTTGGATTGAATCAGTTGATTCGATTCTGCACACCCCTAGAGAAAATGGTTGGTAGACTATGGGGCTATCAAGCATATTTGTGCAAACAAAAGGATGTATATTTGTGCAAACAAAAGGATGTATATGCAAACAAAAGCATATTTGTGTATAGATGCAGATACACTTAAATGAAATCACCTCTACAAATGTGGAGTGGGGCCGCTCCTATGAGGTTCAGGTTCTGGCAAAATCTTTAGAGCATTCATTATGAAACAGGCACACGCAAGGTCGTTGTAACGCGCAAAACCGTCGCTAACAACAAAAATGTGGGGGTATAATCTGACTCTTAATACCTCTAGTATACAACAAGAGTTGTTGGTTCATAAAAGCAGGCTTCACTAACATCTCTATGTACTATGTGTTATTGGCTTAGGTCTAGTTCATAGTCGAAAAGACACTAGCTAGATACAATGATTATATTCATGAGTGAGACTAATGAGAAATGTAGTTCTTATTTGACACATGTGGGCGATTGTTGTAAATATTTGTGCACATGTGCGTGTAAATATGTGTCAAATAAAATTCTATATTGTCTAGAACAAAGGAAACCCAAATATATATATATATATATATATATATATATATATATATATATATATATATTTGTTAATTTATTAATAATAAGTGAGAAATTGTTAAATTAATATTTTTATTACAAATTAAATAAAATGTGTGTGTATATATATAAATATACAAATGTATATATATCTATATTTATATGGCTGTGGACTCTTCCCGTCAATAGTCTCCCAAAATAGCCATTTAATTAATTTAAAAAGAAAATAAAAAGATGATGTGAGAAAATCATGGGAGAGAGAAAATAAGAGAATAGTGATAGTGACAATTTTGTTTTTAAAAGATAATGATTGTGATAGTTATCAAAGAAAATAATTTTTTAATCTTTAATTTATTATTTTATAATTAATAATAATTTTTATATTTTGTAAATTAAAAATTTTTTAACATGCACGTACGTGCATGTGAAGCCTCTAGTCTATATTTATATGACTGTGGACCCCTCCCGTCAATGGTCTCCCAAAATAACTATTTAATTAATTAAAAAAGAATATTAAAAAAATGATGTGAGAAGATCATGAGAGAAAGAAAATAAGAGAATAGTGGTAGTGGAAATTTTGTTTTTAAAAAATAATGATTGTGCCAAAGTGGGTTGACACAAATGGTCAAGGATCCGGAGGAAAGTTCTCGCCTCACCCATGGGCGAGGGTTCGAATTCCCCTAAAGCCATCCAAAATCCTGCTTTTGTGGGCATCCCTCCTCAGGGAGATCCCCTGGCACCCAAGGGCTAGTTGAGTAGCTGCAACTGGGTAAAACTGCTTGCGGTTTAGGCCTGTGCAGTAATCCTTTAGGTTGAGCCTTTGTTGGTCTCCCCAACACGCCACTGGCGCCCTGTCCGGTAGTACTTGGGAGTGCCTTCTCTTACTATCATCTTTCCCACCAAAAAAAAATAATGATTGTGGTAGTTATAAAAAAAATAATTTTTAACTTTTATTATTTTACAATTAATAATAATTTATTTTATATTTTATAAATTAAGAAATTTTAACATACACGTAATGTAAAAACTCTAGTGTATATATATATATATTACAATTATAGTGAAACGTGGCTGTTAAAACCGTCCAATATTTTCTCAAGCATGTGAGTCATAAGTGATATGCTTTATTTGGCGAATGGTTTCACTTTGATAATAAGCTTTTTGAGTGCAACGGGAACACCACGTTTCATTTTACTGATATATAAAGATGCAAGCTGAAATAAGTGTGTATTAGTGCGAAAGGGTTTATACTCTAGTATTTGGGTTCTCTTATTGAATTTGGTGTTCTATTTAAGTCTCTAAAATTCTTTTGTTGTTCTTATCTCTTTCGATGTGCGATATCAGGGATGAGTTTGTTTTATCGTGAGAGAGTACCGTTATCTATTCTGTGAGTATTCTAATCGGTACGACTCGAACTAAATTTCGTGAGAATTCCCAACAGCATGTCACATGGAAATTGGTAAAGCTATTAAGACAAAAGGTTTGACTGCACGATTTATGGACATAACTTGTTACTGCAGAAATTAGAACGTTGCAATCAAATTTAACACAAACAAATCCGAGAAAGAGAAGCAAAGTTGAGAAAAGAGGTAGCTAACATGTGTGTTTATGAACTCTTTCCTTCAATGAAAGAGGCTTGATGACTCTGCAGTTCAAATTAATGTAATTTGCATCTTTATATTCTAAGTTACGTAGTGGTGTGTTACTCTGTTGTGGCCAGAAGAACGTAAGGCAATTTGTTGGGAGAATATGTGTCCATAATTAAATAATTAGTTTTGATTATATTTTATTTTCAAAAATTCAATTTTAATATTTAGATTTTATTTTAATTGATTAAGTGTTGATTAGAATATTTTATCAATCAATTAATAGAGATCTCGTATGATTCGATATGATTTGGTTATTAAATTGAAATTGCATTAAAGGTTGATTGAACAGTGTATCATTGACCAAATATTTTAGAAAAGAAATCAAAATGGCTATGCAATGAATGAATAATTAATTTCGGATTCTGAACCTTTAAGGAATGTTTTTATTTGAACATAATTGTCCTTAAACCTGTTTATTGCTAACAAATCTGAGAAAGAAAAATAGCTTGATTTCAGGAAAGTGAATATGAAGCAGATTGATTCAGCATTAACTTACTTTCCATATTGGGAGCTGCTAGTAGGCTGTCAAACATTCACCCACACAAAAAGGAACAAATCTTTGTCAATCAAGATAGCAGGGAAGAAGGGATTAAAAACCAACTTTAAATGAAGATTATTTGCTGCATTAAAGAACTCTCCAACGTTTAAAAGCTTCAAGCCTATATAAACTCAAGACTTGGACAATTGCACTTCAAGAGATTTATCTACAAGACAAAGTGTTCAAGAAAGTGTGATTCATCCTTCAAGCATTCATCCGCATTTATTTGTTTCTTAGTGAGAAGTTGGAGTCTGTAATTCCGTTCATTTCACTTCTTAATCTCTTCCCTTTCTGTCTAGAGTCCGGGTAGGAACCTAGGATAGGGAGGTTAATTCATCAGTGAGCTACTAGTCAGGTTTTTAGTTTTTGGAATGTTGTAATTCACGGAGTGGTTGTAAAAGCACTTGTGGTGATCGGCTGAGATTGTCTGGGTTAGGTAGTAAAAGCTTTAGTGGTTGATCCTGTCTTTAAAGTTTACCTGGGTTAGGTAGTAAAAGTCATTGTGGCTTATTCTTGGGTTACGTTTGGTTGGAGAAAAGTTTGGAATTGGAATTGGTGAAATAGAATTGGAATTGAATTATTTGAATTGAAAAGTGTGTTTGGTATGAAAAAATATAATTGAAAATTTATAAAAGAATGTGAGGTAAAAAGACTAATTTTTCCCTCAATAATTATTAAATAATTATTTTTCTTTTAATTTTTTTTGTTATATAATTATTTCTCTTTTATATTTATTAAATAATTAAAAAACTATTAATTATTTAATATTTACTAAATAGTTATAATAAAAAAACATTTTTTAGTCAAAAATAGTGACGTACAGGAAAAGAACTTATAACTAGCATTCAAATTTATTTTCAGAAACCTACAATACAAGAAAATTTATTATAAATATTTTTTACTTATAAAAAATAGTAACGTTTTTTTTTAGCCGAAAATAGTGATGTATTTGATATTATTTAAAAAAAACATTGTTTTTCATTTGTTGGAGGGGAGGAGGGTAAAATTGTCCTTTCCTCCTAGTTCTACAAAATTTAATCCAATTCCATTAAAAAAAAAAAAACAAAGAATCCAATTCCAACCAAAATACAAATAACCATGGAATTCATGCAATTCTATATAATTCAATTTCAATTCTTTATAGGACTAAACTAAGGTAAAGTTATTTAGGTGGTTGCTATAAAGTTCACCAATATAATTAAAACACATGGCAAAAAATTTTGTATAACCAATCATGACAGAGAGAGAAAATGAAAAGTAATAGATTACATAACTAATAAAATATGTGAGAGAATATAAATAATGTTTATGATTGGTTAACTTTATAACGAGCATCTAAGTAGGTTTACCTTAGTTTGTTCCTTCTTCATATCCCAACCAAATTATAGTATTCATTGATAATTGTGTAATTCCACCTATGAATTCAATTCTTTGATAAACCAAACATAACCTTAGTATTTTTGAAGGTTGACCGGTTGTAGTTCACATTTCCCAAGTCATTGAAATAACTCCTCCTAATTGTTTAGTAAGAGGGAGTGAGAGGACGTAAGATATTTTATTCGAACATCTCACTATAATAATTGCTTGTGTTCTTTATTTATTTACTGCGTTTAACGTTAGCCTAAACTGTTTTTCAAATTAACCATAATTTAATTATTTATAAAAGTAGCATAATTTAAAAAATTGAGCTTTATCTTCATTAACCAAAATATCAATAACCTAAAATTTTTAAATTCAATATTTTCAAAAAGTAACCAATTCAACCTCATTCTTGTTTCTTTCACAATTGAAGACACAATGTCAGAAAAATTGAGTCAATGGAGAAAGTGTGTTCAAGGATTTATGGAATACCCTCGCTGGGAATTCACTGAACTCACCTAAGTATCCTAAAGAATTTAAAGGTTTTATCTTTTCTTTTTCTTTGGCGTGCCTCGCAAACTTGACATGGCTTTTTATTGTTTTGTAATTAAGAAGGATTAGATTTTTTTTTTTTGTAATTAAGATGAATTGGAATGGCTTTGAATTAGAACTTGACACAATTACAACAAGGGTATATTTGGAGGAAAAAATTAAGGTAAAGTTGCTTAGGTGCTTGCTATAAAGTTCACCAATCATAAACCTTATTTATATTCTCTCTCCTATTTGATTGGTTATGTAATTTATTGCTTTTCATTTTCTCTCTCTACCATGATTGGTTATAAAAAAATTTTTTGCCACGTGTTTTAATTATATTGGTGAACTTTATAGCAAGCACCTAAGTAACTTTACCTCAGTTTAGTCTATATTTGGATTAGGGATTAAGGAGGAAAAAAGGAAGGAAAGGGGAGACAATCAAGACATTTTCCCCTTATTTGGAAAAATGAAAATTGGAAGGAAAGATAATGAAAAATCCTTAGTCGTCCATTATCCTTCCACTTTACAAATTCAAGATACTTAAAATTGGGATGTTTTAGGGAAGCATCAACACCCAAACAAGAGAACGACATATGGAAGATTAATCTTTCCTTCCCTTCCCCTCCCTTCTCTAATAACTCCCCTTTCCTTTTCCTCATAATTCTCAAACAAACCCTAATTATGTTGTTCTATAATATTTGAATTTGAATTTGAATGCACCAGGGTAAAGTTTTGTTATACTTTTAGGTTTATATATAATGTTCTAATACCAATAGCCATCTATTCCTGCATTGTGATGTGGCAAGGTTTATTTGGAATAAATTGTTTGGCTATTTTGAAGAGAGTTGGGTTTGCCCACCGGGTTTGGAAGCCTTTCTCGCTATAAAGTTTGTAGGCTTTGGAAGAAACAAAGAACAAAAAGCTTTTTGGCATTGTGCAGTTCTCACAGCCTTGTGGTGTCTTTGGTTGGAACAGATAATGCTAGGATTTTCAATCGAACTAAACTAAGTTAAAGTTACTTAGGTGCTTGCTATAAAGTTCACCAACATAATTAAAACACGTAGCAAACAATTTTTGTATAACCAATCATGGTAGAGAGAAAATGAAAATCAATAAATTACGTAACCAATCAAATAGGAGAGAGAATATAAATAATGTTTATGATTGGTGAACTTTATAGCAAGCACCTAAGCAACTTTATCTTAATTTTTTCCTTTTCAATAATAGATTCCTCCCACCTCATCTTTTGTGGGACGGAGTAACCTTTTTAGCTTCTTTGTAGGTTTCAGCAAATGAATTGTTTCGAGGGATTTCTATTATGGATCTTCAAAAGAATTGGAAGGCTTTAAAATTTTGTTATTTTTTGTGATGTTCTTTTGTATGGGATTTTTCTTTTTTTAGAGGACTCCTTGGCCTCCTCCTTTGTTCTTTCTTTCTTCTTTAATAATATTTCTTTTTCTATAAAAAAATAATCTATATATTTTTATTTTTATTTTAGTACTGTTAACATGTTTAAAAATTTAAAATACACATACCGAATCAATTATTTTATCTTATTTAAATGAACGTAAACAAAAGGACAAGCTGTATTTTCTTTTTTTTCCTTTACCTTTACCTTTACCTTTACCTTTTCCTTTTCTTTTTTTTTTCCTTTTTCTTTTTCTTTTTCTTAATATTTTATTGGGTAAACTACAGTTTGCCCCCCTGTGGTTTGGCCTAAATCCACTTTGCCCCCCTGTGGTTTAAAATGCGACACTTAACTACCCTGTGATTTGGCTTAAAATTAATGTGCTCCCTGTGGTTTAGAGTGCGACACTTGACCCCCCTGTGGTTTGTTATGTTATTACTTAACTACCCTATATTATTTTTTTTCTCAAAATTTAATATTTAATATACTTATAAAAGAAATTACTTAAAAATAATTGAACTAATTAATTATTTTATTAAATATTTATTTTATCTCTAAAATAATAATAATAAACTCTAATATTCTACTTTCAACTCTTTTTAGTGTTTCCTTCAAACTCTTTATTTCCTCTAATCTCTCCACCATATCCAAGAGTATTGTTATGCTCCTAGTCTAAGGATACTTTTCTAAGAAAATTATTGTTTAATGTTAGAGTTTCTAAGGTCAATAATATTAACATTCAATCCAGGTACGTATGTTATGAACTTGAACAATAAAAAAAGTTATATATTTGTATTATATTATTCTTTTACAATTTTATTTTGATGGATTTAATAATTCTAAAACATTAAAGATAAAAAAATAACAATAGAATGAATAAATAACTAAATATAAATAATCAATGGAGAAAACAATAAATATTAAATTATTTTATTGATTTTTTAAAATTAAAATTTTATTTTTATATTAATTATAATTTTTGTTTGAATCATTTTATAATTTTAGAGTGTTAAATGACAAATTTTAAACATTAAAAGTATTAAATGATGATTAATTTGACTAAAATTTGGATAGAAGATAGGTGAAGGTAGTTAAGTGATAACATAACAAACCACAGGGAGGTCAAGTGTCACACTCTAAACCACAAAGGGGAACATTAATTTTAAGTCAAACCACAGGGTAGTTAAGTGTCGCATTTTAAACCACAGGGGAGCAAACTGAATTTAAGCCAAACCACAGGGGGACAAACTGTAATTTACCCTATTTTATTTATATGTTTTTTCAACCCGTCAACACTAATATGCAATATATATATATATATATATATATATATATATATATATATATATATATATATATATATATATATATATATAAGTAAGGCAAACAATATAATTAGCAAGATTGAGGCCAGCGCTTATGCTGCATATTTTCAGCACTTAAGGTGTGAGAAACTCACAAGTCCCTTTCCTTTATTCAATATATATTTTGCCATTATTTTCATTTGCTGAAACTTACAATGGGGTGTAGAAACCGTGGGGAAAATATGTGCATCGGGTAGTATATTTAATCTCAATACTATGGTGCTAATGTTACCTAAAATTAACACCTATAAATATGAGATTAAGCATAAGGAAAAAGAGAGAATGGGGTGTAGAAACCGTGGGGAAAATATGTAAAATGTATGTACTATGTATGTTATTTGGGTAGAGAAAGGTGTGGAAGACATAATCATGTCTACCTTCTACGTGCAGAAGTTGTTATAGGTGAGTATTGAACTGTTGTATCTTAGAAGTGAGATGCCCGTACCTCAGTCCGGTACCACACGTTTTATAATATCTCTAAAAAATTTACATTTTTCTATTTTTTGTGTTTATTCTTATTTTCAGGTTACTACTCTAACAGGACACAGTACGTGAAGCATTTATGGGTACTCAAAGAGGGAGGCTTAGAGTATATAGCGAGATAGTTGCAGAAGCACTTACGAAAGAAAACTGCAAATACTGGTTTGAGTGTGTTAGAAACTATTTGGTAGCTGGAGATGTTTGGGATGTGGTTGATGGTAGTTTTTCAAAACCACCTAATGAAGATGATGAAGATCATAAGGAAGGCTTTATGACTTGGAGAAAAAAGAATGCTGCTGTAATGCACGCCATTCTCGTCTCATGTGGGACTCAAGCTTTCTCTCATATAAGTAAAGTCTCTGAAGCCAAAGTTGTCTGGAATATTCTTAATCTTACTTACAACTATAACTCACCACTAGATCAGTCAGAGCTGGAGCTAGAATCTGTGTCTGAGGCTCCACTGCCAGGTCATCCTTTATTTTCCAATTTCCATTAGTGGTCATGCATGAGTATTAACTATTGAGTATAGTTATGAACCATAGACACAGACACGATGACATGTAAGTTAATATTGTTCTATATTCTAAGCAATTTACACTATTATTTTCTAAATCAAATTTACTAAATCTCATATATAACAATCAATTAAAAAAGAACTGCAACAATCTAATAAAATGAGTTCGCTACATTTTCGTTCACTTATCTTCTGGTATTTTTCTCCTTTTGGTCATCCAATGCTTGGCTCAAGTATGAGTTATGTTTGGCATCTAACCAAGTTACATTTGGCATGTGTGTGTCCGAGTTTAATGTTGTATTTATTTATTTTGACACGCCTATATATACTTGTTTCTACTGTGTATCATAGTGTATTGATGTCATGTTATGTTTCCTAAAAACAAGTGTGTCTGTGCTTTATAGGTGTTGACTATTGTGCATATACCATGCATCATCAATTAAATAATATTTCTTTCTTTCATCTCTTTTCAATGTTGGAAGGTGTTAAGAAATGATACAAGGGAAATTCTATTAAGAGTTTGATCAGTAAAAGGTTTTAAATTGTGGAGTGAAGAGAAAT
This sequence comes from Senna tora, assembly GCA_014851425.1. Lineage (NCBI taxonomy): Eukaryota > Viridiplantae > Streptophyta > Magnoliopsida > Fabales > Fabaceae > Senna > Senna tora. The sequence goes on along the minus strand of CM026267.1, from coordinate 21,982,883 downwards.
TCATCATTTTCCTTAATTTTTTTTTTACATCTATTGATCTTCTTATGTCTGTCTCGTCTCAGATGAGTGCATTGCTTCACCTGTTGATTCTTCAAGCTTCAAGTCTTCAACAAGTAAGAATATTAATGATGTGAAATTTGAATCTTAAATTGAAAGTTTGAAAATGGGATTTCAAAGCAGGAATGAGGAAAATAATTGTTTTGGAGAAGGTTGGAGACATGGAGTCTTTTTTTTTTTTCAGAAGATAAGAAATTTTGGAAACACCAATTAAGGAGAAAAAAAATTAGAAATTAGTATTAAGGGTGAGAGAAATAGTATATTGTAAATTAATTTATATATGAATTTTATATTATTTGTAAAAATATGTATTCAATGAATAAATATGGTTATTAAATATAACATTTTGTTCATATTACATATATTTGAGAGTTGTATTAATATATATATATATATATATATATATAACATTTTGTGCAAGTTCAAAAAATTCATGACAGCAGCATGGATTGCAACTTACATGACAACATCATCCATAACACCTATAATCGAAGTTCCTGCAACGCAACTACAACCACAACCACAATTGCAATGTAAGATGGATAATATGAAATTTGTTAAACATATTAGTTATATATATGATTTGTGCATGCATATGTTTGTGTATATATTTACACTAATATTGCATACATCAAATTAAATTGTAATTATTGTTGATTACACAGTGGAGGAGGAGGAAGAGGAAGTGGATTTTGATGTTGCAGTTCTGTACAAGAGTATATTTGAAAACAATTGGAATGCTACAAAAGCATTCATGGAAGCGCATCCAAATGCATTGGGGGCAAGAATTAATGATTCCGGCCAAACAGCACTTCACTTCGCAGCATCCCTTGGGCATGTGAGAATGGTAGAGGAATTGGTGGGACTAATGAAACCACAATATCTAGAAAAAGTTGATGATGATGGCTTCACACCACTTGCAATTGCAGCTTGTAATAGTGGACATCTTCGACTTGCACAAAGTATGGTGAACAAGAATTGCAATATACTTACTATTCCAACGAAAGAAGAGAATTTGCTTCCTGTTACGTTGGCTCTTCAACATAGTTACAATGAAATGGGTTATTATCTATACTCACTCACCCCTTTGGAATTACTCAAAGCAGAAAATGGCATTCACGGCGTTAGGCTTCTCTATTGGTGTTTCAGAATGGGAGAACTTGGTAATTAATGATTAATTAAAACCCCAACTACCTACCTACCTTTACTTCACGACTCTAATATAAATTTAGTTCTCATTTTTCATTTCAAATATGTCTCAAATTGTTTTCAATTGAAGTTTCAAATCTCATTCTTCGATGGGTCATCAACGGTAATTCAAATTGTTCTGTTTAAACTTTCTTGTTCTTCAAATCCAATTATTTATTCTCCATGTCTCTCTAATATGAGATTTAATTCTTATTTTTCTTTTTAAATATGTTTCGTATTGACTTTAATACTTAAACTTTACCTCGTTTGTTGGTAGCTAGCTAGCTAGAGTTTTTAATTAAATTTCTGTTTTAATTTTCAATTTTGTTATATATATTTATTTTCATCTCATGTTAATTATGAATAGGGGTTGCACTGGATTTACTTAAAAAATGCCAAGAACTAGTTTTAGCCCAGCGCAACAACGGGAAAATACCTATTTTGAAGATTGCAAGCATGCCATCGGTATTTTCCAATGGAAGTGAACTTGTCTTCTGGAAGCGATGGATTTACAATTGTAAGTATTCATTACTACTTATTTTGCTTCCATATATATATATATATATATATATATACACACATATATATATATATATATATACTTTTTCTTCATTTTCATTATAGTTCTTTTAGCATGTTAGTGGTTTCTTGAAAGAAAAATGAAAAATAAAAATTGTAGAAGCAAGAACAATATTGTAGGTTGTGTTTGGTAAGAAGAAATAGGAAATGAAAAAGGGATGGAATGCACCATTCCATTATACATTCTTCCTACTAAATAACCCCACTTCTTGCATATGAAATTGTGTTTTTGCCCTTATTTTTTTACCCACTTTTTTTATAAGAATTTTTTTACCCACTTTTGATATAAGGATAAAATGGTCATTTTACCCACTTTTAATATAACAATTTTAATATAAGGATAAAATGGTCATTTTACCCACTTTTATTCCATTCACATCACAACACATCACATTGACATGACATTTTCATTCCCTCCAATATTCTCATTCCTATTTCTATCTACCTACCAAAAACACCGGTAGTTTAATAGGAACCTCGACAATTTGAATTTTCAATGTGAATCCTTGTTGTGCATTAAAGTGAGTAACGTGGCATTACTCTATAAGTTGGTGCCTTAACCAATAAAGCTCTTAAAGACTAGGCACAAATGACTCTTAAAGGATAAGAACTAGTATAACGGAAAATTTAAAATCCCTATAACAACTAAGAACTAACTATTTCAAAACTTTAAAATAGATTTATATATGCACTCCTAATAAAAACACACAACTAACATTTCTTGCCTTGGAAGTTGCATACTCCAAATTTTTTGCCTAGTTGCTTGAATTTGTTAATTGGTAGTGTCTTGTTAAACAAATCAGCTAGCTGGTCTTTTATTTTTGCAATTGAGAAGCGTGACTTGCCTTAACCAAAAATTTGAGCAAATCCTTAACCACAAGCCTCACCTTAATCCACATTCTATTTGAAATTAAAGCCTACATTTTGTGCAATCTACTACACTAGCTATGTGTTATCAGATACAAAGGTTGGAGATTTATTGAAATGCTTGTGCGAATAATTGATTGTGTTGATATTTCAATTAGGTAGGTTTATATAGTTAAAAAATTGTATGAAAAATTGAATTAATTTTCCAGTTCTATTTTCTTATTTCATTTACTGAAGCCTCCTTTTTCCCTAAAATTTCTTTCATGTCTTTTTTGGTGCAAGATATAAATATACATTCAACCATAGATACTAACTTTGTTCATCTAAACATTCAACAACATGGTCAGGGTGAAATAATTAAGGTATGTACCCACACACATATACATACATGTTGGATCTTTGGATGTTGTTTTTGGTCAAAGATAGGTGGCCCATTTCTTATCTAGATGCCTTGTATTGGTCCAAATTAGTTTTTTCTTTTTCTTTTTTCCGTAAAATATTAGAAAAGGTGAGACTAGTGGGAGCTGACTCGACCTCTCATTGGTCCAAATTATTTTTAGAAAATTTTTTTTTATGTTTTAAATTTTCCCTCTCTCCAGTAAGAGTATGTTGAGTCATCGTAGTCTAAATTGGGAAACAAACAGAAACCAAAACGAAGAGCCCAAAATACGACTAATACAATCAGCCAATACCTACTTTATGTGCGACAGTAGTTCCCATAGTAGTGAGTTATAAATAAAGGTAATGCTGAGTATAAATGTACGGATATAAAGTACTGAAGGTTAAAGAAAAGTATTGTAGAGAAAAAATGATGAGAGAGATAGAGAAAAAGTATGTTTGATATAATATAAATATGAGTAAAATATTTTGGGAATCATGAGAATATATAGTAATGTATTGTTTGGTGGGCATATCAAACATACCCTAACAGTGCAAAAAGTAGGCAAATCGTGATCAAATAAGTCAAGTCTAACTTTTTCGCAATAGCTTTCTTTGCAGGCTATTAGTCACTCTATGGATATGAGTGATGAGCCCAGCCTCCTCAAGGGAACTTTCTTTTTGGTTGAAATCACAGTATTCATAAGTCCATTGGACCCATGATTAATCTTAGCTTTAGCTTTCAAAAGGGTTTCATATGGGTATAGACTATGAGTTTCTTCTCCCATTTTTTCATACTTAAACCCAAGATATTATTAAAGTAAAATAGAGTATTTTTTTTGGCCTGAAAGTAAAATAGAGTATTTAGAACTCTAACTAATCACTTGTTCACTTTAATTCTAATTCAAATAATTTTTTTAAATTCATGGATACCACAACCGCAGTGGTCTCTAAGAGCTTGTTTGGCCAAGCTTAAAATCAGTTCAGAAGCGCTTACTTTCATTAAAAAGCGCTTATTTTTTTAAAATGAAGTGTTTGGTAAATTACTTAGAAGTGCTATGAGTTGTAGAAGAAGTAGTTTTTTAGCTTTAAGCAGAAGCTTAAAAATTAGAACTTCTGCTACTACCAAAAGCATAAGATAAAACTTAATTATTTTAGGACAAAAACTATCCTTACTAACATTTTAATATTCTCATTTTACCCCTTCTTTCACCCTAACCCCATCATCCATTCCCATTTTAAATAGTGAAGATAATATAATAATAATAATAATAATAATAAATAATAATAATAATAATAATATACTAATAATATAAGTATTAAAATCATTATTTGAATTAATTAATAGATATTTAATAAAATAATAATCATAACTAAAAAATTATATTAAAATAAAAATTAATAATTTTTTTTCATTAATGCTTTATTAAATTGATAAACTAATTATCATTTTTTATTATTTGGGTAATAAAACTTAATAATAATAATATTTATATAATTATCTATTTAATAATTGTAATAACACTAAATATAGATACAATCTTCTTGGTGATTTTACACTCAAAAGCCCTTTTCAATACATTGCCAAACACAAATTATTTTTGAAAAGTACTTCTCAACTCAGTTTGCCAAACACAAACTGTTTCTCTCTCACATCACTTTTTCTTAAACTCCATTTGAAAAGAAGTCATTTGAAAATCATCCATTTTCATAAGCTTGGCCAAACGGGCCCTAACACGACAACTATGTCGTTGTAAATACAAGAACTATCTGTGTTAAGCTTAAACCATTTCAAAGTCATCTTAGAAGTGGAGAAAGGACAATTTTCAAATATCTTCTTGTTCCCGACATTCAATATTTGATCGAAGAAGATAAATAAATAGGTTCTTATGAGGATATTAAGAAAAGAAGGCTGAGAGCGGGTAAAGTTTATCTATGGAATTTTGATTTCATGGGTTATTTATATCACGATCATTATATGATAAATATTGAAAACTTTTGTATATTATATTAATTGCAACAGGTGCAAGTCTACTATCCAAATTCATCTCCAAGGCTTATAATATGTTAGGTATACGACTTCATTTATTCGAAAATTTTGATATATTTTTTAATTAATTAAATTTCTGATTTCTCATATATACTCATCTCAACTATATATCATAAATTAAGTTATTCATATGTGATTTAATTATAATAATATTAATATAGGAATGAAGGAAATATATAAAATGAAGTTGGTGCATGCACAAGCTACTCAAATTCCAAAACTGCTTGTGAGAAGGTCAGTGTACTAGAAAGTGAAGAGGACTGTATTAAGTTTCAATGGAATGTGTGATGCAGCAAGAGAAGGGAATGCTGAATTTGTGGTGGAACTATCAAAAGCAAGTCCACCATTAATCCAACGCTCTACAGATAATCTATGGAGCATTTTCTTCTATGCAATTGCATGTCGTCAAGCAGAGGTTTTCAGTCTCATCCATGGCCTTCGCTTCAAGCATGGACTAGCAACATCTATAGATAGATCTAAAAACACAATGCTACATGTGGCGGCTAATCTGGCTCCTTCTTCCAAACTTAACCGAATCTCTGGACCAGCTTTCCAAATGCAATCAGAATTGCAATGGTTCAAGGTTAGCAAATAACAAGCTTCTTCCTTTTTTTCTTTCGTATGTGATCTCATATGGTAGAGAAGATATGAAGTGAGCCTACTAATATTAATCTAGTAGTGTAGACGATGTAAGAAATATTTTGAGATAATTTTTTAATATCACTATTTTAAAATATATAAAAATAATGTAGGAGGTGGAGAATGTAGTACCTCAAGGATATAGGGTACATCAAAATTTTGATGGAATGCAAGCAGAAGATTTATTTAAAGAGAATCACACAAAGTTAAGGAAGGAAGGAGAAAAATGGATGAAAGAGACAGCTTCTTCTTGTTCAGTTGTAGGTGCTTTAGTTGTCACCATTATGTTTGCTACAGCTTTCACTGTTCCAGGAGGAGATAATCAAGACTCTGGGTACCCTATGTTTATGGAGAAAAAGCTATTTATACTTTTCTTGATATCAGATGCCTTGTCATTGTTTTCTTCTGCAACTTCTGTGCTAATGTTTCTAGGGATCCTTACCTCACGATATGCCGAAGAAGATTTCCTCATATCCTTGCCTACAAAGTTAATTATAGGGCTTTCTACACTTTTTTTGTCCATTGCAACAATGATGATAGCCTTTTCTTCTACCATTCTTCTAATGTTGCAGCAAGCGTCGCACTCATGGGTTTATCTTCCTATTATTATTCTTGCCAGTGTTCCAGTAACCCTCTTTGTGTTGTTACAATTCCCTCTTCTTGTTCAGATGATTTCATCTACTTACGGTCCAGGCATGTTTAAAAGAAATGTGAAGCCATGGATAGGTGGCCCCGATATTCTAGAAGGTTCAAGAACAAAGATAAAGGGAGCGTAAAATGGGGCATTGTTGTGATTTCATTGGATGGGTTTGTGACCAATAAAAAATGTGTAGGAAGAATGAGATGGGGAGGAAAGTTTTTTGTGAGGTTTTGGGAGAGTGCTAGCCTCTCGAATGCTAGCTGGTTACTTGTGTGTTTTATGACTTTGGATGTGCTGTGTTAATTTTCCTTTACTGTTCTATTATTGGTAGTGTTGTGTTGCTTTCTGTCCAGAGTTTGTAATAAGTGTTGCAGTGTTTTGTGTTTATTTGTAATACCAATATTAATCAGACAAATAGGAGGGTTCTATCATATTAAATGTATAATATAATATGATTTGATATTCAACTTATGTATTTCTATTGAAGAAGTTTAATCTCTCATCGCAAGTGCTATATGTTGGCCAAAAAAGTTCAAGAATAACCTTTGAATTAAGTATTTGTAGTTACAAATATTTTCTTAACTAAAATACTCAGCTTCATATTTTGCAAATAATGGTATATAGATTATTTCGAAAGGAAAAGCTTACATAGAGACTAGGAAGAGTGTTGCCTCCCTGTGATACTTCTTTTTTCTTCAAAATAAAATCTTAATCATATCTTTTTTGGTTCATTGCCATTTTTTGAGGTTTTGTACTTTTGTTTCGACTAATTTAAACTCGACTCATGTTACGCATCTAGTTAGTGCGTGAGTTTCTCAATAGAAATAGTTTTCACAAGCTCTCGAATTTGGGACCTTGCTTAAGTAATACCAAACCGTTTACTGTTTGGATCAACCTCTCTTTGGTAAAATCTCATTTTCACTAAAAGAAAATGTTGATTTAGCTACGAAAATTTCCTTAGCTAATCCTAGCTAATTAGCTACGGATTTTATATATATATATATATATATATTATATATATATATATATATATATATATAATAATTTTACATTAATAAATCGAAAAGTGAAAAATAGCCTTGTGGTTGGTGTAAATGTTACCATCCATAATGTCGTCGGAGGCGCCGCTGGAGGTCGTTGGAGGGGGCGATTTAGCTAGGAAATAGCTACGGATTTTCGCTAGCTGTTAGCTACGGACTCATTCGTTTTTTTATTAAAAATTAGCTAAGGATTAGCTACAAATTGGCTACGAATTAGCTATGGATTAGCTACGAAAAAAATTTGTAGCAATCAGCATCCAAATATTAGCTACGGCCAAATCCGTAGCTAATCTGATTAGCTAGGGATTTGGTCGTAGCCAATCCTGTTTTTTCTTGTAGTGTTTATCCTTTATTTTTCATTCAAGTTTTAAATTGGTCATTTATCTTTTAAAAGTTCTATATTGGTCCTTTATGTTTCCCAAGAGTTTTATATTTTTTCGTAAAACCAAGAGTTTTATATTGGTCCTTTATGTTTCATTAAAGTTTTAGATTGGTCCTTTATGTTTCATTAAAGTTCTTATTGGTCCTTTATGTTTCATTGGAGTTCTATATTGGTCCTTTATGTTTCATTGAAGTTTTATATTAGTCCTTTATATTTTATTAAAGTTTCATATTGGTCATCTCAGCATGGTTTTTTTTTTTGCTTAAACGACGTCGTTTGGGTATTTTTAGTATGTCTAAGACCACGTCAGCTATCTGATACACGTAGGAGAGATTATGTGTCCACTTCGGTACGCCACGTCAGCAGTTAACAGAATAAATAGATGGAATTGGATCGAAAGACCAATTTAGAACTTCTGGGAAACATAAAGGACCAATATAGAACTTCTGAAAGATAAAGGACTAATATAAAATTTGGGTGAAAGATAGAGGACCAAAATGAAGTTTTGGCCAATCTTTGATAAAGAAATGAGAAATGATATACATACTTTAAGTCTTTAATTATATTTTAAAAATGTTTTAAAAATATCTATATATCTATATATCTATATCTATATATATTACTAAAGGAATATACATGGCTTAATTTCTTGCCATGTGTCCTTTCTATACTCTTTGTTCATCCTCCACATACCCATCCTCTCACCTCCTCTAAAGTCTCTACTTGAATGCTCAAAGTCACAAATCAACATAACAATTATAATTTATGACTCCCTACATTCAATTTTAATTCAAATGTGATTGCCTTGAATCTGCGCATTTAATGCTTTGGCCTAAACACCCACATTTAATTCCGTTAACCCCTTTCATATATAATTAGTCAACATTTTGCAATAATCAAGGCCTCAAATCTGTTTCGGCTTAAAAAAAATAAGCCTCAAATATGTGCATTTAATATAATATAAAAATTTAGAGTGTTTCGGCTTAAAAAAAATATGCCTCAAATATGTGCATTTAATATAATATAAAATTTAGAGAATTGAAAAAATGAATTGGGTTCAAATTGTAAGTTCAATGTATAATATAAAAATTTAATAAAATGTATATCTATATATCTATATAAATCTATATAGTAACATATATAACTCTCAAATCTACGACCTCGCCTCTAAGCATTTACTTCAGATCTTTCACCTGGCATTGTTGTGATTTCCCGCCTTCACTCAGTGGAGGGAATCAAGAAGGTAAATTTATAATTTAATGTCATTAAGGCCCCTCACACACCAATTTATTCTAATATAATATATCACCCAATAACAACATTCAATACATTTATATTGATTTTTGGCGTGCATTACGGACAATCCCTTAAATGGTATTGCACTTTGCGTTTGGACCAAGCTTGCCTTTCAATGTATTCATCTTATGCTTTTGATTGGATAAGGGTGAGAAATAATTAAACTTTTGTTTTAAATTAAATAAAAAATACTTTATTTACAGTTATTATTTATCAGTATGCTTCATTCATTTTAAATATATGTTTTTTAATAATCTCTAGAAAAAAAATTATAAAAAAAATTATTAAACATAAGATTCACCTTCTTGAATTCCTTATTTTCTCTAGATAAATCTATATCTATCTATTATATATCTTTAATCTTTAATCTATATAAAGAATCTACATATAGAGCCAAATCTTGATACATACTCTATGCATGATTTGCTCAACCTCTACCTAATCATATAATATTTTATTTTTGAACATCTAATCCATGTGTCATAAAAGGCCATTTAAATTAGTCATAAGGAATTACAGGTATAAGCCATCATCCAACATGTCAGTCCAATCTGGCATCCTCAATGAAAAATGCTACCAAAACAATACAAGCATAATTACAAGATTGAATGAGTAGATTTGAAAACCCCGCTGAATTGGCACCCCTCTCTCAATTGGATTCAGTTGTGATTAATAACAATTTTAAATGGATTCAATTGTAATTAATATATTCCTGATAAATGGTCTTAATGAGCGAATTGACACCCCTACACACGTTTTGAACTGTAACTCTAATGACCTCGCCAGATTTCAATGGTTGACAAAAATCAAGACCGAAATTTTCGTTTGTGTAGTATGCATTTTAAAGTCCCAATCAATCAAGTATTCTATAACAGCTCCGAAATTTAAAATTGAATACCGTGTGTATAATCAGTATAAAAAGAGCTCTTGCAGCACTGCTAATGTATTCCTGTGAAATTATTCTGAAGCATCCGCAGCAGCTAGAAGTATTGCTACATCTTTCAGTTTTATGATTTAATGTTGTAATTCTGTAGTATTATAATTCCATGGAAAGTGCCATGTATCCAAAACATACCGTTTTCGGATCACCGAATGGGTCAGTGGCGTGGGCAATAGGGAGCAGAGACTGGACCTTGGGTTCGACCCTACCAAGGACTTCCATTCCTACAAAATCTTCTGGAACCAATGCTAAGTACAGTGTTTTGATCAATGTACTTTGTTATGATTGTTTTTGTTTTGATCAATGTACAGTTTTTAATTAATATGTATATTTTAATTTCTAATCTTCTCTCCAATCGTTGCAGATTTTATATTTTATGGTTAACTATTTCTAATTTTTCAGGCCTTATGGAGTTGAGAGTTTAGTGGTCGTTTTATGAATTTTATCACCCCTATGAAAACTTGAAATGATTACCTTAAGTTTCATCTCAAGTATAAGTGTAGCTGACACTCAATATAAATGAACAATAGACGGGTTAAGCGGTGGTGGGAAATTATCATAATTTTCTTTATTTATTATCTTGCTTCATCTATATATATTGATATATTCTATTTGAATCCGTTGTCAATTTGTCATGAACCCTCTATTCTCAAATACTTGCGTTACAAATTTTATATTTATAATCAACTTAAAAATTAATTTTGGCTTATTTGTCAAAAAGCATCCACGATTTCCAAAAAAAACAATTGATTTGATTTTACACTAATAATTCATACAAATTAATAATTAATAATATAGCTAATTATAAAATTTCACATATATCTTGCAGATTGCAGAGTAGTGTCTTCTACATATGATATGTATTATCTTATAATATCTTTTCCATAATTCTTTTTAAAAATAATTTGACCCCCAATACAATCTTTTATGATTTGAAGTAAATAATTCACAAAGTTAATAATCACATAAAATGTTATTTTAAAACAGTTAAATTATCTTAAAAGTTAAATACTATCAGAATATTTTCCCTAATTATGTATTAATTAAATATATGTAAGTATGATTCCTAATTAGTCCTTTATCTTTCTCAGAAGTTTTAAATTGGTCCTTTTGTCCATGTCCGTCAATTTCTTAAGTTAGCTGCTGACGTGGCGAGCATATAATCTTTCCTACGTGTATTAGATAGCTGACGTGGCCTTAGACACACCAAAAACAACAAACGATGCCGTTTAAGCCAAAAATAAAACTATGCTGAGATTGTCAATATTAAACTCTAATGAAACATAAAGGCCAATATAGAAGTTCAGTGAAACATAAAGGCCAATATAGAAGTTCACTGAAACATAAAGGACCAATATAGAAATTCACTGAAATATAAAAGACTAATATAGAACTTTAATGAAACATATAGGACCAATATAGAACCTTAATGAAACCTAAACGACAAATGTAAAACTTTGGGGAAACATGAAGGATCAATATAGAACTTTTGTAAGATAAATGACCAATTTAAAACTTGGTTGAAACATAGATGACCAAAATAGACATTTGACCTAAAATAAAAGCAAGTAAATGAAAAAATTATTGGGAAAATAAATAATTAATAAATAGATACAAAGTAGAGATAAGCATGAGAAGAATAAAGAGTAGAATTTGTTTCGTGCCTACTTTTATTCTTCTTATGTTTATTTCTACCTATTTATCTTTTATTTTTTCATACATATTTATTTATTTTTATTTTCAATATCTATTTCCCCGTAATTAAAAATTAAATAAGTAGAGATACTTATTTATTTATTTTTATATTTTCTATATCCATTTCAATATATTTGTTTTTATATTTATTTATAAAAATTAAAAAGTAAATAAGTAAACATATATATTTATTGATTAAAAAGGTAATTTTTATATCTATTTATTTCTTATGCATGCTTTTTATTCTTTCTATGTTTATCTTTACTTATTTATTATTTATTTTTTACATATTTTTTATTTTTTTATATTTTCTGTATCTATTTCCTCCTTAATAAAAAGTAAATAAGTAGAGATATACATGAAAAGAATTAAAAAAGTAGGATTTTTTCCATGCCTATTTTTTTTTTATGCCTACCTTTTATTCTTTCCATGATCATTTCTATCTACTTATTTTTTTCATACATACTTTTTATTTTTCCCATGTTTATTTTTTATCTCTACCTATCTATTTTTTATTTCCCATACTTTTTATTCTTCTTGTGCATATCTCTATTTATTTACTTTTTATTTCTCATGTATATTTATTTATTTATTTTATATGTTCTATACTCTTTCTCAAGTAATTATATATTTTTTCTTATATCTTCCTCACACTTCATGTTTTGATTCTTCCATTTTGCTTCTCCCTCTTATTCTTCTTCCTTGTGACCACTTGCTAAAAAACACCATTAATGGTGGCATGTATACAAATCAATTTTTTAGTAAATCGTCCTTCCATTTTGATTCATTGCATCTTTTATAAAAGTATGAATGTATTTATTGGAGAAATGTTTTAAATTCTCTACGCCAATATTCATGAGAGTATTTTAACTATAATTTCATTCATCTTATGTAGAGGTCAGACAATCACTAAATGAGATGAAAAATTAGTGAAAATTATGGGCAAGGTAAAGGTTTTAACAAGATCATTAAGAAAATTAATGAATGAAATATTGCTTGGTTATGAATTTGAGGGCTTCCACATAATGTTTGGTTGTGAAATTGATTTTTGACATTTTATGATGCTTTGGCATAGTATGGCAATCACATATCTCAGTTGTTTTTAGGGTGCATCTCTAGACCCCTGTAGGCTATAGTGCAACCTAGGGATTAGGAGAAAAATACAAGGAAGGAATAAATAACCCAATAATAAACTTCAATAATTACTGCAAATGAAGAGCTTTTGCTTTTTTGAGTTTGTTTTTAGAGCTTTTGTTGACCTATTATTGTAGATTTATTGTTCATTAACATATCAAATGGTGGAAATTTGCTGAGGTTATACTTGACACATCAGCCTAATGAGTAGCCATATTTTCTAATATTTTTACTATGTATATTATTTATATGTTTAAATTAATAGATGCTCATAATTTTTGAGTTTATTCATATATCCCGTGCATTGCACGGGTCGAAACACTCAATGTCATGGCATTTTTGTTTGGCTTGATTGTCATTGCATTTGTTAAATGATTTTTGCACAGAGATTATTCTTATGTATTGTATATTGTTATTAATATTTTAAGAATAATAACTATACGTAAAGTTTGATTTATGATTAGTCTACGAACTTCAATCTTATGATTAAGATGCTAAATATTACTATTATTAGATATGATTTTTGAAGTGTTATGTTATTATAGGATGCAAAATATTTAACAACAACATTAGTACCTGTAAGATTATTGACAAATAGACAATGTGTTCTATTTGTTTACAATAACATTAAAAAATCCTTATACTCCAAATTATATGTGTCTACTATTTTTAGATTACGAAATGATTTAAACTAATATAAAATAATAATCTGTATATAATCCCGTGCATCGCACGGGTTCAATACTAGTATTTTTCTAAAATAGCAACCAACACATTATTTTATAATAATGGAGAAGGGTCCAAATTCAGCAAGATAAGGTTGACTGTAATTCTGTATTTTTTTATTTGTTATTATTAATATTAATAGGATTTGTTTAGTAATTAGAAAAGATAGGAATTAGAATATGAATATTTAAGAAAAGTGAGTTAAATAATAATTTTATCTTTATATTAAAAAATTAAAAAATAAAACAAAACTGATCATTCCGCAATCTATCACTTCTCATATCTCACAGAGAAAGGAAGAAAAACCTCAATGTGACTGGCAAAATGGACAATATTGTAGACTCTATTCCCATGGGCTTCTCACATTCAAGCCATCCATGAAGGATTTGCTGAGCCTTCAAAAATGGAAATCTTAGAAGGATAGGAGTATTGCCTCTTTAAGAATTAAGAAGATTTTTCTTGCTTAAGCTAGTTTTGCTTTTTGCTATTTGCTTTCTTTTGTTTCTCACCATCTCTTGTTCTGCTTTGTTTAGGGGTTTAATCCCCTTAGAAGGTTTGGATTGTGCTTTCTTGTTGTTCTTTTTGCCTTTTATAGACTTTGGATTTGTATTTTCTTGGCCTTTGGATTTCGTTGAATGAAATATATTCATGACAAAAAAAAAGAAGGATAGGAGTGTTGCAAACTGTCTACAAAAGACATCAATCATCTAATCCCTCCTTCATTTCCTTGTAAATTACCTCTAACAAAGAGGCCCCAAAGATTCATATAAATTAAATAATGATATATTTGAATACATTAGATACGCCCCTCTCATACTCTTTTTTTGAAGAGTAAATTAAATGAGCGGGCAAAAGTCAATTTTGTCCTTTTATTTAAATATTAATAATTTTTTTAATGAAGGGTATAATTGTCATTTTACCCAACTATCATTTTATTTTCTTTCTTATATTCTCTCTCCTAGTCTAATTCGCATTCTTATTCTTTCAAATAAATCCACTAAACAAACGGGTCTCTGATTTAGATATTGCACTCAGTTATCATATTTTGTATTAGCCAAGTGCACAATCCGGGTCGAGTTTGGATTAGTGGGAGCAAAGCGTCAAAAACCAAACGGGCAACAAAAAAAATCATATTTTTTTAGTAAGAGATAAAAAAATTACAATTTTACAAACATAAATAATCGTTTATGTCAAGAAAAAAAAACCAAATCAGCTTCCAAAACGTCCAAAAGTATATATGGAACAAATTGAACTTTAAAGTTATTAATAAACCAAGCCATATTGGTTTAAAAAAACAAAATATCTTATTATGCGAAGAGAAACTAATTTAAAAACCCAATAATATAATAGAACCAATTATCAACATCATAACAATCACACTTAAAGTTAAAGCCATATTATTTGTGTATGCTTATTTTATAGAAGAAATAATTTTAATTGTAATAGAATGTATTTTTTCAGATTTAAGCATAAACTAAAAATTAGAGCTTCTTTTTTTATTTATTAGCAGAAGCTAAAAATAATATTTTAAGACGAAAATATCCTTAATAAAATTTTACATGTTCCATTATATTGCGATGAAAGCATTTATGAGATTATATGGTGGTGTTCTTTGTATTTTTTAAATTACAAAAAATAATTAACAATAAATATTTTTAATTATTTTTTTACGAAATAAAATTAATAGATATTAATTGTAATTGTCGTTTTTGGTTCAGACAATTTTAATTTGTAAATAAGGATCACAAGGAGTCGTAACCTTGGGGGACTTGTCCTTAGGTGAGAACCTAAGTGCCTAGGTACCCTTATGAAGGGATCAAAGTCCACGTAGTTTGCCATGATGACGTCTATAGGAGCCATTAGGCAAAGCAGTTACCTGTATAGGGTGTGCGGCTAAGACGTGTGTAAGATACTCCGGCCGGGCGAGCCACTCGTAGGAGGTTGCCTTAGATTATGAGAGAGCAAGGGTCTCTTAGAGCTGTCGGGAGCTCTGTTTGAGGGAATCTCTGGGGCGGAGATACGCCGGTTGATGGTCGGAGCTTGGTGGTGCCGTGGGCTAAGCTCAGGCAATGTACTGTGTGAGTTAAGCAAGGTCTAGCTTAGGAGTATTCAGAATGCGTGTAACTTGTCTCTTGTTCTGATGTCCTTGAGTCCCCCGAGTGAGGGCCTTTTATATCAAGTGTGGGGGAGAATGTGGTCGACCCACGTTCTTGCTGGACGTGGATCGTCCTACGATGCCTGAAGGCTTTCCACGTCTCTTGGACGAGAGCCCAGGAGGGGAGACGTGGGTACCGGCCACGTAGGAGATAATTGAGTGGCGCTACGTGTCACAGGGGCAAGCCACCGTGGAGCTTCTAGAAGCCTAATGTCACGTGTCTCTATGGCGGAATATTCTATAGTTACATTAATTAATAAAATTAATTAATAAAATAACTAATCATATAATAAAATTACATGGGTTATCAAAAAAATTACATGAATCAAAATTAATAATTTATTTAATTATTAATAAACTAATTAACATTTTATATTTACAAAATTAACAAAATAAAAGCACCCTCCAATTATATAGTCATTGTTTAATGGATAACCAAATAGCAAAATTATAATTATACCCAAGTTTTATCCCAATAAAAGCACCCTCCAATTATATATACATCTTACTTATTCTCTCCCTTCAATTATCAAATAATTAATATATTATAACTAAATATGAGAACAGAGAAGTTTAAATACTATTTATCGAGATAATTAATTATACATGACCCTCTGTTTTTAATGTAATTTTGAGTATTGAGTTGAAACACATACAACAAATCAGCTTCTAATTGACCCAAGAGTATATATGGAAAAATTGAATTGTATTTTTTTTATTATGGTCACTCAATATCTCATATTGTGGATTGCATCATCTATTCACACTCATCTGCTCATCACTCCTTATATAAGATTTTGTTTATGAAGGAAAACAAACATAAATAATCGCTTATGTCAAGAAATAAAAACAAATCAGCTTCCAAAACGACCCAAAAGTATATATGGAACAAATTAAACTTTGAAAGTTATAAATAAACCAAGCCATATTGGATTAAAGAAAAAACAAAATATCATATTATGCGAAGAGAAACTAATTTAAAAACCCAATAATATAATCAACTAAAAAACCTACTTGTCATTTATTGGAGAACCAATTATCAACATCATAACAATCACAATTAAATTTTATCCAAATAAAAGCACCCATTTATTAGAGTCATAGTAACAGACTTGCAACATTCAAGAGAAAAGAACATTGCCTAAAGGTGAGATTGACCAAAAGTGATATATGCTTAAGTGTAAATGAATGATGACCGGCATTGTTCTTATTCTTTAATCGCTTCTTCACAGGTTCATCACTCATATGAATATCCAAAAAGCCAATTAAAAAATATAATAGAAAATAGACAAATGAAAAGGAGCAGAGATATTGTGAGAAAAAGAAATGGAAAAATAATTTTGAGGTGATTTTTTTTTAATTGTGCAAGATGACCATAAAAATTTCTATGTACATTTAAAGAAACATAAAAGGAATTCGATTGCACAAACTAGGTATGCCCATATCTTTGGGAGTTTGATGCAATTGATGAATTATATCAAGCATGATACATTATACTGCACTGTAGTAAGAGGGCTAGAAGAGTGATAATCCTCCTAAGCTTGGTTAACGGAGATGATCTCAGTAGTGATATGATCATTTCTGAAATGATATCTCTAGTCCTTCTTCTTATAATGTGAGAAAATTAGGGGTGAGCAATTAGTCCGTTTGGTTCGGTTTTGACCATCCGACCAACTGAACCGACTAAATCGGATGGTTGAAAAAGTCATCCAATTCAAACTGACTTTTTGGCCCAATCCAAAATGACTATAATCGGTTTGGATCGGTCGATTTTTGGTCATATGTTGCAAAATCAAATTAAATAGAGAAATTGACATATTTTATATAGAAATCGTGGAAGGAATGATAAATCATTGACAGATTTTCCAGATCTTATATAAAAAAATTTAGAGAACATAAGGAAATTGCAAAACTGTTGACAGATATATTGAGAACACAAGCAGACAACGAGCGCACTCAACGTCACCGGAGATCAAGCTACAGAACGGTGGTCACGGTTCTATAGAAGCAGATCCGATGGTGGTCACGGGCTCATGGTGTTGAAGATGAAGTTTGGAGAGGAAAGTTAGAGAAGGAGACAAAGGAGAGGAGCCATGAAGAATGAAAATGAAGTATGAACACTGAAGATTTGCAATTCACAAGAGGAGCTGTGAAGAATGAAGAATAATAGAATATGATGAAGTTGAACTGATGATGTTTGGACTTTGGAGAGGAATGGCGGTCGGCTGAGACGCTAAGTGAAGATGTAGAGTTTTTTTGAGTGGCTAGGGTTAGAGTTAGTGTATAACAAATAAGGTTAGGTAGTAATAATTAATAAGATATATTTAATTAATATATAATATTTTTTTAATATTAAAAAAATGGTTTGGTTGGTTCGGTTGGGATTGGGCCTCATCCATCAACCAAACCGATTGAGCCTCATCCATCAACCGAACGAACCAAATCGGTTGTCAAGAAAATAAACCAATCCATCCGATTATGTAGTCGATTTTGGTCAGTTTGGTTTGGTTTGGTTTGGATCGAATCGGTTGGTTTGATTTGGATCGGTTCTGCACGCCCCTAGAGGAAATGGTTGGTAGACTATAAATAGCACTGTCAACGGC
Organism: Senna tora; assembly: GCA_014851425.1. Taxonomy (NCBI): domain Eukaryota; kingdom Viridiplantae; phylum Streptophyta; class Magnoliopsida; order Fabales; family Fabaceae; genus Senna; species Senna tora. The sequence continues at coordinate 21,964,514 of CM026267.1, read as the reverse complement.
TCGCACCGCACGGCCGGACGGGCCGACCCATTTATTTGGCGGGCTTGGGAAGTAATGCCCAAGCCCTTAGCCCGGGCCAATTTTTTTATTTTTTTAAATATATTTTTAAAAAATAATTATAAAATTATATATTTACTTAAAAATTAGTAATTTTTTAATTTTAAATTAATATTTTATTAATTTTAATTATTATTTAAATTATTTATACTTTATTAGAATAAAATTATTATTTAACACATAAAATTATCTAAATATATTTATACATATTTTAAAAAATATATATTAATTTTTTATTTTTTATTATTTTTTTATTTTTTTGGGGCGGGCGGAGCCCGTTTAGCCCGTAGGCTTAAACGGGCCAACCCGTTTAGGCCTGTTTTTAAACGGGCCTATTTTTGCTTGCCCAAGCCCGCCCATTTAGCGGGCGGCCGAGCTAGCCCGGGCTCCGGCCCGTTTTGACAGTGCTAACTATATATGGGGCTATCAAACATATTTGTCCAAACAAAAGGATGTATACCTCATTTGAAGAAGGGGAAGACAAAATTATTGAGATACTTGAGAGGTATCATGAATTATGGTATATATAATATAGTGAAATTTCCGTTGTATTAGACGATACAACGATGAAAACTGGATCTCTGATTCATAAGAGCATATATATTCAATTGACACACAATATATTGTGAGCCAGTTGCATAAAGATGAGGTGATCTCAATTCATTTTATGAGGTCAGAAATGAACCTAACAGATTCGTCTACGAAGTCTCTAGAGAGTAAATGTTTTACTGAAACATCGAGGGGAATGAGACTTAAGCCAATTTAAAAATTAACAACGATGGCAATCCAACCTTTGTAATTGGTGATCCCATGAATAAGGTTCAATGGGAAAAACAAGTCGCTGTTAGTTCTTGTAGCAATAAATATTATGTCCCTTCTTATGGTGTGAGATAGTGTCATACTGCATTTTAGTGAGGTTGTGCAAAGACACTTAATGATTTCATATTTTTAAGGGATTGTGTACAAGTGCAGATACACTTAAATGAAATCACCTCTACGAATGTGGAGTGGGGCCGCTCCTATGAGATTTTGGAAAAATCTTTAGAGCATTCGTTATGAAACATGCACGTGTAAGGCCGTTGTAATGCGCAAAACCGTCGCTAACAGCAAAAATGTGGGGGGTATAATCTGACTCTTAATATCTCTAGTATACAACAAGAGTTGTTGGTTTATAGAAGCAGGCTTCACTAGCATTTCGTGTACTATGTGTTATTGGTCTAGGTCTAGTTCATAGTCGGAAAGACACTAGATATCATTGCACATGTGGGGAATTGGTGTAAATATCAGCGCACATGTGTGTACAAATGTGTGTCAAATAAAATTTACATTGTCTAGAACAAAGGAGACTCAATATATATATATATATTATATATATATATATATATATATATATATTTTTTAATTTATTAGTAATAAGTGAGAAAATTTTAAATTTTTATTTTTATTATAAATTAAAAAAAAAACTTGTGTGTGTGTGTGTGTGTGTGTATATATATATATATATATATATATATATATATATATATATTTATCTATATGGCTGTGGGGTCTTCCCGTCAACGGTCTCCTAAAATAGTCAATTAGTTAATTTAAAAAGAAAATAAAAATATGATGTGAGAAGATCATGTGTAAGAGAAAATAAGAATAGTGATAACTTCCCATGATTCTATTTATTATTTTAAATATAATAATTATTTTATTTTATATTTTAAAATTTTGAAATAATTTAACATTTCAATTTTTATTAATTTAAAGTATAATAATCATAATTTTTTAATACATATTTTTTAAATTTAAAAATAAATTACATGCACAGTACTTGCATGCGAAGCCTCTAGTATATTTATATGGCCGTGGACCTTTTCCGTCAATGGTCTCCCAAAATAATTATTTAATTAATTAAAAAAATAAAAAAATGATGTGAGAAGATCATGGGAGAAAAAAAAAGGAGAATAGTGGTAGTGGTAGTAGTAGTTTTGTTTATAAAAAGTAATGATTGTGGTAGTTATAAAAAATTTATTTTTAATTGTTAATTTATTATTTTACAATTAATAATAATTTATTTTATATTTTGTAAATTAAAAGAAATTTTGACATACACAAACCTATATTTAAAACCTCTCTAATATATATATATATATATATATATATATATATATATATATATATATATATATTACAATTATAGTGAAATGTGGCTGTTGAAACCGTCCAATATTTTCTCAAGCATGTGAATCATAAGTGAAATGCTTTATTTGGCGAATGGTTTCACCTTGATAAACGTCTTTTTGAGTGCAACGGGAACACCACTTTTCATTTTACTGAAATAAGTGTGTATCAGAGTGAGAGGGTTTATATTCTAGCATTTGGGTTCTCTTATTTCTTGTTCTATTTGAGTTTTAAAATTTTTTTCTGTTTTCGTCTCCGATGGTGTGTGACATCAATGACGAGTTCATTTTATCTTAATACCGTTACCTATTATGTGAGCGTACCAAAATATCTCTTAAGGTGAATGTTCTAATCAACACGACTCAAACTAAATTTCATGAGAATCCCCAACAGCATGTCACATGCAAATTGGAAAAGCTATTAAGACAAAAGGTTTGACTGCACGAATTATGGACATAACTTGTTACTGCAAGAAATTAGAACGTTGCAATCAAATTTAACACAAACAAATCCGAGAAAGAGAAGCAAAGCTGAGAAAAGAGGTAGCTAACATGTGTGTTTATGAACTCTTTCCTTCAATGAAAGAGGCTTCATGACTCTTGTAATACCCGGAAATTTTCAATTAACGTTAAGGTCCTAATTTAAATTTTTATTTTAATTTGGAAGGAAAAGGATAAAATTTAAAAATAAATAAAATTTAATTTGGACCAAAATTAGGACATAAGGAGAAATATAGGGTGTAAGTTTATTAACCCCAAAGTTAATTGTAACAATAAATAATATATATTAAATATATGTGTATATATATATAAATACAATTTATTTTTTATAAAAAAATATAATATATGTGGCTGGAAGGGGGTCACACACGTGACCCCCTTATAATTAAAATTGGTCCCCATATTTCTTGCTCAGAGAGAGAGAAGCCCGTGACTTGGAAACAAATTGAGGACCAAAACGCTGAGCAGCTCCAGCGTGAAGAACGACGCGCGACGGGAGCTGGTGGAGGAGCTGAGCAGGCGACGCCGTTTTCCGCCGTGAGAGGGGTTGTCGCCGGCGACCTGGGGTGCTGGAGAAGCTTGGACGCCGTGGAGGAGCTGGGTTTCGCTAAGAAGGGGCTGGGTGACGGGAAGAATGGCGTTTTCGCCGGAATCTCGCCGGTAGTCGCCATCTCTTGATCGGGGAAGGTGACCGGGGGTTTTCTCTACCCCATTCCATCATCCTATCCGATTGAATCGAGGTAAAAAGTCCCGAATCCCTCAAACCCCAAATTTATCTATTTTAGGGATTTTTGGAAAATTCCTAATTGGTATGAATAAATTGCTTTGGGTCCTAATTTGAAGCTATTGGGTTGTTTAGAGGTATTTGGAAGTGTAGGTGTTGGAAAATTGATGATGGAAGTTATCCAATTTGGAAACCATAGGACAATGGAGTTTAAAGAGGATTAAAGTGTAGTATAAATTGATTTGGGAGTGATTGGTGTGTTGGATTGGTGTTATAATAGTAGGAAATGTTGGAATATACGAGGGATTGAAACCGAGTAAATCCGTCTCAACCGGAAACCAATTTAGTATGAAAAGAGTCACTTTTCAATCCAATTTAGAATGTGGAGCTAAATTATAGGTTAGAAGTTTCGGGTAGACCATAATGGACGCCGGAATTTATTTAAATAGTAAAATGCCCCTATTTGGTAAAAATCCCAATTTTCAAATATATTAGGCCACATGTGTTCGTATGTGAATATAAGTTGAAAGGGTGGTTGGGTAATTAACAACCATAGAAAATTTGAGGCTATGACTAACATAGGCCATCAATTGGATATGGGAATTGTGAAAAGTCACATACGAACACTTGTAGGTGAAAATGAGTATTCAAAGAAAGGGATAAAGAGATGAGATTAAGTGTGAGACACTTGGAAACAGTATTAAAGAGAGGAAACGGGTTAAGACCAAGGACTTGGTTCTTGGCAAAGTTTAATGTATTAATTTGACATGAGCATAGCATATGCATATAATTTGCATATAGTAAAGATGATAATGATGTAAATATGTTTGATAGGTAACCACGAATTGTCGGAGCAGGAGTGACTCCAGGATCAGAATCAGGAAGCCGTCCAGGTGAGGGGTTTCCCATCCTTGCCCTACAGGGTTGAATGAGGATGTGAATACGTGGTTTGCTTACTTGCTTGTTTGTAAGAATTGTTAGGAAATAACCTGCTATTGTTGTTCCTAAACTGTTATTTGTGAAAATATTTGTATATATGTGATTGATTAAAGTTGAAGTGGTACTGGAGGATATCCATGTGATGACATGGGATACGCCAAACAGTACAAGTAAAAAGGGGTAGGATTTTGATTTCGTTCAATTTTTTGTTTGCCCTAATAATTAGAAACCCACTAAGGAAATGAAACTGACTTAATTATACACGTCGACGTGATTTGTGGTAAATGAACTTAGGAAATACCTTAGAGCTAGGTTATCATCTAATCAAGGGTTGGGTACTAAACAAAGAGTAGAAAATCTCATAATTGATTAGAAATTCCTAGTGGAGTTCTCACTGCTGAGGTAAAGACACTTTAGAATAGAAATGGGTAGTTCGTGTTGCAAACCCCACTGAAAGTAAGAAAGTGAAATATGACGTCAGACATTTGCCCGTTGTGGCTATGGCCCTAGCCTGGCACTAGGGTGGTGCATTACATATTCATGGTTGCCCGTTGTGGCTATTGCCCTAGCTTGGCACTAGGGTGGCGCATTACATATTCAAGTTTGCCCGTTGTGGCTATTGCCCTAGCTTGGCACTAGGGTGGTGCATCACATATTCATGGTTGCCCGTTGTGGCTATTGCCCTAGCCTGGCACTAGGGTGGTGCATAGCATTTAAAGGATTTGCCGTTGAGCCCTAGCGTGGCACTAGGGTCGATTGTATGATTTATAGTTTTTAATATGAAATGTTCATGATATTGGTTGCTTATGAGTAGCATGTTTGAGGAGCATGATTCCTAGGTTTATCTGTGACGTAACGTTATATTAATGTTGCTTGATCATTATATATAACATATGACAAACTGGTATTTCGTGCGCATGTGGTTGTGAGTGGTTCCCTTTCCCCAGCTGTAGTGGTACCCGCCGCTACGCCGAGGATGGGAAGCTTCTCACTGAGTCTGTGGACTCACACCCTCTGTTTAAATGTTACAGATACAGGAATCGGGCAGGCTTCGACGTCCGGACAGTGATACGGACATCTATCCACTTGCATCGCATTTGTTCGCGTGGGTGGACATCTTTTGATTATTTAGCCTTCATTATTTTGAGTTGTATATATTCTAAAGTTGTAAAGGCGATGTAAATATTTGCAGCTTTTGAATTATGCTATATCTAGACATGTCGGCTTCACATGTGCTTACTGATAGGATTCTGGGAGTTGGGAAAGTCTTGATATACCTATATATATATATATATATATATATATATATATATATATATATATATCTGCGTATGTGAATAGGATAGATCACACATAATGGTGTGTGATCAATATGTATATGCTATATATATACGTGTGACTTGATATATGCTGGATGAAAAATATAAATATCTGCATGTGAATAGGATAGATTACACGTAATGAGGCGTGTAATCACTATGTATACTTAACTGTGAGTGTGGGTGTGCATGTGTGATCATGACAGGTTATACGTATATTGTGTGCGAATAGGATAGATCATTCCCTTGAGGTTTGATCATTATGTATATATATATTTATGTGTGAATGTCTTGAGTGTATGGATGTATATATATATACGTGAAATGGGCTGAAGCGGCATTGAGCGCAGTGGATTGCAGGTTATCTAGACCACCAATGATGGTGTGACCACTATATACACTATGTGAATATTGTATGATGATTGTGTATAAGGGTAGATAATTTATGATTATAGATAAGGCTTACGGGTTTAGAGGCTAAATTCTATCCCCGTGCCGGTCACGGATCCCTGTAATTGGGGTCGTGACAACTCTGCAGTTCAAATTAATGTAATTTGCATCTTTATATTCTAAGTTACGTAGTGGTGTTACTCTGTTGTGGCCAGAAGAACGTAAGGCAATTTGTTGGGAGAATATGTGTCCATAATTAAATAATTAGTTTTGATTCTATTTTATTTTCAAAAATTCGATTTTAATATTTAGATTTTATTTTAATTGATTAAGTGTTGATTAGAATATTTTATCAATCAATTAATAGAGATCTCGTATGATTTGATATGATTTGGTTATTAAACTGAAATTGCATTAAAGGTTGATTGAACAGTGTATCATTGACCAAATATTTTAGAAAAGAAATCAAAATGGCTATGCAATGAATGAATAATTAATTTCGAATTCTGAACCTTTAAGGAATGTTTTTATTTGAACATAATTGTCCTTAAACCTGTTTATTGCTAACAAATCTGAGAAAGAAAAATAGCTTGATTTCAGGAAAGTGAATATGAAGCAGATTGATTCAGCATTAACTTACTTTTCATATTGGGAGCTGCTAGTAGGCTGTCAAACATTCACCCACACAAAAAGGAACAAATCTTTGTCAATCAAGATAGCATGGAAGAAGGGATTAAAAACCAACTTTAAATGAAGATGATTTGCTGCATTAAAGAACTCTCCAACGTTTAAAAGCTTCAAGCCTATATAAACTCAAGACTTGGACAATTGCACTTCAAGAGATTGATCTACAAGACAAAGTGTTCAAGAAAGTGTGATTCATCCTTCAAGCATTCATTTGCATTTATTTGTCTCTTAGTGAGAAGTTGGAGTCTGTAATTCCGTTCATTTCACTTCTTAATCTCTTCCCTTTCTGTCTAGAGTCCGGGTAGGAACCTAGGATAGGGAGGTTAATTCATCAGTGGGCTACTAGTCAGGTTTTTAGTTTTTGGAGTGTTGTAATTCACGGAGTGATTGTAAAAGCACTTGTGGTAATCTTTCGGCTAAGATTGTCTGAGTTAGGTAGTAAAAGCTCTAGTGGTTGATCCTGTCTTTAAAGTTTACCTGGATTAGGTAGTAAAAGTCATTGTGGCTTATCCTTGGGTTACGTTTGGTTGGAGAAAAGTTTGGAATTGGAATTGGTGAAATAGAATTGGAATTGAATTATTTGAAATGAAAAGTGTGTTTGGTATGAAAAAATATAATTGAAAATTTATAAAAGAATGTGAGGTAAAAAGACTAATTTTTCCCTCAATAAATATTAAATAATTATTTTTCTTTTAATTTTTTTGTTATATAATTATTTCTCTTTTATATTTATTAAATAATTAAAAAACTATTAATTATTTAATATTTACTAAATAGTTATAATAAAAAAAACATTTTTTAGCCAAAAATAGTGACGTACAGGAAAAGAATTTATAACTAGCATTCAAATTTATTTTGAGAAACCTACAATACAAGAAAATTTATTATAAATATTTTTTACTTATAAAAAACAGTAACGTTTTTGTTTTTAGCCGAAAATAGTGATGTATTTGATATTATTTTAAAAAAACATTGTTTTTCATTTGTTGGAGGGGAGGAGTGTAAAATTGTCCTTTCCTCCTAGTTCTACAAAATTTAATCCAATTCCATTAAAAAAAAAAAGCAAAGAATCCAATTCCAACCAAAATACAAATAACCATAGAATTCATGCAATTCTATATAATTCAATTCCAATTTTTCATAGGACTAAACTAAGGTAAAGTTATTTAGGTGTTTGCTATAAAGTTCACCAATATAATTAAAACACATGGCAAAAAATTTTGTATAACCAATCATGACAGAGAGAGAAAATGAAAAGTAATAGATTACATAACCAATAAAATATGAGAGAGAATATAAATAATGTTTATGATTGGTTAACTTTATAACGAGCTCCTAAGTAGGTTTACTTTAGTTTGTTCCTTCTTCATATCCCAACCAAATTATAGTATTCATTGATAATTGTGTAATTCCACCTATGAATTCAATTCTTTGATAAACCAAACATTACCTTAGTATTTTTGAAGGTTGCCCGGTTGTAGTTCACATTTCCCAAGTCATTGAAATAACTCCTCCTAATTGTTTAGTAAGAGGGAGTGAGAGGACGTAAGATATTTTATTCGAACCTCTCACTATAATAATTGCTTGTGTTCTTTATTTATTTATTGCGTTTAACGTTAGCCTAAACTATTTTTCAAATTAACCATAATTTAATTACTTATAAAAGTAGCCTAATTTAAAAAATCGAGCTTTATCTTCATTAACCAAAATATCAATAACCTAAATTTTTTAAATTCAATATTTTCAAAAAGTAACCAATTCAACCTCATTCTTGTTTCTTTCACAATTGAAGACACATTGTCAAAAAATTGAGTCAATGGAGAAAGTATGTTCAAGGATTTATGGGATACTCTCGCTGTGAATTCATTGAACTCACCTAAGTATCCCAAAGAATTTAAAGGTTTTATCTTTTCTTTTTCTTTGGCGTGCCTCGCAAACTTGACATGGCTTTTTATGCTTTTGTAATTAAGAAGGATTAGAATTTTTTTTTGTAATTAAGATGAATTGGAATGGCTTTGAATTAGAACTTGACACAATTACAACAAGGGTATATTTGGATTAGGGATTAAGGAGGAAAAAAGGAAGGAAAGGGGAGACAATCAAGACATTTTCCCCTTATTTGGGAAGATGAAAATTGGAAGGAAAGATAATGAAAAATCCTTAGTCGTCCATTATCCTTTCACTTTACAAATTCAAGATACTTAAAATTGGGATGTTTTAGGGAAGCATCAACACCCAAACAAGAGAACGACATATGGAAGATTAATCTTTCCTTCCCTTCCCCTCCCTTCTCTAATAACTCCCCTTTCCTTTTCCTCATAATTCTCAAACAAACCCTATTTATGTTGTTCTATAATATTTGAATTTGAATTTGAATGCACCAGGGTAAAGTTTTGTTATTATTTTGGGTTTATATATAATGTTCTAATACCAATAGCCATCTATTCCTGCATTGCGATGTGGCAAGGTTTATTTGGAATAAATTGTTTGGCTATTTTGAAGAGAGTTGGGTTTGCCCACCGGGTTTGGAAGCCTTTCTCGCTATAAAGTTTGTAGGCTTTGGAAGGAACAGAGAACAAAAAGCTTTTTGGCATTGTGCAGTTCTCACAGCCTTGTGGTGTCTTTGGTTGGAACAGATAATGCTAGGATTTTCAATCGAACTAAACTAAGGTAAAGTTACTTAGGTGCTTGCTATAAAGTTCACCAATATAATTAAAACACGTAGCAAACAATTTTTGTATAACCAATCATTGTAGAGAGAAAATGAAAATCAATAAATTACGTAACCAATCAAATAGGAGAGAGAATATAAATAATGTTTATGATTGGTGAACTTGATAGCAAGCACCTAAGCAACTTTATCTTAATTTTTTCCTTTTCAATAATAGATTCCTCCCACCTCATCTTTTGTGGGACGGAGTAACCTTTTTAGCTTCTTTGTAGGTTTCAGCAAATGAATTGTTTCGAGGGATTTCTATTATGGATCTTCAAAAGAATTGGAAGGCTTTAAAATTTTGTTATTTTTTGTGATGTTCTTTTGTATGGGATTTTTCTTTTTTTAGAGGACTCTTGGGCCTCCTCCTTTGTTCTTTCTTTCTTCTTTAATAATATTTCTTTTTCTATAAAAAAATTATCTATATATTTTATTTTTATTTTAGTACTGTTAACATGTTTAAAAATTTAAAATACATATATCGAATCAATTATTTTATCTTATTTAAATGAACGTAGACAAAAGACAAGCTGTATTTTTTTTTTTTTTCTTTTACCTTTACCTTTACCTTTACCTTTTCCTTTTCTTTTTCCTTTTCCTTTTTCTTTTTCTTTTTCTTTTTATTTTATTGGGTAAACTACAGTTTGCCCCCCTGTGGTTTGGCCTAAATCCACTTTGCCCCCCTGTGGTTTAAAATGCGACACTTAACTACCCTGTGGTTTGGCTTAAAATTAATGTGCTCCCTGTGGTTTAGAGTCTGACACTTGACCCCCCTGTGGTTTGTTATGTTATTACTTAACTACCCTATATTATTTTTTTCTCAAAATTTAATATTTAATATAACTTATAAAAGAAATTACTTAAAAATAATTGAATTAATTATTTTGTTAAATTTTTATTTTATCTCTAAAATAATAATAATAAACTCTAATATTCTACTTTCAACTCTTTTTAGTGTTTCAGGCCAAAAAAAAAAACTCTTTTTAGTGTTTCCTTCAAACTCTTTATTTCCTCTAATCTCTCCACCATATCCAAAAGTACTGTTATGCTCCTAGTCTAAGGATACTTTTTAAGAAAATTATTGTTTAATGTTAGAGTTTCTAAGGTCAATAATATTAACATTCAATCCAGGTATGTATGTTATGAACTTGAACAATAAAAAAAGTTATATATTTGTATTATATTATTCTTTTACAATTTTATTTTGATGGATTTAATAATTCTAAAACATTAAAGATAAAAAATAACAATAAAATGAATAAATAACTAAATATAAATAGTCAATGGAGAAAACAATAAATATTAAATTATTTTATGATTTTTTAAAATTATAATTTTATTTTTATATTAATTATAATTTTTGTTTGAATCATTTTATAATTCTAGAGTGTTAAATGACAAATTTTAAACATTAAAAGTATTAAATGATGATTAATTTGACTAAAATTTGGATAGAAGATAGGTGAAGGTAGTTAAGTGATAACATAACAAACCACAGGGGGGTCAAGTGTCACACTCTAAACCACAAAGGGGAACATTAATTTTAAGCCAAAACAGGATAGTTAAGTGTCGCATTTTAAACCACATGGGAGCAAACTGAATTTAAGCAAACCATAGGGGGGCAAACTGTAATTTACCGTATTTTATTTATATGTTTTTTCAACCCGTCAACACTAATATGCAATATATATATATATATATATATATATATATATATATATATATATATATATATATATATATAGTAAGGCAAACAATATAATTAGCAAGATTGAGGCCAGCGCTTATGCTGCATATTTTCAGCACTTAAGGTATGAGAAACTCACAAGTCCCTTTCCTTTATTCAATATATATTTTGCCATTAATTTCATTTGCCATTATTCAATACTATGGTGCTAATGTTACCTAAAATTTACACCTATAAATATGAGATTAAGCATAAGGAAAAAGAGAGAATGGGGTGTAGAAACCGTGGGGAAAATATGTAAAATGTATGTACTATGTATGCTATTTGGGTAGAGAAAGGTGTGGAAGACATAATCATGTCTACCTTCTACGTGCAGAAGTTGTTACAGGTGAGTATTGAACTGTTGTATCTTAGAAGTAAGATGCCCGTGCCTCAGTCCGGTACCACACGTTTTGTAATGTCTCTAAAAATTTTACATTTTTCTATTTTTTGTGTTTATTCTTATTTTCAGGTTGCTACTCTAACAGGACACAGTACGTGAAGCATTTATGGGTACTCAAAGAGGGAGGCTTACAGTATATAGCGAGATAGTTGCAGAAGCACTTACGAAAGAAAACTGCAAATACTGGTTTGAGTGTGTTAAAAACTATTTGGTAGCTGGAGATGTTTGGGATGTGGTTGATGGTAGTTTTTCAAAACCACCTAATGAAGATGATGAAGACCATAAGGAAGGCTTTATGACTTGGAGAAAAAAGAATGCTGCTGCAATGCACGCCATTCTCGTCTCATGTGGGACTCAAGCTTTCTCTCATATAAGTAAAGTCTCTGAAGCCAAAGTTACCTGGAATATTCTTAATCTTGCTTACAACTATAACTCACCACTAGATCAGTCAGAGCTGGAGCTAGAATCTGTGTCTGAGGCTCCACTGCCAGGTCATCCTTTATTTTCCAATTTCCATTAGTGGTCATGCATGAGTATTAACTATTGAGTATAGTTATGAAGCATAGACACAGATGACATGTAAGTTAATATTGTTCTATATTTTAAGCAATCTACACTATTATTTTCTAAATCAAATTTACTAAATCTCATATATAACAATAAATTAAAAAAGAACTGCAACAATCTAATAAAATGAGTTCGCTACATTTTCGTTCACTTATTTTCTGGTATTTTTCTCCTTTTTGGTCATCCTATGCTTGGCTCAAGTATGAGTTATGTTTGGCATCTGACCAAGTTACATTTGGCATGTGTGTGTCCGAGTTTAATTTTGTATTTATTTATTTTGACATGCCTATACTTGTTTCTACTGTGTATCATAGTGTATTGATGTCATGTTATGTTTCCTAAAAATAGGCGTGTCTGTGCTTTATAGTTGTTGACTATTGTGTATATACCATGCATCATCAATGAAATAATATTTCTTTCTTTCATCTCTTTTCAATGTTGGAAGGTGTTAAGAAATGATACAAGGGAAATTCTATTAAGAGTTTGATCAGTAAAAGGTTTTAAATTGTGGAGTGAAGAGAAATTCATCATTTTCCTTAATTATTATTTTTTTACATCTATTGATCTTCTTATGTCTGTCTCGTCTCAGATGGGTGCATTGCTTCACCTGTTGATCCTTCAAGCTTCAAGTCTTCAACAAGTAAGAATATTAATGATGTGAAATTTGAATCTTAAATTGAAAGTTTGAAAATGAGATTTCAAAACAGGAATGAGGAAAATAATTGTTTTGGAGAAGGTTGGAGACATGGAGTCTTTTTTTTCTCAGAAGATAAGAAATTTTGGAAACAACAATTAAGGAGAAAAAAATTAGAAATTAGTATTAAGGGTGAGAGAAATAGTATATTGTAAATTAAGTTATATATGAATTTTATATTATTTGTAAAAATATGTATTCAATGAATAAATATGGTTATTAAATATAACATTTTGTTCATATTACATATATTTGAGAGTTGTATTAATATATATATATATGAACATTTTGTGCAACTTCAAAAAATTTATGACTGCAGGGATTGCAACTTGCATTACAACATCATCCACAACACCTATAACCGGAGTTCCTGCAACGCAACTGCAACCACAACCACAGTCGCAATGTAAGATGGATAATATGAATTTTGTTAAACAAATTAGTTATATATATGATTTGTGCATGCATATGTTTGTGTATATATTTGTACTAATATTGCATACATCAAATTAAATTGTAATTATTGTTGATTACACAGTGGAGGAGGAGGAGGAGGAAGAGGAAGTGGATTTTGATGTGGCAGTTCTGTACAAGAGTATACGTGAAAACAATTGGAATGCTACAAAAGCATTCATGGAAGCGCATCCAAATGCATTGGGGGCAAGAATTAATGATTACGGCCAAACAGCACTTCACTTAGCAGCATCCCTTGGGCATGTGAGAATGGTAGAGGAATTGGTGGGACTAATGGAACCACAATATCTAAAAATAGTTGATGATGATGGCTTCACACCACTTGCAATTGCAGCTTGTAATAGTGGACATCTTCGACTTGCGCAATATATGGTGAACAAGAATTGCAATATACTTACTATTCCAATCAAAAAACAGAATTTGCTTCCTGTTACGTTGGCTCTTCAACCTAGTTACAATGAAATGGGTTATTATCTATACTCACTCACCCCTTTGGAATTACTCAAAGCAAAAATGGCATTCAAGGCGTTAGGCTTCTCTATTGGTGTTTCAGAATGGGAGAACTTGGTAATTAATGATTAATTAAAACCCCAACTACCTACCTACCTTTACTTCACGACTCTAATATAAAATTTTGTTCTCATTTTTCATTTCAAATATGTCTCAAATTGTCTTCAATTGAAGTTTCAAATCTCATTCTTCGATGAGTCATCAACGGTAATTCAAATTGTTCTGTTTAAACTTTCTTGTTCTTCAAATCCAATTATTTATTCTCCATGTCTCTCTAATATGAGATTTAATTCTTATTTTTCTTTTTAAATATGTTTCGTATTGACTTTAATACTTAAACTTTACCTCGTTTGTTGGTAGCTAGCTAGCTAGAGTTTTTAATTAAATTTCTGTTTTAATTTTCAATTTTGTTATATATATATATTTATTTTCATCTCACGTTAATTATGAATAGGGGTTGCACTGGATTTACTTAAAAAATGCCAAGAACTAGTTTTTGCCCAGCGCAGCAACGGGAAAATACCTATTCTGAATATTGCAGGCATGCCATCGATATTTTCCAATGGAAGTGGACTTGTCTTCTGGAAACGATGGATTTACAATTGTAAGTATTCATTACTACTTATTTTTCTTCCATATATATATATATATATATATATATATATATACTTTTTCTTCATTTTCATTATAGGTTTTTAGCAGTGGTTTCTTTAAAAGAAAAATGAAAAACAAAATGTAGAAGCAAGAGCAATATTGTAGGTTGTGTTTGGTAAGGAGAAATAGGAAAGGAAAAAGGGATGGAATGCACCATTCCATCATACATTCTTCCTACCAAATAAACCCCACTTCTTGCAATGTGATGAAATTGTAATTTTGCCCTTACTTTTTTATCCACTTTTAATACAAGGATAAAATGGTCATTTTACCCACTTTTATTTCATTCACATCACAACACATCACATTGACATGACATTTTTTTCCCTCCAATATTCTCATTCTTATTTCTATTCTCATTCTCATTTCCAATGTGAATTCTTGTTGTGCATTAGAGTGAGTAACGTGGCATTACTTATAGGCTGATGCCTTAACCAATAAAGCTCTTAAAAACTAGACACAAATGACTCCTAAAAGGTAGGAACTAGTATAACGGAAATTTAAAATCCCTATAACAACTAAGAACTAACTAACATTTCTTGCCTTGGAAGTTGCATACTCCAAATTTCTTGCCTAGTTGCTTGAATTTGTTAATTGGTAGTGTCTTGTTGAACAAATCAGCTAGCTAGTCTTTTATTTTTGCAATTGAGAAGTGTGACTTGCCTT